>CM052441.1:70695084-70744492 GCA_028533085.1 Varecia variegata
TACTTTACGCCTTACTTTGTTCATTTTAAGTGTCTATCCAACTTGAAATTTTCTGCTGTTTGCATTGGAACGTAAGCTCCCCAAGGACCAAATCTGTCTTGTTCACTGTGCCACGCCTGATGCCCAGCCTAGCTGATCCCTTGGCTAATTCTGCCGAATAAATTAAGCTCAGCTATGTATATTTCAGTTGAGTTGTATTGCTTCTTGTTCTTCAGCTGAATTTGAACTGTCTAATAAAAAGAAAGAATGAAAAAAAAAAAAATAAAGACTATTGTGATACCATCTGTCTGGAGTGTGAGGAAAAGTGATGGTTTGTAGTGCTTGTCTGGAGTGTGAGGAAAAGTGGTAGTTGATGGTCCTTGATTTATTCTTAGCTGGTGGTTCTTTTAAAATTCAGAGCTCAAATGGTCAACCTGCCACTATAGAATTAAAATGTTGAGTCTCAAACTCTCTAATTGAGATAAACTCAGTGTTTATGGTATGCAAAATGATCTGTGTTTGTATGATTTTTGATAGATGAGGTCCTCCTGCACCCACTGAAACCCCCACAGCCAGCCAGGGAGAGGCGCCAGGTGGGGCCACATCAGCAGCTGCCGGAGTTGATCCCTTCCTCTTTCACCTTGAAAAGCAGTTGCTCCTACCCATGAAGACCCTCTGTTTTGACCCAGGGCTGCTTCCTGGTTCTTCCAGCAGCTGTGGGGTGCCATTACACCAGGGCACTGATGGGCCCACCCAGGAAGGCCAAATTCTGGGGGTGGACCTGGCAGGAGGGACAACCAGCACATGTGTTCCACCACTGAGCGGTGCACAGCAACGGGGATGGAATGCCTGCTGTTGCCACCATCTTGGCACCATGGGAGGGGCTGGGGAGGGAGCTGCCTGAACTAACTCTTCAATCCCATGCCCAGTAAATTATGACTTGGGGTTTGAATGGTGTCTCCTGGCAGCAAACTCAATTTGGGCCAGAGGGACCCCATAGCCTGGCTGGGCAATTTGTGGCAATATCAGATAGGGGGTTTGAATGTGCAAGAACAACTAGCAGGTCCTTTGAGACAGGTCCTTTGTAAAGAAGAAGGACCTTGAAAGGAACATTGCCCAAAAGTTGAAAAAGCCTCCAGGTAGCAAGAAGACCCCAGGAGAGAAAATATTTTTTTAAGTCCAGGACTCAGATGGCAAAGAAGGGGGCTGAAGTGCCCTGCCTCCAAATATCCCCACAGGAGCCCTGGGAAAAATTGACAGTGGGGATCCCATTGGTGCCAACCTGCTTGGACAGAAGCGGTCTAGTAGGGGGGCCCCTTCCCCTGCCTGCAGCCCCATCCCCAACTCCAGCCACACCCAGCCAGACAGGGAGCAGTGGAGGAGGGACCAGGTAGCAGTGAAGCAGTGTAGACAGGCGGCTGAGGAGCTTGATTGGTGCTCAGTTATAGTTAAATGGAAGGATCCTGGGACTGTGGTGCCCCATGGGTTTAAAAGGGCTCCCCTGCTCTGTTTGATGGAAGCTTAGCAGGGAACTTGTGGAACCGGCAATTGGACAGATTTATAGACTTGTATTAGCTTATCTGCGGTTCCTAGGTATGGTATCTGGATCCCAGACTTTGGATTGATGGTAAAGCCCTTATACAGAGAAAAACAAGGAATGAGCCTTAGAGCCTTGGTATAGACGCTAAGAGGCATCCCACGGCCAGTGGCATGTCAAAAACAATGAACAATACTGTCAGAGGATGGCCTCTTTGCCTCCGAGCAGTAACAGCTACTTGTGAGTTGTGTCTATTCTCAATCCTGCTGTCCTTTTGCCAGCCAAAGGGAACGAGCCAACGTGACTGTTTAGAGGTTCTGGAGGCTGTGTATTCTACCTGATCTGTCAGATCAGCCGATGCCAGAGCAAGATTGGGATCTTTTTCACTGATGGGAGCAGATTTATGGACAACAAGGGGCTGGATATGTGGTGATCACAGCAGGGGCACTGCCACATGGGACTTCAGCCTGGGAAGCTGAGTTGCAGTTATCAAGAGGAAAAAGGGCTGGCAATGCCTTCCCCGAGTTCCTGCATGCACACAGGGACAGGCCTCGGAGGACGACAGGATGACGGGTATCAACAGTGCAGGGAAAGAGGCCAAGAAAATGGAGAATAACCTGCTGGTGATGGAGGCCATGGGCAGACAGCAACAGAGATGGCTCAGCAGCTCCTGCTCCAATGGCGAGGACGTCAGCAGGCACGCTATTGCCAACAGGACCCAGGAGCACACTCCACGGAGCGCTGGACGTTTCACAAGAGTGATAATGGACCCGAGCAAAGCAATATGTCAAATGAGTGGGTCAGGTGCTAACCACTATACACGGGTTTGCCTCTTTCAGGTCCCTGCCCCAGTTGGAAGAGAAGTGGAAGGGACCCTATGAAGTGTCACTAATAACTCACATCTTGTTAAAATTGTCAGAAGTGAAACATTGGGTCCATCATACCAAAGTAAAGAGGTGAAGCCCCCAGTGGAGGGGCCAGCCTTTAGGTGAACTAAAGCATCTATCTGTATAAAAAAAAAAGAAAAAAATGAAAATTTTGGTATTTTTGCTAAAGAAAAAATTTAAAAAGGGCTATCTTCATCCTGGTCTCAGCACACACAACTCTGGGACTGTTCTTGAGGCTAATGCACTTGGAGCCAGTTGTCTTAGGACCATGGTGGTGTTTAAATATTGTCAAAACAGCCTCAAATACATTAGTGTGAGAGACAAATTAATAAATGTTTATATTTTTTTAACAACTTAATTCTCAATGTTATTTTCCCCTGAACTCTTAGAGAAAATTTATCTTATTTTAGTACTGGTCTTTTTTCTTTTCGGTATTTTAGTACAGATCTTTTTTCTTTTCTCAAAGAAAAGAGATCTGGTCTCAAATGTCATGTGCCCTTAACTACAATAAACTTTTACCAACTGGTTAATGCTGATGATCATTTTATATGAATTTCAAACATCTGGTACATATGTGGAACTTGAAATATAAAGACACAAAATAAAATTTACATTTATAAAAGCTTTTCTCAGAACTAACCTTCTGCTTAAATGAGTAGTATCAGTCCTGCACCTGGCCATTGCTGTTTCTGTCACTTGCACCCATGGACCTTCAGAATAAACCCAGGTATAGTTTACTAGAAAGTATCACACTTGGATTCATTGTGTGCCTTACAAGGTAAGAATAAGGTAGAGCAATTTACCACTTTGGGATATTGTTTCTAATTTTTTTTAGCTTAACCTTGAAATAGAAAAATAAATCAGGAGAAATTTTAGAAAACTTTGCTGGAGAGATATGAGAAAATATATCAAGA
Source organism: Varecia variegata (assembly GCA_028533085.1). Classification (NCBI taxonomy): domain Eukaryota; kingdom Metazoa; phylum Chordata; class Mammalia; order Primates; family Lemuridae; genus Varecia; species Varecia variegata. The sequence goes on from CM052441.1 coordinate 70,698,402, forward strand.
GCATGTCTTTCCTGCTAAGAGTAGAGAATGACACATTTTCATCATGTTTATTAGAAGTGGCAAGAATAAAATCAAAGCATTTTGAACTGTACACACTTTAAAAATATAGAAAAGAACTACACTGTTCAAGAGACATAATGAGCAAAAAACAGACAACTTGGTGCCTTTTGTGGAGAGGGAAATTTCCTTCATTAAAACTTACACTATTTAGAAAATCCCAATGTCACCTCTAATCAAAGTGGGTTTTGTGTGGGGCTAATCCATTCGCTTCAAAGATTTTACTGAAATCAGTCTGTGTTGTCACTTTTATTAGGATAAAGCCTTTAGCAACTGCATTTCAAATCCTTTCTTGGTGTAAATTGTAGAAATGATGAAATGAAACCATTTGGAAAAAAATACCTCCTTTTTTTAAGAAGAGAAAATATTTTGAAACAAATTGCTATAGTTAGATTTTTGTATAAATAGGTATAATAATAGTTTCAACTTTATAGGGTTTTTATAAAGATGAGTTAGCATTTTGAGTTAATATTAATAAAGAATTCAGAGCAGTGCTTTGCACATAATTCATGTTATATAAGTGCTTTTTAAGTGCATAAATAAAATAATCCTTAGGATGCAGTAATTGAGAATAGAAATAAACATTAGTGATAATGTGCCAAAGGAGAGATAGATGACCAGAGGTATAATAGGAATATAGCAGGTGCCTGAACACTTGCTTATGTGATTACTTATACTTGCTAACCCAAACCACTCAGATAGTTCCACAAAGATCTTCTAGGCAGAGTGTGACACCAGATGGTTTGTTTTCTTGAGTGTTTAAAGTGCTTTGTTTTTCCTTTGTTAGGGCTTCAACTCTAGTTGTTTGGTTCTCGGAGACTCTTAGATTTTTCTTTAAGGTCTTGGTATTAAATTCCCTTCATCAGAATGTGCCCTGGCCTTATTATTTTGCCCATTGAATTAGTGTACAATACAATTTTAACATGGTGGATCCTCTTGAAACACACACTCAGGCACATGTACGCACAACTCGTGCATGCACAGGAATATACTCTAGCATGAATGCTGGATAAGTTTCTACTAAAATTTTGATTTATTGATTGTCAGAATCTATCTTCCAGGGTGAGTATTTTGTTAAAGGAAGGAGTGGTTGAGTTCTCTGGATCTTTCTGAAATAGATTTAAAATTTCTGTGATAGTTTTAGCAAGTCTTTAGATATATTCTTTAGACTTTACAGTTTACAAAGCACTTTCCAGAAACTATCTAATTTGATTCTCATAACAACCTTATAAAGCATTATAAGGTTGTTATTATTCACTTTTTATCTGATGAAGCCCTAGGTAAGAGGGGAAATTGAGTCTCAGGGAGACTGAATTATCTCCCTCAATATCTCCATTAATTGTGGAGTTAAGAGTTCCCAGATCTAAACTCTCTTCCCATTTTACCTTCATTCTACAACCCAAGGTTTTATTTTTTAAACCCAGAATCAAGGCAAAAAATTCAACATGGTTAGTGGTATTTTACTTTTTTCTCTGGATAATGTTTTATCCTCTCTTTATAGTTGCTTTAAAAAAAAGTTTGAATATTACTTATCTACACATTAATGCTTTTAGCCTGAGATTTTTAGATCTCGTCGTAGGCAGAATTCTAAAGAAGTTCCCCCAAAGTTTCATTCTCTGATTATTTGACTAAACGCTAGTCTAGGTACTGCTCTGAAGGAGCTTTACAGATATAATTAAGGTTACTAATCAGTTGACTTTAAAATAGGGAGATTATCCCGTATTACCTGGGTGGCCCAATAACATCACATGAATCCTTAAAAGCCAAAGAGGAAGTAAAATAGGAAGAAGCCACAGGAATTCAAAGGGTGTTGGCCCAATGCACTATTACTGGTTTGCAGATGGAGGAGTTCCTGCCGAAAGTGTGAGAAGGGATTCTGCCAACAACCAGTGGTCCTGAGCCCCAGATAAGAATTATGGCTCTGGCTGATACCTTGGTTTTAGTGTGTGGTATGGTTTGGATAAGGTTTGTTTCTACCATATCTCATGCTGCAATTTAATTCCCAGTGTGGCAGAGTTGGGAGCTGGAGCTTAGTGGGAGGTGTGTGGGTCATGAGGACATTGTGTCCCTTAGGAATGGCTTGGTGCTATTTTTGTGGTAATGAATGAGTTCTTGCTCCCATGAGACAGGATTGGTTCTCAGGGAGTGGATTAGTTCCCATGAGAGTGGGTTGTTATAAAGCCAGGATGTCTCTCAGGCTTGGTCCCTCCATACATGTGCCTGCTTCCCCTTTGGCCTTCTCTGCCACATTTTTATGCAGCACAAAAGCCCTCACCAGAAGCTGAGCAGATGCTGGCACCATGCATCTTGTGCGGCCTGCAGAACAATGAGTCAAATAAACCTCTTTTCTTTATAAATTACTCAGCCTTTTTGTCAAAACTGCAAAAGGGTTTTAGTCTAGGTTCAGTTGCTCACTGCACAAAAATCCAAAAATCCAAGTATTGAGATAAGGAGAACTGCCAAGGAAGAAGGGAATTTTTAATATGACAGATGTCTTGTTGGGAGAATAGGAGAAGCTGCCTCAAATCCATCTCTCTGGTTAAGGCATATCATGGGTTTTTAAAGGAGGGGCCACATGCCTTGGGGCAGGCCATTGTGTATCTCACAAGGGTCTACATACCCTGGGGACAGGTTGGGGGGGATGGTGAATCTTGGCATCAGGAAGACTGCCCTGGGATCGTCAGAATCTCAACTCCTTTGTCTTGCAGAAAACCCATCCTTTCAGGCCAAGTGTGGTGGCTCACACCTATAAACCCAGCACTTTGGGAGGCTGAGGTGGGAGGATCACTAGAGGCCAGGAGTTCAAGTCCATCATTTCTGGGAAACAACTCAAAGGGTCAAGTAAAGGGGAAGATTATAAAAATCTTATGGGGGACTATGGAGCTGGTTACAGCCTCAGTTATTCCTTTACAGCAACACAAAACACGCTAAGACAGCCTCATGAGATCCTGAGCAGAGAATTTGGTCCTGATATACAGGACTTTTGTTATGTGAAATAACAAATGAGTATAGTTTTAAGTCTCTAAGTTTGTGGTAATTCATTATGTGACAATAGAGAACCGGTACAAATCTGTACATTCAAAGTCTATGAAATTCAAAGGAGAAATATGTGATCTTTTTATCTACCACATTCTTGGCCTCACTCATGTTACCCTTTTCCTGGACACTGAGGTAAGAGGGTGGTGGCAATCTCCATTTATCATTATCAAAAACGTACGTGGCTCCAAGGGACTCGAAATGGCTTCTTCACATCTAATTGGGAGACTTTTACTACTCCGTGAGCAAGAATGACTTTGCTCTATTTGTAAATAAAAGGAGTCTGAACCACTTCAGGAGTTCATGCATTTGAGTACTTCCAATAATGAAGATGGTATCTACCTAACTGTCTACATGCTACTTAAGCTGTCTACACTCTGGCCAGGACCACATATTTCTCCCTGTAGGGACTCTGTGGCCTTAGAATCTAGGTTTTTTTGTTTTTGTTTTTGTTTTTCCATTGTGTGACTATCACTGGTTCCGTGACACTAGGCCAAAGATTCCTGCCTCCTTCATATGGTTGAGAAGAAATAAAGTCAGCACCTAAGCCCTGTCTATTGGGTATTTTGTTTGGAGCAGGAGTTCTGTTCCTAGGTGTTATGGGTTGAATTGTACCCCTCAAAAATTTGCTGAAGTTCTAACCCCCAGTACCACAGAATGTGATCATATTTTGAGTAGAATCTTTGCTGATATAAGCATTGAAAATGAGGTCATACTGGAGTAGGGTGGTCCCGTAATCCAATTTGACTGGTGTTCTTGTAGAAGGAGACAATTTGGACACAGACACACAAACAGGGAGAACATCACATGGAGATCAAGGCAGAGACTGGGGTGATGGAGCAGAAGTCAAGGAATATCAGAAGTAGCCAGCAAACCACTAGGTAGGAGAGAGGCCTGGAAAGATCCTCTCATTCACTGCCTACAGAAGGAATCAACCCTGCAGACACTTTGGTCTCAAATTTTTAGCCTCTGGAACCGTGAGACAATAAATTTCTGTTATTCAGTTTATGATACTTGTTATGGCAGTCCTAGCAAAGTAATAAACTAGGTGAGGTGGAGGCAGAGATAACCTGTCACACATCCTCATGTCAATCTTGTAATGTTGACTTCGTGGCAAAATCTTTTTGACATTACCAAGGTGTTCTGTAATCTTATGTCATCTTTGCACATTTTCCAGGTATGGTATATCTATAAAATTATGTATTTATCAGATATCTAGAAGCTCCACGTAGAGGAACATAAAGTGACAGATCCTAGCATAAGACTATGAGTCACTAACATGAGATGGGCCAAATGTCTGAGTATTGCTGTCAAAAAAAAAAAAAAAATAAGAACACAAGAAATATTTTCAAAGAATCATGAGTTTTGTAAAAAAGCATGGCAGTGGGTTTTCTGACGTTAACAGAAAGGAACTCACTAGTCCTTTATGTCAATATCAAAGTTTAGAACAGAAAATAATCAGGACTAAGTTTCTACTAATTCTAATAGTTTATATATCAAAAGCAAAATAAAATGCTAAGTATGTTTAACAGCATGTGTCTGTTAAATAGAACATTATTTTAGCAAAAAAAATGTTATTTTTGTCATTTATGTATTTAGCAATCTTAAGAGTCAGTGTTTAACCACAGTGAGAAAAGTAAAAGTACAAGATTTGGGAGGCACGGGTGCATACCCAGTTTCTTGACACTATGCATGATTTTGAGTCATTGTCATAACCCTCCTCTGCCTGACTTCTTTATCTGTGAAGTGGGAGTGGAGGAGTTGCCACTATATTCTTTCCTAGAATGCTATGGTGTAATGGCTGTGGAATTTCTTTGAAAAATATATTCAATATCCATTTTCCCAAGAAAATACGACAACTATTTTTGTGTATGTGTATGTGAAAACTCATCTTTTACTGTGACTTCTGAGTCACCAGCTTATTGGAATCATTTTTCTACCAGGATTTGGTTAAACAGAGAGGAAAGTGAAAAGGGTATGTAGGCTAGGGAGGATTGAAATAGCGCTGGGGAGGCCCGCACCAAGGCACTAAAACTGGAAGAAAGAGGAGGAGTGATTTGACTATCATGAGGGTCTATATTTAGTACTAATATTGCTATTAGTAACATCATGACATATTTTGCAAAATGCTGAGGTTGGGGTGATTTTATGTCTGTGTGTCTATATGTATGTATCTTATGGGTGATTGTGTATGTATGTAGGGTGATTTTATGTATGTGTATATATGCATATGTGTATATAGTGTGTGCATATGTGTATATGTGTACACACACAAATACTCTGACGCTTTATAGAATGAGACTATGTATAACAAGTATTTTATGTAAAGACTGGAGCAGTATGGGAAAGATGTACATAAGAATTTCCAGTTGTGAAAGATTTATCTATCCACATTCACCTTTGCATTTATTAAATTGTATTCATAGATTCAGAGCCCTAAGAAACCCCTAAAATACAAGACTGTGACAAGAAATTCAAGTAGGATAACTGGGGCAGAGTGGTCTAAAAACTCATTTTAAAGTCTTACTCATTCTTCAAGGCTCAGTTATTTTTTCTTTGAAGTTTTTCTGACCTCCCACTTCCCCTTTCCGATGTCTCCTGAACAGAATTTATTCATCCTACTAAAATAAAACTTATCATATTGGTTTCTTTCTTCCTCGGACAAATAGTTTTTAAAAAATTTATTTATTTATTATTTTCTTTTTTTAAATTTCAGAATATTACGGGGGTGCAAACATTTTGGTTACATATAATGCCTTTGAATCACCCAAGCCAGAGCTACAAGTGCGCCCATCCCTCAGAGAGTGTGCTCTGCACCCATTAGTTATGAATTTACCCATCCCCTTCACCCCCCTCCACCTCCCTCCCACCTGCCCAGCACCCGATGAATATTACTTCCATGTGTGAACTTAAGTGTTGATCAGTTAGTACCAATTTGATGGTGAGTACCAGACAAATACTTTTGAGGTTTGGTGCTAGGACACAGCAGTGAATAAATATAACAGACACTCACAAGAACTGGATCTTCATCTCTCTTCAACTCCAAGCAGAATATCTGGAGCTTAAAGGCACTCAGGGAACATATTTGATTCCACTGAATTCCTAGTGTACGAGAGGAATGTTGCCTGTGCCTGTCTTCACATCAAGTTCTTTCTTCTACCTCTAGTCACATGATCTGACTTTATTTCCCCGACTTGCTGTTTTTATGACTTGAACTATTATCAGGATCCCTGGCATTAGGCCTGACGCGAGTCAGTGTCGACAACTATTCATTGAATGACTGAATGAACATCTACAGATTTTACCGCTGGGTAGTGTTTAGGAACTCAGTCTCTGTAGTCAGATTTGGACTTAACCCCCATCTTGACCACTTATTAGCTTCATGACTGCATGCAAGTCCCTCAATCTCTTTAAGCCTCATCTGTAATGTGGAGGTAATAGTATCTGCCTATACAGTTATTTGAATAGAAATGAAATAATACATGTGATGTACAGTTATTCTTATGGGTTTAGTATTGTTTTCTTGATTTTATGACCTGTAGTTTCAGGGAACACCTTTATTCGTGTTTACATCTTCTGAACCTAGCCCAGTGCACCCTGATATGGCAGTGGGCAACTTGATATTGAATAAATGGCAAGATCATGGCAGGTCACTGGAGCTTCCTAATGGTCCTTCCTGGCTATTCATATTCCTTCTGCTGCACTTGTCTTAGCCCTTGAAAACTTCTCAGTATTCTCCCAAATCTCTTGTAAATAATGTCAAAGAAATGCAAACAAAGGCTTGTAATGAGAATCACACAAGGAATTTTTGTTGCAGCAAAGAGCAACCACTGCAATTATTTTAAGCAGGAAGGCTTAGGTGACTGAATCAGTGGAAGGGCTGGAGAAACACACTGAAGGCTGAAGTTCCAGGAAACATCTCTGAAACCATACCATAGAACTGACCTGGAGAGGGAGCTGCCGCTACTCCAGAATCAAGAAGCCAATACTCTTACACACCATAGGACCGTGTTACCAATGCTGCCACTGCCCCAAACCACACTGCTATCCTTCCACCCAAGCCAGCAAAATGGAGGCCCTGTGCTCTTACATCCTGATGTAACTAACTTCTAAAACAAAGCTTCGTGCAGGTGTGTTGACTGTGAAATCTGTCACATGCCTGCACAATTGCAGTAAATGTAGGGTTTTGGATCTCATGTTGAAAAGGAAGCTTGGAGCTCCAGCAGAGGGAATGAGGGAGCGAGGCTGCCATGATGTGCAGAAGTATTGGTTTACATGCAGGAATTTTGCTGATCTGCATGAAACATCTTAGGAAAGGTATTACATATTCTAAAGAGAGGTCAAGAAATCAAGAGCAGTGGACTGAATGTGTATGTTCTCCCAAAATTCACATATTGAAACCTAACTTCCAAAATGTTAGTGTTAGGAAGTAGAGCCTTCAGGAGGTGATTGGGTTATCGGGGAGCCCTCATTGTTGGAATTAGTGCCCTTATAAAAGAGACCCCAGAGAGCTAGCTTGTCCCTTCTACAATGTGAGGACATAACTGGAAGTGCCAGATATGAACCAGAGAGTAGGTCCTCACCAGACACAAAATCTGCTGGTGACTTGATCTTGCTCTTCCCAGTTTACAGATCTGGGAGAAATAAATTTCTGTTGTTTATAAGCCACCCAGTTTATGGTGTTTGTTATAGTAGCCTAAATGGACTAAGAAACGAAAGAAAATAAGGAAGGGAGAGAAGGAGAGAGAGAGAGAGAAAGAGAGAAGGAAGGAATGAATAGAGAGAGGCAGAAAGAGAGAAAGAGAGGAAGGAAGGAAAAGGAAGGAAGGAAGAAGGTGGAGAGGATATACATACTGTGAAGGGGATTTGGGAACTCTTTACTGGAAACTCAGGTAGCTCCCCCTGGAATGTACTTTCCATAGCTTATTCCTCAGATATTCCATAAAGAAAAGGGAGATGGATTGCTCGATTTTAAAAAAGAGTATAGTTGCGAGCAGGAAATAAGTCTGCCATGCAGGGAGAAGATTTCTGGACTTAAATCCTTGAGAAAACATGTTTGAATCTATTGATTTATTCTAATAAGAAGTAAGACTCACATAGATTTGCTTTCAGAGGTATTTCCTTCCAGGGCATGAGTTCTTGAAACTGGGTTGAACATTTCATTTTCCTGCCTTAGGCCAGTTCACTCTGACTGCTAGTTACCAGTGAGACAATATTCTACCAGCCTAAGGTCCAAGTCTGTCTCACCTGAGATATAAACATCCCTAAATTTCTTCCTCTGAGAAAAAGGACATTGTAGGCTGTGAAATTGCTTTTTTAAAATCAGATATAGATTTTGCTTTTTGGACCAGCTCAGTACTCCTGGAATTAATGCTATTACCAATAGACAATTTTATAATGAGATTGAAGGTGGCTTATGAAATTCTCAAATGCAAAATTTTAACATTTTTATATAATTACAAAATAATGTATACATATGTGAAAACCAGAAAATACATGAAAGTACCAAGAAGATAATAAAAACTACCTATAAATATTCTAGATATTTTGGATATGGTTATATATGGCATTTACTGAGTCATTCTAAGTATTTGCTGTAGAATGAATTTGCAACCCAACAAAATTTATATGTTGAAACCTCATATCCAATGTGTTAGTATTTGGAGGTGGAGCCTTTGGGAGGTAATTAGGTCATGAAGTTTGGTTTCTGTGAAAACAAACCAATATCCTTGTTCATGCAGGCAACTAGAAAGTTTATACTACATACCAGCAGTCCCCAGCCTTTTTGGCACCAGGAACTGGTTTCATGGAAGACGACAGGCCAGGGTCCAGGGGTTCGGGGACCACAGCTATAGACTAAAGCTTGGCAAAGTTTTATAAAGAGCTGGATAAGTATTTTTGGTTTTGTGTACCATACAGTCCCTGTAGCTGCTACTCAACTCTGACACTGTAGCACCAGGTCAGCCCAAGACCCCAGAGGACTAACTTTCTTGCCATTTCTGCCATGTGAGGACACAACAAGAAAATGGCTGTCTGTGAACCAAGAAGCAAGCCCTTGCCAGATGCAGAATCTGCAGATACCTGGATCTTGGACTTCTTAGTCTCTAGCACTGTGAGAAATAATTTTCTATTATTTATAAGCTACCCACTTTGTGGAATTTTGTTATAGCAGCCTGAATGTATTAAGACAGTATTATCATACACATTGTCTTATGTAATTCTCATGATACTTCCTTGAGGTAAGTACAATTACTTTTCCCATTTCACAGATGAAGAGAATGAGATTAAAAGGGGTTAAATGACTTGACCAAGTTCATACCGAAAGTGTTGAAATCTGAATTTGAACTCAGGCATTCTGATTTGCAATTCTGTTCTGTTAACCTCTACAATGTGTGTGTGTGTGTGTGTGTGTGTGTGTGTGTGTTTATTATGCATGTGTGCATATGTGCAGACATTTGGGGTCTTATTGTATGTACTCTATGGACACCTGCTTTTTTAAATTGGTTATAAATATTTCTTGATGTCATTAGGTTGTTTTCTTAAAAGTTTTTCTAGGGGGTATGGCATGGTCATGCATTGTAAAGCATAGTTTGTTATCTAAAACCTTATGGTTAGACATTAAAGAAATTATTTGATTAGCATCATTACTCACTAAGCATAATGGTTTCTGTAGAATACATTCCTAGAAGGGAATTTCTTGGGTAAATTATAAGCATATTTTTAAAGCTTTTGATATATATTGGACAATTTGTTCTAAAAAATTGCTTCAACTTTTTCTCTAAATTAGGGGTCTGAGACCTATGCCCCACAGGCCAAATCTGACCCACAGCCTGTATCTGCAAATAAAGTTTTATTGGAACACAACCCTGTCAATTTGTCTATGGCTGCTTTTGTGCTACGACTGCAGAAGTTAGTAGTTGTGACAGAGACCATATGGCCCACAGTGCTGGAAATATTTACTATCTGGTCTTTTATAGAAAAGATTCATAGTCCCCATTCTGAGTAGTAGATTATAAAAGTAAAAATTCCCCTGCATTCCTGCCAATCTTGGATATGAATAGATAGATGAATAGATGGATGGATAGAAGGATAGGCAGATATATAGATGGTCACAAATCTGACAGACTAAATTAGTATTTCAATGTTGAAAAAAATTATGTTTACTGGCCATTTATATTTCTGTTTTGTATCCATTGTCCCTTTTAAAAATGCGTTACTCTTCATTTATTTATTTATTTGCCATTTTGTTTGTCGAGTGCTTCATAAATTCAATATATCTACACATTGCCTGATACATATTTCTCTTTTAGTCATCTGTCTTTTATATGATTTGTCATGGCTCTTGATATACAGAAGGTTTTAATTATTTTGTAGTGAAATCTACAAATCTTTTCATTTAGGATTCCTTCCTTCAATTAAGGTATACTGAGGAAGCCCTGTCTTCCTTTTTGCTTTGTGCGCATGTACGTTCACCTGGCTCTTTTATAGTTTATTTATTTGTTCACTCATTTATTGCTAACTCTTTAATTCATGTGGAGTATACTTTGGATTAAAGTGTAAAGTGAGGAACTAATGTACAATTTCTAGACACTAGCAATTAGTCCAACACCATTGATGGGATAATCTTTTGCTGCTGGTTCACAATTTTACTGTTTTCATATGCTAAGTTCTTTTTTTTTAATATATATATTTTTTGAGACAGAGTCTCACTCTGTTGCCCAGGCTAGAGTGCCATGGCATCAGCCTAGCTCACAGCAACCTCAAACTCCTGGGCTCAAGCAATCCTCCTGCCTCAGCCTCCCAAGTAGCTGGGACTACAGGCACACGCCACCATGCCCGGCTAATTTTTTCTCTATATATTTTTAGTTGTTACACAATTTCTTTCTATTTTTAGTAGAGACGGGGTCTTGCTCTTGCTCAGGCTGGTCTCAAACTCCTGAGCTCAAACGATCCACCCACTTCAACCTCCCAGAGTGCTAGGATTACAGGCATGAGCCACCATGCCCGGCCTATATGCTAAGTTCTGATTTACATTAGTGTCTGCTTCTGCCTTTTCTGTGATAGTTCACTTACTCTGTCTGTTCTCATGTTATTCATTAAATGCTTACTCAGTTTAAAGTAATTTTTAACTTTTATGAATACATGATAGTTGTACATATTTATGGGGTACATGTGATATTTTGACACAAGGATACAAGTGTAAGATAAAATATGGTTAAGTAGAATATCCATTACCTCAAACACTTATCACTTCTTTGTGTTGGGACATCCCAAACCTACCCGTCTAGTTATTTTGAAATACAATAAATTATTCTTAACTATAGTTGCCCTATTATGCTACCAAACACTAGATCTTATACATTCTATCTAACTGTATTTTTGTGCTCTTTAACCAATCCCTTTTTATCCCCTCTCTAATACTATTCCCAGCCTCTGGTACCCACCAGAGGTGTATTCACTAGCTCTATGAGATCGATGTTTTAGCCCCCACATATGAGTGAGAACATGAACATTTGTCTTTTTGTGCCTGGCTTATTTCATTTAACATAATGTCCTCTGGTTCCATCCATGTTGTTGCAGATGACAAGATTTCATTCTTTTTTTATGGCATGATAATATTCCATTGTGTATATTTACCACATTTTCTTTACCTATTCACCCACTGATGGACACTTAGGTTGATTCCATATCTTGGCTATTGTGAAGAGTTCTGCAATAAACATGAGAGTACAGGTATCTTTTCAATATGCTGATTTCCTTTTTTTTTAGATATATAGGCAGCAGTGGGATTGCTGGATCTTGTGGTAATTCTATTTTAAGTGTTTTTGAGGAACCTCCATACTGTTCTCCATAATGGCTGTAAAACTTTACATTCTTGCCAACAGTGTATGAATGTTCCCCTTTCTCCACCTCCTCCTCACCAGCATTTGTTATTTTCTGTCTTTTTGATAACCATTTAAACTGGGGTGAGATGATATCTCATTGTGGTTTTGATTTGCATTTCTCTAATACTTAGTTATGTTGAGCATTTTTCATGTAACTGTTGACTATTTATGTATTCTTTTGAGAAACTGATTATTCATATCTTTTGCCTATTTTTAATTGGATTTTTTTTGCTATTGAGTTGTTTGAGTTACTTATATTAACATATTCCAGTTATTAACTTCTTGTCAGTTGAATAGTTTGCAAATATTTTCTCTACCATTCTGTGGGCTGTCTCTTCACTTTGTTGATTGTTTTTTTTGTTTGTTTGTTTTTTGTTTTGCTGTCCACAGACTTTGTAGTTTGATGTTATCCCATTTGTTAATTTTTGTTTTGGTTGCCTATGCTTTTGAGGTCTCACTCAAGAAATTTTTACCCAGACCAATGTCCTAAAGCTTTTTCCAATGTTTTCTTCTAGTAGTTTAATAGGTTTAGGTCTTATATTTAAATCTTTAGTTCATTTGAATTTGAATTTTGTTGTATATGGTGAGAGATAGGAGTCTAGTTTCATTCTTCTGCATATGGATATCCAGTTTTCCCAGCACCATTTAGTGAAGAGACTGTCCTTTCCCCAATGTATGTTCTTGATGCCTTTGTCAAAAATGTGTTGATTGTACATGCATGGATTCATTTCTGGGTTCTCTATTGTTTTCCATTGGTCTGTTTTTATGCCAGTACCATGCTGTTTTGGTTACCTCAGCCTTGTAGTATAATTTGAAGTTACTCAGTTTTAACTGATGAAAAAACTTCCCTTGTTAATTTTGTATAAGCTTTTTTGACCTCTTTTGTCCTGTTTATGCTTTCACCTGAATGAACTTTAGAATCACTTTTAGAGTCTTAAAAAATTAATCAGGTTTTAAATTGAAAGTCATGACACCAATAATTAGATTAAGAGAAATTGAACTATTTACCATATTGTCTTATGGTAAGACATTTAGTCAGCTTCTTTTTATGTTTCCAAGAAATATTTACAATATAGTTCCTGCATACATTTTCAAATATTTATTCCTAGAGGTACTAAATTTTCTCATGCTAATAAATTCTCATCCCATTACATTTTCTTGTTGAATATTCTTGGTATTTAAAAAAGCTAGTGATTAATATTATTTTTGTAACAGGCCACCTTTATGTATTTTGTTAATACCTTAAAGTTATTAAAAGTATAAATGAATACTCAGTTGATTCGTTTGGGTTTTCAGGTGGATGACCTTTCACGTTATTATACTTCTGATTTAATTTTTTTATTGTATCAGTCAGAAATTCCATATAATGTCAAGCAATAGCAGTATCTATATGCATTTTATGTGTGCATTGTTCCTTAGAGTATTCCTCTAATGTTTCTCAGTTATATATGAGGTTGTATTTTGGTTAAAATATGTTTTCTGTATCATATTAAGGAAGTATTTTGCTATTTCTATTTTATTAGGAACTTGTTTTGCTTTAAAATCAGGAATATTTGTTGAAAATTAGCAAATGATTTATAGACATGTCAACCCAATTTGTTAATCTGAGGGGTTTTTTGACCTATTAATAAGGTATATTTTATTAATAAATCCTGAATGTTAAGCCATTTTCACTCTCTTGAAACCATTTTCGCTCTCTTGAAATGAACTCTACTTGCCATGTGCTATCGTTCTTTTACTGTAGTGTTGAATTTGATTTAATAGGATTTTATTGATTATTTTTATAAATATATTTATGGTCACAATGGACAGTTTTATTTTTATTTTATATTTTTAAGTGTTATTATTTAGTTTATTCCAGCTTAGTAAAATAAACTGAGAAAACTGAATGTTTAAAAAAAAATCAAACATTTTGGAATAGTTTGTTTACATAGCACGAGAGTCACCTTAAAGTTTAACAAAACTTACTAATGAATTTTGTAGATCTAGTGTCTTTTTAGGTTGACTGGTAATGCTTCTAAATTATTTTTCTCTGGTTATTGGATTCTTCTACAAACTTTTGTTTTTTTTAAGTTTTGGATGACTTTTAAAAGTATGCCCAATCAGAATGTGATGAACAGTCCTGGGTACACAACTTGAAGAAGAAAGAACTTACAGGCATGGTATTTTTTTCTTAATCTTGTTTTCAATACCATCTTCCTTTTCTCAACAATCTCTGACATCTGTCAATCCAGACACTCTCTACTTCGCCTTTTCCTGGGGGAAAACCTCTAGCTTTCTGCTGGGTAGGAGAGAAGCAGGTGGTTGGCTGCAATTATGGAAGGGAACTGAAGATTTGCTTCTTAAATAGGCTTACAATCAATTCTTTTGTTTTAATCCTATCTTCAGAGGTATATGGTATATAAGATATGGTACAAGCATCATCATTTATGTACTCTGGAGCATTAAGAATTAAGCCAGTATAATAGAAGTAACTTGAAATAGTCTCTACAAATTCGATATTCCCTGACAGAAAATGCAAGCCTTTATTATGAGCTATTAATTGTACTTATAAAATTCTATCAAATTATTTCATTCAAAATAATTTGCTAAAGTAAAATAAATTATATTTAATGAAATCAGATTAGGATGACAACATGAAAAAATAATACATAAAACAAAACCAAATCAAGAAACAATAGGTTTAACATTTTATTTATGAATTAAAAGAAGAATTAGAAATAACATTTAGAAGCAATTTACATTTATTTCCTTTGCTTTTTTTTTTTTTTTTTAAAGAGCACTTCTTGTCTGTCTTATGTTTTCTCTTTTACCCCAGAGTCTGATAATTTCTGGGGTTTATAACATAGCATCCCTTCAGCCTTCATCGTGGCGCTGAGGTTTACAGGGTTGGGCTGAGGGGAAGTGAGAGGAAAGTCTCATGGTAATGACACAGCCCCATCACCCTCCACATTTGCTGGATTTGGACCCCAGCTCTTTGCTAATAGTCCTTTATGCCATAATTGGACTTACAAGACTCTGATTGTCACCTGTGAATGCCAAACATGCTTCCACACCACGTTTCACATTTTATCTGCAGAAACAGTGCATCCAGGAAACAACCAGCTTTAAGAATGTGCAAATTCACACCACCGAACTGCTGAGAAATTCTTTAGCTCTAACTTAGTAACTGTCAGAGTGAGCTATATTTGCTCTCCCTGACTGACATGTAACAGGAGTTCAAGAAGTCACTTCTTTTTCATTCCATTATTATAAATGTGACTAAAAATAGAAGTAGAACTCGAGGTTCTCACTTCCCAGCTGAAGAAATCACAGTGAGGAGCACCTGCCACACAGGGCATGGTTAATTAGCTTGGAGATTCTAGCTGGCCTTTCCTGGACTACGGAGGCCATCCAGACAGCCAGTGAGGGTTATGTCATCCCCTGAGTATGAAAGCCACCGAGGAAATGCTTTCATTTAGCTAAAAGATGCACCAGCCAATGTGGGTGTCCTGGATAATTTCATTAAGACAGGCCACTGTTCTGCACAATTTTAATTCAGTCACAGTCTCTAAGCTATTTCTTCTGGCTTTGACATTTCCTGGGAGTAATTTGAAAGAGTGGAGACATAATCAAGGAAATGAAATATTTCTACTTCTCTACTAACTTTAGAGCTGTAGAGCGGATAAATGCCAAGGTTGAAACCTTGCAGGAAGGCTTAATGTTCCCAGAAACGAGGTAGTTGCCACTTGATGAGAACAAGAGGGAGACACTTAGAAGAATGTCATCTAACCATAGACAGATCACAAAATTGAGCACAAGGTTGGTGGGCCTCAACACATAACTTTAACACTGGGTTTAGATTTGTTTCATGACATGCAATGTGGCAAGAATTTAGTCTGGGATCTAGGTGATTGTGTATGGAAGCAGCTGGATCCCATAAGATTATTCTTGATTTTATGAGTCTTAGTATGTTGACAGCTCATGTCAGACAACCAGACTCCAGCCTAAGTAATGGTGGTGAAAAAGAGCTAGTGCAACGAAGCTGCAAAGGACATAAGGAAAGCGAGTATGGCCCCTGAAATAAATGGGGATTTTCAGAGCAGTTATATTGGATTTGAGCTGTGGGATTACATGCTAAAGTAGCACTTAAAATGTTGTCCTCCCTTCCTCCCTCCTTCCCTGCCTCCCTTCCTTCCTTCCTTGTCAGAGAAGCCATGATTTGTAGTGCTTCAGTGCCAAGTGGTGATGCGTGTGGGTTGATATTTGGTATCGTATTAAATTGGGGTCATGCTGGTTTCATTCTGCTGATAAAGGATGGATGTTCAAGCTTCATATTCCATTCTTTATACTTTGTCCCCTTGCAAATGCAGAATGGTCCTCTATTTTCTTTACTCTTCACCTCCTCCACAGCCTTGTTCACTTTACTTATCAACTGTGACACTGTGGTCTGAATCACTCTCCCTAGACCAGTGTTTTTCAAACTGCAGGTCCTGACCTCCTAGTGAGTCTTGAAATCAGTTTAGTGGGTTACAACCAGCACTTTTAAAAAATGAAGTGGCAGAGAATATATGATATTAGAATGCATTGCACATAGGAATGAATTCTGTTTTAATGAAATGGGTTTAGTTAAACTTGCATGTGTGTGTTCTCCAACACTGTGTAAAATACTTAACCTGGGACACAGATGAGAAAAATTGGAAAGCACTGCTTAGGGATGGTGGGGATTCATTGGTCCCGCAGGCAAGCTGTCTACATTAGCTGAGTGGTTCTTATTCGGGTGTTCTTCTGCTTCCAAACATTAGTTTCTATGTGTTTTCCAAGCCTTGTCCTTTAGACAGTTTTATAAGCTCCCAATATCCTTCCAGTAAATTCTTTTCCTGCTTAAGTGAACCATAGTTGAACCACAGTAGTCCGCAAAGGTCTCTGAATTATGCTCTAATATAGAGGAGTTAAGTGTTAATCCACCTAATACTGATGCAACAAGAGTTCAGAAATGGGGAAGGTCAGTCATAACTGGTATCACAAATCCAAAATTAATGTGACTTACTCCCCTCCTCTTTTTTTCCCCCAGAAAAGACAAAGAAAGCCAAGTTGAGTTCACTAATTAAGGTCAAACACATCCTCAAATGAAGGCAATATTCTGATTATTGGTAATGTCATTTAGAATTTTAATGAAATTTATTATGTCACATCACCTTTAATTAATGTTCACTGAAAGCCAGCTATTATACTTGGCAATTAGAGTTGGAAAGGATTGTTAAGGGTAAAATCACCAGATGAAATGGTTTCAGGTATGACATTGTGCCTCTGTGCTATTTCAACCAATATATTAAATAATTACAGGGTTTAAGATCTAAGCAGAGTCCTAGGCTAGAAGTATTATATTTATTGCTTTATGTATTTATAGTAACACAAGATAGGAAGCAACCTAAATATTTATCAATAGGAAATTTTAACAATTAATTGGATATCTACACAATTGACTATTATGCAATTTTAAAAAGTTTTTCCTTATGTACTAACATGAAACAATCTCTGAGATAAATCAAGTAAAAGCGAGGTGTAGAATGATGCATTTAGTAAGCCTCATTTGGCTTAAGAAAAGTGCGAGAATTACATATTTGCTTGCTTATGCATAGAAATATCTCTAGAACGAGTCATAAGAAACTGATGTCTTTGGCAAAGGAAACTGGAGGTTTCCTATTAGAAGGCTATTTTTCTTATTACCTTTTGGACACTTTGAATTTTATATATTTAAAAAAATCAGTAAATTTAAAATGTAAAGCACCTTTTTACATGATCATCTTTAACCTTGACTATCTGTTTTCTTTAGGTTCTTTTGCTCTTTTTTACCCAATCCTTGATATGATGGGAATTATTAATATCATTTCCAAAAACCCTCTATTTGGAAGAATGTGGAATTGAGGTGGAGTAATTAGCCTTGATGATCACTGAAATACTAGAGACCCTGCAGCTTCTGACTTTCCAGGGTGGAATTTGGCTCTTGTTACTTGGACCAAGTGTGTTTGGGCATATTGTGAGTGAGCCGCAACATCTGTTTTATTATTTTGCATAGAGTATGACCACTTGTGAGTGTTACTACAAATGGTAGGTATTTATAACATAACACAAAGTGTGCACACACACAAAAATTCCTAGTGATGGGGACTCAGTTGCTGTCATAATTCACTGATGGTTCTGAAGTCAACTGTTTTGTGACACCCAGAATGTCATTTGGTAAGATTAAACTGTTGCTACTTCTGCCCTTTTCTCATTACAGACATTGCTAGGAATATATTATGATGACCAAAAATTGTATTTTATATTTATGAAACAAATAAAAGTTCTGGTGCAATATACTGATTTTAAAAAATAACCAACAGTAATATGAACAGCACTTGGGCTATAATCTTTTCAAGCACTTAAGAGAAAAAAAAAAATACCTGTATGACTATAGAATGCTTATTTGTGTATTAGTTTAATAATTAAAATATCTATGCTTCCTATAATTTTTATTTTTCAATTGTTTAGAAACTTTTTCAATGCCTAGAATAAAAATACAGCTAACATGGCTATTTTGAGCTCTTATTTAGGTAACATTAGAATATTTTTTCTATAGAAATAAATATTGTCATATTCAGTCATAGTATATTTCAAGAACTTGAGTTAAAGTGGTCTAAGTGGGTATATTCTGTAGAATTTTATTAGTAGAGGTATAATTTGTAAAATACAACCAGTTTAAACTTTTAGGTTTAATCCCTTAATGTCTAATTCATTGTATGCATTTTAAAGAATGTCATATTTTCCACTGATACAACTTGCATGCCATCTGTTTGGTGAGGGGATATTTGAAATCATGCCAATTGCCAGCAGTGGTTATTGTTGAAGCTAAAATTTGGCACTTAATATCTTCCTCTTCTCTACCCCCACCACTTATATATTCATCCACAAATAAATGTACCTGAGCTATAGCAGATGGGGTTAAACGGTTCAACCATCCACAGTTCCCTCCTTCTCATCCTCTCTGTCATTCTTCCACCCCGCCTCCCAAACCTGTCTCTCCCAGACACAGTCATTATGGTAGACTCT
Source organism: Varecia variegata (assembly GCA_028533085.1). Classification (NCBI taxonomy): domain Eukaryota; kingdom Metazoa; phylum Chordata; class Mammalia; order Primates; family Lemuridae; genus Varecia; species Varecia variegata. Next base: position 70,717,451 of record CM052441.1, read on the forward strand.
GGGGTGAAGGTGATCACCCCTCCCAACACTGCCTATGAATTTTGGAACAGAAAATATTGCATTACTATGGAGTGAAACTTCAGAACAAAGCAATAGGAGGCATAAAGCACTGGTAACAGAAATAATGAGAATTCTCGGCTGAAAGAAACTGGTGACTCTAGAAAAATTAAGGGAGGCAGAGGGAGGAGAGAGGCCATTTGCAGAGTAACAGATGTCTTAAGATTCAAATAGATCTCAGATTTGGCAAGAATTTATAAAGCTTCAGAGATAACCTCTCCCACCAAAGCTGACATTATCTTTTCTTGTCTAGCAGTTAACTTCAGCAGTAATAGCGCTTTGGGCCAATTTGGCAATGAAGCTGATTTAACTCAGAATATAGATATTAACTTTTAAAAGGAAACACCTTAGATTTTATCTGGTTATAAAATTAGTTTAAATAATGCAAACAAATGAAAATTTCAGGTTAGATATTGCTAACATTATCGTTTCAATTTCTTCTTGGTAATAATACATGCCTAGTGGTACTTTTTCAGGTTCAGAATTCTTTAGGTGGTCCCTATCTGGCCTCTGGCTTCATTATGAAAAGTGTGTTATATAGGATGGAGCAATATTCAAATACAGTATTTCCCACCAAGACATTTACGTTTGTTTTTCCATTTGTGCTCCAAAAACATACACTCTCATATGAATAACATTGGGCTACGTCACTAGGAAGTGGCAAGAATATGCCCTGAATTGATTACGTATACTGACCTCATCTTGAAAGGAGACTCAGGCAAGTGCTATACCAATTCATCAATTACATGGATAAAACAGAGGTTTCTTCAATTTTATTTTTTTGATATGACATACTTTTATGGCTATATTCTACACCTATACAGAACTATCCATCAATATATTGAAAAAATGAACTTTAGAATAAAAAAAATTTTAGTTCGGATCTCAGCTCACTATTTATTGGCTATGTGGTCTTGGGAAAGCTACTTAATCTCTGAGTGTCAGTTTTCAGCTGTAAATTGGGAAAATAATTATATCTACATCAAAGATAGAATTAAATTAGTTATGTGATTTGTATTTTTCTTCTGCATCAGTACATTTCCTTTGCTAGTTTTTCACTTAATGTCTTAATGTTTTACGTATTGATTTGTAATTGTGTTTTGTATATAATGCTAATAATTCCTTGTTGTAAACAATTATTCACAACTCATGGTTTTGTATTTTATGATATTTTAAATATGGACTTTTAGAATTTTGATATTGGCAAAATTGCTCTGTCTTCCCCAGATTATTTCCTCCATTGTGCTTTATGTTAAGCAAGTTCTTTCTTACCCAGGGAGTGGTCCCCCCATATATATATATATATATTTCATATAATATTTTAATTGATTTTTATATTTTAGTTTTGCATTTATTTCTTCAATTCATTTGAAATGTAAGTAGCATTTGATGTCAGATGACATTTTAAATGCTCTTCCAAATAATTAGTCAGTTTACCCAATGGCCCTAATTGAATAATCCTCCTACTTTTTTATGTTTTTAATATTATATATTAAGTTCTTATTTTGCTAGGATTGGCTTTTAAGTTATTTTTCTTGTTACACTGATCTCTCTGTTAATTCTTCTATAGTTCTTCACTGTTTCAGTTTTTCTATGTTTATAGTAGGCTTTACCATCTGGTAGGGCCAATCCTTCATTAGACACTATCAAAATTTTATTTATTTATTTATTTTTTTTTTTTTTGAGACAGAGTCTCACTCTGTTACCCGGGCTAGAGTGAGTGCCGTGGCGTCAGCCTAGCTCACAGCAACCTCAAACTCCTGGGCTTAAGCGATCCTACTGCCTCAGCCTCCCAAGTAGCTGGGACTACAGGCATGCACCACCATGCCCGGCTAATTTTTTCTATATATATTTTTTTAGTTGGCCAGATAATTTCTTTCTATTTTTTTAGTAGAGACGGGGTCTTGCTCTTGCTCAGGCTGGTCTCGAACTCCTGACCTTGAGCGATCCACCCGCCTTGGCCTCCCAGAGTGCTAGGATTACAGGCGTGAGCCATCGCGCCCGGCCAGACACTATCAAAATTTTGAGCATCTTTTTCCTCCTGTTTTTCCGGATAAGCTTTAGAATTTGTGTGACATTTTGAGTAATCTTTCTTTGCATGTTTTGAAAAAGAGGTACATGTACATGGTAAAAAGACAAAAAATAAAATGGAAAGTAAATATTCTTCTCAATTCTGATCCCAGTTTTTCCTTCCCAAGGGCAAACTACTTAGTGATTACAAACACTGGCAGTGGAGACAGACTGCCTGGATTCAAATCACAGTGTGCAGTTGCTATCTGTGTGACCTTAGGCAAATTATTTAAATGCTCTATTCCTCAATTTTCTCATCTGGAAGATGGGGATAATAATTATATCTAACATATGGAATTGTTCTGATAATAAACCACATAGAACAATGCCTAGCCCAGTGTAAGTGCTCTGTAAAACTTGGCTATTATCATTATTAGCAAAAGTTTCTTGTAAATACTTCTAGAGATAGTCTATGCAGACAAAAGCACGTGCTTTATTCAAACAAATGGAAACAAAGTGTGTACATTCTTCTGTACCTTTTTCTTAAAAAAATAATAATCACATAGATAATTCTATATCAGTATATATAGATCTACCTTATTCTTTTGAATTATTGCATTATATGTCATTGTATAGATAATATTATTTATTGTAAAAGTCTATTGCTGGCCGGGCGCGGTGGCTCATGCCTGTAATCCTAGCACTTGGGAGGCCGAGGCGGGCGGATTGTTTGAGCTCAGTAGTTCGAGACCAGCCTGAGCAAGAGCGAGACCCTGTCTCTACTAAAAATAGAAAGAAATTATCTGGCCAACTAAAAATATATATATATAAAAAATTAGCCGGGCATGGTGGCGCATGCCTGTAGTCCCAGCTACTCGGGAGGCTGAGGCAGTAGGATCGTTTAAGCCCAGGAGTTTGAGGTTGCTGTGAGCTAGGCTGACGCCACAGCACTTACTCTCTAGCCTGGGCAACAAAGCGAGACTCTGTCTCAAAAAAAAAAAAAAAAAAAAAAAAGTCTATTGCTAATGAATATTTAGATTGATTCCAGTCTTTTGCTACTGCAATGTTGCAATGAATAACTTTGTCTCTATGTACTTGTATGAGTATTTGTTGATCAGTTTCTAGAAAAGGAATTGCCAGATCAAAGCAGTTTTTACTTGCCCTCTCTAGATACTGTATCAGCTTGTATAGCCGTCAGTGACGTGGGATAGATTCTGCATCAACACACTATTATTAGCACAAAAGATTATCAAACTTTGTCTTTGCAAGTCTAAGAGATAAAAAATGGTGTCTCATGGTTTTAATTGGCATTTGCTTAACTATGAGTAAGGTTGCTTTCTTTTGCTATGCTTTAAAAATTGTATTTGTTTTTATTTGAACAGTCAATAAATGTTCTTTTGCCCATTTCAAATTGGAGTTTGGTCTTTTTCATGTTGATCTGTAAGAACTTTCTGGATAGTAAGAATATGTGCTCTTTGACATATATGAGACAAATGTATTTTCTCCAGTTCTTCATTTGTCTCTTACCTGATTTATAAATCTTGTTTATGTGATACACCATGTAAAGTGTCCAGGTAGTCACATTTCTTCTAGATTTTGTTACTGGCTTCTGACTTTTTTTTTGAGTCATGGGCTTGTGAGTTGGTCACGTCTCTTGTTCTGTGGATCTTCTTTGTGATATTGAGGAATGAGCTTAAGAGAATCAAGAGTTAGAAAGAAGATGTTCAAATTCTGATGAGGATCTAGTTCAGTTTAATAGATTTTGAGGCAAGTTATCAGGAGATTAAAGTAACAGAATCAGGGGAAGGCAGTCATGGTCACATCTGTCATGGAGTGAACTTAACACTTTCCTCTCTAGACCAAGGCTGCTCCTGGTGTCCTGCCCAACCCATAGGCTATGGTCTCACTTTGGTCTTAGTCATTAGAATTTACTTATAAGTTTGCCATTGGATATCAGGGACTTTCAGCAAATGTGAAAATCTCTTTTTTTGAGTCTGTGTGTGTGTGTATGTGAGAGAGAGAGAGAGAGAGTGTGTCGGTGGGTTAAAAATATTTATATAATATAATTTATAATATCATTGTAGATATAGGAAAAGAGATGATGTCTCTCACTTTGCTTATCAGAGAGTCTTTTTAGTGTATTGCCACTAACAAGTTCTTGAAACTATTTGTGATGTTTACTGCTCACCTTAATGAAGAGAATATTGGAGAAGAAACTATAGAACACTTGGATGGTTTTTCTGCAGTATTGAGCAAGTATATCAAGGAAGATAGATTTATATTTTTTGCACAGGAATAAAGGGCTCATTTCTCTTTTCTATTCCAGTAGACCTGATAAGGGCATTAAGCCTTTCTTTTTTTTTTTTTTTTAAATCCATGGAAACTCTCTTCTTAGAACTGCTTCACTGAGCTTTGAGCAAGATTTTTCTTGCTCAGATTTGTGCATATTTCTGTCCTCAACTTGCTGTTTTTTACTGTGATATTTTACAAAAGACATTCAACTTAATAAATGTTGCACTCATTTAAAAATAATCTTAGAAAACTTGAAAATCAGGAAAAGTTCCAAGAACATAATACATATATAATAATGATAATAAATAATAAATTAGCTTATTTCCCCCAGCACCATCTAAAAGTTTGTTTAGCTTCAGTCTTCTCTGCAGCTGGCCTCTGGAATGGCCCCTCTGGCTTGGGTTAACCACCCCCCAGCTCCTCACAGCCCCGGGGGGTTACTAGATTACCAGGTACCACCCTCCATTCCTAGGGAATTCTTCGAGTGACAGCTCAAAGGCCCTATCTGAGTGCTGAAATTGATGGTGCTCAGGCACAGACACCAAGTTCCATTGCCCTTTCTGCCCTGCTGGCCCCCAACCCCTGCAGACACACCCCTCAAGTCCCTTACTTCAAGGAATAAATCAAAGCCTTAAAACAAACAAATAAATAAATAAAAGTTTGTATAGTGGTACCTTCATATGATCTTTTATAACCTCGTTAACTAGTCTTTTTATTTGAATATTTATAGTTTCTAGGATTTTGCTTTTATAATCAGTATTGGGGATAACATGATCGTACATGCAATTTTTTTCCCCACTTGATAGCTTGTTTTCTTTGAATAAACTACTAAAAGTGGAATTTTACATCTCAGAATAGGCATATATTTATTTTTATTTTTATTTTTTTATTATTATTATTATTTTTTTTTGAGACAGAGTCTTGCTTTGTTGCCTGGGCTAGAGTGAGTGCCGTGGCATCAGCCTTGCTCACAGCAACCTCAAACTCCTGGGCTTAAGCGATCCTACTGCCTCAGCCTCCCGAGTAGCTGGGACTACAGGCATGCGCCACCATGCCCGGCTAATTTTTTTTTTCTTTATATATTTTAGTTGGCCAGATCATTTCTTTCTATTTTTTAGTAGAGACGGGGTCTCGCTCTTGCTCAGGCTGGTCTCGAACTCCTGAGCTCAAACAATCTGCCCGCCTCGGCCTCCCAAGTGCTAGGATTACAGGCGTGAGCCACCGCGCCCGGCCTGAATAGGCATATTTTTAAGGTTGCTGATACTTATTCTCATAAGTGCTTGCCACAGTTTATAGAAAATGATACCAGCAATGGATGAGAGTCCTTTTTCTTAGAGCACTTAATCATGCTGAGTATTAAAATTTTAAAATCTGTACTCATCTGTAGGTTAAAGATATAATTTCATTAGTGGTGTAATTTTCATTTATTGGTTGCTAGTGAGGTTTAAAATTTTTTGCTTATTGTATTTATTCTTTCGGAAAATGACTATGTACTTAAATCATTTTAATTTTGTAGTGTTTGACTTTTTATTATTGACTAGTAAGTGCTCAATATATAAAGGGTATTAATCCTTTAACTGTCATATAGTACACTGAATATTCAACAATCCAAAAGTTCTCCTGGATTTTGTTTTTATATGTAATAATACTTATACTCAATTTTTACATATATATGTGCACACACACACACACACACACCCTTTTGCTTTCTTATAGGCAAATGCTTATCCGCATATTATTTTACTTTAGATTTTAGATAATAATATGATTAAAAAGGACATTAATTTAACTGTGGTATATTTTTTGAAATATATTTTAAAAAATAGTATCCTCACCAGTCTCTTTGTAAAATTTTTTATGTATGTTTTAGAAGTTCTATCCTCCCAAGCTTGTATTAAAGATTAAGGATATTTTGCCTCCCTAATGTTGCTTCAGATGATGTCTTTTATTAACTCACTTAAATAAGACTGCTATATTTTGAAGTATGCTTGTTTATTTACTTTTAAGAAAAAAATTCTACTGCCTTGGGCACAATTACTTCTATTTATGTACAATTTTGAAAGTGAAAGATGCTTCAAAAGATGATTCTTCTTGTCATTTTACATGTGCAATCCTTTCTCAAAACAAATCATGTTGGAAGTTTATATAACTAATTTATCTACTTCATAAAATATGCTTTGTTGATCAATTTTAAGTCATTTCCCTATGTTCTTTTTGATGCCTGCCTCATGGTTCCAAGGGTCAATTTGTCAAATGCAACAAGTATTATTAGTACAATACCTACCTACTATGTATTACATATTTACACTGTGCCAGTGTAACTTGCCTAAGTCATTCAGCTAGAAGAGCCAGGATTAGACCTGCAGAGCCCCAAGTGAATCAGAAGATTGTATTTTTTATGTAAAATCTCTAGGTTTGTTAATGTTGGCAACTAATTCAAATACATTTTACATATTGTGTGAGTCAACAAAATTCGGGCCAAAGACAAAATATCTGCAGGCTGAATGCAGCCCAAGGCTACAATTTTGTGACTCCGACTGACAGGATCCTTTTAACTCCTTTACATCTTTCTAGTACTCCTGGCTTGGTTCACCACTGCTGCCTTTTCCGGATCTTTCTAAGGGGCATTTATCATACTCTGGTCTCTACATTATTAAATTGGGCTTGTTCACTAGTTTCTTCTCATATGCTTACAAATAATTAAAAAGGACAAGTAGGCAGAACTGAAGAAGAAAGGGAGAAAGAGAAGAGGGGGAAAGAGAAACAGAGAGAAAGGGAGAGACTGAGATAAGCTGTGTGCATTTGACATACAATATACTGAAATGGAAAGACTCTTAAAGATGAGATTGAAAAAATGAAAATATTGTTTTGAGAAGAATCAGGCAATCTTATAAAGAAGCTATTCCTTTACTTCTTATCCTCAGAAGTTCTCTGGGCCTAAATACTGGAATGCTGTTTCATTAGCAAGAGGACATCATGTCAATTGCAGGGTTATGTTAACTCTTATCTCCACCCTGTTGTCTATTCCCTCCTTTTTTTTTTTTTTTTCCATAGATTGAAAACTCCTCATTTGCAATTCTTTCCCCACACATCAATTCCTTCTTGCATGACATTGATCACATTTGTGCTCTGTTCTTTGTTCTTGGCATATATATTGCTAGTGGTACTGGTCTTTGCATTTCAACTGCACTTTAATTGGGATATTTCATTTGAATTCTTGAGCTTGTCAGTTTTACGCCGTCTTGCTCACAACATCCAGCAGAGAAATCGGTCCCATCAGCTCTCTCCTTGCAGAGTTGACATGGTTGAAGTGCTCTTTAGGCAAGGAAAGCTTTTATTCCAGAAATAGAGAGAAACTTCGTGAACTGAAGGGCTGGTGTGTGACCTGCAAAATCGAAAATGGGCTTGACTAAACTGGGACATCTCTGCCTCCTCCTGCTGCACAAAAATAGAGTATATTCAGCCAACTACATTCGTACTGTGGTGTTTGACCGCTCCTCTGATAAGGGCTACATAATAACATGGAATAAAATATAAATGATCACTAGGATTTAAAAATATATATATTTATCAAATTCCTCTAAAAGAGATAAGCGATAACTATGTTATAATTTTCAAAAAGAGATCATAATTGAGGATTTACTTTTTTGGTAAACCTTCCTCCTCAATTTTTGTAAAAGACCATTTTTCACTCTTATATAATGCTAAGCAACCAGGTGTATTAAAACATAATAGAAATTATACATTTTTCTGTGTTTTTAAAGTTTCCATTTATATTTGTCTTGTATTTAAGGGAAAATAAAAGACTTTAAGGGCAAAGAAAAAGAGTTGGGGCAAAGCCGAAAGGAAATTGTGAAAGTATCACTGATGACTATTGTCATCTACAGCAGGATTCCCCAAAAGGCCAAATGTGGAGTTGCTGAGAATGTTTGTTACATTTTTAAATGGTTGAATAGAACAAAAGAAGAATAATATTTTTTGACATGTAAAAATTATATGAAATTCAAATTGCAGTGTTCATAAATGAAGTTTTATTGGACTTAACGTGTAGTCTTTGTAGTTGCTTTCATGCTACAATGGCAGAGTTGAATAGTTGTAAAAGAGATCACATACCTCTAAAAGTCTAAAATATTTACTATCTGGCTCTCTACAGAAAAGTTGGTTGACCCCTAAATCACAGTAATAATTTTTTATTTTTATTTTTTATTTATTTTATTTTTTATTTTAATTTTTTTTGGAGAGAGAATATCTCTCTGTCACCCTGGGTAGAGTGCAGTGATGTCATCATAGCTCACAGCAATTTCAAATTCCTGGGCTCAGGCAATCCTACTGCCTCAACCTCTGGAGTAGCTGGGACTACAGGTGCACGCCACAATGCCTGACTAATTTTTTCTATTTTTAGTAGAAATCAGGTCTCGCTCTTGCTCAGTCTGGTCCTGAACTCCTGAGCTCGAGCGATCCTCCCGCCTCAGCCTCCCAGAGTGCTAGGACTACAGGTGTGAGCCACCACGCTGGCCTAGTAATAATTTTTTAAACTATGATATCTTATTCTTAATTTACAAAGATGATTGTATTTTGTGGATTGCCAACTCATTCTTTTCTAGTTCAGCTAAAAGTTTTTTCCCCCAAATCATTAATCTACATATATTTTGCTTTGCAAAGTTTTTTTCAGTTTTGTTTTAACTTTATTTAGATAAATCCATTATCCCTATTTCTGTCTATATTTGTGGGCCAAAAATAATTGAGGCTGCACCCAGACTTTAACAAAGTGTAAAGGAAAAACTGGAAATAAGGTTGGTCCCAGGAAATATATTTCTCAGCATGTATCAATACTTTAATTCTTTTATTAGGTTGCACTATCACCTGATAGAAGCTATTTGAAATGCCAACTTGTCCAGCAATAATAAACAACATTTATCATGATGTGCAGCATACATCCTATATGCTTTATACATACAATGCCTCTCACAATCTTGCCCCAACCTACCCTTCTTAAATCATCTTTCAATACTTTCTCTTATTTATGTATCCTTCACCTCAGCCACAGCAAACCTTTCACTCTTCCTTGATATGTCTTCCCAAATCTCTATCTGTTTGCTCTGCCTGGAATTCCCTGCTCACCACTATTAATCTTTGTTTTTCAATCTGCTCCAAATTTGTGGTGACATTACTCTATGGCTCACATCACTTTGGTCCATATATCACTTTGATTCATTTATTTTCAATGGTATCAAAATTTCAAGCCTCCAAGATTGGAAACTGGTCAAAGAGTTTTAATGTCCATTTATTTTTCTTTAACAAAATGCCCAGAACATACTTAGATCCCTCATGTTCTTGGTCTTTTGAGTAGAGGTGGAAAACTAACCAATCCTAGGTCTAGATCTGGTGTCACTTGTGTTTGAGCTGATGAACGTGGGGTATGAAATACAGTGTATAAAGTAAAGCAGGGAATTACAGGCCTTCAACTCCAGCAACTGGAAATGATTTCCTGGTTCTCTCTCTCTTTTATTGTTTATTTATTTCTTTTTAAGGGTTAAAACAGCAGAGGTTGTAGCTGCTGATGAAATTATTTACATCCTCCTTGAGGGTTAAATCCATGAATTCCTATCAGGAGGCAAGATTTTAAGCAAATCCTTAAACTACTAGAGGGAAGTTGGCCGTCAATTGTCTGGAAAATGGAACCGCAGGCAGGGGAATTTGGGTGTAGTAGTCTCCCTTCCTTAGTGCAAGCATGCAAAACATCTCACAGAAAAAAACAAGATGGGTATAGTAATCTTTGACATGCCCTACTTCAGAATGATGGTCATATATTCATATTGTTTATTCTAAATAAGAATAAAAAAATTGTATAGCAGGGTGATAGGTTTGAGATTTTCTTTAAAATTTCACATAGCAATCGTAAATTCTATTCATATTTTAAGTTCAGCTTTTATTATACTTCCTTACTCTGCCGGGTGGAATTAATTACTTATTTTTTCTGCACCATAGCATTTTGTTCAGTCATAGCACTTATTGTGTTGTATTGTAATTTATATTTCTGTCTCCTCAAATGTACTGTGAGCTTCTGGAAGAATATGTGGTATATATCTGCAAAGAAAAGGGTCTCACTGCAATGTTAACAATGATCAGTTTGGGATTGTGAGATTATTTGTGATCTTTTAAAAGAAATTCGTTTTGGTTTTGATTTTCTAAATTTTCTCTAACATTTTTTTCTTTTTCTCAGCAGGTATGTATTGTCTTTGTGCCATTACTATAGTAGGCATTAGGTAATATGCAGTCAACAAAACAGCAAAATCACTGTCTTCAAGGAGCTTATGTTCTTGAGGGGAGCTAGGAAAAAATAATAATAAAGAAGAGGAGGAGGAGAAGGAGAAAAAAAGTAGGAGGAAAAGGAGGAGGAAGAGGAGGAGGAAAGAAGGGGAATGAGAAGGAAGAAAAAGTAATGATAGTAGTAGTAGACACTGATCAATGATTATAGATCATTTAGAGGTAAAAGCAAGATAAAGGATGGTTCCTAATGGAGAAATGTTATTAAGTAGAGAAGAATGTATGGAAGATGTAAATATGTTTGTATATCACAGGTTCCTTAAACATCATTTCTAACAGTGAAAATTTCTTTCCAGAAAAAAAAGTATACTACAAACTCTAAATCTAAGATATATAAAATCCTTTCTGCTGTTGTGGAGAGTGGTGATGGATAAGTTAGATGGAACCCTCATCTCTTAGTCTCCTCCTGACATATCCACGAACTGCCTTTGTCCCTACAGAAACTTCAGGAAGACTATTATTTGTAGATTTACCAGAGAAGGTTGATGGACTATGTTTAAAGGCATATATTTAAAGTATGAAAGAGGGAATAATTTATGGGTCAGATTCTTTGTAGAGATAGGCTAGGATACAGCTTTGAAAAGAAGGCAGGACATGGCTTGTTGGGAGAGAGGAATAAGTGTGAGAAAGGGGAAGCCCACAGAAATGTTGGGAGAATAGCAATGATGCCTTGGAGTCATGTTACCTCATCCCCCAATCTCCAGAAATATTATCAAAACCACTGCAAGCAATAATAATCATCTTTAAAATGAATAAGTTCTTTTTCTTAATGTCATGTAAAATTTGAGTAAATTGGACTTTTAGAAAATTCTATGATTACTGATCCAAAACAGTATGATATGATTAAAACCAATGTGCTTGCTTGCAAATGCTGTTTCAAGACTTGGCCCTTTTAGCCAGATTTCTGTGCTAAGCCACTCCTGTTCAGTGGTCGAAAGGGATGGGAAAGAGAAGTCACATTGGATGGCTTTATTTTTCTCAGAGAAGTAGAAGGTTGACTGACTCACCGGTTAAGATTTGTGACCTTGAAAAACAGGGCAAAGATATCTGGAGTAGTAATGAAAGGCGTGGCATAAATAAAATGTGGGTTATAGGCATTTTCAGCTCCCACTATTATGTGGGCCTGCTTTTTTTTCTTTTATTGCTTTTCTTCCTTATCAATAGTAGCAACAATCATTTGCCACTCCCCTGCAAATCTCAAGCCACTATTTTAACTTTGGTGTTGAGCTTCTGCTAGTACTATTGTTACTTGTGTTATTTTTATTTGCACATATGTAGTATTAACCTATAGCACTAGCATACAGAGTTGAACCACCTACATGAATGCCAAAATTCAGATAAAAGGAAATTCTAAATATAAGGTAGAGATAATGTGGCCCCTTTATTAAACTGGAGAAAATTCAAGACTTGGACATGACAAGAATATAGTGTTGTAGGTAAGTTATTGCTGTTAGCATCGATTCTGTACTAGAACCAGGATGATGACAAACTATTACCTGTCCATCCAAGGAAGATAATTGTTAAATCCAATGATTGCTTTAGGGAAGAATAGGATGGCAATTTTTAGGTGAAATTGATGCTTCTATTCTAATGCGGGCCTGGGACTAGGAATTTAGTGGGTGTGCCAGTGCCTTTGCTGTAGAACAGTACTTATTAGCCCTGGAGTCAGTAGACAGTTGAAAGGACCAGGTAACATTTGAGTTCTATTTTTTTTTTTTTTTTCACTCAGTGAGAGAGAGAAACTGCTTCTGTTTGGAGCGAGGACAATGTGATATAGTCAACTATGGAGAAAAAGAAATAATAAAATAGTGAGGCCTGAAATCAGAGGCAAATTATCTCTAACAGTAGGGTCCATTCCATTTAAAACCTCATCATAAACAGAGTTAAATATCAGCCTTTCCTACCTCTTGGTTATTCTCCTCATTCCTGGTGAAGCTTCCTTCCTCCAGTGGCCCTGGGTGCTAGAATTCTTTACTGGGATGCTTACCTTTAGACCTGTCTTTTACCAGAAGTTTCTAGGCTCACTCTACACCACTTTTCTTATCAAATCATCAGCCGTTCTTTTTCCCCATCATGATGTCGTACTGGGCACTATGGGCTGAATTGTGTTACCTCTAAATTCAGATGTTGAAGTCATAGTCCCCAATACATCAGAATATGACCTTATACGGAAGTACGGTTTTGGGAGATAATACAGTGAACATGAGGTTGATAGGGAGGGCCCTAACCCAATACGACTGTGTCCTTATAAATAGGGGAAATTTGTACACAGGGAGAACGCCGTGTGAAGATGAAGGCAGAGACCAGGGCAATGCTTCAAACAGCCAAGGAATGCCAGAGACTGCCAGAAAACCACATATGTATTATTAACCTATAACACTAGCATAGGTATATGGAGTTGAACCACCTATATGAATGCCAAAATTCTGATAAAAGAAAATTCTAAATATAAAATAGGAAAGAGGCATGGAGCAGATTCTCCCTCACAGACCTCAATGGAAACCCTGATAACACTTTGATCTCAGACTTCTAGTTTTCAGAATGCAATCAGCTCCATGAACGAACACAAAAATGACACCCCACCTCCATATATACTTTCCCTGTAGCTTTCTTATGCTTTGGATTCCCAGGCCTGCAGCACTGAATGATTAGAACATTATACTTTTTCTGTTTAACTAACCCTTTTACCTTTTGGGTTGTCTCCCAGAAATAGCAGAAGCTTTGCTGGATAACAATGCCAAGACTCACCATTCATCATCCACCTGTGACTTCTGAATTAGACCTCCTGCACATGTTGCTTTCAACACAGCCTGCCCCATACACACAGCCACCTTCCAGAACCCCTTATAAAAATCCCTCCCCTCAGTTGGTCAGGACAGACGGATCTGAGGCATTGCTCCCATCTTCCAGGTGACGTCATCTGTGATAAATTACCTTTCTTCCTTAGCAACCTTTGTTGTCTCAATATTTGGCTCTCTGTGTGGGGAGTAATTGGACCTAGGCCAGACTCCCCTTGTGGGTTTGGTGATAAATCTTGGTGGTCTGTGCTGGGACTTACTGCTCTTGGCTTGGTGGCTGTGGAGCAGGGAGAATCTCGAAAGTCTCCCTAACAGCTGCCGGGCTAAACTTACGCAAGAGGTTGTGTCAGTTCAGTGATCTGTTCTTGGTTCTTGGTGCGCTCTTGCCAAAGAGTGACAAGACACACTGACGGCAGAGCAAGCAAGAGGCAAAGTTTATTGAGCAAAAGCAAGATACGTTCACCACAGACAGTGAACAGGCCCCTGTTGCTACAGGAGGCCCCTGACTGACTGTTAACTAAAGTTTCATGTCTGGGTTGGAACCTCTCCAGCAGGTAGGGCTCAAGCGTCACCTGGATGGACATCTGTTTGTTATATAACCTGAGTCTTAGTACACATACAGATTTCCCCTGAGACTCTCTGAAAGCCCCTCTTGGGCGGGGGAATGGGGAGACTGCAATCTAGATTTATGTTAATGATATGATAATTGGCCCAAGGTTACTTTTGGTCATCTTCCAGACTCTACTGTGCCTGTGCTACTTGGCCTTTTGGCCAGGAAATCCTCAGCAGCTTTTATGGTTAGTACACTGAGTTCTGATTGGCAGTGCACTCCTCCTGCCTCCTGCTGTGGTTGTTATATGAAGTGGGGTGCTTGCCCCCCAGCCTCAGGAGAGCCAAAGACCCCTCACTATCTACCTAACGGTTGGTTTTGCACCTCTCATTGCTTCAGAAGAACTGATCCCTGGATTTTGGCATCTGTGTCTGAACAGGTAAGTGCTATTTGAAGGTACCATGTATAAAGAGCACCCCTCTCAATTTGGGGAATTCTGAGGGATTTCCCTTTGATTTGGGGGTTGAAAAGCCCCAACCATTTGAGAGAGTGGGAACTGCTCTGTTTCTGTTTGGCACTCCCCAGGCTTATTTGTCGGAAGTGCAGTCCATTTGTCTTTTGAAAGATATTAAATGCTTATGTGAGTTGCTGTTTGTGTGTGGCCATGGGAAACCAGAATTTAGTCCCTGAATATAGCCCTTTGGGTTGCATTCTTCAAAACTGGTCTGAATATAGTTATAAGCCTATGGGAAAAAAAAAAAACCATTGCATTTTTCTGTAATACTATTTGGTCCCAGTATTCTCTGGAATCTGGGAAAATGTGGTCCCTTAATGGATCACTAAACTATAATACTATTCTCCAGTTAGATTTATTCTGTCATTGTGTTGGGGAATGGGATGAAATCCCTTATGTACAGCCTTTTATGCTGCTTTATCAAAGTAAGCCAGACCAGATTAAATGTAAGATTCAGGTATGGAGGACAGAAGCCTTCAAAAAGGTTTGGGAGCAAGAATTTAAACCCAAGAACCCTGTTGTGCTATCAGAGGGGAATTCTTGCTCTAAAGAGGACCTTTGGGTAGCTGCCACCCTGGATGTGGCCCTGAGCACTTCAACTCCTTCAAGGAATCCCTTTCTTAGCCCTCCTGCTCCTCCCCATGAGCCTGGGACCCTTATTTCACCCCCACTGGCTCCTCCAGCCATCTATCCTTCACTTTCTTCCTTTTCTGAGGACAGTCCTGGGAAGCCTGAGGAGATGGTCTCACCCTCCTGCACCTGGCGGGGTACACAATTTGGTTGGAGTCCTTCCTCCTTCCCAACAGGGCAAATTCCCTTGAGGCAGGTTAAATTTTGCTCAGTTTTCAGTGATAGATTTAAAAGATGCTTTCTTTTGAATTCCCTTGCTTTGAATCCCAAGAAACTATTTGCTTTTGAATTGAAAAATTTAAGATCTAAAGCCAAATGCCAATGCTGTTGGACTGTCCTTCCTCAGGGGTTTCAAAACCCTCAAATTCTGGCTGGAGATTTAAGACAAATATTTTGGACAAGAGAACAATTTTATAATACGTGGATGACATCTTGATAGTCAGTGAGACTGAAGCTGAATCAAGGCAACGTTCAGTAACTATATTATATTTTTTGGCCCACAAAGGATATAAACCATATCAGAAAAAGACTCAAATCTCACTGCCTACTGTCAAATACTTGGAGTTTGAATATCTCCGGGAACTCAGAACCCCCTCCCAGACTAGAGAGAGGCTGTAAACTGGGTGGCAATCCCTACCACCTGCAAGAAGCTACAAGGATTCTTGGGTACGGCTGGGGTTTGTCAGATTTGAATTCCTAACTTTGGGCTAATAGCAAAACCCCTCTATGAAGACTTGAAAGGGGAAGAAAAAGATCCCCTTACTTGGACTGGGGAATGCCATGAGGCTTTTTTGACTATTAAAGAAAAATTGATGACTGCCCCTGTATTAGGCTTCTCAAATTTACGCAAACGTTTTGATTTGTTCATCCAGGAAAGACAAGGAATTGGGCTCAGAGTACTGACACAAACTTTGCGAGAGCAAAAGAGACCTGTAGCCCGTTTCTATAAGCAATTAGATGTAGCGGCAAAAGGATAGACCACTTGTTTGAGAGCAATTGCTGCTACTTGTGATATTTTGCAAGAAGATGAAAAGTTTAGCCTTAGACAGCTGGTGACTATTCATACCATACATTATGTATTACCCCCACTAGAACAGAAGAGGGGATGTTGGTTAACAGTCAGCTGGTTGGATAAATACCAGGCTATTCTGTTAGATGATCCCAATGGGACTTTGAAGGCAGTGTCCACCTTTATTTCTGCCACCTTGTTGCCTGTGGACTCTCATTCTCCAGTCCACGACTGCATTCAAATTATTGACCAAGTGTGTTTTAGTCACTCTGATTTGACTCATTAACCCTTGCCAGATGCAGATGAGGAGCTCTTTATGGGTGGAAGCAGCTTCATGGAGCAAGGACAATGCAAAGCTAGGTATGCTGTGGTTACTGGCCAACAGGATGGGTTGAAGATTACCTGACCAGGACTAAGAAATCTTCAGAGGTCACTAAAGCCCTTTTAAAATAAATTATTCCTAGGTTTGAACTTCCTTTAACTCTCCAAAGTGACAGTGGATCAGCTTTTGTTGCCAAAGTTACTCAAGAAATATTGCAAATTCTAGGAATTGACTGGATGTTGCATTCATCATGGAGACCTCAGTCCTCAGAGACAACTGAACAGATAAATAAAAAATTTAAAGAAGATTGTTTCCAAAATTTGTCAAAATACTAACTTAAGTTGGGACAAAGTGTTATCCCTTGCCTGACTGAGTGTTCAGGTGGCCCCCAGAAGTAAGCTGGCACTTAGCCCCTTTGAAATTTTATATAAGAGACCATTCCTAAGACCTTCCTGTCAGGGCTTGCCCAACAATCCTTTGTCCCCAGAAATCGAGTCTTGTTCATATGTAAAACAGCTTGGTGATATGCTAATTAGTATTTCTGTGCTTGATAGCTTCCCACAGGCTCCAGGATGTGCCCCTCCAACCCTTAAAGCCCGGAGACAAGATGTTGCAGAAAACTTGGAGGAACTAGCATCCCAAAGATCAACTGAAGCCACAGTGGATTGGTCCTTTTGAAGTGCTTCTGACAACTCACTTGTCAGTGAGGACTGAACTCTCATCTTTTCTTTGCCCCCCAAAATTCCTTTCTGAGGGGGCCTGGTGAGTCACGCCTACAAATGATAAAAACTCAGTAAACAGGTTTTTATGATGTTGTTTACTTCTCAACCTGATTCTGGTATAGCTTCACATGAAAAATAGAAGACCCTTAAACATTCCTTTCAGCTGATTCCGGTCTTTTGGAGAAAACCTAACTCTTTTAGCCAATTGTCAACTAAAGAATCCCTAAATCTACTTTTGACTTGCAACACCCCCGCTTCGAGATGTCCTGCACTTTTTGGGCCAAACCAGTGTATGCCCTCCATGTATTGATTTATTACTCCGTAATTCCTGTCTCTCTGAAAATGCATAAAAATCAAATTGTAACCCAACCACAATGAGTCCACTTGCTCAAGGCTTCTTGGGTGTGGCTCTGAGCCATGGTCCACACATTTGGCTCAGAATAAACCTCCTTAAATTATTTTACAGAGTTTGTCTTCTTTTCCATTGACATTGTTCAAGCTAGCAGGACTGAAACCATGGGTTCATCATACTTGGGTAAAACCTTCTCCCCCTGAACTTAAACAAAGGACAGAATCAGATTGGCTTCATGAGCCCTTAAGTGATCTTAGATTATTATTTCAGGCAAAGTCCACTAGCAGATAGGTTGCACTGAAACCCTGAATTTGAAATTGTAATTATTCTGTCAGTTCTGTCCTCCTTTGCTTAGAAGGATAATTCATTGGTCTGAATCTCTCATACTCTTGCTTCTTCAGCTAATCTATCCAAATGTTGGATATGTCACTCTAAAACCTCAGTCAGTCCTGGACCATCAGGATCCCCTCATTCAATCAGCATACAACTTTTATGATGTCCCAAAATGTATCCTTAAATATGATTTGAGACCCTAATAGGGTTGTATATCAGGTAAGGCTCACTCGGTTAATGGGTGGGACTCAAAAACCTCCTTGTTTCTTCTTGGCCTCCCAATGGCGATATCTACTTCCCATAAATCCTAATGGAGATCCAGATGAAACTCCCTATTACCAAAATTTGAGATTCCACCCAGACATCAGGGACAGATCTCCCTTACATGGCTTTGATATGGCCACCACAGACTATTGGTTAAAAAAATAGCCTTATGGGCTGCGTGCAGTGGTTCACACCTGTAATCCTAGCACTCTGAGAGGCCAAAACAGGAGGATTGCTTGAGGTTAGGCATTTGAGACCAGCCTGAGCAAGAGCAAGACCTCATCTCTACAAAAAATAGAAAAATTAGCCAGGAGTGGTGGCACGTGCCTGTAGTCCCAGCTACTAGGGAGGCTGAGGCACGAGGATTGCTTAAGCTCAGGAGTGTGAGGTTGCAGTGAGCTATGATCACACCACTGCACTCTGTTTTGGGCAACAGAGTGAGACCCTGTTCCCTCTCGCACCAAAAAAATAGCCTTGCAAACTTTACAGTCATGTGACTTCGTAACTTGTACCCCAAAAGGATTTTTTTGTATGTCAACAAGGAAGAGAGCCTTGGACCTATACATGCATTAAAGAGGGCATGATGGCCAATGTTTCTTAGGATACTTTATTATTCCTTTTTCGGTACATAATGACTCAGATACCAAACACAGGACTAGTTCCCTAAAATTGTTTTCATGGGAAACAGGGAAAATTTTGCATGGAGACTCCATCTGGGAAACACCAAGACAGTATCTTCCAGGAGGGATCCCAGATGGAGATGAATATGTCTTTGAATATTCCTTACCACATTGGTGGGGGATGACAGCTTAACAACACCTGCTTTACAACCTATCTATAAGCTTGAGGATCATTGCTCATGACACTGCGGCTGCAATAGCTGCCCAGACTCTTTAGCTTGAGTGGTTCTTGATAATCACATGGCTCTTGATTATATTTTAGCAGAACAAGGGGGTGGTTGTGTGATAGCTAATTCCTCACGCTGCACATATATAAATACCACAGCAAAAGTAGAAATGCATATTGATAAAATCATACAGCAGGCTTTTTGGTTGCAACATGTTGGAGAGGATGGACCAGGGCTTGGAATTTGTTCTCAGGACTCTGCTCTTGGATTCCTCAGAGGAATCACTCTGTTCTCTCTGGGATCCTAAAATTTAGTCTCTCCCTTTTACTAATTATTTTTATAATTTACCACACAATGAATATATCAGTCAAACATAGGTTGAAATGTTGTTCTAAAACGACAGACAAAAGCACTCAGGTAATGACATTGAAGGCATCTAATCATTAAATTAAAACTCAAGCGTACTTTCAGCAACAGGCCTAGCATTTTCCTTCCTTATATCCCAACTATTCCCTATTTCAGTAGGAAGCAGCCAGATGATCAAAGCCCTGATTCCCCTAGATAGAGGAATGAATGAAGAGAAGGGGGGAGTTATAATCAGCTCCATGAACAAACTCAAAGTGACTTCGCCATATATATTTTCCCTGTAGCTTTCTTGTGCTTTGGATTCCCAGGCCTGTAGCACAGAATGACTAGAACATTATACTCTTTCTATTTAACTAACCCTTTACCTTTTGTGTTGTCTCCTAGAAACAGCAGACTCTTTGCAGGGTAATAATGCCAAGACTCACCATCCATCACCAACCTGTGACTTCTGAACAAGATCTCCTGCACACGTTGCTTTCAACACAAACTGTCCCAGTACACGTAGCCACCTTCCTGAACCCCTTATAAAAATCCGTCTCCTCAGTTGTTCAGGGAGACAGATTTGAGGCATTCCTCCCATCTCCCAGGTGATGTCATCTGTAATAAATTACCTTTCTTCCCTGGCAATCCTCATCGTCTCAGTAACTGGCTTTCTGTGTGGTGAGCAATCAGACCTAGGCCAGACCCCACTTGTGGGTTTGGTAATAATAACTGTAAGACAGTAAATTCCTGTTGTTTAAGCCACTCAGTTTGCGGTGCTTTGTTATGTCAGCCCTAGCTAACCAATACACTGGGGAAAGCAATTCCTGTAAAGTATTAAAAATATGTAACAATAAAGGCATTACTAGTTCTGATCTTTCACAGTTCTTGACAATTGAAAATGCTGTATACATTTCAAGGTGTGGGTGAAAGGTGGCATATAAAACAGGAATTTTGTTTGAAAATTTGTATAAAGAGTCATTAGACTCCCCAGGTCACCTCTCTCACCTCACATAGGTATGCAACTGTCCCAGTTAGAGACAGAATATTTGTTCTCAAAGCAATTAACTCAGGAAAGCTCTGATCTGAGGGACACAAAGCACAGCTGAGGACAAGAGCATGTGAAGAGTAAGTGAAAGTGTATGTATTGAATGATGAGACAAGTCCATCCCCACCAAGCTTCTGCCCTTCCGCAGCTCCAGAATACCAGGCTTTTTGTATCCACCTCCTTCCAGACAAGAGACTGCAGGACTCTCTTTGGAATCCGCTCATTCCAAGAGAAAAAAAGTACAGTTTCTTACATTTGGGGCTCCCCGAATAAAATGACAAGGTTCCCATCTGATTACCCTGTAGTGAAGTTCACAATAGATCATTCTAAGATATTCCAAGTAGCTCTTTAGTTCTTCATTCTTCATGGCTAATGATCATCATTATGTTTGGTGATTCTTTTTAATTTAAATTTATTTTTAACTTTAATATTTGAAATTTTTGTTGTGAGTGTTATATTAGTATTGGCTTAAAAAAATTCACATGTCTATTATTTTGAAGAATAAAAGAATGAAGGAAGGAAGGAAGGAAAGAAAGAGGGAGGGAGGGAGGGAAATAAAAAGGAAGGAGGGAGAAAGTGAGAAAAGGAAGGGGAAGGGAGAAGGGGAGGAAAGAAATAGAGAAAGAAATGCAGGGAGGAAAAAAGAAAGAAAAGAAGGAGGGAGGGAGGGAGAGAAGCAGGGAAGGAAGGAGAATCAGACAGGGAAGGGAGGGGGAAAAGGAAGGAAGAAAGGAGGAAGCAGGACAGCTATGGGCAAATAACAGAGTGATATGCACTTGAGACTTGCAGGATACATCAGCTATTTGTGTGTGTGTTGGGGGTGTTTGAGGTGGAAAGGAAGGGGTGGTATATTCTATATCTTTTCCTTTTGGGAACTACTAATTCCCAAATCCTTGTGATTACAGTAAGAGAGTTGAATACATAGCCCCACCTCAGTGAAACAGAGGAAGCCTACAACCCTAGGTTAACCAGAGTATCTCATGAGTCTGAACAAACTAATTGGCTCAATGATAGACACATCATTGATCTAGACTGATGTAGATACTGGGGGAGAGAGTGTGTCTCATTCTTTTCTCTGAGTTTCTGAGCTCTAACCCTGGAGAAGCTGGAACCATCTTTGCCACCATATAATTGAGTCTTCCTGCAATAAAGCAAACACAGAGGAAATCAGAGGGCAGAAATAGATACGGCTTCAGATACATGAAGATATTGTACCTGGATTCTGGAATTCCTGAAGTGGGTCAAGGATTTCTCAGTTATCTCTGCCAATGTAGCTTTTTGGTGCTTTGGCTTGTTTGAGTTGGTTTCTGTCATCTGTCACCAAGAGATCTGAGAAGCAAAGAGCCTAATCTCCATTTCCAGCCCTTTCCCCCTTGGTCCCTGACTTGTTTGCAACACTAACTTCAGGCACCCAAAGTTCTCCTTTATGAAAATCCATGTTCAAAAAAATCTGCATAAACTTTGTTTCAAAAGTAAATTAATATGTTATATTATTTGAGAGTATTTGAATATCAAAATGGCATGAAGTAGAAGGGGAATATTACAATGTTGTCTTGTATTTGATGTTATTTCCCTTAGGATATTTTTAACTGTCTGACAATCTAGGTGATGATTAGTCAAGCTTTATCTTTTAACTTGCAATTTTTTGAAATTGTTTAAAAAGGAGACAAGAGTATGCTTGATTCTTGCAAAAAATTGAAATAAATTAGCAAAAATTCAGGTTGTCTTTAAGCCATTGACCTCATGATTGCATCCTAAAACAACCTAATTCAGCCAATTATCTGTACTTTTTTAGGAACAAAGTTATATAACTAAAAATTTGTAATAGTCAAATAATTGATTTTTTCTTTTCTAAAATGCATATACATATCATACATAATGTATATAAGTATATTTTTCAAACATTACCCTTCTCATTCATTTTCTTACCCCTCCTGTCATTGCTATATATTTTAAGCCAGTTAGAGATAATTTTTTTGTTGCTTTGCTTTATTTTTTTCCTTCTCCTCTTTTTCCAGGATGAAGACCTTGATTTTGAGAGCAGGGGATCAGAATGGTGCTGTGTGTGGAACATGTTCCTTGGATTGTGATAATGTTTGCACTACAGGGCAGTTTCCTGAGTGAATTTTTCTGGCTAAAAGCAAGCCGAAAGAGCACATAAGAGAATGTTAACAAAGAAGGCACTTTGTGGTCTTTGGGCTCATCATATTAATCAAAAGGAAATCACCGAATTGAGCTTTTTTTATTTTTTAATTGGAAAAGTCTAAGAAATCAGCTCTAATAGAAATTCCTACTTGGAAAAGAGCAACATGGAAAAACTTAACTAGATAAATGCATTTGTGTTTATTTTATGCATCCTGGTTATAATTGTAAAATATCTGTTATAAATAGGGTGAAATTTTTGGAAATATGGCATAATTATACATGTTAACTGCTGACAGTATTTAGATTTTATGAGCTGTTTATAATTCTTAATGACTCAGCCTGAAACATTTTTTTGTGTGTGTGTGAATGAAAGGTATATCAACTCACAAGTATAACATTTTTTGCAAATGGTACTATTATAACATAATCTCTTTCCTGTGATAGGTAAATTTCAAGCTCAGGAACTTCCTGTTGCTGTTACAGGTATTTTGAGTGTGTCATCGCAGAGAAGACAAAGGTCAAAGTGGAATTTAACCATCATGCAGTTTATATTTCACAAAGAGAAAATGTCAGAATCAGGCAGAGGATAGTGTAATTTATATCTATGATACAGAGGTGACCCCATCACTCTTGAATGGTACTAGGAATTGGTAATGAGGACAGCTCTGTCTAATGAATGCCAGTTTCTCAGCACACAATATTTGTCATATATTCAATTTATGAAGTTCTCCATCTTTAAATTTTCCCCAAATTTAAATTTAGTAATATCTGCTCCTAACCCCTCACTCTTGAGATTCAGTATTGTGTCAGAAGTGTCCTTCAGAATTATAGAGGAAAGAATGAGAAAGCTGTGCTTTTTTTCCAAATTAACTTGTGATCATAGAAAGTTACTTACCTTTATTACCACTTTGATTTCACAACTTGTCCTCTCTTCACATCATAGACAGTTCTAATAAAAAAACATTAATTTCTTAAATTAGTTAGTAATCCATATACTGTTGAAATACTAAGTTGCTATTATTAAGAAAAACATTTCCCAAAGTCACTGAAAGTAGAATCAGAGAATTCTAATTCTTAAGGGATCCCTTAAGTGCAAACTGCTTGGACAATTTTCTCTGTTATCAGTGCTTCTTCAGATTTATTTACCACGCAGCCTATTCTAATGCTTGCCAGGGATGGAGATTGTATTAATTTCTCTTTTTGAATGTTATAATCTCTACCAACAAAATTGTCTTATCTTTAGTGTAAATCTCTTTTCAATCACAATTTAAACCCATTTTCCCACCTTATATTGCCCTTATAGTATGGGAAAAGGTGGGAAGTATCCTTTTTATAAAAATATTCAACTTTTTAAATTAGCCGGCATTCCACTACCTTCATTTCAGGATATTAAATAACCTCAATTCCTTTATCCTTTTTAATGGGCTTTATTATCATCCTATCCATCATTTTGGCTTGACTTCTCCAAGATCTTTTAAAAATTCTCCAAATTGCTCCTAAAATATGGAGATCAACATTAAGCCTATACAAGTACAGTCACACGTCGCTTCACAATAGGGGATACATTCTGAGAAATGCATTATTAGGCAGTTTTGTCATTGTGCAAACATCATAGTGTGTACTTACACAGACCCAGATGGTACAGCTTACAAAACACCTAAGCTTTTGCTCCTAGGCTACAAACCTGCACAGCATGGTACTGTACTGAATATTGTAGGCAATTGTAACACAATGGAAAATATTTTTGCATCTAACATAAAAAGGCACAATAACAATATCATATTATAATATTATGAGACCACTGTTGTATATGAGGTTTGTTGTTGACCAAAATGTCATTATGGGGCACATGACCGTAGAGGGACATCATTGCTGGTTCGCATCTGGCCAACTCCTCTTAGTATGAGGTTTGGAAGAATCCACTGTTGACTCATAATAAACTCATGGTCTGTTGTCCTTTCCTACTTTTTAAAAATGTAATCTCAATGTCTAGCCAGTGATTTCCACAATTAGGATTGTGTTTGATTTAGGACTCAGAGGATTAGAGAAACTTGGTGAAATCTTCCTTTCTTCCAGCCTGGCATGAATGATATGTTGTACACCCATTGGGGACTGTCAAATTTCTTTATTCTTCTTTGGTGAAGATGGCCTCATTAAGAACATTAAATGTTTCAATACTTCAGGAAGAGGAAAGTTATTTGTCAGTCCACTTGACATTACTATGTAGAGATACTGTATTACTCAGGGTTCTCCAGATAGAAAGAACCAATAGGAGATAAATTGATAGATCTAAGAGGGAATATTTTTTTTTGAGATAAAGTTTCACTCTTCCCCCTGAACCTCCCCTCCCCTGTAGAGTGCAGTAGCATCGTCATAGCTCACTGCAACCTCAAACTCCTAGGCTCAAGTAGTCCTACTGCCTCAGCCTCCCTAGTAGCTGGGACTACAGGTGTGCTCCACCAGGCCCGGCTAATTTTTTTTTTCTATTTTTAGTAGAGATGGGGTCTTGCTCTTGCTCAAGCTGGTCTTAAACTCCTGAGCTCAAGCAATCCTCCTGCCTCAGCCACCCAGAGTGCTAGGATTACAGGCATGAGCCACTGTGCCTGGCTGATAAGAGGGAATTTATTAGAGGAATTGGCTCACACAATTATAGAGGCTGAGAAGACCCAGGATAGACCTCTGCAAACTGGAGACCAGGGAGGCCAGGAGTGAGGCTCAGTCCTAGTCTGAAAGCCTCAGAACCGGGAAAGCTGATAGTATAACTTTCAATCTGAACTTTCAGTCTGAAGCCTGTATAAGTCCCAGAGTCCAAAGGCTAGAAAGCCTGGGGTTCTGATGTCCAAGGGCAGGAGAAGAAGGGTGTCTCAGCTCCAGGGGAGAGAAAGAATTAGCCTTTCATCCTCTGCCTTTTTGTTCTATCTGGGCCCCCAGGCAATGGGATGGAGCCCACCGACACTGAGGGTGGATCTTCCCTACTCAGTCCACTGACTCACCCGCCAATCTCCTTTGGAAACACCCTCACAGAAACACCCAGAAATAACACTTTACCAGCTCTCTAGGTATCCCTTAATTCAGTTAAGTTGACACCTAAAATTAACAATCACAATTCCCTTGTAAATAAGTAGAAGTAAGCCAGTGGTTATGTTTAAGAAAGATTTCTAGACTGAAACTCTTTTCAAACTTCACATATATTTATAATAATTTCTACATTAATGCATTTGTGATAATAACACATATGTGTGTTTATTGTGTATCTTGAGTTTTCTAGGCATTATGTATAAGTGAAACATATCCCTTTGGTCTCCTATCACTTTGCAATATTGCATATTGCATATTGCATATTGCATATGCAATATTGCATATCACCAATAGAATACACATCTGTATAAATATGGTCACATATATTTAAAACATATAAATTCTACGATTTTGCTTTTCTATTCTGGGCTTCATTTTTCATATAAGTAAACCCAGGTAGGCATATAAACATTGTCAGACATATTAATCTACATGTAAGACATCTCATTCCTTCCCAAACTCATACTTTTTCTGAAATGAGCTTGAATTTAAGAAAGATTTTTAATGAAGGAGAAATGATGGTTTAACAGATGGCAGATGGGAGCTTGTTCTGGCTTTTTGAAATAGCATCAAGTGTCCTGTAAACCATCTATAGAAGGAGAGAGACAGAAGGGAAGATAAGTGGCATTTCTTGATTAGTATGTTGGAAGCAGGTGGGGAAAATGATGGAGGTGATATAGGTGGGCGGGGTGGGGAGCTTACCATGGACACCCAGATTGATGGGCAGTGCAGGATGGAGCAACACTGAACTTCTGAGGAGGAAGATAATTTCTGCAGCAGCAAAGGAAGAACTAATTATTTACTAAGTGAGAAGAGCGACTATAGAAAGTAAAAAGGAGACTTAGCATATGGTGGACACTCAGTCCAATAGAAAGCCTGCCAGCAACCCTCTTTAACTTCCCATTGTTAATTTTACCACCTAAGACTAGGCCTCTGAATTAAGTACAATGCGAAGCAAATTTAACAGAAGAGTCTCCACTTTCTAAAAACACATATACATCAGCATTTCAACACAGGATGCCACACAGTCTACAACTACATGATGCTGTGTTTACGATGATGAACAAAATAGTGATGGTTGTCCCAGTTCCAGTTTAGCTGGGGAGGGATTAAAAAAAAAGTGAACAAGCAAGTGCATTATAAATTGTGCTGGATGCTATGAAGGGGAAAGAGCAATGTGCAGTAATAGAGACTATCTGGAAATGTAGGGGGTGATAAATCTACTTTAGACAGAGTGATAACAGAAGCTTTTCGGAGGAGGTGATATACGAGATTAGAAATGAAATCAGAGGAGCTGGCATTCGAGGAAAAGAGCGTTCTAGTTAGAAGGAAGAGCTTTTGTAATGATGTTAAGGAAGGAAGAACTTGGTGTTTTTCAGAAGTTAAAGCCAGTGTGGCT
>CM052441.1:70744992-70764071 GCA_028533085.1 Varecia variegata
AGACACATACATTGTTAAAAATGTATGTTCTTTCTATTCTTATTTTTTAAGAAATTTTTTGTTTTTACAAAATAAAGATCATCTTTCATACCCTTTTATATGCTTCTTTTGTTCACTTAAAATTATGTTTTCCCATATTGGTAAATATTCTTCCAGAATCTGATTTTAATAATCACATAGTTGCCCATCTTTTGACTTCACAGCAATTGATTATCTTTTATTGTTGGACATTTAAATTGTCTTCAGCTTCTTACTAGACTGATTTTTAAATCAATCTTTCTGGACATCTATGATTATTTCTTTAGAATAAATTTACAGAAGGGACATTGTTAATCATAGTTTAAAATGGCCCAAACGTTTCTAAAATTCTTGAACAATATTCTGCAATTGTCTTCCAAAAAGGGCATTCTTTTATCGCTAATATAGAGTATTGCCATTTGGAACTACCTTGTGACTTTATTGATAAATAAAGTTTTCTTAAAAAGTTATCTTTATTTTATTACTAATGAAATCAAATCCTTCTTATATATTTATAGAAAATCATCACTTTTTTTTCTTATTAGTTTATAAAAGTACATTGTGGATTAGGGACACTGACATTTTGGTTTGAATTTTTGTTATATTGCCTGGCACAGTGCTGGCCCCTAGTAAGTGCTCAGCAAATGTTTCTTGATTATTGACATTTTTCTTTTAATATTTTAAGATAGGAACATAGGAAAGGGATGAATTCTGAGTTTTGGTAGAAAAGAAAGAGAAGCATTCTGTTTTGCATAAGGTGTTTTGGGGTGCTGGCAGGGCAGCTAGCTGGATTGCACACTATCTTGGCCTCCAGAGACGGGTGTGAGCACTCATTATGGTGTGAGAAGAAAATATTAGAACTTCTATTTGTATTTTTTTTTTGAGACAGAGTCTTGCTCTGTTACCCGGGCTCATGGCATCCTCCTAGCTCACAGCAACCTCAAACTCCTGGGCTCAAGCAATCCTTCTGCCTCAGCCTCCCGAGTAGCTGGGACTACAGGCATGCGCCACCATGCCCGGCTAATTTTTTCTATTATTTTTAGTTGTCCAGATAATTTCTTTCTATTTTTAATATAGACAGGGTCTCGCTCTTGCTCAGCCTGGTCTTGAACTCCTGAGCTCAAACGATCCACCCACCTCAGACTCCCAAGTGCTAGGATTACAGGCGTGAGCCACGGTGCCCAGCTGTATTTTTTTAAAAAAAGAATTAAGCTTTATTAAGTGTCACCTGTGGATGGGCACTGGCTGCCTGGGGTGGTCCCTGTGCCATGTACCAGGACGTATCATGTACGGTTTCCTGCACCAAGAGTTTAGTCCTATACCAAATACGAGCTGACGGTGGCACCCTCGTGTCTAATCAGGGCTCTGCCGCACAGTGACATTGGATAAGTGGATCTATGGAATTTATTATTGAGTTTTAACTAAATGTACCCTAGGAAATGAATAAGAGGCCTAAAAATATTAATATGGAGACTACAGTTCAAAAATATTAATAATATAAGTACATATACATCATAAAAAAGTGTCAGAGCTGACACTTATCCTATTAGGAGCTTTGTCAGCCATATTATTAATACATAGTTAAAAACAATGATCATCTACTCAGACCTCATAGGGTCCGCCAAATACATTCACAGTTATCCACATGGAAGTTTTGTATTAACCCAAATGAAAAAAATAACAGCCTTTTGTACCATGGAAAGACTACACTGAAAATGGACATTTGGAAATCTTTTCATTGTTTCAGCAATAAATATAATAAATGTGCTGTTGATAAAGAGTCACATACACATATATATGCATATGCATGCACATTTAAAAAACTTGGAAACAGAATTTTCTAAGCTGTTTAAAAATATTTCGTATTTTAGTGGCTATTTGAACCCGCTTTTTAAAAATATAAACAAGCAACACAGTCTAATACATTTTCAATGACAACTGATTGAAATCAGAGAAAATGGGTATTAGCTGAATATTTGCTTTCAATGACTCTTGTAGGCAAGTGAAAGATACCTCTTACTGATATCAAAATAAACCAAACTTAGAATCTGATCTATTAAATAGAATCTAACTATTGTATAACAAAATAATAAACCAAGATTTTTAAAAAATAAGGCAGCATATTCAATCATACTCAACATATTTGGGAAATGTTAATAAAAAATAAAACTTAAAGTACTGAAAATATATGGAAAATAGCATTCTTTTCATCTCATTTAAAAATTATTCTATCTTTGTGTTAATGTTATAATGTATGTAATACGTTAATATACTATATTGTATATTTTCATATAAAATTATAAATAAATAAATAAACATACAAATTGATACTGTGTTTTGTATGGATGCCCCCATTTCTACATTGTAGAAAAAACTTGGAGACTGTTGATTCAATAGAAAATTGGAGGTTATCATGAGAGGTTACCCTTTTGCAGATGATTGGGGGATTAAAGTCTCCAGGGATTGTGTGTTGAATGAATGAGAAAAGGACTGTTCAGAATGGCCCTCAGTCTCTTTACTTATTTGGAATCCAATTATAGAGTATAAACCTATGGGAAACATAATCTACAGAATCTAGAGTAGAAACCAGTAGGAAAATACAAAGGGCTCTGTGTCCAGCAGCCCTTAGTTTCAATTCTGACACCACCATCTATCTCCTAGTTGTATAGCTGGGCAATTTATTTGTCAGAAATTCAGCTTCCATATACATAAAATGTAATTAATATCTAATTCTTAGGATTATTCTGAACATTTCTGAGATAATATACATGAAATACTTAGTTTCCTGCCTGGCATATAGTAGATGCTCAACAAATGACAGTTTTTATTATATATGGCATTTACTCAACGTGATGTCATTGTTTGAAAAACTGAATTTCCTGATAATTACCATATGAGGCTGAATTTTATTAGAGAATAGTAGTCATTCCCATTTTTTTTGTTTTATTTTCATTACCACATTGATGTGAGCTCATATTTACTCCAATTTTGTGGTTTTGAATGGATATATTTCTATTAGGTAGGGATATAAAAGATTCATATTACCTGTGGTTTGCTCTCCAAAGCATTTATGATCCACCTGCATCTTAAATCCTTTTATTAGACATCACATCTTTTTTATTGTCCCCTTTGCTATTTATTAAATTATATTGCTTTATAAAAATATTCCCGTGCACTTTCATCTTTCCCCTTCATCTCTCCACCCAACTCCATTGTACTTTAGACACTACTTTTAGACCATCTGTTCTTTGGCCAGAACCCTGCTGCCAAACAGTGCTGCCCACCTACCAGGAAATCTTGAAAACATCTTTTGTAGATTTTCCAGTTTACCTGCAGGTGCTAAGAAATTCATATTTTCTCAACCCTGAGGGTTCAAATGCTATTCAGAAAATCCAGCCTTCAACCAAGCTTTGTGCTTAATTACTGCTGCCAGTCACCTGTCAGCAGAGTGGCGCACTCACCTTTGGCTTTTTCATCCATAGACCTAAGAGTCTAAAAGAAGATAACCAAGAGGATGCAGGTAAGGTAGTGGCAGGATGATCTCTATCTAGGGATCCCTGGATATCTCCTTCCCACTCCTGTCTCTCCCACCTCCTGGAATTACCCTGTCCTTGTGCCTGGACTCCTGTGGTTGCTATTTCTATCTGCTTCCCCTGCAGCCCTGGGGTGTATTCTGATGCCCACCTCTCAAACCCCATGGCCTAAGTCGGAGGGTGGGAAGGAGGAATAGTCGGCAGCAGACACTCTCCTTTCTACAGTGGGAGAAGATTTTTAAATTTCATTTTAAAACATTGTAGATGGAATGCTGTTTGCTTATTTATTTTTTTACAGACTACTGGTATTATATGTTTCATTTATTTCTATTTCGTTTTCACTAAGATCTTAGGCTCAACTCTCTAGGACCAAGTCAAGAGACATTAAAGAGATCTCACATTGTTAGACCCCAAGTCAGTGTTTCCTAAACCTGGTTGCACAACAAAATCATTTGGGAAAATTTTTAAAAATTTTATCTTCTGGAACCTAAACTTAAGTTCTTAAAACTTATTGAATGAGAATGCCTGAGATGTGGCTGAAGAATCCCCACTTAACATAGCACTCCTTGGTTACGATCAGCGAATGTTTCTGAATTGCACCCAAGAACTGTATTTCTCTCCTATCTCAGGGCAGTGTCCAGGCTTCTTTTCTTCCTGATTTCTCTCTACCCCCTCTTTTAGGAGCTTTTTCATTACTGGCCTCGAGAACTCGCCTCCCTCCTACTTCATTATACATCATTACATTAGGTAGATTAAGGATACTAAAGTAAAAGAATGACTGTAAGAGGAAATATAAAATAAAAATAAGAGGCTTAATTCTCCCTGTAAAAAATAAGGCAAGAGACTTCTCCCCCATCCCTTTTTTTAGAGCATTTACTTTAGAAACTTGAAATTTTAAGTTCTTTTTCCTCTTTTGAAACTGTATATAAATCCTTTTGAAAACTTAGGCCTTTTCTCAGCTTTATGATATAGCAATGTCTTTCTCAAGGACCGGGGAGCCATCTCTGTGAAATGTAAGCAAACACCAAGGGAGATAGCACCCCTGTCTCCCAGTTTCTGTGGGAGAGTAGGAGCCTGACTTCGGTGGATGCCTTGCTTCAAGTTGCAAAACTGCCTCTTGTCTAAAGATGTGAGAAGTTTGTTTTTCCTTTGAATAAAGCCAATTAGCTAACACAGGTGGTCACCCCAACTACCAGTTACAGTTAGGGTGAACTACGTGGGACAAATGGTGCTGTCAAGTCCTCTTACTTAAAGACTAGTTATAATTTATCTGGAAACATATATGTAATGGGTTTTATCAGCTTAACTATATAAAAGGGTGAGATTTCTTTCTGTCTTTGCAATCTCCTAGCAGATTACCTATGATGTGCATTACTTTCTGGTTTCATGCTTATTCAAAAATAATATTATTTTCTTTCTCTTCTACCTTTGTGGAAAGGATTTCTGGTTTGGGAGAAGAGTTTGGTTATAATTCTATTTTCTCAACATAATCACTTCAGAGAGGGTGCATGGAGGAAGGAATAGTGTTTACTGTGAATAAGAGAAATTCAGCTCATTGGAGAAGGGCCGGAAGAAGACAGGGAGGAAAAATGTTGTGCAGTGGATTGTGCTAGAATATCTAGGAGGAGATAGAGCAGAAATTTAGAGGTGAGCTAGGACACCTAAGAAGAACTATCTTAAAATAAAAGGCAGTGAGTGCCCTTTGCCACCATTTTCATAGTTACTTTTGGGTGGAGGGCAGAGGAAGGAGACTTCCGCAGGCTTTCCTAGTGCAGGCAGGGCTGGGATGAAGGCACAAAGCAACGTGAAGGAGTAAGATTTCTGTTTCAAGACAACTCTGGTGAAAATGATGCAAACAGGTATAACTCAGTGACATAGTCTCTTTAAGAGAAAGAAAATTTCTGATAAGGGCTTCAAAAAAGTAAAACTGACAAAGAAATCAAGATGAACAAAATGTTCAGTAAAACTGGAAAAATAAACTTTTGAGGATAAGAACAGGAACAACTTGACTAAAACAAATGAAGAATTTGTTCCCATGCCATCTGACAAGTTTCTGCATCTTCCATGATCTTACTTCCCTCTGCAGATAGACAACTGTCTGCCTCCCCAAAGGAGGTTGGCCATAGAGCTACCTCAGACTACAAGTGCAAAGAATTGGGAGCAAGCAATCTTCACATGCTCGAAAAAATGAGTGCCCATATGGCTCTAACTCAATTTTCTGTTTAGCTCCTGGAACTGGTCTCTAGATAGGCTTTGGCTCACACTGGAATCAATTCATTTGTAAGAATGTTCTAATAGCTCTGCCATAAGCTAATGTAAATAGACAGGCTACACATCCCCATTTAAGAACTGGAGGCTGGGTTTATACAAATGGCCTTATACTTTGTAGATAAGCAAGATGTACAGTTCCACAGGGGGCAAATTGCCTGGATGTTGGTTCAGGAAATGTTTGAGCTCTGATATTTGAGTTCTTGACAAGTCATTATACTTCTGTTTGCTTCATGAACCAGGACAAGCAGTATCTTAGTAGCTTTTTGTCCTTAGTTTAAATATATCTATCTAATATGCTATTAGACAGGAAGTATGGCTATGTAGTTTTCAGGGCCACAAAGAATCTCATAAAGATTATAATCAAGGAAGAAATTGAACAGGAAAATAGACCCACTAACAACAAGAGTGCTACGGTTTGAATGTATGTGTCCCTCCAAAATCCATACCTTGGAACCTAATACCCAATGTGATAGTATTGAGAGGTAATTGGCTGGGTGTGGTGGCTCATATCTGTAATCCTAGCACTCTGGGAGGCCAAGGTGGGAGGATTGCTTCAGTTCAGGAGTTTGAGACCAGCCTGAGCAAGAGTGAGACCCTGTCTCTATTAAAAACAGGGAAAATTAGCCAGGCATAGTGGCATGCACCTGTAGTCCCAGCTACTTGGGAGGCTGAGGCAGGAGGATCACTTGAGCCCTGGAGTTTAAGGTTGCTGTGAGCTAGGCTGACCCCACGACACTATAGCCTAGGCAACAGAGTAAAACTCTGTCTCAAAAAAAAAAAAAAAAAAATAAGAAAGAAAGAAAAGAAAAGAAAGAAAAAGAAAGTATTAAGAGGTATGACCTTTTGGAAAGTGATTAAGTCGTGAGGGCTCTGACCTCATGAATTGGTTAGTGCTCTTATAAAACAGGTTGTAGGAAGTGCCCTAGTGCCTTTTGCCCTCTGTCCCCTCTGTTATTTTAGGGCACAGCCTCCACGGCCTCTTTCCTCTCTAGAGAACTTATCAACAAAGTGCAAAGCATCTCTCACCAGACACTGAATCTACTGGCACCTTGATTA
Source organism: Varecia variegata (assembly GCA_028533085.1). Lineage (NCBI taxonomy): Eukaryota > Metazoa > Chordata > Mammalia > Primates > Lemuridae > Varecia > Varecia variegata. The sequence continues at coordinate 70,751,871 of CM052441.1, forward strand.
TGGACTTCCCAGCCTCCACAACTGTGAGAAATAAGTTTCTATCATTTATAAATTACCTAGTCTATGGTATTTTGTTTTGGCAGCAGGAATGGACTAAAACAGAGAGCATGGCGCATTTTTCCAATTTACCATGTATAGTAGTATATGCATTATCTTATGGTGGCTTTACTAGGCAGCACACAGTTCTATGCCTAAAGGTCCGTCATCTGCAGTTTTGAATGATTTCACCTGGTACAGCTCTTCCTTTGGTTGATCCACACATTATGATTTAGGTATTGGAAGACATCTCTGAGTTTAAAGTATGAGAACATGTCAGCTCATTGTTATGTATGCTCACTTTTGCCCAAATTTATTCAAATAAATTCAACAAGTATTTTGTGGTTACTTATAGTATGCAGATACTGGAAACAAAAATAAAACAAAAGAAATGATCAAAGACAGAAACATAGAGGGAGAATTTCATGTCCATATGATCTCAGGGAGAAGACTTTTTCCCCCAATCCAGATGTTTCCTCTATGTCAGAGGTTAGCAAACGTTTTCTGTAAAGAGTGAAATAGTAAATATTTTAGGCTTTGTGGGCCATACCTTTTCTGTCACTGCTCAGTTCTGCCATTGTAGTGTGAAAGCAGACATAGACAATGTGTAAACAAATGAGCATAGCCATATTCCAATAAAACTTTATGGACACTGAAATTTTAATTTCATATACTGTTCATGTATCACAAAATATTCTTTTGATTTTTTCCAATCATTTAAAAATGTAAAAATTATTCTTTGTTTGAAAGCTGTACAGAAACATCTGATGGCCAAATTTAGCATAAAATGGCCTAAATCTCTAGCAAGACCAGGGAGGTTTCTCTCCATTATTCCCTCAAATAGGTTTTTAATGCTCTTTCTGTTTCTTCTTCTTCCTCAGGGATGCCTATGATTCTTACATTTGGGCATTTTACACAATACCCTATTTCTTGGAAACTTTATTCCTTTCTCTTGATTCTTTTTTCTTCATTTTCAATTGACTAGAATAATTTGAAACCCTTGCCTTCAAGCTCTGAAATTCTTTTGTCTTCTTGGTTTATTTTGTTGTTAAAGCTTTCCACTGTATTTTGAAATTCCCTAAATGACTTCCTTATTTCCAGAAGTAGTATTATGTTTCTTTTAAAATATCTATCATTTTAGTAAATTTTTTATTCATATGCTGAATTTTTTTTGTTTCTTTGTGTTGGTTTTCAACTTTCTCTTCGATTGCATTGAACTTACTTGTGACCTATATTTTGAATTCCATATCTGACTTTTCCAAATTTTATTTTGTTAGAGTTCATTGCTGGAGAGCTAGAGTGTTTCTTTGAGGGTGTCAAAACAGCCTGGTTTTTCATATTGCTAGAATTCTTATGCTGGTTCCTTCCTATCTGGAACCTCTTGTTTTATCTCAAAACAGATAGCTTTGTGGTTCACCTGTTCTCTGCTGAGAGCCCTCCTACTCAGTGTAGAGAGGAAGAGGTATCTTGCCTTTGGCTCATACAGGTAGGTACCCTCTGCAGTGTTGCTGGCAATTTGGGTCAGTTGCTTAGGGGCACAAAAACCCCCAGAGTCTCAGTTTCCAACCTCACCAAGCTGCAGCCCACTGTGTGAAGGGCTACCAGACTGGCTGTGGGCTGTGGCTGATATACTCTCTTGGGGGAGGTATGTTTGTACCGGGGACTTGCCTCCCAGGTGGGTAGGGTCCTCCTAGAGACAAGCAGCTCAGGGAGAGGATTTCTAGCTCTACCCTCCCTCAGGAGAGGAGATAGCTTTTGTCCTTGGGGCACACAAAAGCACTTACTGTGGCTTTTTTGAGGGGTAGAAGTGAGCTCCATGCTCTGTGGAATCCTGAGTGTGATAGGTACTCTGTCAGAGTCAGAGGACCTGCTCCCGAGTGCTCTGACTTAATTATCCCCTGTGGAACCCTTGCCAGTCCTGAGTGGAAATAGCCATGGCTGTTTCACAAGCAGTGAGTGGGCGGGGGAGGAGTAGGAAAAGGCCCAAATTGATGGGGTACTGATGCTCTGGTCCTCTTTGTCCTGAGGAGCCCTCTGGCATGCTATACTCTCCTCTCAGCTGGAAGTGGCCCACCGCAAATACCCAAGCTCTTGGAGACCCATGGTTCCCCTGGGACTTACCAGTACCCCAAGGCTACTGCAGTTTGAGTGTGTGCTGGATAGCACTGAATGTGGATCCAATAATACAGATACCCAGGATCTGAGATTTCCAGGTCAGAACAGCTGCAAAAACACTGCCTGTTTGTGAAGGGAGGTAAATGAGCCACACCCTCGGTGCAGCACCCAGGCAGGGTGAGCAGAGTACTATTGAGGGTGTAGATCCCTTGCAAACCTACAACTGGCTGTCCCACAGCTCCCCTGGGCTAAAGGCTCGTGTTTGGGAGCAGAGGCAGCTATGTCCACGGCACTGGGTGTGAGATATCCCCATCTCCACATTCCTTCCCAGGCTGTCCAGCTTTAAACTCCAAGATGGCACCTTGGGCCTATGACCAGAGATGGAGGAGGTGTGTCTTCCAGGCAAGCAGCATGGGCAAGATGCTGGGGGGAGTGCTGTCTGCTTGCATCTCGGTCTCACAGCAGCCTGTGGCAAGGCAGTGGGAGTTGTCCTAGGTGTACATAGGAGAGCTTGGGCTTCCTTGTCCCTACTCAGCTGAGCAGGGCTGCGTCAACCTGAATTCAGCCCAAGGGTGAGATGCTGCCTGGTTTTAAACTTGCAAAATTGCACCGGGGCCTGTGATCAGAGAGGGCAGGGCCCTTCTCAGGCAGGCTGTGCTGGCGGGAAATTGTGGGGAGTGCATCTGCTTGAGGGTCAGTCCCACAGCAGCTAGCTGCAGGATGGTGGGCACCATCCCAGATGCATGCTGGAGAGCCTGGTTTTCTTGTCCCTCCCAAGCCAAGTGGGGGCTGCTGCCATGTGAGGCCCAAACTCAGCCTGATATTGGGGCAAAACTCAGAGTGAAACTCTAAAAATTGCACCTTGGACCTGCAATCAGAGGGGCTGAGGCCCTACCAGGCAGGCAGCATGGGTGAGAAAGTGTGGAAAATGCTCCCTGCTCAGTCTCAACAGCAGTCCACAGCAGGGCAGCGGAGCCCTTCCCAGGGATGTGTGGGAGTGCCTGGGCTCCTCCATCCCTCCTCAGAGCCATGGAGTGGCTGCAGGCACTCCCACATTTCCCCAGTATCTAGGCTCTCAGAGTGGCACCCGGCTCATGCTGCTCTAAGCTTCGATGCCTGTGGGATTCCACGTAAGTTCCCGTTCTGGAACAATGTCTTGGTGCAATCTCCGAGCAGCTCCCTGTGTTAGATCTGAGACCTGCATGGGTAGGGAGGTTCTCTTGTAGCCCCAAAATCATAAAAGCTCGTCTCAGAGAGCCGAGCTCTGAGGGCTCTTCTTACTGTTTCACTGCATCCAGGAGCTTCTTCCAGCTGTTAGCCAGCCCCCAGCAAGACAAGTTGTCCTATACCCTCTCCTTACCTAGTTTTGATGCTTTCCTTTGCTTCCCTGATGAATCCTAGTGGCTTCTCCTAGATGATCTGTTCAAAATGTGAGAATCTGCTTACTAGTCTGGTTCTTTTCCATGGAGGAAGCACATACTACCTGTGCCTAGTTGAGCATCTTGATCTTATCCCCTGTCAACGGTTTTACTCAAGCTGTTGGGATTAGTAACAAACACTGAGACAACTGAGAACTCAATTCATACCATTAAAACTCTTTTTATTATAGAAATATTGAATTTACTTTAGAAAAAGGAAGCATAACTAATATACGGATTTGTCTATTTTCTGAGGAGCAATTTGAGAAAAAAAGTAGTTAACTTCCTTCTATAAAGAGTGTGCTGATGCCTGGCTCAGAAGCAGAGTGGGAGAAAATCCATGAAAATGAGATTTATTTGGATTCCTAATTAATGCATGTAAACACAATAGGCAAATTGACAGTAATTACTAGAAACTGCCACGCAGATTTAAAACCGGCACTAAAGGATTTTACATTGTAGCTTTGTCAGCTATTTGGCCTCACCTTTTCATTCACTCCTTATTAAGGTCTCTCTTCTCTTCCAGTTAAATTGATCCAGAGAAGAAACTGGGCCCATCTCCCATTATGTGGCTTCTGTCTGTGCACATTTCCCTTATTTGGTATACACTGAACCTTGTCTGTTCAAATGGCAGCTTTTCTTCAGTTGTAGCCAAATGTATTCCCTGACTACCTCAACTCTCATTCATTTCCCCCTTCTCTAACCCTTTGTAGCACAAAAAAATCTATTTCCTTTGTTCAGCAATGTGTACGTGCTAACATTCAAGACTTCCTCCCATCATGCATACTTGGATTTTGACAAAACTATAGAGGTATTTTCTGGATCTTCAAACTCATTTTGTTGCACAGTATTTATATAATCATTTTATGTGTATTGAATAACTATAAATGGCACACTGGTAATAATTACTCTTAGGGGAATTGGGCCTAATTAAGACAGATTGTTAGTTATGTTCATTTTCCAGGATTTTAATGTAACTCTGTCCCTTTCTCTCCTATTTAAGAATGCCTAGCTGAATTCAAGTGGAAGTGAAGTTTGTCATTATGGGGTATTCCAGTGACCTATAGTTGAGAAACAAAACTGCCAAAATGTAGTGGGTAAAAACAAACATTTATTTTGCCCACAAATCTGCCATATGGGCATGCAATGGGGTGGGTCTACTCAATGTCAGTAAGGATGTTTCAGAGGAGGGCAAGAAGATCCACTTCCAAGATAGATAACTCACTTGGCTGGCAAATTGATGCGGGCTGCTTTTGGGAGCTCAGCCAAGGCTGGAGAGTGGGGGCTGCAGACTTCAGTTCCTTTCCATGTGGGTCTCTCTATGGGCTGCTTTCTCACACATGATAACTCGTTTCCAAGAACAAATGTCCCAAGAAAACAAGGCAAAAGTACATGGCACTTTTATTACCTGGCCTCAGAAGTCACATAGTGTCACTCTGCCCTATTGTCTTGGTTGAGGCAGGCTCAAAATCCTACCCAGGTTTAGGGGCAGGGGTATAAATGCCACCTCTTGATAGTAATTGGCAATATTCTAGAAAAGCCTGTGGGACAGGAGGTGCTGTTGTAGTCATCTTTAGAAAATACAACCTGTCACAACAGAGTCTATGAATGAAACTAACAACTGATTGCAACATACTATTATTTTAATCATACTTTGGTAGAGGATATGCTGATTGGTAGTTCAGTGTTCTGGATTTAATTTTAAATTGGTCTTAAATTATTTTCTCATTGTCTCATTTGTGCTTGCCTTATATCCCAAACTAGATTAAAGGTCAAGGGCCATAGTTTTTAACCACTCACAATGATTGGCAGAATGTTGGGGGTTAGGATTTGTGCCAAAAATTCTGTCTAAATAAAGAAATAAGATTGGTGTTTTAAACAAAAACCTGAATTAAACATCCAATTGAGTATTGTCCAACAAAGCAGTCATCTTAGGAGCTTCCACAAATTTTCCCAGGTGGCTTCTCTTGCCAATAACATTTAAAAATTTCTCATTTGTTCTTGCTTCTTGGGCTCTAAACATGGTTGGAGATATCTGAGGTTTATGACCTGGGGGGCTAGGGCAGCAGCACAAATTGAATGAAGTTCACTTGAAATCAATCACAACTTTGCCTACAGCCTGGGCCCGATGCTATGGGCCATCCAAGACACACACACATACACATACACACCCCAGAGAGAGAGAGAGGTCGATACAGCAATCCTGAATTTAATCTCTTCTCACCATTCCCACTGCTGTCATCTTGAACTAAACCTCCATCATCTCTCACCAGTGTACAGCATTCTTTGCCTTATTCTCTCTGTTTATACTCTTCATAGAGTAGCAAGAAGAATTGTCTTTCAAAAATACAAATTGGAATTCTGACTCATGCTACAACAAGGGGGAAACTTGAAAACTTTATGCTAAGGGAAAGAAACCAGACACAAAAGGACAAATATTGAATGATTCGACTTATATGGTGTATGTAGAATAGGCAAATTTATACAGATAGAAAGTATAATAGTAGTTACCAGAGGAATGGAAGGGAGAAATGGGGAGTTATTATTTAATGGGAACCAAGTTCTGTTTGGGATGATGAAAACGTTTTGGAAATAGATAGTGGTGACGTTTGTACAACATTGTGAATGTAATGAATGCCACTGAATTGTACACTTAAAAGTGGTTAAAAAAAGTGGTAAATTTTATGTTGTATATATTTTACTACAATAAAAATGTAAATCAGATCATATGGTTTATTATAAAGATCTTTTAAAGGTCTCCCTGCACTCTTAGGAAAGACCTAAATTTTTACGATGGGCCATGAGGCGGTGTGCGGCCTGGCTCCTGTGCACCCTCAGCCTCTCTGCCTGCCACTCTGCCTTTGCTCGGTGGGGCTATAGCCTGCTTTGCTCTGGTGATGCTCTTTAAATAGGTTCACCTGGTTCTTCGGGGGGTTTGCCCTGAGGTTCCTTCATCTGGAGCGCTTTTCCCCCAAAATTTTCCATTGCTCACTCCCTATTTCCTTCAGATCTCTGCTCAGTTGTTACCTCTACTGAGAGACCTGTGCTGCTCATCCCTTTTACAGTAGATGTGTCTCCCCCAACTTTACAGATGTCTGTCCCTCTGCCCAGCTTTACTTTTCTTCATAAAAATGATCATTAACTGGCATGATATTATAATATAAATGCTTTTTGTTTATTGTCTGTGGCTCCCATTAGAGTGCAAACTCTCTGAGGGCAGGGGAGGTGGGCAGGGATATATTAGGGGTTTTGAATAAATCACTGATAACAATTTAATGTTCATTATATTCTAATACATGATTATAATTATTATCACTGCTCACTTTTATTATGTGTTTACAATGTTCCAGGGCTTTGTATGTTGTATCATATTCATTTCTAATAACAAATGTATAAGTTACATAAAATAATTGTATATTATGTTTCTTTTTTTTTTTGGAGACAGAGCCTGGCTCTTTTTCCCCCGGGCTAGAGTGCCATGGTGTCAGCCTAGCTCACAGCAACCTCAAACTCCTGGGCTTAAGCGATTCTACTGCCTCAGCCTCCCGAGTAGCTGGGACTACAGGCATGTGCCACCATGCCCGGCTAAATTTTTTCTATATATATTTTTAGCTGTCCAGATAATTTCTTTCTATTTTTTAGTAGAGATGGGGTCTCACTCTTGCTCAGGCTGGTTTTGAACTCCTGAGCTCAAACAATCCGCCCGCCTCGGCCTCGCCGAGTGCTAGGATTACAGGCGTGAGCCACCGCGCCCGGCCATAATTGTATATTAAAGATGAGAAAATATAAGGTCTAAAGCAATAACTGGCCCAGTGTTACTCAACTACTGGCACCGATCTGAACCCAAATGGCTACCCACTGCCCAGGCCACAAAATAGATACTGAAAATCAGGGATTCCCAAACATGGCTGTGACTCAGAATTATTTGGTGAATTTAAAAATGATCTTCACATTTCAAAACAAAAGCTATGTGCCAGATTAATATAATTCCCTGGCTCCATTTCTTTTTCTTATTTCCTTGCTCATTGAGTGGACTTTGCCTCAACTAGTCACCATAGATCCCAGAAGGAAGACGTCATTTAAAGGCCTGCATGGATTCTTTGAATTCAAAGCAGACACAATCATCCAAAAAACAAAATTATGGTTTTGAATTCCAAAATGAAACCAAACCAACTAATAAACAAACTTCAAACCCTTGATTAGGAATATTGGGATCCATATTTGTGAAAAAAAGTTTATCAGATTTAACTATAAGCAACAAACTGGAAAAAAATAGACCAGGAACCGGTTCCTTCTCTCTGGGGAAAAGAGAAAAACCCTTTAGGACTGGCTACAAAAAGATCTTACCAACACCCTTGCTGTCTTGCCTCACCCCCGTTACGGAGTTGTCTCATACTCGGGGGAATGGAAAGCAGTGGTAATTTGGGAAGCAGCTATGATGGAGCAACCATGGGGATCAGTCACAGTGTGATTCCACTCGCTGAACCAGTTGATGACTGTACCTCGCTGGGGCAGAGGGAAGCAGTTATAATATCCGAAAGCTTCTATCTCTATCTCTGTCCTAAGTGTCACTGAAGAAATATTTTTAAGGAATGCCATGTTTATTTTGCTCTTATCTTAGAACTATAAATTCCAAGTCAATCTCTTCTCTCTCTTTCTTTGAGTGTGTGTGTACTACCTTGGCATCACTGTATACTGTTGATAAAAATTACTTTAGAAATAAAAGTAAGCCAAATAAGGATTTGGTTTGTAACACTTCTCAATCTGAGTATGATTCTAATTCACATTTTATTACTGTGTGTGGTAGGCAGCCTTCTAAGATGGCAGACTTCTAATCCCTCCTCTTGAGTGTGGGTTGGACCTTCTGACTTGTTTCTAAAGAATAGTATACATCAAAAGTGATGAGGCTTCACTTCCGTGATTAAGTTACCAAAGACTTAGACTTTCATCTTTGTAGGATGCTCTCTCTTGCTAGAAGACTCTTGCTCTCACCTTCTTGGCTTTCTCACTTTGATGAAACAAGCTACCGTGTGAGAGAGGCCCATGTGGCAAGAAAACAAGGGCAGCCTTTGCCTAACAGCCAGCAAGGAACTGAAGCCCTCAGGCCACCAACCCACAAGGATTAAATCCTGCCATCAACCACATAAATGAGCTTGGAAGTGGATTCTTCCCCAGGCGGGCCTCAAGATAACTGCAGCCCGCCAACACTTTGATTGCAGCCCATGAGAGACCCTGAAGCAGGGGATACAGCTAAACTGCATCTGGGATCCTGATCCACAGAAACTACTAGATAATATAATACATTTTATTGTTTTAGGGAACCAGATTTTGAGGTTGATTTGTTGCACAGCAATAGATAACTAATAGTGTAATAACTAAAGCAAATCTCAGCGTATCTGCAGAAAATGAAATCCAGCCCTACTTTGGAAAATATAATAACCATCCCCAATCAGGTGATTGATAAGCAACTTAGATATTTATTTTTCTTTGCATGACACTTCATTCCTTTCTTGAAAAGAGTTCATCAGTGAAAAACTAGCATTGGATTGAAAACACAAAATGTAGTGAGTTTGCAAGTACTGGTTTCCATTATCAATTATTTCAAGCTTTGTGCACTGAGCCCCATACTCAGAGTCAATAAATTTTTCTTTTTTCTCTGCACTGAATGATACAAATTTATGTTTAACCTTAATGATACTATCTAACCTTAATGATACTTTTGTCAGTAAGTCTATACTACAGGTAAATGGCAGTTGAACAGAAAACAATAAATGTAAGAATGAGATTTTGGATGGTTTGGGGCTTAAGTCACTTGAGCTAATGGTCCATCTTATGGGCACCTAGCATGTGTATGTGTGTGTATGTGTGTGTATGAAGTCCCCATGGCAACAAGAATTTATATTTTACAAAGATTTCATTGTAAGTGTTGGTGGAAATTCTCCCTTAAATCTCATGTTGGAGGAAAAGCAATAAAAAGTACTCCCTCACCTTCATTAGAGAATTATAGTCCAGTGATACCAAAATGATGATTATCTAAAATGCTAATTACTCATATTTTCTCACAGATCTTGGGTCTCACAAACCGAAATTTGGGTTTGCCAGTTAGGTTTTACTTAGCTTCCTTGGGCGTGATGAAAGGGAGCTTCCTATGTGACAAGCTGCATATGGAGGAGCGAAAAGCCTAGAAAAAGCAAGAATATTTTAGTTTTCCGCCAATGGTAGGCAGTAGCTTGCAGTGATTTTGCTTCATATAGATTTTTAATAAATATGGACCCTTCATGGCTAGAAACATTTATCCTGTGCTATTTGTACCAGATTCATATTGTTTAACAGTCTTACTCTATGAACTAGATGTTTCCTAGGAGATAACTGTTATGAGTGAGTTATTAAGATAACCTCACAGGAAAAATAAAAAAGAATGATTGCTCTTCAATGATGACACTTTGTTTAATGGGGCAATATTTTTCCGTACAGAACCCAATGCCTTCTGGTTAAGGATAATGACTCTACACAGGCAGAGATGTAGCCTGACATCACTTATTTTCAGGGTATGAGGGGTGGGAAATTTCTCTCCATCATCAAATGTAATTGACAGTGGGAAGAAAGCTGCTATATTGGGATGACTTACTGTTTTTTATTTTTGTTTCCATGGAACTAATATGCAAAGCAAAACATATATCAATATGGAGCTTAGGCTAAGGGTGCAAAAATTCGGTACAAAAATATACATATGAAGAGGATTAATAAATTTTTGCATTACTTGTTTTTTCGTTTTCTTTCTTTCTTTCTTTCTTTTTTTTTTTTTAAGAGACAGAGTCTTACTCTGTCACCCAGGTTGGAGTGCAATGGCACAATTATAGCTCATTGTAACGTTGAACTCCTGGGCTCAAGCAATTGTCCTGCCTCAGTCTCCCAAGTAGCTAGGACTATATGCATGTGCCATCATGCCCAGTTAACTTTTTAATTTTTGTATAGAGATGAAGTCTTACTATGTTGTCCAGGCTGGTCTCAAACTCCTGACTTCAAGTGATCCTCCAGCCTCAGCCTCCCAAAGCCTGGGATTACAGGCTGAGCTACTGCACTTAGCCTGCACTGCTTATGATTAAATAGGCTCTTTTCAGTCCTCACAAAAACATTAATATTTATCTTTATAGTTATATAATTTACTGGATTTGTTAATAACTTCTCATTTTAGGAAATTTGGAGAATACAAAACATGCATAGATATGAAAACAAAAATGACCCATAACCCCATTGCTCAGAAATAACTACCCTGTTATTTTCTGGCATCAACCTCTGTGTGTGTGTGTCCAGGTTTTCCACTCACAGTCTAATTTTAGGCAAGTTACTGAATCTCCCTGTGCCTTGTTTTCTTGATCTATAAAATACTGGCAATAATAGCAAATGGGATTGTTGTAAAGATTAAATAAATTTATACACATATATATCTTATCTGGCTAATAGTAAAAGATATTATTCTTATGTACATATAGTTTGATTCAAATTGAGATTATATTATACATATGTTTTTTTAAACTTTAGCAATATCTTAGAGAAATTATTTCTAGTGCATGAAATAGTGTTGTAGAATATGATTCTAAACAGTTAGGTAGTATTTTGTCATATGAATGCATCACAATTTATTTAACAAATTCCCTTTTATCAGATGTGTAGTTTTTCTCATTATACACAATGCCACAATGAGCCTCCTTTCATCTCCATTTTCACCACAAATATGACTCTTCCTTTAAAATAAAGATATAGAGGATAAATTCTGAAATCAAATGGAATTTATGATTTAAATACTTTTTTTGTAACTGTTGCCAACTTGCTCACCAATTTATACCTCCCAGAGGAAATGTGTTAGAGTACTTTTTCCCCTGAACCTGAACAATTCAAAAAATTCTCTTATGCTTCTTACATATCAAAAAACCAAAACCAAAACCTACACCAAAACCAAAACCAAAATTCTATAACAATTTTATATGTGTAAAAATATTTTAATTTCCCTTTTTTATTACCAGTGAAGCTGATTTTTATGTGTTTACTGATCATTTCTATTTCTTTTTTTTTTTGTCTGGGTGGTCATCTTTGCAATCTTTATTTAGTTCTCTTTAGATATAGATTTTGAGAGCCTGATAAGTAAGGAAAGTAAAAGGAAATATTCCCTTTTTATGTCTTTGATTAAGGGACACAGAGCCAATGTCACAGCAACCTACTACTCTGTTAAAACACAGGTAAATTAAGTTTCAGAAGTTTCCAGTGTAACTAAAAGCTGACAGGTGGATTAAGTCAGTTAATATGTGAGCTGATCTTGTTTAAAAAAACAAACTGTAAGTAGAAGCTTTACTTGAATTGCTTCCACACGAGGGCTCTCAATACTGCTAAACTTCATTTCTAAAACTTTTCTTTTTAGAGTAGATGTGAACATAAGTATTTCTTTAACAGTTAGTGAATTCCATTTTCATGATTAACTACGTTGGTCTTTAGGAACGTTCCACTATTCCGTGTGAAATATAATGTAAAGCAAAATGTCACAGATGATGTGATTGACTACATAGAAAATCCATGAGCTGAATCAAACATATTTAAGGGAGTAGTCATAGTAATTTGATGCCAATTTTTAAAATGC
>CM052441.1:70764571-70816688 GCA_028533085.1 Varecia variegata
GCTGTAGCTATGTAGCTGCCAGAGGCCTCCATTTCCTTTAGTGTTCTTGTTTTTGTTGCCCCCTTTGCTCTGTTTACCTAAGACTTTCTCTTAAGTAGAATTTGTTTCTTGTAGCTCCTTCTGTTGTAGTTCACTGTCATTATGCTAGAACCCTGTTGTGGTAGAAAGATATAGGGAGGAGAAAGGTTCTATCATGCTATGAATACATATCAGTATCTCAGTGGGCCTATGTTCCCAGACTACAACCTTCACAAGTGTTTCTTAACCTTTTTTCTTCTCTTTGGTGAGACTGGAAGGCTTGGGGGTGGGGCTGAGATTGGATAACTGCCCTTTCCCCAGACTGGGTAAGGCTCTTTTAAAGTCTTTTTCCTTTGAAAGTAGCCCTTAGGTACGGAGAAAGGTCTGAATATGCTTCAAAATGGTTACTTTTCTTCTGCCAGAACATGAGGAGATTTTTCCTGAATCTTCACTGTGAGAACATGATGGGGGTCCCGGAAATAAAATTAATGAAAATGTAGGGATTCCCTCCTAAGACTGACCTCCTAGGAGTCCTCATTCTCAAGCTAGTCACACTCAAGACTACAGCAATTCACCAAAATTATGATTCAAGTATACCTACCAGCTATGGGTCCAGCAGCTTCTGCTCCCGCAAGATGATCTCATCTGTGATTCTCTCTCCAAATTTTGAGGTGTTGGTTTGCCCTGTGACCTCAATTCTCTGATGAGTTTTTTAAAAAGTCATTTATTTTCAGTTTGTTTAATATTTTTCTTGTTGTAAGGACAAGAAAGACTACCTCCAGTCAAGTTCTTTACAAGTCAGAGCTGAACCTGGAAGTTGAACCTCTTTTTTCAATAAATAAAATATATGAAAACTTTGTATTTTCTTCCACATTATGACTATTGTAAATTTTCAGAGTTTCTTAGTCAAGAAGATTTAAAAATAAATAAAACTGGGTATACTTAAAATTAAAGTAGGTAAATATTAGTTATCTTAAGAATGATTTTACTTATACATTCTCTGTAGCCGTGCCTTCTCATACTTACTCTTAAATGTCTCTAATTTGAAGCAATCCTACTTACTCAAACAAGACTTCCTAAAGTGGTGGAGAATGGGGAAACAAAGAAAAAAGGAAAAATTCAAGCCTGTATTTTTCCTCTATTAGAAGCACTCAGGTAAGATGTGAGGAATGAGGTTGAAGATAACAGATAAAATGACATACTAGGATCATGGAAATGAATTATGTGTGCTATCCTAGGCATCCATTATTATGCTTAATTAGCAGGCTAAATAGAAAAGAGGAATGGAAAGAGTTTGGTGTATGTTATTAATAAAAAGACCTTACAAGGTGTGAGATTCATTCTCTTCACCTTGTGAAAAATTTCACTTCATTCAGTGGCTAGCAGTTTCCAAGCCTTTATGTCCTATTCATCCCCAGAGAAGGCCTATCCTATTCAAGACTTGACAGTGTTCTAAAGACCCACTTCTGTGACAATTGGCTCCATGAAAGAGGGGTTATACAGTGAGTGGTATCTGGGATGTTATCTGCCAGTTTCCATGAGTTATATCATCAGATATTAAAAAAAAACATTCTGCAGATTGCCAGGTGATATCCTTGGAGTTTACTTTCTTTTAAAGAGTATAGTATAGGGTAATTTGCAATGCAAATAAGATGCTTCCACAAGCATTAATGCTTAGTTGTCAAAATATAGCTCTGTGACTTATATTGACAAGAAAGTGTCATTAAGAACAACTATTTTTTTCTAAAAATCTTTATATATTAACTCTCTATTGCTGCTTTTAGAGACAATCCAAAACATAGTGGCTTAAAATGATGATAATCTTTTATTATCTTTCATGGTTTCTATAAGTCAGGGATATTTTTGGGAAGGGCTCAGCCAGGCATTTCTCTTTTCTTCGAGTCTTTTGTGTAGTTGCAGTCATTATGTCAGCAGGTGCTACAGTCATCTCAAAGCTTGCCTCGGGCTAAAAGATCTTCTGTAAGGTGGCTCACTCATATGGCTGGCAATTTGATGCTGGCTCTTGGTCAGGGACCTCAGCTCCCCCGACCTGGTTCTTTGTATCAGGCAGCTTGAGCATCCTTATGGCATAGTGGCTGATTTTCCCTTGAGTAAGCAACCCAAGAACCCAAGAGCCCTGGTGGAAGCTGTAGTGTTCTTCATAACCTAACCTTGAAATTAGCACTGCCACTCCCACACTACATTCTATTGGTCAACAGTTCCAGGCCTGAGTCAACATCAGGGAGTTCTAAGCAAGGGCATTAGAAATAGCAGGAGGCAGAGGTCATTAAAGCCATCTTAGAGGCTATCCCTTGAACATTCATTTTTTATTTTTAGAGGTGTGCAGCAATACATATTATTTTTTAAATGTGTATTTTTAAAAATTACTTTTTTCCCACAATAGTTCCTTAGAAGTAAGTTCATCTCTATTATTCATTTTTTCTACATTTAAAATTATTTATTTTTTATATAGTTGCAATAGCTTAATGGGTTAAATTTTATTCTTGCTTTTCTATCTTCAATATTATTTGTAAAAATTTAAGTAGAACAATATTTCTCTGTAATGGCAATTTGAAGAGCTGGTCAAAGTCATCTACTAAAATCCAGTTCTGTGTCTGTAAGAAGACATGCTATAGCTGTGTTTCCCAAGGGGTATTCTGTGTGCAATGTTTCAAGGTTAGATATAGTTGTGATATTCTGGATTTAACAAAGTTAAACATGCTTGGTTTTGTTTTTTAGCTGCATGCTTTTACGGAATTAGATTTTTATATGCTATATATATTCACTGCAGATCTCCAAGAGGGGGATAGAATATGCAGCATTTACCAGTTATTGGATCATGGAACACTCTGCCCTCAGGACATTTTGTATTGGTGTTTCATGAAACATATTGTAGGAAGTGTTAAATAACTGATTTTACCCACATTTTCTCTCTGTCCAAACTTTAGTATTTTCAGTGTATTTAGGTCTAAACATGCAACGTGACTGCTTGCAATTTTTTTCTTTAATTTATTTAATTTAATTTATTGCTACAGCCAGTATGTTCTTTTAAAATGCAAATCTGGTTGTATCATCCAACTGCATACAACCTTCAAGTAATCTTCCAGTTTTTCTTAGGATAAAGACCAATCTCCTTCATGAGACCTTGCACTATAAAACCTGCCATGAGGAAATGAATAAAATACAAAACATTTGACCACTTCCATTTAATATGCTCTTCTTGTACCTTGTTTTGAATAACCACAAACTTTCCATTTACAGCTGAATCAGAATAATCTTATGAGTAGAGGTATCAAGTTCTTAGAATTTATCTGTGGCTGTGCATGTGGCATTGAGCCAGTCCCTGCAGATCTCTTTGTTACACACCCTGATATAAGTGCAAAAAGCATTTTCACCAGAGGAAGTTCTTACAGCTCTGTGAGATTTCGAACTGGGAGATCACTATTGTGAATGGTGTCAGTTAGACTACTGTATATATTTATAAAAAACCTATCGAGTCTAGCATTTGGCATATATAACTCACATATGATCTGTTATAATATTCAAATTTTCATGTATAATTAATAAATAGCTAGTTTATATGGGATGATACTTGTGACCTGAAAGCAATTTGGAAATATTATGCTGATTTTGGAAAAAAATTGTTTTTTTCTTAAAAATGGAAAAGTAAAACTTATGTTTTATTGTTTGCAATGTATGTATGTATGCTATTTCGTTGATTTTTGTATCCAAAGGCAGCCTATTTTCTTGTGTTGATGCAAAGTAAATTATGATTAATTTCCACTACTTTTTCTCCTCACTAAACTCTAGTTATTATTCCATTCTGTGACATATCAACCAGATTTGCCTATTCCATACCAATTCACTCCTCTTCTATACTGTCTCCCTATATTACAGAAGCTGGCCAGCTACATGATAATTATATGCTGAGAGACACACTTGCAGATGGGGTTCTACATTTCTTTAGATTCCTCCAAGCAGATATACCCACAGAAAATTTGGAGGCAGAAGTGAGCAATAAGAGGGGTGTGGCACCACAAGAGGAGAGAGGGGGTCTTCTGGCATGTTTGAGAAAAGCAACAAGGCTCCTGTGCAGGAGCAGAAAATGGAGACTGAGTTAATAATCAATCATGCCTATGTGATGAAGCCTCCATAAAAATTCCTAAACTATGGGATTTAGATAGCTTCCAGATTACTGAACACCTGGCTATCTCTGGGATGGTGGTGCACTCTGAAATAGTATGGAAGCTTTGTGTCTCTTCCCTCATATCTTGTCCTATGCAACTTTTCCATCTGGCCGTTCCTGAGTTACACCCTTTGTACTGAACTGCTAATCTGGTAAGTAAACTGTTTTCCTAAGTTCTGTGAACCACTCTAGCACATGGCTGAACCTGAGAAGGGGTATATGGGAACCTATGATTTGTAGCCAAGTTAGACAGAAATTGTACTTAATCTGGGGGACCTACTGCATTCAATTGGGTCTGATGTGGGGGACAGTCTTATAAGATTGAACACGTAACCTGTAAGATTTGATGATATCTCCATATAGATAGTGTCAGAATTGAGTTAAATTGTGGGACACACAGTTGTTTTATCATGCATTTGTATGCTATAGACTAGTAGACAAAATGTGTGTTGATGTAGGAAAGACAGAAGAGAATTGCTAGCATGATATCTTAGAGTAGGAAAGAAGGGATGGAATCCAGTGGTCACCTGCAATGGCCCAGTTTAGATGGGTGCAGGGATAGTTCATCTCTAGCAAAAAACAAGAAGGAAGAGCATGTAGGTGTAGATGTTGGTAGGAGTCTGGAAGTTCTCTTCTAATTGCATCAATTTTATTAATGAAATAGGACTCAAGACCAACAACCAAAAAGTGATTTTGGGATGATTAATTAATCAATTAATGATGAGTAAGGCAGTTGGTGATATTATAACTCTCCAAAGGTTAACTCAGACTGAATCAAGTCTCTAGCCAGTGCCTGGGCATGACTAGATTGAGAGTAGGGAGAGGTGAGTAGAAAAAAATAGAGTCTACATTTTGCTAGGAAGATGCTAGTAAGAGCTAGGTCAGGGATTAGGACCCCATTTAAGAAAACTGGGACTCAGAGTAGGCACTGATTATTGCAGTGAATACAATCTGGAAAACACTGAGAAAATCAAGGCAAAGCCATGAAGAAGAATTGAATAAAAAGGGAAGATTCAGTTTGGTGTATATGGGATGCAGAGAACCCATTCCAGGTACTTCTAGATCCCAGCAGAAACACTAGTTCTGATCCAACCTCTAATATTGTGCTCAAGTGTCAGGAAGGCTGAACAGACATGTGGAAGCCCTTTGTTGCTTGGAGCTTGAGATTGTTGGGATAAACAGAAAATTTCAGAATTCAGCTTGTTTTTAGTTCTATCTACATAACGCCAAATGGTGAAACCCTATCAATTATGTTAATGTTTTGTCCACATAAGTCTGGAAATTTAAGCAAATAGCTGAATATTGGGCTGGTTCCAACATGGTCTCTGACATCTCAAAATAAGACTGTAATTTCTAAGTGATAGTAAAATGTTGTGATAATATGTTTCTTTAAAACAATTCAACTGTTTATATACATTGTAACATGTTATTCTAAGAGGCGGATAGCATTGTTAGATGAGAAAGCTGTGTGTTAGAGATGCAAAACATTCAAGATCACAAAGTGGTGAGTAGCAGATTCAAAACCCCATGCTGATTTTGATTCAATGAACACTTATTAAGTTGCTGTGTGTCAGACACCATGTTGAGTGGTTTTTTTTTTGGGGGGGGGCTTACTTATAAATAACCAATATTTATTTCTCACAGTTCTGGAGGCTGGAAGTCTGAGATCAAGGTGTCAGCATGGTCAGGTTCTGAAGAGGGCAACGTTTTCCAGGTTGCACACTGCAGACTTATCGTATTCTCACATGGGAGAAAGGGAGCAGGAGAGCTATCTGGGGTTCCATTTACAGGGCACTAATTCCACTTATGAAGGCTCCACCCTCATGAACTAATTATCTCCCACAGGTTCCACTTCCTAATACCATCATTTTTGGGGGTAGAATTTCAACATGTGCATTTGGAGGCATACATACATTCAGTCCATTGCAAAGACTATTCTGAGAAAATTTCCATCACCAAAGAAACCTATTTTTTGTTTATGCTAAATCATGTGAAATTATGCCTACATTTTGTATTCATTGACATAATCCCATTATTTTCACTAACAAGTGATTTCAACTTAAATCTGCCAATATTTTCCCAAGGATGGGCTGTAACTGTTTCTCCCACAGAATTCCAACGCTGTGTTCCAATTGTTTTTGTTTAAAATATCATCCTCTGAAAGAGTTTTTTATACAATGAAGGCTATCGTCAACTTATTTGTCAGAAACAACAAAAGAGTGTTGATGTTATTCATGGTAAGGCAATTAATACCAGCGAATTCAAGTCCTGCCGCTTCTCCAATGAATGATCTGTTTTTGACTGCAGACTAGCGTGTATAACAGAAAATAAGAGGCAGTAAGAAAATTGGGCCACTTTTCACCTGCATTCAACTTGCAGGCAGGTGTTTATAGCTACTTTAAATGAACGTTCAGATAATATGGTACACTTTGTCATCCCTATGCCAGGGCAAGTAATCAGAGTCAAGAAGGAGATCTGTGCTGAAAGAAATCTGTCGATAAGTTGACAAAGTTGATCTCTATAAAGCTAATGGTCTTGACTGTTTAAGTGCTTGCTTGGGAGAGCATTAAGAAGACAAAACTTCTAACAATGCCGGTGGCAGTGCAGGCTAAAGCCTCAGTTATTTACTGTACTAGTATTTTAAGATCAATATTCCTTTAATTTATACAGTTTGGAACCAAGATAGGACTTTATGTCTCAGTATTTCACTGTGCCATCTGGAGATGGTTGTTTTTTAAGAATGTATATGATTATTTGAAAATTCTGTTATGATGTGTGAAACTTGGAATAGGTGATAATGAAACATATATATTAAAGGTCTTTCTTTAGGAAACATGGGGCCAGAAATCGCTGCACTTGTTACATTTTCAACCTATCGATCAAGTTCTCTGGTTTTCCTTTGCCTAACCTTGTTGCTTTTTTGAAACCTGAGTGTGGGGCAGATACCAATGGGCATAGTTACTTTAATAAAGAACTGACACATTAGAGAAAATCCCAAAGACATTGTTAGAACTCTTATTTAAAAGCTGATTTTCAGTTCAAAAACCCAAATAAACTGGAATTGAATGATCGATCAGTTCCATCACTAAAGAAGATAATTTTAATTCTTTAAAAAACCAAAGTACTTCTCTTGGAGCTGCCCCCACTACTTCTACCTCATTCCTTTAAATTTTTATACTGTTTTACATTCATTCGGTTCATTTTTTTGAATGAACAATACTTTAACATATTTCAAAAATCACAACATAAAAAGGTGTACAATGAGAAGTTTTGCTTCTTTCTACACGTTTCCTTCCATCCCTATAAATGACTATTTTATTCTTTTTTGTGTGTGCACATCCTTTCAGTGTTTCTTTATGCAAATACAGTTAAATACTGGTATTGCTGTCTACGTCCTCATCTGCTCCTTGAAACTGATCTGAACCTTGAGTGTTTCATTGAATCTGATCCTGGACATCTATCTGATCCTAGAGATCTTTTCATGTCAATATGAAGAGAAATTCTTTTTAAATAGTTGTGTGGTATTCCATGACATCTACCTAGTGTTATTTCCCCTACTAATGAACATTTGGGTTTTTTCCAATTTTTGCTCTTACAATGTTGTGACAAATAAATGTTATATAATTTCACATCGTGCAAGTATATCCATAAGGCAAATTCTCAGAAATCTCACCCCTTTCAAATTTGCTACTTCTAGTCAGCCTGTGGTGAAATGGGGGAAGTAGATACCTACCAGAGAACAAGATTATTATATTTAAAAATATATTATCTATGAACAAACTATTTCAGCTCAAGATGATGATTTAAGTATCATATGTTTAAGTCCTCCCCCCTCAACTAATTGTCATTGAAATAATAAAGGAAATATTAAGAAGTCATGAAAAAGTCTGAATAGGAACTGGAAAAGCTCGTTGTGAATAAGCCATGTATCTTTAAGACGTGGTGCAGAGAGGGCCAGATTAAGGGAAACAAACAGCTCACAATAAAACGCATGTCTAGGAAAAGGCTGCTCAGGCATAAGTAAACGTTATCCCTAGGAGTAATCACAAAGCTTCCCCGAGCTCAGAATGGCAATGTCTGGGAGTAAGAAGGAGTTATGGGGCACTCAGGAAGGGAGTAGGGGTCGTAATTCTGCTGTCTCAGGATTTTGGAAAGTGCCAGCAAATACAAGGCTGATGGGGTCATTCCCTCTGTAAAATTCTTCTCTGGCCTCCCATTGTTCTTGGAATAATGTAAAGCTCTTTAACATGGTGGACAGGACCCTGTCTTCTCTTGTCATCTCTTGAGACATTACATATTCGTGCTTCTTCCACACTAGATGCTCTTCATCTTTCGAGGCTCAACTTGAGTATCACATCCCTAGAAAAATCTTTTGTGATACTTCAGACTGAGTAAAATATAATTTAAAATGCTTTTAATGTATACTGTAATTTTCCCTTGTGCTCATCATAACCATAATTAGGCAGTTATTTGTTCAATTTCTATCTCCCCCTGTAGAATGTAAGCTTTATGAGGCTACAAAAATGCATTTATTTTATGTTATTGCTATATATCCAGTATCCCGTTATATAGTATGTATCTATATACTTTCACAAAGTTCAAATTAATAAATATTGATAGAATCAATAAATATTCAAAGAAACAACTAGCAAGGACACTCACTTCACCTAGCTTCACTTGGAATGAAATCTCCACTGAGAATGAGGGTTGCAGCCCCAGATAGCTTAGAGATACTAAAAAAAAAATTATGAAAAAAATCCCAGATTTTCTTCACAGTTATCCCTTGCTATTTAGTTGAAGTTCCTTATATGCTACTCAGGCAAAAACTATTAAAAATATCAATGTTTTCCTTTCTTCCCCATTTTGTCTAAGTAAACATGGACATATTTCCAACAGTGAAAAAGTCCATCTCTCTAATGATTTGTACCTACAATAAAATCACTGTAGATGTGGAATTATTCAGTTACACAAAGTGAGAAGACAAGCCAGACAAAATGGTCTCTGTGGAACTTACTTAAGATGCCAATTAAAAAAAAATATTTCCACTCAACAAGATTCAAGGCATCCTTGTATTTATGTAAACAGAGGAATTGGAAATTAGAAAAGATTTATTTCAGGTTACCCATGATTATTGAATTTGGAAAAACAATAGAGTCATTGAACATCACATTAGATATCACAGAAAACTGAATCAGTGAATTGGAAAAGCACCTGAGAAATTACCAGAGAATATAGAGGAAGAAAATAAAGTGGTTATTTCAAGGAATACAGCATACACAACATGGAGGATAGAGCCAGAAACTCAAGTATAGGCACAGTAAGAAATACATGAAACTGTTTCCCAAATGTATGAGTGTAATAGTCACCTGGATGTTTGTTTAAAATTCTACTTCCTTTGCTGCCACCCTAGAGATGCTGGTTCGATATGTCTAGGACTGAATTTAGGTATATTTATTTTTCAAAATAAGTACATTAAATGTTTAATGATGTGATAATGTTGTAAAGCACTGCCACGAATGGGAAAAAAAAACAGTAGGCCAAAAGACATTTTAAAAATCCAAAAAATTATAAAAGATTATTTCTAGGAGTTTTAAAAAGACATGATCTTCCTAAGAAAATAATTTATAAAATGCCACACAAAATAATGAAAAGAGATATATTTTAGTAAATTATATTTCAGAATAAAAGGGGAAATATTTTAAGTATCCTGTCAGAAAAACTTATAACAGACAAAAATATCAGTTGTCATACTTTTACAATACCAAATGCTAGAAGACAAGGAAGAAATGTCAACAGAGTTATGGCAGAAAAACCTGTATTCCCTGACAGGCCATTGTTCATTGCAACAGCAACAGAGAGACATTTTCAGAAAAGGAACAGCTCAGAAAGTATTTTATCTGCTTATCTTTCCTGAAATTATTACACAAAGAAGTATATTAAAAATTAGAACTGGGAAACATGTGGCCTAATGTAATTAACATATCTTAATTTAAATGTCAAAAATACAGTTTACTGAATTAGAAGATATGCAATACCAAAAAGAAAATTAAAATAATCTGCATGTTTTTTAAAAAAGACATTATTTTAACAAAACCTAAGAGATGGGAAAAAGAAGTAAAAATATATTATTCTTTCACTTTACATGTAGATATATTAAATGTTTATTTTTTAGCTTGATAGAGAGATATATGTTAAAGTATAATTAAAATTTAAAGATGACCACCAGTTACCTGAATATATGGCACCTGGAATAAAGACCTTTCCGTGCTTCCTTACTGCTAGGTGTGGCCATGTTGGGAGAAACTTAGGGTGAAAGATCCCAGAAAAGAGAGAGACACAAGGGGGAGCTCCAAACTCTGTGTATAAACTCTTTTCAAATTCTTGGCTGAGTCCAGAACTGCAAATGTTGAGCAAGTCTCCAAGGCACCCGTGCAAAGAACAGCTGGAAAGCTAAAAAAGAAAACAGAAAAAAAAGAAAGCTGCACAGAGATCTTAGTAGGTGCCTGGATGCTGGGAATATAGAGCTAAGAGTTTGATTCCCACCAACTTAATGGTATTTGGCACTCTCAGACTTTCCACGGAACCTGGACAGCCATAGTTTAGGAATGAGAATCCTCTCAGGTACAAGGGGAAAACTGAAACGGACCTGTTCTAACAAAGCCTGAAACCACACCTCCACACTCTCGAGGTGATCCTCCACTAATTTAATTGTCTGCTGGAACAAAACTCAAAACGCTTCAGAGAAAGATAGAGTTTTGTACTGGAAGCCAAATGGGCAAATAGATCAATAGGATGAAATAGTTCAATAACAAACCCAAATAAGGATGTTGTATTAAGTAATACCAGGTTCAGTTGCATTTAACAGGAAAAGAAAAAACACAAAATCCCTCAAAATAACAGTGGCATAAAAGCTCTACAATGTATTATCTGTAATATTTGGCATACAATAAAAAATTTCTAGAGATATAAAGAAACAGAAAAGTGTGACTCATAGCCAAGAGAAAAACATGGTTAATAGAAACAGAACAATAAGTCATCCAGATAACAAAATTAGTAGATAAAAACTTCAAAATAGCTATAAATAATATGTTAACGAATTCACCAAACAAGATGGAAGTAATGGGGAGAAACTGAGAAATTTAGGGGAGATATAGAAAGTCTACAGAAGGACAAAATGGAAATTCTAAAATTAAAAAATACAATATCTGAAATCAATAATTAATTTTATGGTATTAATAAAGAGTATAGTAACAACTGTTTAATTATTTGAAAAGAAAAATAACAGACTTCTACCTGACACTTTGTATGAGGATATAAGATTTAAAAGTAAAAACATGAAATTTTGATGTAAAATATAAAACACTATCATAGAATATTTAAAGTAAAACCATAAAAATGATACACAAAAATGTAGATAATATTTATATTATCTCGAGTTGGAGAAGGTCATTCTCAATATGGGCACCAAAGGTTAAAAAACATTTTTTTTAATTATTTCATGAAAAAAAATTTTTATGTAAAAATAATATTCCCCTAAATTAAAATACAAATTATGAAGCAGGAAAAGCATTTATAGAATACATATGATAATGATTTTAGTATAATAACATCTTATCAATTAATGCAAAAGTCAAAGTTCTAATACAAAAATGAGCAGAGGATAGGATTTTAAAAAGCTTGTAAATAAAGAAATACAATGACTAAGAAACATGGACTAAATATTCAGTCTCAGTAATAGTTAAGGATGCAAATGAAAACAAATGAGATGTCACTATTTGCCTATCAGATTAGAAAGTTTATAAGGTTGAAAAAATAAGTTGATGGTGATATCGGGAATTGGGCAAATATACAATGTAGTTGAAATACAAGATAGCGTGACTTTCCTAAAAGGCATTTTTTGAGAGGTTATTTATTGAAATCATTAAATATGGAATTCTCTTGGATTTAACATTTCAATTTTAGAAATGTTTCCAGAGGAAATAAATTTGCCAAGATAGGTATTCAGTGACATGTATTCATGTATATCAATAACACAAAAAAGAGGAAATCATCTAAATGCCTGTCTTAGCCCATTCAGACTAATATAACAAAAGACAGCACCATAATCTGGGTGGCTTATAAGCAAAAGAAATTTATTTCCCACAGTTCTGGAGTCTGAAATTCCAAGATCAAGGTGTCAGAAGATTCCATGTCTGGTAAAGGGACATTTTCTCATAGATGGCACCTTCTTGCTGTGTCCTTACTTGGTGGAAGGGCTAAGACTGTTCTCTGGGGGCTCTTTCATAAGGGTACTAATTGCAATCACAAGGGCTCTGCCCTCAAAACTTAATCACTTTCCAAAAACCTCCCCTTTTAATACCATCACTTTGGGAGTTACAATTTCAGCATATGAATTTTGGAGGGACACAAACATTCAGACCATTAACAATACCCAAAATAAAGATTGATTTACGGGTTTTGATTTACTTATATGAGTAAAGCCATTAACAGTTATAATGTAGTTATTTATTTCTTGCTATGATATCTGTAATTTAAGTAAACAAAAACAGATTTCAAAACATATATAGAATAATCACTCATAGTTTTGTTAAAGAATAACATTACACACACTCATACACATATATATGTTTGTATAGACACAAGTCTTGGATAATATGCATTGAGACTGCAGTGAGCTAGGATGATGCCACTGCACTCTAGCCTGGGCAACAGAGTGAGACCTTGTCTCAGTGGAATAAAATAAAAAGTAAAATAAAATAAAAATTAAACATAGTTATCTCTGGGTGGTGGAATTTAAGTGATGTTTTTTATTGTTTATCTGGGTTCCCTAGTCAAATTAATAAAAGTTAAGGAGAGTTAATATAGACTTTTCATATCCCTCCAGTGTTCTGGCAAAACAATCTCTGTTTTGAGCTTGTTGAACAAACAATCTTTGGAAAAATGAAAGGTTATGCCATGTAATGATCAGCACTACAGTTAAGCTGTACTTTGGATTAAATAGGTTTCTGTGGGCTGGCCTGTCCCTGATGTATAACCCTGAATGTAGAAGAAAATGTTTTGGGGGTTCCAAATAACATTCTTTGGAATAAAAAGTATTATAAGATGAGGACTTCTTGTTCTGTTCTAGTCACTCTGTCCCTTTGGCAATCACTTGCTCTTTTGGGCCATTATAAGTCTCTGAATAAACAAGAAACAATCTGTGTTCATACTTTGAGTGGCAAGCTTAATTTAGACAATCTGCAAATTTGAGAAAAAGATTCCATCAACTCCCTCTGAGCTCTTTTTCCCCTCAACTTGGCCAAAGCTATTCTAGTCTTTCCACAGCCATGGTTGGGCTCAAAATGTGTACACAGAGCTCCCTTGGCACAATTCAGCACCAGCATCCAATGGAACTCAGTCCATTATAAGCTCTGGAGAGCTCCTTTTAGAATCGCATCTCTGGTTTCCTGGGTGATGTAGACATCTGCACTCATGTGAGAACAATACACAACTTTGTTACCAGAAGTGCAAGCTACTTGAGTTCTGCACAGGAAGGAAGAAAATTAGAAACTGCATAGCATTTAGATTAAGATTCTGGGGGAAATCATGGGGAATTCACCTGGGACTATGTTATTTTGTGCTGAAATACTAAAACTGAATATTCATAGGGAAAGTGTAATCAAAGCTCAGTGCATAAGTAAACCTCTTTCCTCTCTCCATAGTTTGGAAATAAACCTCTAATCGATAACCACAGAGACCTTTAAGCTATTGGTGTTTTAAATAATTTTTTAAAAAATTGCTATTTCAGGTAGTCTTTGATTTGCACAGTAGTGCAGGAACATTAAATGGTCATGCATGCTGAAACAATGCAAATAAAGTGTAATAATAAATGGGAAAATTTATGATTATTCCATGACCATTAGAAATTGTTGTCAAAATACTAAAAACACTCATACTGCTAGTTTTAAGTTTATAGGGAATTTTTAAAAAATGGTGAAACTAATATTTAGTACACTGTTATTTAAAACAATAGGAACTTTAATAATTAAATTGCTTTATTTCTTTGTAAAATCTTATTAAGTGTAGTTTGAATAGTGCTTGTTTTATTGTCATCATATAAAATAATGCAAAATGAGCATCTTTCTATGCCTTGGATAATTACCATACTCCTTTCCTTAGAAACTTGTTTGGATCACCTTTCAACACTTTTTCCTTTACTCTTTCAATGTTGTAAAATGTCATCAAGAATTCCTGTAATACGCAGTGTTTGACAGCATGATTTTCTCTGAGACACCATCATCCTTTTCATCATGACCACTTTTCTCATGTCTGTCCATAGTTTTACCTTCACTATGTTCTCTTTTAAAAAATTTTTCCGGCCCGGCGCGGTGGCTTACGCCTGTAATCCTAGCACTCTGGGAGGCCGAGCCGGGTGGATCGCTCGAGGTCAGGAGTTCGAGACCAGCCTGAGCAAGAGCAAGACCCCGTCTCTACTAAAAAAAATAGAAAATAAATTAACTGGGCAACTAAAAATATATAGAAAAATTAGCCGGGCATGGTGGCGCATGCCTGTAGTCCCAGCTACTCGGGAGGCTGAGGCAGTAGGATTGCTCGAGCCCAGGAATTTGAGGTTGCTGTGAGCTATGCTGATGCCACGGCACTCTAGCCCGGGCAACAGAGTGAGATTCTGTTTCAAAAAAAAAAATATATATATATATTTTCCAATTGGAAGATAACATTGTATGTTTTCATCATGTGCAATAGGACGTTTTGAAGTATGTATACATTGTGGAATGGTTAAATCTAGCTAATTCATAAATTTATTACTGCACCTGGTTATTACTTATGTGGTGAGAGCACTTAGCATACACTATACATTATTCAAGAATAAAATATATCATCATTAGTATAGTTACCTTGCTACAATAGATCTCTTGAAAATTATTCCTCCTGTCTAACTATAATTATGTATCCTTTGACCACCCTCTCCCCACCCCCGTCTCCGTCTTAACCACCCCATCCGCTGGTAAAAACCATTCTACTCTCTAGTTCTATGAAGTTGACTTTTTTGGATTCCATATATGAATGAGATCATGCAATATTTGTCTTTCTTTCCTGGCTTATTTCCTTTAGTGTAAGGTACTCCAGGTTTATCCAAGTTGTTGCAAATAACAGGATTTCATTCTTTTTAATGGCTGAATAGTATTCCATTGTGTATATATACTATATTTTCTTTATCCGTTTGTTCATTGATGGACACTTAGGTTGATTCCTTATATTGGAATCAGCTATTGTGAATATTGCTGCAATAAACATGTGAGTTCAGATAACTCTTCAACATACTGATTTCATTTCAATTCATTTTGTTGATCTCTTGTATTGTCTTTTTGATCTCTACTTTGTTTATTTCTGCTCTGGTCTTTATTATTTCTTTCCTTCTACTAGTTTGGGGATTAATTTTTTTTCTCTAGTTTCTTGAGGTACAACATTAGGTTGTTTATTAGATCTTTCTTTCTTTTTAATGTAGGTGTTTATTGCTATAAACCTCCCATTTAGAATTGCTTTTGTTGTATCACATTGGTGTTGTATTTTGTGCTCTCATTTTCACCTGTCTAAAGAAAATTTTAAATTTCTCTTTTAGTTTCTTCATTGACCCATTTGCTGTTTAGTAGCATGTTATTTAATTTTTGTGTATTTGTAAAGTTTCTGATGTTGCTCCTCTTGTTGATTTCTAGTTGTATACCATTGTGAACAGAAAAGAGGTTTAATATGATCTTAATCTTTAATTCATTAAGACTTATTTTGTGGCCTAACATATGATCTATCCTGAATAAAGTTCCATGTGCAGTTGAAAAGAACGTATAGCCTGTACCTGTCGAATGTAATATTATCTAAATTGCTGTTAGGTTCATTTAGTGTTGAATGCAATTTAAATCTGATGTGTCCTTGTTGGTGTTTTGTCTGGATAATTTGTCCATTGTATGATGCATGGTGTTTAAGTCTTCTACCACTATTCCATCTCTCCTTTATATCTATTATTATTTGCTTTATGTATTTAGGTGCTCTGATGTTGGGTGCACGTATATTTACAATTGGTATGTCCTCTTGCTGCATTGACTCCATTATCATTATATAATGACCTCCTTTGTCAGCCTGTCCATTGAAACTTTGAAGCCAGGCATTGACTTCTCTTCTTTAGTTATGAAAGTCTTAGATGGCATCTTCTTCCAATAGAAGACTGTTTCATTTATATTGAAAATTTGCTGGTTACTGTAGTGACCTTTATCAATTATCTTAGCCAGATCTTCTGGATAACTTACTATAGCCTCTACATCAGCATTTGTTGCTTTACCTTGTGCTTTTATGTTATAGAGATGGTGTCTTTCCTTAAACTTTATGAACCAACCTCTGCTAGCTTCAAACTTTCTGCTGTACCTTCCTCACTTTTCTCAGCCTTCATAAAATTGAAGAGTTAGGGCCTTGCTCTAGATTTGGCTTTGGCTTAAGGGAATGTTGTGGCTTATGAGAATGTTGTGGCTGATCTATCTAGACTGCTCAAACTTTCTCCATATCAGCAATAAGACTGTTTTATTTTCTTATCATTCATGTGTTCACTGGAGGAGCACTTTTAGTTTTTTTCAAATACTTTTTCTTTCCATTCACAGCTTGACTAACTGGTACAACAGGCCTAGCTTTCAGCCTATCTTAGTTTTTGACATGCTTTCCTCATTGATCTTAATCATTTCTGGCTTGTGAATTAAAGCTAGAGAATTGTGACCAAGATCCTCTCTTCGTCTTTGACCTTTGAGAGTTTGATGATAATATGTTTTAGAGTAGTCTTATTTGGATTGAATTTGATTGGTAGCCTTGGACATTTATGTACCTGTATATTTATAGCTTTATCCAGATTTGGAAAGCTTTTTGCTAGTATTTCTTTAAATAAGCTTTCTATCCCTTTGTCTTTCTCCACTCCCTCTTGAATATCAATTACTTAAAAACTTGCTCTTTTGATGTTGTTCCATAAACCCTGTAAGATTTCTTTGCTGCTTTTTATTCTTTTTGTTTTGTTTCTGACTATATGTTTTCAAATAGCCTGTCCTCAAGTGTATTGATTCTTTCTTTTGCTTGATCAATTCTGTTGTTGATGCAATATATTGCCATTATCATTATATTCATTTTATTTTTCAGCTCCAGGACTTCTATTTGACTTTTTAAAATATTTCATTCTATGTTAAATTTGTCTGATAAATTTCTAAATTGTATTTCTTTATATTTTGTTGACATACTTGTTGAATTTCTTTATAACAGTTATTTTGAATTCTATCTCAAGGAGCTCATACATCTCTACCTATTTAGGGTCAGTCACTGGCACCTTATTTTGTTTATTTGGTGTGGTCATGTTTCCCTGATTGTTCTTGATCCTTGTGGTTATGCATAGATATTTATGCATTGAATATGCTGGTATGTATTACAGTCTTTGCAATCTGGCATGGTCTGTGATTATGCTTCTACAGTAGATATTCCTAGAAACTTTGACCAGATTATCTGTTTTGGTCCCTAAGTCCATGACCACTGAAGCCATTTTAGCACTAGAGTGTGGCCTAAGCTTACATCAGCTGCAGCTGGCACCAAGGTTGACATGTTCATTGCTGTGAGCCTTAGCTCCATTCTTTGTTTCTAGTTGACCCCTGGTTTGCTAGCCCTGTGAACATTCACAGTGCTTCTTGTGAGACAAGACCAGAGCGAGCCCCCTATGAAGGGTCCTAGAATGGTAAGGGAGCCAATTGTCTGCCTCCAACTCACTTTTCCCACTATAGAAAACATGAGTCCAGAAGAATTCTCCACATGTGGCACTGTGCAGTCTTGAGGGCAAGGCATTAGGATTAAAGAGAACCATTCCCTTTGCTGTCTGATGGCTGTTTTTCTTGGCTCTGTGGTCCAAGAAAGTGTCATAGCTTCAATTCTGAGTTCTGGGATATTTAGGATGATAATCTTGACTCTGGTAGTTGCTGGTTGGATTTTCTTGGTGGGGGAAAGAACCTGGAGAGCCCCTACTTCACAATTTTGCTGACATCACTCACTCTTCGCTATATTCTCTGGCTGCACATCTAGAGTCTCCTTAATGGTTGCAGTGTGATTCCCATAGTCAGCTGTAAGTCCACTTAAATTTGATTGAAATTTCACTCTCAGTGTTATTAATCTTGGTTTCTTTCCACACTTTCATTTTTGTTGGCCAAGTCCCTCTTTTAATGATTTATTTTTGTGATATGTCACATGGATTTAAAACTAGGAGACAAGGAAGCAATACAAGCACATACTTTGCTATGTGTTAAATTGAAGAATCACAGACTTTGATAAAAGTGATTTGATTATTCACTGATCATGACTGTACCTCTGTTATTTAACTAGTGATTTGTGAGGTGAAAAGCCAGCAGCTAAGTACTTTATGTAATTATTCACAGTTAACATACCATGGTAACTAAGATTTGAATGGTGTTATGAAGGGGATGGTGTTATTTAACTAATCTGTAGTAACTGGAATTTTTGCAAAATGAGGATGACAGGTACTGGATCAGAATCATGACCTCAAAACTTAGGTAAGAGGAGACAAAATTCTGTGGGAAAGCTGGAGCTGTTTATGAACTTCTGGTGGCTTTTTTTTTTTTTTTTCTAAACTGTTTTATCTATAGCTGTGGGTTGAACAACAAAATGTTTTCATGGCAGCACAATCCAAAAGATTAAGTTGCATTAATAGAGTTGATACAATGTGGACTATAGCTGAGTGAACTAAAACTGACATTCAGAGTGAGCTTATTGGCAGATTTGTGGGAATAGAAAAGAATTGTTTGGGTAATCAGAAGGAAAGAATAAAAATAGTTGGAAAAAATGATTGGAGTCATTCTGAATATCATAACAAAAGTAGAGAAATTCTGATTTCAACAATCCAAGAGTTTTATTTAAAGGCTGGTTCCATTAAAATTTTCTTCCATAGCTTATTTTTCCTCTATGGTGAAGTGAGTTAGTTTTCCAGGATGTACATGTTATGCCAAAATAGAACACATTTCTTGAAAAAATTAGTGGATAAAATAATATCCAGATGACTAAAGTAAAATTTGAAAGAAAAAACTTTCCAATAAATAAGATGAAGTCTGTGCAGTGAACACAAGAATTTTTTTAAAAGTAAGTGGGTTGTACTCATTAAGTCAATTAGCGAAAAAAATGTTTTATTATTTTAGACTATGAAAGAATTTGTCAAAATAGCTTTTAGGAAAATAAAAAGAATGCTCAAGAACACTAAAATAGAGTCAAGAGATCAGGTACATGTTTTAACACATTTTGTGAATCAATTTTGGGGATTACAAAAGGCGAGAATTTCATGCAGCGTAGAATTGTTATTTGCAGCTTCATGAAAGGTAGGTAAACATATAAAGTTCTTAATCTTAGGAAAGATAATTATACAAAAATCTATACACATAGAAACAATATATAAAGTGTTTACATTATGAGAATAGGTAAGAGTAAATTTGATTTTATCTTCAATTTTTTTCTTTTCCACTAATATTATATTAGTAAATAAGCAGATGGCTCTGCATCTGAGGTTTGCTGGAATAATTGACAGAGTATCTTGAGAATTGGATTTATTTCCCAAACTGGGGTTAGCAGGCTTAAAGAACAGTTGCAATCTGACTGATGCACCAAACCCTGATGATAAATGTGAGTAGGTCGCTTTGGAGGTAAGGAGGACCTGGCAGGGGGCCTCAGCAGTCACTACCAGATATGACCATAATTAGCATTTTTATTAGGGAATCTGAATAAGGAATAAACATCAAATTAATGGAACAGCTGAAATATGAACTAGGAACATTAGTTTATAGCAGTAGGGGATGTAATATAATATAGGTAAGTAGAACCTGAAGCACTGTATTGAGGAAAAGAAAGTAAGAGAAAAGAAAAAACAAAACAGAAGTCCAGCTCAGTAAGATGATGAATCATTTCCACAACAATTTTAATCTGAAACTCAATTATAAATTACTCTGAAATTGCATAATAATAACCAAAGTTGCCTCCATACACAATAAACGTGGGCATTGTACGTTGTTATCAGGGTGTTGTCATCCTCAAAAAGGATTCTGCCTGTCTGCACCTGTATCTCATCTGTAGCAAGAAAGTGTTGGAATGGAATTCTTGGATTGGAGCCTCTGTGGTTAGAATATCATACATATTGTAACACATACATCCAAATATGTGACAACAAAGCCAAAAAAATTTCTATTGCTTATGACATAACATTGGACTTTCTTTTTCTAATCACAAATGTAGTACATTACTGTGTGTTCATCCTAAATGCAAATAAAGAAGACTATCTCATGAGTGCTCTTTCAGGTTCGGCCTTGAAAGAGGTTTTACCTTAATAGGGTCGAATAGCTAAAATAGGAAAATTCCTGAGGAATAACTCCTTGCTTCTTTCCTTCCTCCTTCTTTGTTCCTCTGTTGTGTTTTCCTCCCATATATCTGACTATCCAAATTACTTATATTATGCTGACCACTTCTAATCTGCAAAGTCTTGAATTTTTTTCAATTCTCTGATTAATTGAGTGTCAGAGTTGATAGTTTTCTATTAGAAGGATTTCTTAGGCTTTAGGTAGCTAAGCAAGAACCAGCTGGTGGTAGCTATTATTTAATACTGAAATACATAATCCAAAGAATTTTCTAAAATTTAGCATTTATATAATTACTCCTATGTTTGTTTGAAAATTGAATAGACAGATAATTTTTAATTGAACATCAAAGCTAATATAGCTAATGAAAAATAAATTGAAATTCACACATTCACTTGAGAAGCCTTTTTCCTAGGCTACTGACTCCTAGAAAAGAAGAGCAATATCATTAGCAAACTAAATAGAAATTAAGGATGAATATTTTTCTTACTTGGTCTTTATGGAAAAAGAAAACTCTTTCAAATTTTGTGATTTTATTTTTTCGCTCTTAAGTCATTTAAAATTGCAGTTATAAGAGCAATTATGTCTACTTTGCCTTAATAGCCAAGGCATTTAATCCATTCAAATTCATGCTGGCCTAATACAAGTTGTTCTACTTTTTACCTCAGAATATGTCTCTTTAGCAACCTGACAAATTCATTTGTTGTTTCATTATGGCCTTTAAACAAAGGGTGTCCTCTTTTTTCTTGAAAGCAATCAGCATTTTATTGTGAAATGATTTAAAAAGTAAACCTCTAACTCTCTAAAATCTTTTCCTTACACCTGTACTAGAATTAGAGAAACAGAAATGCAAGCAAAAAAGTAAAACAAAACAGAATCCAAAACTAACCATCCAGCACCACCACCAGCAAAACAATAGCAGAACATTAAGAATTTTAACTAAAGGTACATTCAAGTCAAGGGAGAAAATTTAAAATAAACCACAAAAATAAAACTAAAATTTGTTATCACTTCCTTATAATGGTTCTTTGTATAACAACTAGAAGTTATTGATTCTAGTTGAGTACTATAAATATTATACATAGAAATACAATATCTCCTTTATTCCTTATAACCTCATGGAGGGATAGTATTGCTGTTCCTAGTTCGTGGGCATAGAAAAAGTCAGACTTTGCCTAGATACACATGTAGTGAAAGGAAGGTTTTGAAGAACCTACACTCAGCCTGCTGTGACCCACTCAGTTCCAAGGATTTCCCATTTTTGGTAAGTCCATGCTCAAAAGCTTTAAAAAATATCTCATTTATTTTTTTAAAAACTCAAGAGGGAATGTAATCTTACTTGGCATTGAGAGAAACGAGGTCGCTGGTACAAAAGGGCCAGTAACCTTTCGGAGTAGGGCTCTTTACTGCTGGGTGAAGCCAGGAGTTCACTTGGTTTTCAACCTTCTAGCTGTAATTTAGTCTCCTACAACACTGTGTATTTGTGTTATGCTGTCTAGGTTCTGTAGAGCAGGCAAGTAGATAGGGATCTGCTTAGTGTGCAGATCTGTGTTAAAATATAACTGATGATAAGGTCTCCTGCGTTCTTCCTGCTAGAGATAAGTCAACTGATAATGACCCTTAATTATATCTGCACAATTTTTTTCCGCTTATAAAGTAACATAATCACGGATATGATGTCCCATCATATTCACTATCCTACCAACACTCAAGGGGAAGGAACTATGCTGAGTGTGTACACCAAGAGGTGGGAATCTTGTGGTCCATCTAGAATTCTGCCTACTGCACGGTAGGAGAAGCTTCTTTAAAATTTTTGTTGCCTCACATGTAATAAAGAGGGGGGAAAAATCCTGATTGTTACGAAAGTTCCCATTCTTGCCTCATTTATGATTAGCTAAACTGTTTTGTTCCCACTAATTATTTGGAAGAAAATGTCTCTTAATCTGACTTGATCAAATTTTAATTAAGATTTTCTCCTTCCCCCAGACCTCTGAACTTTGACCCACTCTCAGCCTGAGTCCACCTACACCTGCTTGTTAATAGCCCCTCCTAAGAATAGGCTGACCTCAGGGTAAACGTTTCTCTGACCTACTGTCACTGCCCTTCCACTTCTTTGAGTTCATCCCACTTCCAACACCAGGCTCTCTTGAACCTTGCTTACTCCTCCTATGAAAGAAAGTCCCTTTCTGCCTATATAGAGATGCTTCAGGCATTACAGGGAGAACATACTGTCACAATAGTCTCTTTTCCCCCCTTGCAATATTCCTTTCAAATAAAGTCTCTCCTTACCTAAGTCTGCATTTGTTTTTCATTTGACACATCTGTGCCCCTTAAGGCAGTATTCTATTCAACCGACGTGAGTAATGTTTTAAACTATTGCTCCAAAAGCAGGACAGTTATTCCTACATCTCTGACTGCTGTGCAATGAGACAATGACCCCAGTGACACATGCAGAAATCTTCGCACAGCAATAGTTCCATTCCTTGGAACAGTTAATTAAAATTACCCCTCTCAGATGCCAATGAATTTAATCTGGTTAGCTTAAATTAACACTGAACTAAAATAAAAGTAAGTCAGAATTTTAAGGAAGAGAACTGCATGGAAAGGTCACAACAGTTTTAAATGTACTACATTGCCATAGATGCTGACAGTAGGGTAAAACTATTTTTATTCAGAGGCTAGGTCAGGATGAAAGATACTGTTAATCCTTTTTTTTTTTTTTGGTTGTGCCCTCGGATTCATATGAAATAAAACAAATCTATGATCTTTAAATGAGGTCTTATAGGCTTCTTTAGGAAATGTTAGTCACGCTGCATCTTCATTTGGGATTTTTTTTTTTAGATTTCTGATGAGAACAGATTTTAAATTATAGCTGTGTTTTTTTGTATTTTTTCTTCATAAACCAAAGTATTTTCTCTTTCCCCCACAGTAATATTTCTCACCTAGGATGTTATTACGTTATTTAATGAACAACTCTACCATGAGACACACGCAAAAAATGATTCAACAGTTAAAATTACAAGAGTACTAATACTCTTTGATGTTACATAGGATTAAGTTTTCAAAACTTGAATTAATAAAACTCTTTTGGTTATTGGGGAAATTTAGGTCTTACTTTTCAAAGTCTAAACATTCTTTTCAGATTTACAAAGCTTCATTTTCACCCAGAAAAGTGCACTTATCAGATTTAGAGATTTAAAAAGCAAAATTGGCCTCAAAGGTTACAATTCATGGATTCAAGCAACTTTTAAAAATCTTTATTAGGCTCAATTCTTAGTCTTAAACACTAGATTTTATTTTATTTTATTTTATTTTATTTATTATAGCTTATTATGGGAGTACAACAGTTCTGGTTAAATATATTGCCCATGCCCCTCCCAACCGCCCCCGCCCCCCCCAGCCGAGACTGAGCTTCAAGAGTGTCCATTAAACACTAGGTTTTAGATTTGAAAAATGTCAATTAATATATGACATCTATATTCTGGTTTATAGGTGGAAAAAATCAACTAAATCATGTGTGATTTAAGACCTGATATATTTCTCTAGCCACTAGCAAAGAAGAAACTCTGCTTGATTTAATATGTTGCCTATTACATGTTAACATATGCTTAGTGGCAATTTGATAAAGAAAATTTTTATGGGAAGTCTGATTTAATGGCAATTAAATGAATCCATGTCAAATCATTTTATTATAATCATCTATTTCTTCTTCCTAGCTCAGAACTCATGTTTGAAGACATTAAACAACACTCAATCATATAGGCTGCTATGACAGGATTAATATTAAATTATTTGGAATGTGTATACTCTACATTTGAATACTTCTACAACTCTCTGAATCTCATTAAATCTGTAAAGTCAGATGAAAATTTTGTGCATCGAAAAAAGTAGAAATGGTAGCATAGTAGGGTTTTTGACACACTACGATGAAAATGAAATAGCAGAATTTATTCCTAAAATGTAGTACAGCTTCAGTGAAAGGAATCAACATTGTCAAATATTTCAAATAGTAGAATTAGAAAATCAATATTATCTTTTAGTCTTAAACATATGGATGAATCACCATTATGCAACATAGTGTCATGATAATCATTCCTTAGAGTCAGGATGCAGCCAGTTCCATCACCAAGTTGTGTGGCCTGATCCCAGCTGGACCCACAGTGCATTCAGCAATCCTTTCTTCATCTTTAAATGATCATGAACACATTGTTTATGGTGCCCAGGTGCCTTTCTGTTTTTCTCCATTGTTAATCTCTTTCTTACCCTCTTCATTCTTTGCAGATGACTCCATAGTGAGTCTGAGATCCACTAAATGTTATTTTGAAGTTTTTTGCATCTCACATTTTCTGTTGTTATTAAGCATATTCTTCGCTTCCTCTCAGAATAAGAAGTGAGTTCTCTTAAAAAAACACTTTATTGAGATATGATTGTCATATAAACAGATGTACATATTTTTAGTGTATACACTTGAGTTTGGAGATCAGTATATGAGTTTTTTGTCTCATGCTCTCTCACGTCCCCAGGAGCCTTTTATTAATTAAAGGAGGCATTTATTAATGCTATTCTACTGGCTGCTGTCCATATGCCTATGGATATTTTCATGCCTTTATTCTTCTCCTCCTTTCCTTCAAGGTTAATTTTTTCTAAGTTTATATATGCACCTTTGTTTAGCGGTTACGCAAAACTCTGGTTATCCCTCAACCATTAGTGACTCTCAAACTCTCTGCTAATTGGCTGGTTATCAAAACTTTGAGAAAGGAAAAGAAGCAGAAAAAATTGCTCTAATGCTCATAGTGAGGCCTCACCTATCACAAGCTTGTCTGACAGCTAGGTTTTCATGATACAGAAGCTCGTCTGACATCACAGCTAGGCCATGTTTTTCTCTTTTTGTACATAAACCATTTCAGAGAACATCTATATCAGACAAGGTCACTTTGAGACCATGATAAGTGAGACAAAAACAAGGTCACTGTGCAATCCACAAAACACCAAACAACCGTATCTCTTAGCTAATACGAATGACTACTCTTTTCCAATTATAGCTTTATTCTCACTCCAGTCTTTCCTCCTTATCAATCAGATTTATTGAGCTATCCAATGTCATAAGTAGAGGGGTATGAGAGAGAGAGAGAAAAAGAGAGAGAGAAATCTAGATCTGACCAGAGTAACCCATTTTCCTTAACAACAATGATTTACCTAAGGAGTGAACATGTGACTCAGAAAATACTCACTCTCTGGGATTCATATCTAGGTCACATAGATATCACACAGATATGTAAATAAACATGCTGTCTCTCTCTACTCTTGTACCTAAGCTGGGGATCCCAGCAGTCATGTTTCTTGCCATGTGGAGAAAACCTCTTGGTGGTAAGAAAGAATGAAGCCAGTATACAGAAAAGCAGGGTTGGAAATGGAAACAGTGTCCTGAGATTTCCACTGGGATTCCCTGGTCTCAAGTGCTCCTGAGGCTTCATGCCTTTCTGCCCTTGCTGAAGTTTGGCTGTTCAGCTGTTCCTTCGGTTTTGAGAATTCATTAGTTTATCTTATTTTCTTAGTTCAAGTGGGGTTTCTGTCACATGCAAACTATTCCAAACGGATGGACTTACCCACATTCTTCTGCTCGTTTCTATCCAGTTTTGGGGGCCATACCACAGAAAGGAAGATACAGAATGTTTCTGGATGAAGGGTTCTAGAGAAAGGGAAAGACACAGACCCTTCTGACCTTGACCACGAGATGTAGTTTTGACAAATAGCCATCCTTACGTGTGGTTAAGACCTATACCAGATCTCTCTGTGACCTTCCAGACATTTTTTTTTTAACTCTGGAAATATGTTTTAAATGAAAAATGTCTCTTGTTGAGAAGCACCATCCTTAGAGGTATTGCATAGAATGAACACACTGAAAAGCAAAGAGCATATAAACTGGACTACACTTTTTGTTTCCTTTTGAAAAGAAAGGAAAAGCAGACACCAAGATCTAGCTAAATAAATTATGTTCTGATTTGAATTTCCATTTTTTCTAAAGAAACACATTTACATTTAGTATTTAAGATCACGGTTTTGCAATTTGTAGAGATAATAAACCTGAGTCTTAGTAAATAAAAATGAATGAGCATCACTAACATATTTTATTTTGTTACCAGATTTCTCCCCCTCTGGGAATAGATCCTTGGTGCTAATTCAAACAAGTGATTAAACGAAGGGAAAGGGACAAGCCATGGTCTTTGTGTTTAGTTATATACAACTTCTTTTTCTGATTAAAAAAAAAACATTATTGTTGCAGTAAATTAGCTATTTGAAAGTCTCGTGGTTTCTAAACAAACCTGTCACAACAAGAAGAGGAGGATCAGAGGAAAAGGATTCTCGATTCTCTGAAGTTAAAATGGCAACACAGTCAATTGTGTGTTACAGCGAAGGAGAGATAACTACATTAAATAAAATTGTAATTTCCTTTGATAATAAATTCATGTGTAACATGTTCCCCTGAAGAGTCATGAAAGACAGCATTGACTTCTGGAATTATTTATTCAAGAAGGATTTATTGAGCACTTGCCTTACGTCATGTGCTATTCTAGGCATTAGAGATACAGATAAGCAAAACACCCTGAATCCCTGTCCTCAAGGAGCTCACATTCTCTAGTGGACAGCAATGTATGAGGATCCAAGACATGGCAGGTCTTCATGGTCACAGGTGATACTTACGAAAATGACTAACGTATTTCTGTATGACTGAGAAAGTTCCACCGCCCACAATGGACATGCAAAAGCAAGCTTCACTCAGTGAATTTTACAGTGGAAGCAAGATTCTTTGGGTATACTCTTGCACCTAAATACCTAGTTTGCAGATGTATTGAGGCCAGCAGCCTTCAACAGGGTGAGGTCAATAGCCTTCTTTCTTCTATTTATAGGAGAACTATATAATTTCTTTTCCAAACTAGGAAACCTTCGAAAGTCAAAGAAGTCACTGGCAATAACTTTGTTAGGAGGGCAAGCATAAAGGCGGCCCCCATGCCTGACTTCCACACCACCCTTTGTCTCCAGATCCTGTATCTGTCTGTTCACTCTGCTGATCTGTAGCCGCTCTGCTTGGAGGTCTGAGTCTTTAAGCAGTCATCCTGTGCCACCTGGCAAGACCCTTGAGCTTCAGAAAAAGCTGGCTGACTCTGGAGATAAAAAAAGAGGCTCCGATTTTAACTTCCCCAGTTCGTAGAGCTAGACAAAAACTGTCAGCAGGGAACCCTTGATATTTTGACAGCTTCTTCCCCAGTTCTACAAGGAAGGAGATATTCTCTCCAAAAAAAAGAGCAATCGTTTTTGCTTTATCAGCTTCAAAGAATGTTAAAGGACATGTCTGAATTCCTTGTCCTTGAGGCCTGCAAGTAAGTTAAGAGCAAATTATGTGAGGGCTCCCTACAGCGTCCCTGCTGGGTGAATAAGAAATGTTTCGAAATTCCCAAGGCTTCTACCCTGGATGAGTGGGGCAGGGTGAGATGACTTATACAGGCCTTTCAATTTCTAATCCTCATGATATAGTATGTGCTGTTTCACAGGTGACACTTTTGCTAGCCCCCATAATAAATGTAAATTATAAAATACATAATCGTCTTGCTTGGTAAATGTTGGTGCAATAAGTTGATGGCTCTCAATGTGTTGTTATTTATTCTTATTTCATCTTGATTGAGCTCCAATAGCACACTGCCATTGAATAAGACACACTCTGAGCTTTAAGAAACATCTGTTACGTGATTTAAAATACATATATTTACATGTAAATATTTGAGGGCAGGGAGAGAGTGAGGGAGATTAGGGATAAGCTTGCCTTATCTGGGGTAACTTTTCAGTAATTATCAACTGTATTTCATTTGATGAATTAACGTCTACTTCCTTGTGGCCTGCTTGATCAAGCATTTTTCTGGCCACTTTTCCACAGGAAATCTATGTTCCTTGCCCACTGGCCTTTGGACAGTTCCTAGAATGCCCTGGAAGACCATAGCTGTTTTGTGTTCTGTTAAAGTCCCAATATCTTGTACAGCTTATTAAATCATGGTTACCTGTTGAGTAAACAATTTTTTTAGCAATCTAGGTGGGTTGGTAACGTATAGTATTTTAGTAATGCCGAACACAGAAGTTGTCAAAATATGATCTGTAATCTTGGGAATTACTTGAGCACACTGTTTTCCTATAGGCATATACAATTTCAGTTAACACATTTTCTTCTATGCATTATAAATTATTATAAATAAGTGTCTCTGTGATTTGAGGTATCTAGCAAAGGTTCCTCAAATATCAACCATAATCTATCATTTTAGTTTTTTTTTTAAATGAAAGATTTTCTTTGAGAGTTGAGTCCCCTATTAAAATGCAAATAAACCCTTGATTGTTAATAATCTTCTTTGCTGAGATGAGTTCCCAAGAAAGCCTGACATAGGGATGGGAAGATGTCCACCCTCACTGCTTACCCAAGGTTTGCCCCACAGTAATATTTCACATAGGTTCCAAAACACGTGAAAACCTGTCGTTTTGTGGAGAAACACTCCGTGTTAATCAATATAAAACACAATCAAGATTACAGAACTTGCAAAATAGCAACCGTAGGCATTATTTTTTCTTTTATGAATCCACAGCTGTGTTTTGGGATAACAACCATAGATCAAGGGAAGAGGGAGGATTTAGCTCTTGTTCCAAATTAAGATAATCATTATCATTTTTTAGAAAAATTATAAATGGTGGCATCAGCGCTCTTGTGCTATTAGTTTCCCTTTATAGTTAACTTTCTTGAATTTTGTATTTAGGTAGTAAAGATGAGGCTTTGATAGATGGTGTGAGTTGTTTTGCCTTTGAAAGACATGTTTACAAACACATCTCAAATGTGCTCAAATTTGTCATGGCAGTATTGATAATTTGGAGAGCACTGGGAGCGCTCGGGCATATTTTCAGTTATGTGAGTGAGGGACAGAAGGTAGAACCTATGAACATCAAATTTTCATCTCTGCTTGCAGAAACACAGAGGCTACTTTAATCTATAATTCAATTGCTTTACTTAATCAGGAAAGTGCTGTTGGGGTGTGAGAGTTTTCTTCAGCCCATGGTGAATATGCTGTGCAAAACTAAGCTATTTTAATATGTACTATTGATTCAACAGCAGTATTAAAATGAAAATGAAATGTCCAATCAAGAGGTTACAAAGGCATTACAAAGCACCAAGTAGATGATGTTTTATAGGAGTTTGGAAAAGTTTTGATGACGTAAAAAATGTGCCAAGGGTAAGGAGATATACAAAATTAAAATTATGAATCACCCTTTTTACATAAATTAATTTAATTAACATTATGAAATCTTGGGCTTGTTATAGATTGACTGGAATGACGTAAGACTATTTTCACCTACAGTGTAGTCACCATTGCCATTTAGATGTTCTCCTTGTATTCAACTCGCCTCTACCACATTTCACAAGCCCACACATTCATCTTTCATCCAAATGTAATGGATGCAAAGTGTGACACTTGACTAAGAAGCAAAGAATATCAGCCCTGAGCTTATCCCCTTCTCTGATGACAACTTTCTTAGCCCCTCTGGAAAAAAAAAAAGATAAATTTATGTTAGAAAAGATGTGGTGCTGTTATGGACAAGTCACCTGATATAGTGAATCATATTTCACATCCATTTATTGATCTAAGATGAAAGATAAAGCAACACGGAAAACAATGATGTGAAATGTAAAGTAAAAGTTTTTGCCCTTTTTAGTTTATGAACAATTCTTTAACATAAAATCTCACTATGCTCCTGGCTCTCAGAGAAAGGTTTTCAGCTTTTATTTTATTTTACTTCTGAAATGTATGCATGCCTCACTACTCTTCAATCTGTCTCCTTCTATTTATATTACCATATCATGGAAAGAGAAGATGCCAAGGATCTGCAGAGGCCAAGCCCACCCAATTTGGCATTCTAAAATACAGATAAAAAATAACTCCCGATGATGTGCACAAAGAAAGGAATTCTGTGTTCTGGGACAGAAAACAATCTTCGACCACTTTTCTACCACCTGTCTCTTCTGGGCTTGCTTAAAATATATAACACATGTATTTATGCAAAGGAATAGTAAAAATTCTGAAACAAATGGGTAAACCGATCTGAAGAGGTTTGATTTTCACCTGTCACTTTTTATGAGCTTCTTTGGAGTTGAATTTATTTACTTTTTCATCTCAGCACTTTGCAAAATGTTTGGCACATAAAAAGCAGGTATTTAAGAAAAGTTTGAGTGAATGAATAAATTCAAGTCTTTAAAGATGAGAATGAATAAGAGTGATTGAAATTAAAAGTGTCAATGATAGGCAAAGGGGTCAGTGATTTTGCAACTCTTTATAAACAGACCTTCTCAATGAGAGTCACTGCAAACAGATAGGTTTCCCTCCCCCTGCTTTTCCTTCTTCTATGATTTATCTTAATAAAAAATAAAGCACATTTGCTTCCCTCTTGTTTTTGCCAATTGTCTGCTGCCTGGAGTTTCAGGCTCCTGTTCCAAAGGAAAGCGTATTCTCATATTTTTGTTTCTGTTTTGTTCCCAGAAGGATTGTTCTTCCTATACTTCATCACAATTACCTTGAGTCTGATCTGAATACAATAGGTTCTCATGTCAATGGCTGAGAGATCATGAACAAAACATTTATAAATAAATCTGGTTTTTCTCAAGTGTTCTCAGTGATCCATTTCCAGCCAAAGTCCTCCTGCTGGTTCTTCCCATAGACTTTCTACTGTTGTCGTAGCAAAAGGTCACATTTGTGGTTTTTTCTGCTCCACTAGA
Organism: Varecia variegata; assembly: GCA_028533085.1. NCBI lineage: Eukaryota > Metazoa > Chordata > Mammalia > Primates > Lemuridae > Varecia > Varecia variegata. The sequence continues at coordinate 70,795,995 of CM052441.1, forward strand.
GAACTTTATTGATGAAAGCATCACCTTGAATTCCTTGAATTTAACACTCTTGGCAGCTCTTTCCCTAGGGAAAGCCATGACATTTATTTAAATGCAGTTTTGTTCACATTTTATGTTCTTGTTTTTTTTTAACAAGTTATTTGTGGGATAATTGGCATACATTAAATCACACGTCTTTAAAATGTACAATTGGTTAAGTTTTGACCTGTGTATGTCATCACCATAATCAAGAGAATAAACATATCTGTCACCCCAAATTGCCTTTTGATCTCCAGGTTCATTGTTTGTTGTTCATTGTCTTCAGGGTCCTGGACCATTTCTGAAAGAGGTGAGCTAGAGGAGTGAACTCAATGCTTTTAGGTATCTTTTCTATCCCCATTCCATTCCTGGGGTGTTATTACAACTCACAAAGGGAATTTGATTTGCACAGTTTAAGATAATTTTATTACTTCTATACAACACTACTGAGAATTGCTTTTGTTTTTTCTTATGGTAGAGACAGCTAGTTGTTCCCCAGTATCTACTCTTCCACTTTTCCTTTAGTAAGAGCTACCTGGGGTTTTAGCCGGACAGAATATTATGCCCTCCCAAAGGACATCTCATTTCCCAGTTTCCCTTGCAGTTAGGTGTGACCAAGTTCTGTCTAGTGGGATGTGAGAAGAAGCAGTAAGTGAATCTACCAGTTATTCTCTGGAAGGGAAGGAATGTGGATACACTTTGCTTTAGCCTTCTAATTGTCTAGAATGCAGTTGCAATGGTCATCTTAGACCATGAGAGAGAAACTGCAAGTTGAAGATGGTAATGTGAAAAATGGAAGGGACTATATTGATCCTGGACTTTTTAAACTTTTAAACTGTTAGGTGGGAGAAAAATAATGTTCCGTATTGTTTAAGACACTGTCTACTTTGGTTTGGTTTGTTTGTTTGTTTGTTTGCTTGCTTGTTTTGGTTACTAAATATAAGACTATATAGTAATTAGTGCACTTCTGGTATGGTCTGAATGTTTGTGTCCTCCCAAATGCATATGTTGACTCCTAATCTCCAGTGTGGTGGTTTTGGAGGTGGAGCATTTGGGAGATATTATAATTAGGTCATTAGGGCAGAGCCTTCATGAATGGTATTAGTGCCCCTATCCCCCTATCAAAGAGGCCTGAGGTAGTTTATTCACCCCTTCCACCGAATGAGGACACACAGAAGGCACCATCTATGAATGCGTGGGTCCTCATCAGACACCAAATCTGCTGGCACCTTGATCTTGGACTTCCAAGACTCTAGAACTATAAGAAATAAATTTCCGTTCTTTATAAGCAGTTCATGGTGTTTTTGTTACAGCAGCCTGAATGAACTAGGACTACTTCTATTTTATAAATAGGGAAAACTTGGACATAAATTGGATAAATGAGCAAAATTGTGATTGAGTCATCTTGTTACAATGATTATTTGCTTCTTCTAAAATAAACTCAAGGGTAAAGAGTGGACTATTTCAAATCATTTCCAATGAATGTCATGGGATCTCAGACATTTATTTAGGAAAATGTTTTAGCAAGATTGGCCACCTCAAATACTCACAGAGCTGCTGATTTTCAGACTTTAAATGTATTCCACAAAAAGTCTGCTCTCACAAATTGTCCTTTGGACAAACACTTGGCCAGATATACCAGTCTCATTTATTACATCCAGAGCATTAATATTCTTATTTCTCTAGGCCATTGCTGTTTTACCTTCATTATACTGGCAGCTATAAACTTTTCTAGAATGGTAACAAGACTTGATTTGATATAATCAAGTAAATAGCCTAGCAGGATGCTTTTTCAGCGCTCTGCCAGGAAGGACCAAGTGTTAAATATGTCATCATTCTATACTTTTTTATATGCAGAAAGCCTACTTTGACATTATCTCTGTGGCACAGCTGCACTGATTCTCCTTGCTACCCTCACACCCCTAAACATTTGGCACTCCTTTGTTATAGTGGTAGATATTATGTAATGAAGGTAGCTCTGAAAGGCCGCAACATAACAGACCTTTACTGCTGCCGAATTGAAATATCAGGCTCAGCAGATGAACAGGTTGCCTAGCAACTGATACTGCAAGCTCCAGCGACTGCTCGTGCCCACTGAGATTGACAAGGGAGCCATCACTGGCTGTTTGTACCTTCCTATTTAGCAATTCTGACAGTGAGACCAAAGCCCCCAAAAGGAGGGGGATGTGATTAAATATTAACAATTAAAGAGTGTGTGTGTATATATGCATGTGTGTGTGTATGTGTATATCTATTTTAAAATGTATAATTAGAAACATAGAGTTAGAAATTTTTCATAGAGAAATTCCAATATTAATTAAAAGAGTGAGTGAGAGCGAGAGAGAGAGAGGACCTAGAGGAAGGAGGAAGTATTGTAATGTTTTTCAAAACATTAGGATTTGAAAAAAGAACAAAATGAGAAGCGGACCTACTGTGGGCTTTGGCTTTCCATTTTGTATTGAGGCGCAGTTCATTTTGGCTGAGAGGCATGGCTAATGCATGCATGACCAGGCATGTCCAAGAAAATTTATCTTAGAATATAATAACCATGAAATGACTTTTGAATATCCGAGCAGGTGGAGCTACATGTTTCTGTGCACTGTTTTATATGCAATCATGCTTACGTGTTGTGCTCAAATTGTCGAGCATTACTAGCAGTCTGATTGAGAAGTATAGGTTTTCTTCCACTGGCAATGAGATTTTATTTTACCTTTTATGGTACAAATAATTAACTCTTGTGAAGTATTCCTTTCTGACACTGTTTTACGAACACGATTTATTTTCTGGAATTTTTGAAATATGTAAACATGAAGCACCATTCAAAATGTATCTCAAAATAAACTCAGCTTCCTATTATGCGTGGCAATCCTTTTGTGAAATGTTCAAGCAAGAATTGTAACCTTTATTATTTCAGGGGAAAAAAGGAATTCATTTTAAAAAGTCTCACATTTTGGGGGCAAATTATCAATTACAACCTCTATCCCATTTCAAGTAAAATTAAATTTATATTTTGCATAAGTTTCACCTAGAAATTAATCCTTTTATCTTCATGGATATAAAGCACATGGCCTAGCTAGCATATTTTAAAAATACATCTACTCTCTGACCCAGAAATTCTACTAGTAGGAATTTATTGTAGAGTAGGCTCCCAATATATGGGAACATATATGTTCAATAATACTCAATGCAACAGTGATTATGAGAGCAAAATCCTGGTAACCTAACTGTCCATTGATAGGGTACTAGTGATATAAATTATTATATAGTCTTAAAAATGGCAATAGGATTCCTACTAGTGGAATTTCTGGACCATAGGGTACTTGTGTTTTTTAAATATTTCAACTGGGCCATGTGTTTTATATCCATGACACTGGGTATCTATTATAAATAATGATACGAATGTATATTTTTGTAAGAAATATATCTGAGATATATTTTTAAGTATACAAAATTTAAAGAAGAGAATGTAAAGAAAAATCCTATATCTGTCCAAAAACCCAGAATGCATAAATGTTTATATGTGGATACATGCTTTTACAGCAGTTACTTTTGGATAAAATGTTTAGTGTACATCAGCTGGTGGATGGGGAGGGGGATTTTGCTGTTTACCATAAACCTTTTGCCTTTCAAAAAATCACACACAAGTATTACAATAAAAAATGCTAAAACACACATTGCTTATTACCAAAACTATGAAATATATTGTTTCATTTATACTTTGTGCAATATATACAAATTGGAAAAAACCCTCATAATGTTTTTAGCATAGCATTTTTTTAATCATCTTGTCTTCAATAATATTGTTAGTGTAAAGATTAAAGATGATGTCCCTAGTTCTTCCTTGGGTCTTCTGTGTGTTTCTAGGGTCTTAAGTAAATTAACTCATGAACTTTCTGAATTACAGGCAATTATATTTTGGAAAGTCCTGAAAAGAGTTAAGGGATTAATAAGGAACAAATGTAATACTGATTGATCTTTCTTTCTTTCTTCCTTCCTTTTTCTTTTTTCTTTCTTCCTTCCTTCCTTCCTTCCTTCCTTCCTTCCTTCCTTCCTTCCTTCCTTTCTTTCTTTCATTTTCTCTTTCTTTTATTGAAGCCCCAAAGTCAATAATATAATTATCTTCTATTAAGTCTATTTCATCCTTAAGTAAAATAATGAAGCAAGTATTGATGAAGTGGAGCTATAAGCCTTGTATCATCCCTTATGCAAAGAGTATTTATGCAAGAATCTGTGAGTAAATATTATATTTGAGGTGAGATGTTATTCTGCCTTGGGTGATGTTTTCCATATGACCCATCTTCCCCATGGAAACAGAGCTTACTTACATGTTTATTAAAGAAAAGTGATGACTTAGTTGCTGGGAAGTTGGTGGTTTAAGAGAATAGACCAAGTTTATGATGATTTCCCACCATGGTCCCCAAATGAGACAGTTCAAATACAATCAGTTTGTATTTTTAATTACAGAAAGAGAAGCTGACTTCTGGTCACCAATCGTCTTTGAAAGGAAGGTTAAAACGCAGAGGACCAAAAAGTAGATATAAGTAGATATGGAAGAAAATAAATGGAAGGGCTGAAGGAGAAATGTGTATTGTTTGAGAACTTGAATATTACCAATGCTAAACAAGCATATCACTTTCGAGAAATGGACTCAATTCAGCTTTCTGGCTAACTATTCAAATGATGTTTTATTTTGTTTTGTTTTCTACTTTGCCTGAGACATCCCCACCTTAAGGCAAATCTTCTTGCCACATTGCCTGCACAAAGTAACATTGAGTGTCTCATGCAGGAAGCTTATCAAGCACAGGACTTAATTTAATCAGTCCTTACTCATCTTGATGCTCATCTTTCCCTCTCTTCTCTCATCATGTGGCTGAGCAACACAGCTCTCCTAGAAATAAATTTCTATTGTTTATACATTACCCAGTCTAAGGTATTTCATTATAGCACCAGGAATGGAGGGAAACAATGGTTTGTTTCATTTCTTTATTTCATATTAAGAAGTTAAACTTTAAAACAGTAGAGATCTAAGACATTTTGGGCTAGATTTGACTACAACCACATAGGCTGGGTTCTACTGTTTCCTCTGTTCTCGCCTTTACCTCAATGTTTCCCAAAACAGGTTTTGAAGCCAGAAAGATTTACCTATAACCTTGACCCTGTCACTGATTGGTTAAACTCTGAGTTTCTTCAGATTCCACATCATTAACTTGGAGCTAATAATAACAATATTGTTGGACTGCTTTGGAATTAAATATGATTATACTTGCTAATGTGCTTCAGCACAGGGATTGGTAGACACCAGGCAACTGTATCATTGTTTTCTCTCTTCTGAAAAATACCTTTTTTTTTTTTTTTTTTTTTTTACCAAAAGGAAGAAAAGCAAGCTAAGGAAAGGTATTTTGTATTTTCTTAACTATTTGTGAAATATTGCTGTGAGTTATTTTTCAATGTTTATAATTGGCAGTGAGGTTGACTCCCTCAGACTCGTTCTGTCAATAGCCAATTTTGGCTCCCACTGTTGAACATTTCTTGCCTTCCTCTCCAGGCCTCCTAACTACCACCCCCCTGAACACATGCCACCTCCTTCTCTTCTGCTATGGTTTTGTTCATATCACTTTCCTTTCTGAATGACCATCTCCTTTTTTATCAGCCTATTATCTCCCTACTACAGAGACCCTGTCTACATTCCCTTTCCTGTGATCACCTAGACTCCCCCTGAATACTTCTACCCAGAGAGCTTTCTTGGTTTTGAGGAAAAATATTACATTTCTTCACAACTCTAAATGTTTATTTTGTTGTTGTTGTTGTTTTTGTTATATTGAGTTGAAAGCTGCTTCTTCATTTTAATCTTTGGCCCTAATTTTGCCTGTTACAGCAATGCAGACTAAATCTAATCTCCCTCTCCATGATTGGTTTTATTTAAAGGGCTGAAGAAAGCTAATATATTTCCCGTGAGTTTTCTTTTCTTTAGGCTAATCATTTTCAGAGCTTCTAACTTTCAATCAAATATCTGAATTGTAGGACCTTTATGGTCTTAACTGCCTTCCTATGGGTGCTTTCTGGTTTGTTCATAGTCTTTTAAAAAACTCAATATCCCACATTTGGGTTGGTTAGTGAACAATTAACTGTGGCCAAAAGTTACTTCCTTTGATCTGGACAACATATTTCTATTAATACAGCCCATTATTACATTTGCTATTTAAATCAGTCACATCCTACGAATGGCTCTGCATTTCTCATGCTAGATATCCTTGCCTAGTAAGTGTGTGGCCTCAGAGTTAGATGCTTGGTTTCCTGTCTTAGATCCATCATTTCCAGATATGTGACCTAAGACTAAACACTCTGTGCCTCAATTTCCTCATCCTGTAAAACGAGGATGATAAAATATTACTGTGAGCATAAAAATGACAATGCATATAAAGCATTTAGCATGATACGTAGTTAGTAGATATTTGCTATTTTATGCAACTGAATGCAATTCACAGAAATTGCTACTAAATCAGTCCCTTTTTTCTCCCACAACACCTGTCCTTCTGCAGTCAGCATTTGGAATATGTAGTGCAGGTCTTCAAATTATTCCTGCGTATATCATTGTGTTTGTTTGGACGTCAAGCCTATTGATATACATGTTATTTTTATTCTGTGTTTTATTATCTTAGGCATTTTTCCTCTTTTGTATCATCCACTGAGTTATTTGATGTGCTCTCTTTGTCCTTATCAAAGCCACTAATAGAAAATTGAAGATGAGCAACACAGACCAAATAACCAAGCCACTGAGAATCCTTTCTTCCTGCCCTCCACACTACTCCACACCGTATGGGCGGTGCTACTGGAGTGTTCTATTCAACCAGCAATACACAATAAGTGTATGTAAGAGGCCATACACTTAACAAATGGCCTGGCCTCAGAGTTGCATTATTCCTTCTACTTTTGAATTCCTTGGGCTCCAAACAGTCCTAATACATTATAGGAACTCAAAAAAAAAAAAAAAAAAAAAAAAAAAAGAACCAAACCAGTATTGTGATCAAATTGCAATAAAAACACAAAGGCAACTATTAATTTGGCCTTTAGGAATCAGGGAAGACTTGTCTGGGGTTGTGATGTTTGAGCTGGGCCTGAGAATCAGTAGCATTATAGCTGATGGTGGTGGTGACTACAAAGACAGTCGTACAGTAATTCAAGACCCATAGGGATAGCACTGTGTTAAAGCTCTGAGGGGGTAAATGGTAGATGTGCATTATTTATATTTACAAAACTTAGCCTTTGGTGATTAAAGTATAGAGAGTGTGTGTGTATGCCTGTGTGTGTGTTTCTCTGTGAGAAATGAGGGACAGAAGGAAAGAAGGAGGGACTGAGAAAGAGGCTGTGAGATAACATTAGACAGAACTCAATTCTTAAGGGCATCAAAAGCTCTATTAAAGAGCTGAGTTTCGCCCAGTAGGCAGAGGAGAACCATAGGTTTTTAAAGTATAGCTGCGAAATAATTAGATTTTTGTTTTAGAAAGATAGCGGCAGACAAGAATGGATAGTGGACTGAACTAAGGCAGTGGTAGAGGGAAAGGAGATAATGAAATTGACCGATTCATGAGAATCTTGGAGATGGTATCAACAGAACTTGGAGGCTGATGGAAATGGCAGAGAGGAAAGCTGGATAACTCTAAGGCATCCAGCTTGATTAGACAGGATGGATGAAGGTGTTGATACCACTGGCTAAGGTAGAGAATGGTGCTGGGAAAGACAAGGTCTTCAATCCTGTTCCTTGTGCATTTGTGATAGCAATGTGTAGTAGACAGAAATGCAGTTGGGAATCAGAATGGGTAAGAAATACATCTATCAATGATTTCACAGTTACCAGAGTGGACCAGAATGAGCTTTGGAAGGCAGCATTCTAGAACTCATATTGTTAACCCCTGGCTTGTTCACTCCTGGCAGTACAATCCTAACTGCATTTATCAGGTACAGCCTGCCTTATCTAGATATCTCCACCTACAGCAAGAACTAAAGGGGGTCTTTCCTCAAGATTTTAGGAAGATAATAGAAGAAAGAGTTGAAAATAACTGAGCCCACACTAGGAAGTAAGAATTAAATACAGTTAAATTCAACCTAATCATGGAAAATCTCTACAAAATAATCAGCAGTGCTCAACCATATCCAAATGTGGACCTTTCTCATTATGATGTGAAAATCTTTATCCAGATGTGGTGAAAATAATTCTTTCTTTTCCTTCAGCATCTACAAGTCCTATTCTATTATATATTCCATGCTATTTCTGTCTCATACCAGAAATTACTGTCCACAAATTCACCTGAAATTCCTCAAATTTGGTATTCAGAGTCTTTATTTCAAATACTTTATGCTAAATAATGCTTTCAGTTATTACTTAATCCCAGATTGCTTCTTTCCGCATATGTCTCGTCTGTCTTCCCATCTCCTGCAACTTAACTACTTTCTCTTTGTTTTGCCCTTGTGTGCTCTGCATTCAGTCCCAAGGGGAGGTAGAAAGACAGAAGAGCTAAGGAATATTAAGTAGAGAATTTAGAATGTATTCCCTCTCCTTTTCACAGGCAGATTAATTTCCTAATTTTGTCCAAATTGGAAATGATTACCCTCACTGGTCTGATTATTTGCACACTATAATGCTTCCTGCATAATTGTACTGAAATATTTCACTATCTCTGTACTTTTGGGGTTTTACCGACTTGTCTTTTTGGCTACCCCTGAATAGTAGTAGTTAAAGCCCTGAGATATCCTAGTAAGAGGAGTATACAACCAGCAGACAGAGACTTGGTGATAGAATCCTGGTAAACAGCAATACATAGGGAAGAAATCTGGCAGATGAGAGTAAGAAGGAATTACAGTATTCTTCTCTGGTCCTTGGGGATCAATTCCACTCCCTCGTTTTTCCCCTCCCCTAAAATCCTCATGACCCATTCATTTAGCAATCTATTCTAGAATTCTCCTGGAGATGGATGTTAAACTCACTGATCTATAGTTTCTGGAATTTCTGGGATGTTTGCCCATCTCACCCTTGGCACATCTCCCAGGCTCTGTTGTTCCTCAGTGACTATACAGGGAGATTCTGAGTTCTCTTCTGCCTGTTCCTCAATATTTCTGAGCACCATTCATCTGTTCCTTGAGGCTTGTGACCATTTAAAGAACTGGGTACTCTATCACCATCTTCTCAACTCTCTTCTTCTGAAATTTAAATTCTGAATTCTCTTACTGACCTTAGAAGCCATCTTGACTCTATGCTTTACAACAGGAAACCTTAGGGAAAATAAGAAGTTCTTAAATTTTATGGAAAACAAATAAAAAAAGACATGTAATAAAGTCATTTGATCTACCTATATTAAATTTAACACTCCAGAGTTTATTGATTTTATAGTAAATGGGATCATTTTTGAATCTATTCTATTTAATATTCTTTTAGAACATTATTCTTTGGAACTATTGATTTCCATTACCCCTTCTTACCTCAAAGTCTCACCTGGATTTTACCTCTGCTGTAATTCCTTCTTGGGTTACTACCTTAAGCTGTTTAGGACAAGGTCCAGTTGCATATATTAGGAACCCATCAAAACAATGGTTTAAACTAGCTGGACGTTTACATTTTTCACAAGTGAAAGAAGTCCAATGGCAGGGAAGGACTCTCAGGTTGGCTCAGGATTCATCAGGGACCCAGGTACCTTCTGTCTTGCTGCTCCTTTATGCTTAGCATGTAGTTTCATAGCCCATGATGGGCTGCTTCTGTGACACCCTCCACATTTGCATGTCAGTCAGCAGGAGTGACTTTGCCCAAAGAAGGGCAAACTTTCCTTTTGAGGAGACTTTCTAGAAGTTTCCATGCAATACAATACTTCTACTCATACCACATGGCCACTCATAGCTGTAAGTGAAGCCAGGACATGTGATAACTAGGTAACACTATGACCAATTAAAAAATCTCACCTTTGTTTGAGAAAGAAAAGGAAAATGGATTTCTGGCAGAAAACCAGATATCGTTACCATATCATCATACCTGAATTCATATTATACTTACAAGAGATACCATTTAGTTAAGAACAATTTTAAACAGCCTTGTTGTCTTGAACTTCAGTGTAATTTTTTAATATTCTTATACTTCTTCATATAATATGCCCAGCTTCATAATTGCTTATTTGCTTATCACAGAAGGCTTTTTGGTATGTCAGTCCCAACTTTTCTCAGCATTGTTCAAGTCCTTCATAGGACACAGGGACATTGGAAGTGGCTTGATTTTTATTTTGAGTTATTCATGGTTTATCTCTGAGAGGTAAGAAATTCCTGTTTGGATTTGCTAAATTATTGCTAAATTGCCCCTATCTTAATGTCTTCTTGGATTTGCTAAATCCAAACAGAACAATTCATTAGAGAAGAGCAACTTTTAAAATCTCACTTAGAGAGATTCTACTGTATCTCCCATGAATGCCATACCATTTCTGTATGAAAAAAAAATATGTTGGTTAGTTTTTTTCTCCCCTTTTTAAATAAAATTGCTACGTGGAATGGTGCTACTGAGCATCCTACTATTTTCTGCTTTTTCTTTCGCTAATTTTTCTCTGACTCTAGTAGGGTTCTCCTTCCTCTATCTCCTCATTCATTGTATGTTAGAGGTCATAGTTTCTAGGTTCTCTTATCTCCTGACTCTACCCCCTCTGGGAGACAACGTCTACTCTACAGGTTCAATTACCACCTGCAAGCAGATTTATTTTAGATGTATTTCTCTAGTGCAAATTTTCACAAGAGTATAAGTTCCACAAGGCCTTGAACCATATTTGTTTTGACTCACTATTGTGTTGCCATTCTCAGAATAGCTCCTGGCACATAGGAAGCATTTCATAACCATTTGTTAAATGAATGGATGGTTCAATGACTGTAATAGTCCATTGGACTGATGCTCCTTTTTAATGCTGCAGCTGAGGTTAAAGCAAATCTTCTAGACCTGGTGAAGTAGCACTAGCAATATGGATTTGGGCTGGGTTTTGTGTGTACCTATGGGCAACAGCACGTCTATTGTGTCTTCTATTTATACACAGGCAGTTGGTGGTAAACAAAGTAGATTATAAACCAAATTGTGCACATTTTTGTGCCCTTTCTGTGTCATTTTGCTCCCTCTGTTTCAGTCTCCTTTTGCTCCCTTTTCTCAAACTCTTTCCCTTCCATTTAAATAGGAAAGCACCTGACACCGGACATTTACACTTTCATCATCAGTCTCCACTTTCTGTGCCATTTTCTCCCCTTGGTATTGACCCTTTACTTTTTTTTACTTTCAAGCTTTCTCATTTTTAGTATCAATCTCCTTCTATTCAAACAGATATGTTTCTGATGGTCATTTTCACATTTCTTTGCCTTCCCTTTTTCTGTGCTTTGTTCTAGGAGGAAGCTAGCATCTTTCTGGGCTAGAGCTGCTGGAAACTCATTCTTGAGTTCTATAGGGGGAGAGGACAGATCCTATTGTCACTGACTTCCCCCAGGGGGTTGTGCAGGATTTTCCTTGCATGAGAACACTTGGCTGAGTGCATAGAAAGCAGCTGAAAGCAAGTACATTCTCTGCTTGCCAAGCCGTATGCCCTGTGTGAGTATGCCTCCACTCAGGGGAAAGGCCGTCCTTTTCTAATTTGTACAAAGTCACCAATGGGTATAAAATTTCAGTTATGCAAGATGAATAAATAAGTTAGAGATATCTGCTGTGCAATATGGTGCACATAGTTACCCATTCTGTATTGTGCACTTAAAAATTTAAGAGGATAGATCCCATGTTAAGTGGTCTTACAACAAAAGCAACAGAACAAACCAGAAAAAAAAAAGAAGAGGCACAAGTAAATTTTTGAAGGTGATGGATATGTCTATTACCTTGATTGTGTTGATGTTTCCATGGGTGTATGTCTATGTCCAAACTCATCAAATTGTATGTGCTATATTAATATATGTGTAGACTTTTTGTATATCATTTATACCTTAATACAGTCCTTTAAAAAAGTGGCCGGAAGAGCCAGTGGCTGTGCTGTAGACTTTGTTCTATTCTCCCATGGGGCTTCCACTCAGGTTTCCTCTTGCCATGACCTCCTGCCTTGTTCTCGCTGCCTTTCTTGAACTCCTCCTGGTTCTTCTCTCAGCTCCTGTACAGTCCTCCTTCCTCTCATTCATTTTCTCACAACCCCCAAATTTATATTTTCCACTAATTCTGACACTATGTTAGTCTAATTCTGACACTATGTTATTCTATATTTTTTCTATAAATGTGTCTGTTATTTTTTTATTAAAGTTATACATGCACAATTTGAAAAGTTAAATGATTTCACAAGGCTTCTTATGAGAAATAGCAGACTCTTACCTGTCACACCTCACCATATTCTGCTCCTTATTCAAACATATTATTGAGCATCTTCTATATGCTACACACTGCTCTGGGTGCTTGGGATATATGAGTGAATAAAATAGGTAAAAATCTCTGCCTACATGGATTTATATTCTACCAGAGTGAGGAGGCACACACAAAAGAGAAAAAATGTAATAAACAAGTAAATTATATAGTATGTACAATTATGGTAGGAACTGTAGGGGCAAACAGAGCAAGAGGAGAGGAACTGTGAACACAGGAAGGAGGTGCAGATGGGGTGCTCACATGAGCCTCACTGAGGAAGACCTGGGGCAATGGGAGATGAACTGTGCACGTATTTAGGCAGAGTGTGGTCCAGGCAGACCTGACAGCACGGAAGAATTGAGCAGGCAGCAACACCTGGTGTGTAAAGAAGCCTAGAAAGCCAGTGTAGCTGGAGCAGAGCCAGCAAAAGTTAGAGTAAGAGATGAAAACATATAGGTAAGGGAGGAGTAAATCACGTAGCGCTTTGGAAGTCGAGACAACAACTTATAACTCTTGTAGCATTTTCTATTGTTCTTTACCATATACTGTGAATTAATAATTCTGTTATTTTTGATTTTCAGGTTTTAGGTGATTTATTTCTTTACTTCCCATTTTAGATGACAGAGTTTAACTCTCACCTCCTTATATTCACCATTGACACATATTTTATTCCTGCCCCATTCCCGATAGAGTTATATATGTAATTTTATTTGGATCAACAGCAATGGCTCCGTTATTATAACCATGTAAATGCTATTCACAGTTGATCTGTGTAGTATACTTTCCCTCTATCATTTGATTTCCCAGTGGTTCTCAGTGTGTGGTGCCAGGGGTCCCCAAGATTCTTGCAGGGGCTCCACAAAGCTAAAACTGCTTTCCCAATAATGCTAAGACATGATTTGCCTTTTTCATTGTGCTGCCAAGGGAATAAATGCAGCAGTAATAAAACTTCTGGTGCTTTTTAGTGCAAATAAAAGCAGTGGCACCAAACTTCACTAAAAGTCATTGTGCTATTCTTTACTTCAAGGCACTCTCAATAGGTAAACAAAAAAAAAACCAAACAAAAGGAAAACACAATACAAATCCAGTTTCACATATGAATGGGATGAGTGAATCAGTAAAAATGATTAATTGTACTAAATCTCGATTCTTAGTTACATGTCCTTTTAAGATTATGTATGATGAAATAAGAAGTACACATAAAGCACTTCCTCTGCCTACTGAAGTACTGTGGTTGTCTTAGGAAAAACTGCTTTGCAATTGAGTTGCCGGCTGAACTAGCTACTTGCTTCAGGAAGCAAAATTTTTACTGGAGAGAACGAATTGCAAGTAAGCAGTTGGGAGACATTTTGTTGAGACTGAACAAAGTGAGTGAACCTTCCACTTCAAGGAAACCAACTGACAGTATTTTTTGCCAATGATAAAATGTGAGCTTTCAAGTAAAAATTAGAATTCTGGAAAACTTGTGTCTGCTGCCATGAGCTGGATAGCTTTCCAGTACTTAAAAACTTTTCTGATGAGATTAGTGGTGATAGGAATGAATGTAATTTTTTTGATAGTACATAAGTGAAATGTTTTAACATTTGGAAGACCTGCATAACTCAACCACTATTTTCTAAGTAATCAATGCACAATATTGCAAAATTGTGCAGGGTATAAGATGCATTCAAAGTACAAGACAGAGCACTCAGAGTATAAAAAGTTTATTGATACAGTTTCAGATTCCTCAGTGCAACTAACTTTCAAGAAACTCTTGCTGGCCGGGCACGGTGGCTCACGCCTGTAATCCTAGCACTCTGGGAGGCCGAGGCGGGTGGATCAAAGTTCGAGACCAGCCTGAGCAAGAGCAAGACCCCGTCTCTACTAAAAATAGAAAGAAATTATCTGGCTAACTAAAATATATATATATATATATATATACACAAAAAAAAAAAAAGAAACTCTTGCTGCTGAGTTTTGGTGAACTATCAAAGAAGAATATCCAAACTCATCTAAAAAGATTAGTAAAAGACTCCTCATTTTTACTATCACATATTTGTATGGAGCCAGATTTTCTTCATAGGCTTCACATAGTTTGAATTGAACACACTGAATACAGGAACAGATGAGAGAATCCAGCTGTCTTCAAGTCAGCCAGGCAGTCAAGACACTTGCAAGAAATGTAACAACAATGCTATGCTTCTCACGAAATTTTGTTTCATTGTAAAAAAAGTGATTTTCTTAAAATATGTTATGTTCACACGTATTGGGTTTATTATTGCTATTCTTAAATAAATAAATTTTTAAATGATCACTTTAAATTTCCAATAGGCATATTTCAAATCTTTTAATAATGATGAGATATTTGGTACAGTCAGTTTTTAAGAGTGTGAAGAGGTCCTGATCCCAAGCAAAGTCTGAGAGCCACTGTGCAACAGGACAACTGGGGAGGACCTTTTCATCTCCACAGTCTGGCAGCATCCTCCCTCTGTCTCCTGCAGGCTCTGCACAGCATGTTGGCTCTCTTTTGGTGATGCACAAAGCGTGGGGTACTTCAAGCCCCTTTAGGCATAAGAGGAACTTTTTAACTATTAAAAAAACCTGGAAATGCTTTATATTTTTATTTTATGTATTCTATTTTAGAGACAGAGTCTTCTCTGTCACCCAGGCTGGAGTGCAATGGCCTGATCACAGCTGACTACAGCCTCAAATTCTTGGGCTCAAGGGATTCTCTTGCCTCAGCCTCCTAAGTAGCTGGGACTACAGGTACATGCCACTACATCCAGCTAATTTTTCCTATTTTTTGTAGAGACAGGGTATCACTATGTTGCCCAGGCTGATCTGGAACTCCTAGCTTCAAGTGATCTTCCCAAAGTGCTGGGATCACAGGTGTGAGCCACCACGCCTAGCCTGGTTTGTGTATTAAGCAGATCCTAATACAAGTCTACTTCACTCCTGGCAACCAATATCAGCTCCGGGTGTTCTGTCTGGTTGAGCTTCACGTGGATTAAACATCCAGAACACAAGCGTGTGTCCGTTCCATAGCTGAAGCAGAACAGAAATTTTAATCAGTTTGCCAGAAACTTTTTTTTAACTTTAATTATCCTTCAACAGTTTTCTTAAATATCCTTTCTTCTGTAGTACATGATAATTCAGAAGCAATTTTCTTGTCATCATGTTTTCTTTCTTGTTTTAATTTTTCAAATACTTGGGTGATGATAAGGGAGGTGGGGCATGTGCTATGGCAAGTTTTTGTTCTAGAATAAGTTGCACAGCTAGCTTTTTAAGCTTATAATGAAAACATTTATTTCCTTCAAAAACTGGAGAATTAAATTTGGGTCTACGCTGATCAGAAACTGTGGTGAAACAATCTCTATGAAGCCCTAATTTCAATCGTTTGATGAAAAGCAACTTGACAAATAAAGATCAAGTTTTGAGATGAGCTCATCTTCCTTAATGCTTGGCTGGAGAATGAAATTGCCTTGTGACAATGGCACTACTGACACTGATATTAGAGGTAGAGTGCCCTACTTTATTTTAATAATTTAAATCATTCAAATACCTGGCTTTGAAGTAAACATAATTTATGATAAAAAATTCTATTATCTGAAAATCTTTCAAAGTGTTCCAAAATGTTCTAGACTACAGATAAAGTGGTGTCTGGTTTTTTTTTTTTACATGAAAGGAGAAATGTCGAAGCTATTTTAATAATTTTTATCATGTGTGAGATAACATTTTTAAAGGTTTCCAGTCTCACTGTGGGACAGTAAGTAAATGAAGGGAATTTTCTGCATTACTTTGGTAGTTCAAGGTCCACTAAGGCTACCTACAGGTGTATTTTCAAACAAACAGTGGTGAATTTGTCTTTTTGTCAAGTGTTCTTTTTCTAAGGAACAAGAGATCCTTATGTTTCTTTTAGAAATAATAGATCAATCTCTGAGGTCAACACAACAGATTATGATTGTTGCAAAATTTGCAAATGTTCGGTTATGTGAGGGGGGCCTAGTGTTAGTCACTGCCCTGGAGAAGCTTTTCTAGAATATTCCCAAAGTTGATATGTAGACAAGGTGAGGCTCAGAATCAGGCAAGGTTTGAAGATTGGTACCATGTCCCTGCTAAGCCCAGTAGTCCTACAGAGGAGGAGAAAGCAACACTCAACTCACCAGGAGCTGACCTTTGCAATACATAAGTAAGTAAATGATTTTTACTGAATATTATCACTTTACAATAGAAAAAGTGATCTGAGAAACCTGATTCAGCTTGGACTGAAAGAGAGAAAAAGCCTTTTATAGGTAAGGGCAAGTCAATAACCACACCTCAGGAGAGTTTGTGCACCTCGTTACCGACCAATCTTAGTGACATGTGGCTTTCTTTCTCTTCAAATTCTTCCTCATTGACATCCCAAATTACCCTTTCAGGTTGCCTGATTACGTTAGTAAATGACTGTGCTAGCTGATAATGTAATTGTTAATAAATTAGTCCTTAATTGCTTTTGTTACCCTAGTCAGAGCAGGAGATTTCTTTGTCCTCAGAAAAAGCAGCAAATAGTTGCCATTAGTGGGCATTTATACAGGGCCAAGTCAATCTTATCTTATATTTCGTTATCCTCTTACTCTCCCCTGGAGAAAGAAAGGACTTCAAATGACATCTCCTATCAGATTAAGTAACCAAGTTATGTCACCAAAACAGCAGTGGACTCCACACTGTTTCCTACAATGTGATGGTATGTGCTGATGGTCATAAAATGCCAACTTTCTTCTCTTTCAAGAAAGTTTGGAAGCATGCATGATTTCACTTTCATTAAAAACAAAAATTTGCTAAAAAAAAAAATGCTCTGAAATTCAAAGGCCTTGCCAGATATTACAATGAGGCATGCATTGTGAATGTCTTCCCTCATGGAACGCTTTCATAGCACTTGTAAACCAAGGCTGGCAATGACGTGGCATTCCGTGGATTTCCATTTATAATATGTTCCAGAAACTTCTGCCGTGGGAATACAGAATCACATGGTCTCTTCACTGACATACATTTCCCTAATATACTTTGTTAATATGACTAATTACAGTGTTTGTAAAATTTGGGAGATGAATCCTTCATCAGAATCACAGACTCTTTAAGTAAGTGTAGACCTCAAGAGATCTTCAGTCCTTCAGGTAGTAAAGTTATTAGTCCTACTTTGCTGTCCCACTGCCTACACTCCTAGAAAACAATTATGTTCATGAACAAATGTCCCTATCCTTCTTCTTTTTCTTCTCTGTCATGTATTTTCTTGTCCAACAGATTCTTTTCTTACATATAAGTAATCAGAACAATTGTTCCTTTGGGCCACTGGGAATAAAGTGTTTGTTTTTATAATGAGTTAAGAGTTGAGGTTAAATAAACTAATAAGGGTAAAAATCTTGTTCTTAATCAGCACTTTGGCAAAATATGAAAACGATGCCAAGTCTATTGAAAAACAGCATTAGTTTCCCTAGGTAGTCACATTTCTATGGCATCATAAATATGTTTCCCCAGTGATTTTATACCATCTTCTAGAGGACCAATTTTCCCTAGATGCATAGGTGAAAACCTGAATTTGAAAAGAAATTAAGAAACTTTATTGATTGTTCATAGCAACAACCGACACACAGCTGGACAAACCCCAGGAAATCAGCCTGTAAAAGCAACACATAGCTGAATATCCCTGTCAGTGTCTCCTCTGCGTCTCCATCACCTGTTTGCTTTTCTTCTCCTTTCAACATCTGCCATGGCTTGTTCTTTACACTTACTCCATTTTTTTTTTTTGCACAATGTATTCGCCAAAGACTAGATGCTTTGTAACTCCCATGATTCTCTCTCTCTCTCTTTCTTTTTTTGTATTTCCTTTCAATGTTTTTTTTTTTTTTTTTAATTTCAGAATATTATAGGGGTACAACTGCTTTGGTCACATAAATTCCCCTGTACCACCCAAGCCAAAGCTACAAGCGTTCCCATCCCCCAGACAGTACGCAACACTTAAATGCTTTTGTCTAGCAGGGAAGCACACATTTGCTTTTTTGTCCCCAAGTTGCTATCCACATATGCTTTTTGTGTTTCTCTCAATTTAGCTGTCAATTGTTTTTCATTCTCATCATCCCTTCCTCTCTTCCTCCCTCTCTCTGCTTCTCCTTCTCTTTCTCCCTTCTGATTCACCAGTCTTTGAAAATAATGATCATGCTTTTGTTTCATATGTTGCTGAAAGAGAAAAACACTGATTGCCAAGTGGAGTGGTAAACGATTTTCATTCTCTAATATTTTAGAATCCTTCTTTTCTACTTGTGTCCTTTAATAAATGTTCTAACAGCAGAAAAACTTCTAATATATAGAAATTTGAAAGGCCTCTCTCTATGTAAATATATATAACATGAAACTTAGGAGAAGAGGAGCCATTTCTAAATAACCTTTATTTGCATATGTGGCTATGAATAAAAGTAGCATAAATTGTTCAACCTCCTTCACCCTCAACATATCGAATATTTCTGGGGCATCCTTTGCTTGGCCAGAGGGCATAGGAACATATATGATTTTGCCTGAATATCATATCCAGTGAGGCAGGTGCCTGTGAAGGCCTACCAGCTTTTCTTGGATATATAGTTAAAGAAATCAGGATAACTTCCAACTATAAAATAATAGTCAGAGGTTTTTCTCTTTGAGTGTGAAATGATAAATTCTGAAAAACCCACAATGCTAGAATTATAACATTGGAAGTTAATTACACTAATTAAAATAGGGTCAGGAAGGTCTCTGCACAGCTGTGCTGGAGGGAAGCATTTGGAATTGTAGACAGGGGCTAGCATCCTACTATATAAACACATGATTGTCATAATGTCGATGTCAACAGAAAGATGTGCAACCTCAGCTCCATAATGTCCTAGAAAATATATCGGGTAAACACTCAGGCAGAGGGTCTCTGCTTGGGTTCTTGAGAAATCTGTGTGCAGTGTGATTATTAATGGTTTCTTGGCTATTCCACATAACACTTACAGAATTACATTTAAAAAAAAAGACAAAACAATCTCTAGGATCTGATGCTTTGGGATCCCTCCATGAAAAAATAAAAGGCCACACCATACATACAGTTCAAGTATTCTTAAGAGCCTAATAACATTTTTTCATCAGATAAATGATCTGCTGCTCAATTAAAAGAGATTGTGCTGATTACCAATGCCTGGTCCCTGTTCAGGAGCCTTCGGAATGGATTTCTATGAAGTGCTCTCTGATTCACTGCCAAACTTGGCAGGGATGGAGGTTTGTTTTGGCCTCCTCCTCCGTGCCTTTCTGCCGCAAGAGAGAAGCACTTGGCCCACACTGAGCCTGGTGCTCCACGTCGAGCACCACTCCTGAGTCAACCAGCCCCAGAACGGTTTCCTATGCATCCTCCTAGCAAACAGGCTTCCTAGCAAGTGAGTACACAGGCTAGTAAATTTGGGATACCATGATAGTGATTGGAGAGCCCCAATTCAAAGCATAAGTGTCATGCTTTATACTTGCACTTCTCCATCAAGAAAAGTGGGTCCAGTTTTCACCTACCTGAAATGCCTAATACTAATGACTAAGAGTGAGATTGTGAAAATAAACTGCTTTATCCAAAGTCTCCCATTGGATGGGTCATCCAATATGGCTTACCTACCTGGAAGATGGCTCTGAAAACTCCGGAAATGAAAAGGAAGTGGATAGTTGCCTAAAAGCTGACCACAGCCCAAGATCCTAAATCAAAGGCAAAGAAAAGTTCCTGGCAGAATGGCTTCCTAGTGGCCATTATTTGCTGAGAGTAATGTATGGGTAAATCCCTCTTTTTAGGAAAGTGTGGCAGCCAAATCTGTCCGCAGAGGTGATGACATGGTTGAACACTAAGAGAGGAGGAGGCCTTACCCTAAATTGGTCATTCTGCTTTTCTGATCCCTGGGTCACTGGGCAGGTAGACAGTAAGAGAAGGGCCCTGCCAGTGCTTGGTTTCCCTGTACGCTCATGAAGGGGGAGATGACCAAGAAGCAGCCACGTGAAAGCTCTTCCAGGCTCAGGCGTGAGAATCGCTGTGCATAGTCTTAGCCGTTCTTACTAAAGTCATGAGATGGTCAGAGCTTGTACAGAAATATATCTAAGGCCATCAAAATTTGTCTGGTTACATAACTCAGATGACAACTATGCATTATAGATCTATAGAAGATATAAAACCTTATCTGTAAATATATCTGGCAAATTTGAAATTTATATTCTCAGAATCATTATTAATCCTGCCTAAGGCTAATGTTGAAGAAGGTTCTTAGCATAAATTTGATTTTTAAGAATAATTTTTT
>CM052441.1:70817188-70847316 GCA_028533085.1 Varecia variegata
AAAAGAACATGCTACTCCTTTCAAAATTAGAACTATTAATTGCTAGACATTTCATCCAAAGCTCCTTGCAGTTTTCTACAAGAATAAAAAATCCCAAGTCTGGGCTTCTTAGGCTAGTATTTGACAAGAATGCTAGTGAGCTCTGGGAACACAGCTAATCCTTTTCTTTGATTGTTGTTATGCTCTTTTTCACTTTGATGGGAATTCTATGAGTAAAAATAAAATAAAAAAACTAAAACTAAAAAACCTAAGACCATCAGCAGCTTTTATTCACCTTTACGATTCCCTGGTTAATGATGCTTATACATAATCTATGTCTTAATTTCACCTTGAAAGTTGACGTTTGTGGTAATGATCCCTCCAAGGGACCAATTCCAGAAAATTCACAGTGGGACAAAACCAAGCTGTGTCCTAGCTCCTTTTCCCATTATTGACTTGCTACCACTTCTTGATGAACTGCGTATGTTACCCTCCTCCCCCAATTTACAGAACAGAAAGATATAAGTGATCACTGATAGAGTCCTCCTCTGATAACATGACCTTATGATCATGAGATAGTATGGCCGTAAGAGAGATCTTATCCTCTGATATAATCATTTTCTGCAAGCATGACTTTAAATTCAAAATTTCAAAGCCCTACTGATCATTTTTAGTAAATATCTAATTAGCTAATTAATACTAGTTAGTGATTTCAGATCATATTTTCAGCCAGTTTATCCCACATAGTACACTGGAAAATTATATCACTTAAAAAATTAAATGTTCCATGAATACTTACAAAGAATACTTTTATGAGCACAACATGCTTTTTAATAACCTGATGATAATCTTCTCTAAGCAAAAGTTATCATTTTCATTTTCTATGATATAGAACTTTGGGATCTCAGTCTCTCATGTACCCCCTTGTTGAACCAAATCCAAACTTGTGTTCTGAGGAATTTCCTGGCAGTTCATCTGCAACACTCTTCTGTGTGGAGAGGAACAGTCTTCTGGATACCCGTGTTTCTACGCTACATTCTGAAGACATTAAAGCACGCAGATCTCATCTTAATCCATCCAGAATACTTGCCCGTGAGTTTAGCCTTAAACTTTCTACTGCCTAAAACTCACTCAAATTTCAGAGAATAATTGAGAACTTAGACTCTGAGACTAAGTTGTAAGGGTAAATCCTGGCTCTGCCATTTACTACTTTGTGTGATATTGGAGCAGTTATGCACATTAGTTCTTTTATTTGGAAAATGAGAATAATGATGAAATATGCCTTATAGGGCTTATTTTAAGGATTAAACCAACATTTATACATAAAGTATTTATAAGCACTTAAAAAGAGTTAAAAATTATTACCAAAAGCTCTGTTTTGAAAAATTATAATCATGGGTGAGTTCTTGAAGCAGAATGGATATTCAACTTTTTTTGTATTCAGCCAGATCATGAGAGAGCTTTATACTCATAGCACAAAGTTTTACCCTATGAAAAACTGTTTTTGGTGATTGTACTTGGATGTTAAATATTTACTTATATTAGTGTTCTCCAAAGAAACAGAACCAATAGGATATGTGTATATATACAGAGAGAGAGAGAGAGACAGAGAGAGATATATTTTTAAGAATTGACTCATGGCCAGGTGCGGTGACCCTCTCCTATAATCCTAGCACTCTGGGAGGCAGAGGTGGGTGGATCGTTTGAGCTCAAGACTTTGAGACCAGCCTGAGCAAGAGGGAGACCCCATCTCTACTAAAAAAATAGAAAGAAATTATCTGGTCAGCTAAAAATATATGTAGAATAAAATTAGCTGGGCATGGTGGTGCATGCCTGTAGTCCCAGCTACTCGGGAGACTGAGGCAGGAGGATTGCTTAAGCCCAGGAGTTTGAGGTTGCTGTGAGCTAGGCTGATGCCACAGCACTCTAGCCCAGGCAACAGAGTGAGACTCTATCTCAAAATAAAAAAAAGAATTGACTCGTGATTGTAGAGCCTGACAAGTTCAAAATCTTCAGGGCAAGTCAAGCAGCTGGCGACTCAGAAAAAGTTGGTATTGTAGCTCTAGTTTGAAAGCAGTCAGGAGGCAGAATTCCCTCTTCCTCTGGGACCTCAGTCTTTTTCTCTTAAAGTCTTCATCTGATTTCATGAAGCCCATCCACATTATGGGCTTTACTCAAAATCTACTGATTTAAATGTTAATCTCCTCCAAAAAATACCTTTACAGTGACATTTACACTGCTATTTGACTAAGTATCTGGGTACTGTGCAGCCTAGTCAAGTTGACAAATAAATTACCCACCACATTCTCTTCAAGACGGGACATAAGAATTATCTCTGTAAAACTCAGGGAGTTCATAAGGATGCTGCTGAAAACGAATTTACCATGTAATGAAGCATGAGGGCTCACAAGAAGCACTCTTGGTTTTCTGTTTCTCCAGAGGAAATGTTGGCTTTTTTTTTTTTAGAGACACTGTGAACTACACAGCTAATTGTACTTTCTGTATTTGCATAGGTTGCTGGGAAGCTCAGAGCCGTCACTTGACATAGCTCCAGGGGAGAGTCTAAGACCTCGAGGCATACATTTTAGGTGCTGAGTTAGCCTCTGTGCCATGCCGATTGTCTTTCCTTATGTTTTTAACTTATATATCAGTGCTTTTTCGAAATGTTCTCATAGCATGCCCTCCTTTCTTTCCCACGTAAATCCACCAAGTTATTTTAATTCTCTTAGTCTGTGTGCCCTCAAAGATCCTAAGTCCCTTGAAAATAAAGAGTATGCCTTATTCACTGTCGAACCACTCACTTCTGACACAGTATCTAGTCTGTACCAGCTCCTCCTAACACAGTATCTAGACTGCAATTGGTTCTGAAAAAATATTTGTTGAATAAATAAACAAATGAATGTGTCTTTAGAAAACCGCCTCAAGTCCACTTTAGAATAAATCACAACATAATTGCTACATAAAATTATAGTCTATATAAAAATGATACTTAGATTTATGATACTTAGAAGTGTAATTCTAGTTTTTAAAGAGGGAAAAAGAGATAATGCTAGTTCAGACATTCATCTGAAAAACTGATACAAAACAGAAGAATAGAAATTGAAATGCTGACCTTCGATTCTGATTATTACAACTCTTCTCTTTTGTTGAAAATCACTTATAAAGGTGAGCTGGCCCTTCTTCATGGGGGGTTAGCGGATAGTGGAGAGGGAAGTGTACTCAGCAACCCCTCAAGGGGCTTTTTAGCCTCTCACTTAGGTGGTTGCCATGAGAAGGATCATTTTGACAATGAACTGTTTGTCTTTATGTAAGAATTGTTAGATGCTCTGGCTGGGTTATTTGACGGGTCTTATTAACTTAGCTGGCTTTCAGGTGTCAATGTATTAGTTTAGTTGTGACCGAGAATCCTTAACATTCTCTTCCACTTGACTAAACTTTAGACAGTCTTCTTCCTGATACTCCTTTTTTTATAGCTTTTACTTTAGAAAACTTGTAAATCCTTTATCAGCCTCTTTGAGATATAGATTTTTTAGGAAAAAACTTGCCAGTTGTACAGCCCAGTCAAGGACCTCGGAGCCATCCTTTAAAATACAATCTCAAGGAGGATAGTGCCCCTAACTCCCAGTTTTTGTGGGTGGGAAGAAGCCTAAATTCTTCAGGCACCTTGCTCCAAATGTAAAACTCCCTCCAGTCTTGAAGATAACAAGGAAGTTTATGTTTCTTTGCGGTTAGGCCAATTAGCAAACACAGGTGGCCTATGCTCCCTCACCCCCATCCAAGCTGTTAAAAACTCTCCCACCTTTAAGCTTAGATTATAACTAGTCTCTTTCCCCTAATGCAACTGGCCTGATTAAATTCTACTTTGCCTGTGTAACTTTGCCCAGTGCAATTTTTGCCTTGATCCCTGGGTGCCAAGTCTGTGGACTCATATTAATGACATTTTAAGGACTGATTCACAAACCAAAGTGCCAGTTTTTATATTTTAAAACTGAACCAGCTAAATATTTCTGAACAAGCATCCCAGTATCAGCAAGTTATAGAGTATAGAGGAACAAGGAAAAGTCCAACCCAATAAATGATTGGTAAACCCAGCATTAAAATTAGCTGTTCTTACCTAGCTTGCAATGTTTACCACTTTCACTTTGGAGTTATTGCTGCATAAAGAGCCACGCCTACCTATTTGTTTAATATGACAAAATCCTTTCTTTTAATCATTATTGGCTAAACATCAGCAATTTTGGAAAACTCCTTCTCCTTCCAGTGGGCTCTTTCTTTGCCTGTGATAACAGCAAAGGTCAAGAAATCCAAGCCCAACCTCCCGCCACTTGATAACTTGACCAAACTTTAGTCAGACTTCTCGCAGGTCTGTGAATTCTGGACAACTCTGAGTTTAAACAAGTGTTGGGAGTTTAACCAAGCCATGAAAAACAGAACAACCTCTCGGAATTGGCTGACCACAAAGAAAGACATTTCCTGCTCAAAAATCTGATTATACTGCCTGCTCACTGGACGTCCACATACCCAGCTCTTTCTAGGCATGTTTACTCCTCCACATTGAAGAGAAGCCCTTTCTTCCTGACCTCTGAGATGCTTGCGGATCTTACAGTTGGAGAGTTCTCACTATTCTGTTAGTCCCCCTTCTCCTATTGCAATAGTCTTTTCAAATAAAGTCTCTCTTTCTCTAAGTCTGGATTTATTTTTTTTATTTGACACCTAAAATGATTGCCATTTTCATTGATTGCCAATTCTTTTTTTCTCTACATTCTATGGTTCTTGGTTTTGAAATCTCTTTTCTGCTGTACTTCTCCAGTTACAAATTTAACTTCAGAAGCATCACACAGGGAAGTTTTGTCACCATGGAAAACTTTGTGTAGATTGACATGCTAGAGAGATATTTGTGTCATATTTTTCAATGAAGTGCTATACATTTTTAGAATTTAATTAGTTGATTTTGACATGGATGACTCTGGAAAACCAAAACTTGATAAAGTTTTTCTAAGGAGATGAGGATGAATTAAAATTTACCAACTAAATTTTCTGAAGCAAAGGTTTGTTGACTACGACTTTTCTTTTGCAAAAAAAAAAAAAAAAAAAAAAATGTGGCTATGTGTTTTTAAAAAGTCTGAAGATAACTTGAAATCCAAGTTGGCTTCTCTCTTCAGTCTTGTCTTGCATGTGTGCAGGTAATAACAAAACTAGTGAAATATTAACTATGTATATTTAAAGCAGGTGCAAATAAAACCATACCATGGACCACAGAATCAAATCTATTTAAGAACATCTGTTATTTTGGGTCAGGCATGCTTTTCTCTACAATCAGCTACTGGCCTTACCACCACCATGACAGCTGATGCATGTTTCCAGTTTTATGCCTCTACTTCTTGCCTGAAAATAACTTCAGGGAACTTGTTATATAATTTGATTTGGGGACTTAATAATTTAGAAGGAACAAGGAGAAACTTCATGGTGTCATGGAAAATGGCTCTAGAGTAGGAGTCAGGAGACCTGGGCTCTAATATTGGGGCTGTCATTTATTTATGGTAATCTTAGGTAGGTCACTTAAACTCTTCTGAGCCTCCATTTCTTTAGGATAATTAATTCCTGCCTCATGTATTAATCTTAAGGACAAAAAGAGATAATATATGTAATAAGGGTTTATTAATATTGAAATAATATCATTACTTGTTATAATATGTATCTCATATCTTCAATAGATAATAAGCTATGTAAAACAGGGGCCGTAACTACCTAACATAGTAATAGACACATAACAGTTGTTCAATAAATCCTTTTGAGTGTGTGACTTGTATATATGACTATAAACAATACTAAAGTAAATTCCACAAATAACTCAAAAAACATTTATTGTGTGAACATTATTGTGTAGGTCCCTTAAGAAATACAAAATGAATCAGTATGACTCCTGCCCTCCAGGCAAAGGGCATCTGAAATGTGTATAAATAAATAACAAGATAGAAGATGCGAAGAGTCCTAAGAGAGGTACAGAGGCAGTACCATTAAGAGTTCACTGGAGAAATTATTTGTACGTTGGAAAATTATGAAGAATTTCACGAAGATGAAATATGAGTTGCACCTTGAAGCATAAGTAAAATTAAGACATGGAGGAAGGGGAAGAAATTCTAGTCCAAGAGCACAAAGATTCTGGCAGATCATGAGTGCAGTGGGCTGGGAAGGAACCACCCAGGACTGGAGGACATAACGCCCCATCTATGGGGTTAGCTGCAGCTCAGCTTTGGCAGAATGTGTGTGTGCACGCACATGAGACAGGATGCAAAAGTCAAGTGGAAATGTAAAGGGAGTGGGCCAGAAGAGGGTTTCCTTAAAATTATGATTCCTTGATACTTATCAACCTGCACTTTTGGTTGTATTAATAGATTAAAAAAAAGTGACATCTTTCTTAGAGTAACCAAAACATCTGC
This sequence comes from Varecia variegata, assembly GCA_028533085.1. NCBI lineage: Eukaryota > Metazoa > Chordata > Mammalia > Primates > Lemuridae > Varecia > Varecia variegata. The sequence continues at coordinate 70,823,608 of CM052441.1, forward strand.
CCTAACATTTTTAAGTATGTAATTTATAGTTAGTTTTAATATATTAATCTAGTATTGAGTTACTGGAAGTAAAGAAAAATCAAAGTGAAAGAATGTAAGATTTTATTTTATGGTTGTGAATATTTACAATGAATATTAGCCTAATATATTAAATGTATGTTTTTAAAAATACACTGAATTTGTTTTCAAACATATGCTTAGTGTGTTTTATCCACCAAGATTTTATAATTTGGAATGGGTGACTGCATACATGGTTTGCATTCACACCTGTATATTACTGAGATGGAGCTGGGCGTTATGGATTTAGATATTTAGACACATAGATAGATATACACACACATATATAGAGGCATGTACATATATACATACACATATGTGTGTATTATATATGTATATATAGAAAGAGTGTGAGAGAGAGAGATTGATTTATCAAATATTATTCATATCCCCAAAAAGTCATCTTATAAATTCAATAGGCTATACAATTACATTATAATTAACATAAAGTTTGATTTATTGAAAAATCAGTCCTTAGTTATGTTATACTCTTTTTTGCATAACAATGTTGCTTTTATTTTTAAAATCTGATTAAAAATATACTTTTAACATCTTGACATTGAGAACATTATAAGTATCTGACAAGAGTTCAGCGTGAGCTGTGGGGTTCTTAAGGCTCTAGCTTAGAGGCGCACTTGAGTGTTGAAGCACCATTGTCTCTGCATCATGGCCTGAGTGCTGGGTCCCCAAGGTCGTGAAGAGCAGGAACTGATTCACTTGAGTTTCGGGCAGACCGCAGAAGAACGCACAGCTCAGGTTTAGCCACAGACTAATCTAAATAAACAGTTTAAGAACCTTTGAGGACCCCCAGTCTCCACTACACCCCTCCCTTACTGGCCTCAGACTGAAAAACACAATTTCAGATCATTGAGAGGGCCAAGAAATCCATAAAATCCTTCCCAGGGCATTTCCTTTAATGTGTATCTGAGGGAGCAAAAGACATCCCCTCTGTGGCTTTAACAAGAAAGGACACCATGGACTGTTTGTGCAGTTGGCCCACCTCAGGCCTCCCACTTTCAAACCAGAGACAAATCGTTCTAACAGATACAGCTACTCCCCTTTTCCTTCTGCTAGAGAATATATAGATAAAAAATCTTTTAAATCCTGAATAAGTTCATTTTTTGTATGCTATGTAGAACTGTAATATGAGTAGTTTCTTTTGTAAAACATGCAGCGAACTTCATTACTTAAAATTAACGTTTCCCCTGTATTATTTTCTGTATGGTAACTTACTGTTTTCTACTAGTTGTGTCTTCTTTTGCCACAAGATAGAAAAAAACATAATTTTTATGTAAGAGTATGATGGCGGCAGATTTTTGACAAGCCCCATTTACATGGTACATTGTTTCAAAGGGTGTTTGAGTAGAAAATACAGAAGCACTATACAAACCTATTATTACATTTGAGAAATCATTAGCCTCAAAGGAGTAATAACGGTATGCTATTAAAACCGTGAATACATTTTCAGTATCTGTATTGAAAAAAAAAACTTTATAAATATGTAAATTCCTGTTCAACAAATCCAAAATAAAATGCACTAAAAAACTGATATGTAGACAAAAGTTTATTTACACCATACAACATTTTAAATATTTTATACACAGCTGCAGCAGAGAAAGCTACTCAGAGCTTTCTAGAGAAAACTGCAATAATAAAGATGTGAAATATATTATTCATATAAAAGTGAGATTATTACTTTATTGCATTTAAAGCAATGAAGAATGTAGCTCAACAAACATTCATTTAATGACAAAAACTTTGCTTTTATATTATAAAGTAAAAAGTGTAGTAATGGCCAAACAGACTGTTATAAACTTTAAAAACTGCATAAATATATACATTGTGCTTCATGGTGAAGTTTTTTGAAAACTAAACCATATGAAGCAGTTACAACATGAATCGTTGCTTGAGGTTTATCTATAAAGATTACCTTACAAATCCATTCCACGGGTACTTACAACACAGGATGGTCAGAACTGTACACCTGGTCGTCTCTCCACTAGCCTGACTAGTGAGAAGTTACCATATGAAAACACCACTGACGTTTGGCACGTGAAGGTCCTGACAAGATAGTCACACTGTCCAGATAGAAATGTCAGGCTTCCCAAGTCTTAAGTGTCAGTGCAATAAATTTTTTTTTTTTTCTCCACCTCAGTCCATTTTGATTTTGTTACACTTCTGTTTGAAAGTCACCCTCCTGCACATCCAGAGGCAAATTCAGACACTTCTCCCACTCTGCCGGCCTCAGTTCCAAAGCATCCTTTGCCTCTGTATCTAAGACATTGATTGTGGTGTAATGTTGGTAGTCACTGGGGTTTTTGAAAGTGTCCCATGGATTCTTGTTTGGTGCTGGATTTTCCTGTTGAGAAGAGAGGGAAAGTGAGTCATTTATTTGATATTTGAATTTTCCAGGAAGAGAGGATATTTGTAACCTTAATCCAGTTTATATAATTCAGAGATGATTTGAAATGATGTCCAGCTGCAGGAAATAGTTCTGATTTTAGTTTTCTTTCATTGACCAAACTGATGAATACCTTCCCTAAGTTATCCTACAATTTTCTAGGAATCAAAGGTAGTCAATAGTATTATGGAAGGCAAAGTAGTTGACATTTTGTTTTGAGCATCTTATGGAATGTCAGTATGGCTATATGTTCAGGTAGGAAAAAGCATTATGTCACCACTAAGATTAACCATAGAAAGTACAAATTTTGTGATAATTTTTGGTGAGATAAACAAATTGGAGGATATTTAATGGGGCATATTATTTAATAATAGAAACAGTTCTAAACTAACAGTATTTCATAAAAAGAATTTTAGATCAGTAACTTTGCTTAGTTTTTCTCAAGAAATTATCCTTTATAGAATATTTAAATGCTACTATGGTCCCTTGTTTAGTGATTTTTTTTTTTTGCTGTACAATACCAAGATTCACAAAAATTAATCATTACACATGAGATAAAATTTAACTGTTTCTCTAAATAATTTTTCAACTTTTAATTTTATTCCAACAAAACCTGTTAAGCTGTATGAGGTTTTCCTCTTGAAAGTCATTGCCTTTTAACTTCTATTAGCTCTTGATTTCTTTAATTCAAGATTATTAAAGTGGTTTTAAAAGCCCAACATTCTAATTTTATTTTCATTTTTCACTATAGGCTTGTTTAGTGAGAATACTGTAGTTGTTGAGTGTGTCCTTCCTCCTTCCAAAATCTGGCCTGTAACTGATTCTCTAGTGGAACATAAAACAAGTACTTGGATCATTATCTGGGTTCACTCAGTATATTAAACATCATCTTGAGCCATGGGTAAGAAACAGAGACAATCTATAGATAGACTTATAACTAAGCCTGGTGCAATGGCATGCACACATGGTCCCAGCTACTCAGGAGGCTGAGACAGGAGGATCACTTGAGCCCAGGAGTTTGAGACCAGCCTGGGCAACATAGTAAAACGCTGGCACAAAAAAAAACAAAAAACTTATTGTAACTAAACATTAAATTACTAAAAATCCTCAATGCACTAGATGTTTTCAGCACTAATTAGCCTGACTCATGATGAGATACAAGAAAAAAATAGCTAATAGCAAAGATTTAATAAAAAGTTAACTTCAGGGGATTAATTCTGCTTTAGTCTAACATCCTAAAGTATCATGAACTTATATTATAGCTCTCCCTCCCCTGTCTTTCCTTTCTTCCTTCTTTCCCTCTCTGCCTCTCTTCAACCAATACTTATTTATTAGCTGCTCTGTGCTGGACATTATGTTAGGCGCTAGGGAGAATAAGGTGAAACATCAAATATGGAAACACAGCATGGTCCACTAGGTAACTCAAGATTTAAAACCTGATACATGCAGCTCCAAATTCTAGTTTCTCCACTTCATATGAAAATGACCTTGAGCAATTTACTCACTTTTTCTGAACTTCAACTTGAATATTTGCAAAACAGAGATATACTTTGCATTGTGGACCAAAGGAGTTGGCAGAATGTATAAATCAATACCTACATTGCGGGGTTTGCAAAAATTAAAAAAAGCAGGGGAGCTTAGAAAAATACCTGGAGAATTTTATAAATGCTCACTATATAGTAACCATACTTATTATGGAAGGTGTTTATAGTTAAATGGAGGCATAAAAGATATTTCTATCTATGATCCAGGAAAAGTGCTATGGGAATTAGAGGAGGGTAGAGACAATGGCTTTCTTTTACGGGAAGCACGTAAAACTTCTGACAATAGTGACATTGAGGCTGGAATAGAAGGATGGGCTTGGCCAAGAAAACACATATTTTTGGAAGTTTGGTGGCTGAACAGGAACACTACGAAGTGAAAATCCAGAGAGCATGGAGATGCGAATACCACGAGAACAGTGATGTATTTATTTTAGTTTGCATAAAAAAGAAGAGCAGAAACAACAGGCAGCAGGTGAACTGGAAGGCAGATCATAAGGGGTTTTGAATGCCAGGCTACTCAGTTTGGAATTTATTTTGTAGGCCACAGGGAATCGTTGTACATTTGGGAGAACTACAGTAACCTGAATCATCAGTCATCAACTGAAAGGTTCACTGGTATGAATTCTGCTGAATCAGGTCCATTGAGTACATTTATCTATCTGAGACAAGGGCTGTGTCTAAAGGAGCTGTCTGGGAATTTTCAGTTTGACAGAAAGTCCGTTTAGTTCAACCCTGAAATAATTCAAAGTATGTAAAGTGTTAGTTTATTTGGTTGGAAAATAGGGGCTCAGTTATGTTTGGAACAGGTGTGATTTTCCTTCTATATTTCAAAGATCAAGCACCATGGATATATGAACTAAAATGGCTAATCTTAAGCTTTGTCAGAATATCTATATTCTAATTCCAAAGACTATTATTGTCAGTACATGACCTATCAGTTTTCTGAGAGGTTCTATGAGAGGGCAAAACATTAATTCACAAAGTTGGCTTTCTTGTTCATCTCCTTTGGTATCCCAAGGCACTCGCAGATGAGCTGGGGGGATGGGATTCTCACCATTGTTCACAAATGCATGGACACGACACCCTTTAGGTCAGAAACTCCTGCTTCTTTAGTGGTGAAGAACTACGGCACCCAGCAGTCAGAGTGGGGACAAGATATATAGTGAGTGGGGAGGGGGCTGGCAGTCAGTGCATGGTGCCCACAAGCTACTCATCTTCCTGTGTGTTGGGCATGCTGAGAGGGGAGCTTGCAGACACTCCTATGGAAAAGTGTCACATTTTCAATGGTCTAAGTGAATGATGAACTGTGGAACAGCCCAAAGGGATCATTGAATTTGTCAGTGAGAGGTGCAGGTGCCAGGAAAGGCTTCAATGGAGGCCCTGAATCTTGTGATAAAAAATTCAGTCAGAGTTAGTATAAGTCCCTAGATTTACGCAGCTGTTTTTTGTTTGTTTGTTTAATTTTTGAGCTTGAGTACAGAATGGAAGAGATGCACTTAAACTGAAGCATGTTGTTAAAGGCCCAATAATTATAAATTTAATATAAGCAAATAGGCACAAAGCTTCCAAAAATGCTAATTTGATTTTAAGCTACATCAGTAGAATTAGAATGTTAGATGAATATGAGAATTCAGAGCCATCCAAGACATGGCAGGGCTGTCTCAGCACTTTCCATGGTTCATGGGTCCAGGAGCATGCTGGCTGTCCAGTGTGGATCAGTCCCTCCTTCCTTCCATCCATCTATCGTTTTCTCTCTTATGCCTTCCCTTTCTTCATCCTTCCCTCCCTCTCTTCCTTCTTGCCTTCTTCCAACCTGCCAATATTCAGGGACAAAGCAAAAGAGAGTATGTCTATTCTAAAAGAGCAAGAATTTGGAGAAGCTACTTGGGGGAAAGTGATCTTGACTGTGAATGGTTTGTGAGACACATTCCAAGTAAAATCGTTTCCTTTCTTGATATCATTAAACAGTGCTTTTTTCCTTTTTAGTGTGATTGAATGTTTTTCTTCCTGGAAGCAGGGAAATGAACTAAGTGGTCTTTTGGTTTCCCTTTGATTTCCCAAATTCTATTTTTCTACATAATTACCATCATTTGCAGTGCTAGGCAGGTGCTATGAGTTAGCAGCCCAGAAAAAAAAAAAAAAAAGAAAGAAAGAAAAAACCCTTTATTTGAGATTAAAAAAAGTCTTTTTCCACCCAATTATGCAATTTTTCATTAGCAATGTGCCACTACAAATTATGTGACTGAATTGAGGATAATGAACTCACTCACATGTTCATTATTAATCAAAACTGAACAAGGAACTTTTTTTTTCTGTTCTCAGATATTTAGGACGATAGTCAAGCAACAATGACAACTCTATCCTCCCCACTCCTAACCTTCCAAATGGTAAATATTTATAAATCTCTTCTAGAAAAGGCATGCTGCTGCAGAGATGTGGTGTAATTAGTAGTCTATTTTGGTTGTCAGGAAACTGAGATACAGATAGATATTTGTGCCATTAATGATTTAATATCCAGACCATACAAGGGGAAATTACAATCATATTATAGCAGTCAGCCAGCTGTATCTGTTGCATAAGCCTTTTAGATTTGTAAATATAACCCTTTCCTTTTTTTTTTTTAAACAAATGAGGTTTCTTCCATTTATTTCACTGTTAGCTTTCAATATTCCAAAATGAGTAGCTAATGTGTTTAGTTCTAATCTCAGTGGTGTAATTCTCATTTGCTAGCTAGCTAAAAATTGATGGCTTAATATTAGGAGGAGCAGATGAGAAAGAACAACTCATTATGTGGGAAGTGTCTTCCATATGCCTAGCACTGTGTTGGTGATAACAAATAATACATGATTCCTGCTTTAAGGAGGAAAATAAATTGATATACACATGAAATACTTAGAGACCAAGTAAGAGTTAAAATGTATAGCATTTCTTAAAGCACCAAACATAGATTAAACTATCATAGCCATGCAATAAGTCAACAGCAGCCATTTATTGATAACTTACCATGACCAGCGTTGTACTAGTACTGAGAAAAATAAAACAAAAACACATAGATACATAAATTCTTGCTCTTCAGCTCTTTAAAAGCTAACATTACTAATCAGGAAGCTAAGACTAAGACTCATAAAGTCTGCATGGAAGAATCACCAGATGTAGAAGGTGATCAAACACCATGTACTTTAGAGCAATATGTATATTGATGTCTGGAAGAGAGGGAGGACCATCCAAGTGCTGCAAAGAAAGCACACCAAATTTGGAGTGAAGGAGAAGTGGTGTCAGATGGCAGTCCTAGCCCTACCTCTTATGATATAACTGAGCCTCAGTTTTCTAGCCTATAAAGTGCCCCACTTGCCTTTGAAACTCTTGTGAGAATTGAAGTATATTAATTACTGTTTTCTACATTCTATTTAGGAGGAGGAAATTGAGGTTTATAGAAATCCGAGTTGGGTGACTTGCTCAAGATCAGCTAGTTCTTGGTTGAGCTTTTGACTAGTATACTGATTTTTAAAGTCCTGGTTCAGTGCTCTTACAATTAGTTATGTAGCCTTCTATGAAGCAGTGACTATACCGTGCAGATAGAAATTATACAATGTTATTTTATTTGATGAAGCCCTGTACCAAGATTGCAATAGTGTGAATGAAGGAGAAGAGAACAATTACAATCAATAACCAAAGTCCCCAGTGTTGATGTATGTATCAAAATTCTTACCACAAAATAAGTGAGTCTCATGGCTTCAGATAACAACTTCATATATATATTAGATAATTACATTTGATGCCCTTAAAATGTCAGGCATTCAAATGAAAATGAAAAAAAAAATTGCCCAACTATTTGGATATTTGTATAAACTGAATTTTAACTCTGATGATAAACTGGCCAGAGGAAGCCAACACATTTTTTTTATATTAAATAATTCTAATTAAAGTGTATAAATGAGGATATTTGAAATATGAATAAAATGATGAAAGATTCTGTCATTCCTAATTTGTCTTTTAGTAGCCTTCTCAAAATACATTTTGGGGGCTTATTATTTTTTCTATATATGCCAGATATGTGTACCCAAGATGATTAGAAGCTTCTGGAGCACAGGGAGAATACCTGGCACCACGCATCTCCTAGCCAGGCACTGATGAAGCAAAGCATACTCACCATACTGCTTGTATTTGGTATATCCCGAAATCTGTCCAGAGTTTGAAATTTCTGATTTAGTTCTTGAAACAGTTCCATATGCCTCTTCCTTGTATGCATGACCTTCTGCAAAAAAGAACAAGATGGCCCTCATTCCTAATTTGATTTATGTTTTTATAAATAGAGATTTAATATTTTTGCTTTAATAATAAGAAAAATCAATTTGGCAGGAACCAGGAGATCCCAAAAGATGCCACAAATATAAATGAGTTGCACCAAATTTTTGTCTCACATTCAGCACTTCTTAAACATGAAGAATTGGCCTTTTCTTCCAATTACAAGATTACCAAAAAAAAAAAAAATAGGTTTTTTTAATGGGTGCATTAAAAATGCAGTAGTCATTCCTGTCTGTGTAAGATTTTCATCATTCAGAAGTTAAAGCTGTTTTACAAAAATTGTTACAATATTTTTAAAATGTTTAAAAATTTGGACTTGTAAAGCATGTGAGTCACTGATGTCTGTCATGGGAAATATTCCTTTTTAATGTTTTATTTCTATAAACACTAAAATCCTAGCTGGCTGTACTAAAGGGGGAGCAAAATCCCAGGCCCTGCCATTAAGGCTGACTCAAAGCACTAAAGTGTCTGAGATATATGTAGGATCTAAAACCTTGCACTTTCCACGTGAATAATGATTGAGCTTTGCAGAAGAAAAATCTGACCCATAGGTTTCCTGTATTTGTTTACAAGATGGCACAGAATCTTAACAGTTAGAGTTCCAGAGCATAAATTATGTGGCTAATATGCTTTCATAATAACACATACAATGATATTACTATTCTTCACCCCTGGTTACACCCTTTTCTCCCAACTTCATCATAAGTCAACAAATGGAATCATAAATAAAAATGACCTTGGGGTAGGTATCATGGGCTGAATATTTTTTGATTACAGAGCACTTAAGAGCACTGAAAAAGAAGAGTTAGATAATAATTCCCTTGTATTTACAAGTCTTGTTTTAGAGGAAAATATGTTTACTCAATTTTGATTTTTAAATGTTAAAAATCAGTATTTTGGTGATTCTTCAAGATTATGTCTTCATGTTTGTGTAAGATTTTACAGTATGTTTTAAGCATATGCTTCATAACTCACCATTTGCTTATGTGGTTTGTGTAGGTATAAAATACCCATGCCTAAGTTATGCTTTGAACATTCAGTCCATCATTTTAAATACCAAATATTTTAAAAATTAAGGATTTGTTTTGAAAAAGAAATATATCTTTGGGGGAAGATCTGTAATGCCTAATTTTCTTCTAAAAAGATACTTGTGGAGAAGCACTTTACCTCCCTGAGGAAAAAGTAAGGGGCAAAAGAGAAATGCATATTCAATCTTTAACTTGTTAAAAAAGCCTATTCCTTCCTATGCAAACTTTAATTTCCTATATTTAACGATTATGTATCTAAACAATACCTGGCTTAGCTAATTTCTTCTATTTTCACTAGCCAATATTTACATGAGCAAATTCTGTCATTTTAAGTCTTGCAATAACCAGGTTCCATCTTTGCTCCTCTTAGCTCTGGTAGTTGGCTATTAAAGAATCAGGTGGTTGAGGACAAGAACATGGCAACATTACTCATGATAGGGACATGAAACACAGCAAGCAATTATAGAGCGATTAACTTCCCATCAGTTTTGGGGAAAGTACACAAAACAGATTTGCAGGATTTACAGAGAAACGCCAGGCAAACATAATTTGGCTACTGATGGCTGGTGGAGGTTTATGAGAGGGAGGATTTGCATAAGCAACTCAATGGAGGGATTTTGAGGACAACGTAGTTGGCAAACATAGGACAGTACATTCTGTCCTTGGGGAGACAAACAGTTTCATGCACTACCGGGTCCTAATATACGGATTAAAATATGAGTTTGTGGAGGAAGGGGAGGGAAAAAAAAGAAAAAAAAACAATATGGGTTTGTGTCACAAAGAATACTTTTTGAAAAACATCTATTGTAGTTAAGAAGATTGGCTCTGCCTCTAATTTACAAAGTGTGTTTTTCACAGTGAGGAATCTTACTAAATAGTTATTTTTATTGTGGTGCAGTAGGATTGATGTCACACTACTGACATTTCTCTAGGGAATTCATTCCATAATTTAATACATGTTTATGAGCATCACATATGGTGCTAGGTGACGGGGTAAAAATAGGGCACAAAATCTTGATTGAGTTCCTGCCCTCTTGTAGCTTGAAGTCTAATGGAGGGCATAGGCATTAATCACATCATAATTCAAATAAATGTAAAATTATAACTGTGATAAAGAAAACATGTGTCGCTGCCATGAGAGTAAATGAGAGCAGAATCCAATAAGAAAAATCCAAGTGAGGCAATCCCCAACTTTTTACATATTCATATTTAATTTGAAAATTCTTAATTTAGTTATTCCCATGGTCTTGTTTATTCTCTCTATTCAATTTTCTAGAATTCAGAGGATTTCCAGTTCAATTTCTAATTCTATGTCTGAATCCCCTCTCCTCAATGATATCTTTCCTTTCCAAAGACAAGAAATTCATTCTCTTCTAAGACAGTTGATACCGAAGGCACAGTACCCTTATTTTAAGACGAGCATCTGATGATTTCATCTGTGCGGTCTTTCATGCTTTGTCTTGTGAGAGGATTCTAACTTTGCTTTGGGGAGCTATACCTTCCCATGTTGCTGGAAATGTTAGTCCAGATCCCTACTGTTCCTTGGCCAAGAGGTGAATTATTCTATATCCTTCCAACGAAGTTCTCTTTTGTTCCTTAGTCAAAGTCACTTTGTTTCTTGCAACCAAATACATCTACTAGATGAAGCATGTTTAAGAAGCAAACCAAATGTCAAATATATTCCATGGATAAAAAGATACATTAGCTGATTGGAGGTTTTATAACCATACTCTGATTAAATGAGCAGTATCTGACTCTGAACTGGATAGATTTTATTTTGAGGAGTTGGATTGCTAGGACATTTTAAAAAATATACAAGAAAAATATAAAGTTATGGTTTTCATCAATATTATATAACCAAAAAGCATTTTGAAATGTTCTACATAGGTTCATGAAAACCATCCGAATGATAAAGTTCAAGGACCCTGATAAAGTTCAAGGACCCTGAAATGAATATGGAAGCAAATGAAAAATTTGGATGCTGAAATATGGGGCCTTCCCACCTAGAAACATTAATTGCAAATATATCCTCATGCCAGATAATCATTCTAATTTGCAACTGCCACCTTGGCACCGCCAGAAATCACCATAGCAATGATGGTCTGGCATTCTGGCAGAAGTATCACATTAGAGCTGCCATTGACAGCTCACATCTCTGTCATGAACTCAGTTTGATTTTCCATGCATGATTGCTTCTTGTTCATAGATTCAAGTAGATCTTCCAGCCTTTATAACGGGGAAGGTTTCATCGATAAGAGTATCAGCTTCACAGTGAACACTGGAGAGTTTATAGTTCAGCAACATTCTGGGATAAAATTTTAGCTCTGGTTTTAGTTTTCACAACTTCTAAAGGTTTCTCCTTATTTAATTACTTGCATGAGTATTTATTTGCAGCACTGATGCCTTTGATGGTCTTAACTACTTGATTAGAAGTTTTCATGCTTATAAATCTTATAGGTCCATTTCAATTACTATGCTTGTAATTTTACTGACCTTAGGGTTTATCTGCTTACCTTATTCTTTCTTTTGTAACTTAAACATGCTGTTTTCTAAAGAAATTGACTTCTGTGAAAAGCTCAATTTAGGACTTGGTTTTTCAAAAATCTTGTAATGATAAAACTTTAACACATGTGGATTTTCTATTTAAATAAACAAAGATATATTCTAATTGACAGTATCTACACAATTCAGGTTCCTTTAGTTGTAATGCCCATGAACTATTATAGGTGTCTTTTGCAATAAACATAAGTGCATCATAATGTTCTCTTGCATTCAGATTAATATCACCGAATGTTTTTTGAAGCTGTATATAAACCCCCATTCTAAGAGACCACCAACCTAACTGCACAAGAAATCTACCCTCCTGAGTAGCTTACTCCATAGGACTCTTTTATTTCACTTTATACTTTTTTTTAACCCAAAAGAGTCAGTCTTTGTAACCATTTAATTTTTGATATTAGAGAAAAAGTGATGTGTAAAGCACATTCATGATATCTCAGATATTTGAGAAAAATGAGGACAGAAAGCAACCTCTACATCTTGAGCACCTACTATATCCCAACAACTCTCTTAGACCCATTAAATACTTGCAACATGCCAACTCTGATAGCTCTGAGTCTGGAAAAACTTATGTTTAGATCTCAGTTCCTTCACTTTCGAGTTGTGTGATCTGAAGCATAAAATCCAATCTGCTTTTAGTCCCAGTTTTAGTAATCGGACTTATCTTGCAGGGTTATTTTGAAGATTTAAAAAAGAATATAAAGCACTTATCACTGGACCACACAGATAAGTGCCACTTAAGAAATGGTAGCCATTATTGTCTTTCTTAATCCTTGCAATAACCCTGGGAGGTAGAAGCCATTATCTCCATTTTACTGATTAGGAAACTGAAGCTTTAGGAGGCCAAGTAAGCTTCCCAAGCTCACACAGGTGGTGAGCAAGCTGGAATTGTTTCTGAATCCCCCATCAATCCTCTTTGCATGCTGCTATCTTAGATGTATGTCATAGATTCAGGGAGCATCCCCCTCCTTTAGACTATTCAGGTGTGTGATTATTTCTTGTTCAGATGGAAAATGAGACGAAACAATCCAGGATGGGTTAGGCACTCTCTGTAGTGAGCCTGTCAACTCTATAGGTACTGATTATTCTGCAACTATCTCATAGTACTGCAATGATCTTTTTTAGGGCTGGTCCTCCTATCTTGTCTCTGAACACCTCATGGGCAGTGCCTTATTCATCTTTGTATCCCTGACTCCTGGTATAGTGTCTGGCATTCAGCAGTTGCTCAATAAATGTGTACTGAATAAGTGAAATGAAGGAGATAGTATAGGTATATAGGCCAGGGAAGGTGACTACAACATGGAAGGTCATTATAAATGTTGTCTTTTCTTCTTCTTTAAAAGAATCCTCCTTACTGGAAGGATGGCTCATTTTAATGGCCCAGACAGGAGCCCTGCCTCCCCATTCTCATTCTATTATGTTCCCTTCTTTTTCATACAAGCGGAAAGGACCTGTAGGTGGCCTTGGAATAATAAACTGCTTAGAGGTTTTCACTTTTAAATTCAAAAGTGTGAATCGTAGAGTTGGAGTTTAAGTCTGAATTATAGATGAGAGAAGTGTTACTGTGTATGGACTTTCAGAAGCTGAGAGAAACTGTTAGAGAATCTCCTAACTATAAAAACTTCAAAGGATAGGGCCTGGAAATCATGTGCTGATAGAATTAGAAACCAGTTTGCCTGAATTAACTTTTCCAGCCTTAGAATTTTGTACCCCTAGATTGCCGTTGTCCATACCTACTAGGATAAACCTGTGGTTATTTTTATTCTTCTTTACTGCTTTGCATGTGAGTCCCATAGGGGCAGAAAGGTGCGATACTCTCCCTCCCCATCCTAAAGGTCACGGCCAACACTTCTACAACAAAAGAGAGGTTAACAAGAGAAAAACATAACATTTGTTTAATCCAAGTTTTAAACTTGGATTGGCACAGGAGACTTCAGAACGAAGACTCCCAAATCAAAGGAAAACAGTCCATTTCTACGCTTAGATTCGATGAAGAGTAGTCACGTAGAAATGTGATTGGACAAAAAGGGAAAGATCTAATAGTAATCATCTGAGTGGGGAAACCTAGCAAGGCCTGTACATTCAGATTCTTCTTGGCTTCTTTGCTGTGGCATTTCTTCCTCCTGAGTCTGGGGCAGGACCCCTCCGGAATGAGGGTCTTGTGACCTACTCTGCACAAGGGTATGTCAGAGAATTTCTTTATGGCTGGCTCCTAGACAAAAATGCAGGGGAAGGTTAGAGTAACATTTTCAGGTTTTATGGCTTGCACTGGGGGAAACAGGTTCTAGTTTCTATGACCTGTCTTGGAGAAGAGGAATTCTGGTTTCTTTGACTCACTTTGAGGGGGAGAATGAGGCGTGAGAGACAAGAGAGGAGGAGAAGGTCAGAGAGATGTTGGTTCTGAGGCTGCTTCTTAGGCTTTCCAATGTCCTTTTTTAGCTCAAATTACTCAAGATTCCAAAGTACCATACTTTGGGGTATCATTTTCTGAACACCAACATTCCTGTCTCCAGAGTGGGATGTCAAATATTAGCCCTGGGTGAATGTCAAAACTCATATTTAAGGAACCATGCATGCTGCAGGAATTAAGCTTCATTCTTATAGCTGCATTGTGAGAAGGGAATGATTTATCTGCCTTCCCTTGGCCAGAGTTCCAATGTGTCCATAAGTTGGAACCTGCAGTCTAATGAATGATGCTTGACATTACAGTGTCTATGTTTCAAATATGTTTTTATTTGAATAAATATGTTCCTACCACTTAAAAGAAATGAAAGGGTCTGAAAAAAATAAATGAGTTGCATATTTTTTATTTCATTAGTGTCAATCAAGAATATACTTGCTGCAAATGCACTATTTTGCAAAAGTTTAAATTAAGTAATGTAGAAAAGATGGACATAGTCTAGGACTGAATTGCTCAACATTTTCCTCCAAAAATGCACTGATCGCCTAATGGAGCACTCTTACTCCTAGGGGAAGGGGAAAAGGTAGGAAAGGGCCTACTATAAATTTTACCTTCTATGTCATAGTTTACCTGTGTTTGTAATGATATTGAATTACTCTAAAATATTTCATCTTACTTGACTATGTTCCTCTAAATTTTTCAATAAAAATTCAAGCTCCCATGAAAATGGGTTATGATTATCCTACATCTTCTTTTGCCCTCTGCCCACCGTCACTACCACCCGGTTTGGGAAACATGAATTTAGTGTACATGTGGAGCCCATCAGAAACTTCAGAGAAATGTCCTAAAATGTTTTTAAAAGGCCACATAATTTCCATGAAACAATGTGATATGGTTTATCTCTGTGTTTTTGGAAGAGAAGATAAAAAATAAATACCTCTCTCTCCACGTATTTTTAACATGTAGCAGATATTATTATCTACCACAGCTTCAGAATAGATGTCTGTAATCGTGTTCCCAGGAATTCCTTGAGCCAAAGCTCAAGCCAAGACAGACAATGAAAACAACCTGCCTCATTTCTGATTTAACATCATATTAGGTGATGCATGATTAAAGTATTAAAGTTGAACTCATCTTGATTAAATGTCTCTTTGACTTTTTTTACTGGTACTAGTGGAAATACAGGCTCAGAACTGGAGAGTCATGTTTTTTTTTGCTCCTTTATTCAGTTAAGGACCAAATTGTGTAGATTCTGCCTCTGCAGTGTCTCTTCATTGCTTTCTTTTTCTACTGCCTCCAGGAAGTAGACCTGCCTTAGTCACTAGACTAGCCACTCCTAAATGCCATTTCAACTTTCTCTTCTACACTACTATAATCTATCCTTCCTGTTACTGACATATTCATCTTTCCAAATCCTAGATCATAGCAAATCATTCCTCACTGGCGACAAAAAACAAACAAACAAACAAAAAAAAAAAAACAGCAAAACAAAGTCTTAGCAGCTTTTAGTAGCAAACTAGGTCAAAATTGCTCCTGGACTGCAAGACACATTTTCTAAATTACCCCTATTTTTTTCTTCCATAGATCCCTGTTTTAGTAAATTTTGACTTCTTGTTTCTTGGTCATGCCACACATTAGCCAATGTCTTTGCCTTTCGCTCCTCCTGGGATTTCTACCTGTCATTTTTCTATCTCCTTGAGTTATATCCGATGTGAATATCTTTGGAGTCCAATGTGATTATCTTTGAAGTGCCACCTCTATAGCTGTCAATGTTCTTTTTTTTTTATTTCAGCATATTGAGAGGGTACAAATGTTTAGGTTACATATATTGCCTTTGCCCCACCCAAGTCAGAGCTACAAGCATGTCCATCCCCCAGACAGTGCACACTGCACCCATTAGGTGTGAATATACCCATCCCCTCCTCTCCCACCTCCCACCTGCCCCACACCTGATGAATGTTACTACTGATTTGTGCACATAAGTGTTGCTCAATTAACACCAATTTGATGGTGAGTACATGTGGTGCTTGTTTTTCCGTTCTTGGGATACTTCACTTGGCAGAATGGGCTCCAGCTCTAGCCAGGATAATACAAGAGGTGCTAGATCACCATTGTTTTCTTGTGGCTGAGTAGAACTCCATGGTATATGTATACACATTTTATTAATCCACTCATGTATTGATAGGCACTTGGGTTGTTTCCACATATTTGCAATTGTGAATTGTGCTGCTATAAACATTTCAGTGCAGATGTCTTTTTTATAGAATGTGTTTTGTTCCTTTGGGTAGATGCCCAGTAATGGGATTGCTGGATCAAATGGGAGTTCTACTTTTAGCTCTTTGAGGTATCTCCAGATTACTTTCCACAGAGGTTGTGCTAGTTTGCAGTCCCACCAGCAGTGTATGAGTGCTCCTATCTCTCCGCGTCCATGCCAACATTTGTTGTTTTGGGACTTTTTGATAAAAGCCATTCTCACTGGAGTTAAGTGATATCTCATTGTGGTTTTGATTTGCATTTCTCTGATGATTAGAGATGATGAGCACTTTTTCTATAGCTGTCTATTTTACATACTAGCCTCTGCCTTAACTCAGGTACAGTTTCCAATAACTTTTTGTCAAAGCAAACTAGATTGAAAAATGATTTAATTTTTTATCATTCATTCAAAAAAATTTATTGAATGCTTACTGTGTACCAGGATCTCCGCTTAGAGCTGAGCATACAAATTAACAAGGCATTTGAACACAGATCATAGAACTATCACTACAGTATTTTCTGTATACTTTCCAGAAAGCAAGAATCAGTGCTTCACCATTTTATGAATAGTCAATACTTTGCTCTATTTGTTCCAGGAATGCAATTTTATCCTGGAGATTGGCTACATGAAAGGTATTTTCCTCAGGTATAATATTAACTGGCCCCAAGAATTTTAGGGATATTGGAGTTCATAGAATATTATTATCATGTATTAACTCTGGGGAGAGTGTAAGGCTTCAAGTCTGAAGAGAAGATGCTTTCAGAAGTCTAACAGTCAGTCTGTCAATGGCAAAATGTCTAAGCTGGCCATGGTATGGTAAAGCTCACAAGGGAAGAAGGCTGTTAGGGGACTTGACATAAATTTAATTAATCCAGCCTGAATTGTAGGTGGGCAACTTGGACTCTTCCTCAAGGACCACCCACAAAATACATATAAACTGTATTCAAATTCATCAGCATTTAAATCTGGCAATAATTTTTCTGAACACAATCTGTGTGATATCTGCCACATACCTGTAATTGCACAGGAGACTAAAGGAGTAGCACTAAGCATTTGTAAAGAAAAAGTAATATCTTAAAGTTTTTTCTCCAAATTTTGACACCGTAGTAATCACGTAATAACTATTGCAATCAAAGAGCTAACTAAAGAAAATATCCATTGTTCTTTGCTGCAAGTTATCTCTTTTATCAGCAAATGTTTTGTTAATACTATGGTTTTATGTGTGGAATACTAATCATAGAAAGAAGTATCAGCTCAAGGAATCTGCCACCAGTTGCCATAGAGAACAGACAAAAAAAAAAAGGCCAGTTTTTTTTAATGCCTTGAATAATACAGTATGATTAATTTCTTTTCAGTGCTTGTGATTACATAACTTTAATTTGTTGCACTGATGCTTAATTTTAGATCTAGCTTTTTTACTACATTTTGCCACTGACATCTAGTGGGTTAATTCCCACCTCCTTTCCTTTGTACTAACATAAAAATTTATTGCTTTCAGACCAAAATAATACATAGTATGACCCTCTATTTTTGCCTACCTGAAGAATTAATATAAAAAATTAAAATATCTGTTCCTTACAATGCACTAGAGAATCTAAAGGTGAAGATTGTTGAATATTTTCTATTCAAATTTATTTCTTGATAACTTTAAAGGACACAATAAAATATGTATCACATGCTAGGTTACGACAATGGAGCTGTATCAGTATTAAAATTTGGTACTTAATCATGCAGAACAGATTCTTTAACATTACTTTGTATCTTATAGTCTGAAATGTTACTAAAAAATACAAAAACAAAAACAATTCTCCTTGAGCTCTAGTCAGGATAAAACCATTGTTGACTATTGCAATTTATAAAACTTGCAAGTTTCATTTTTGATACATGATGTCCATTATAGAGCTACAATGTTCATCCACATAAACAAAATGATTGAATTACCATTTTCCATGTTCTGGGAGGTTTCTTTAATTTTAGGAATATTAATTAACAGTATTGAGTTCTATATATGTGTCACAAGGGTACAAATGTGTTGGAGAAATTTATAATGTATTATATCCATAATTATATCCAATTATGTCAGCAAACTATGAATCATATACAATTATCAAGATGTATAAGTGCATTTTATATGATACTTCAACATCATTAATTTTGTGTTTAGCTTAAAGCTGCTCAAATGGTATGATTTCAGTAATTTTCAGCATCAATATTACAACATCAATATAAATTCAATGTAAATTGGAAAATGAAAGTTTTCATCTTGTTTTATCTGTGAAAAAGCATTTACTAAACATAGGAACATATTGAATCAACACTTGCAAGGAATCTGAATATACCACACAGAACCTAACTGGTAGTAATCAGAACACAAAATAAGAAGTTCCCAGAGGAAGCCTAGCTAACCAGCCTAAGCATGCTCACAGGATCTCTACAGGTAGTCACTGAACTAAAACCAAGAAAATTGTTTTAAATATAAAATTCAAGAAGTCAACATTCCCACTTCACAACAAAATAAATTGCCCACTTATCACAGCATTTATAGATTCCTTACTAACCCCCAAAATCTTAGTTTAGTATATACTTAAAGCAATTAGAAATTTAAAAATTTGTCTACAACTAACTATACAACATGAATTCTAATTTAAAATGTTTGACTTATTAATTAAACAAGTGCATAGTATCCTTACATAGCTGCACAGAGTAATATGTTTAAGTAATTATATAAGCATTTTAATTTCAAGTAATTAAAATTATAAAATAATTCATAGAAACTTACCTCAAAGTCAAGGTCTGAATATCGTGATTTTCTTCTCTGTTAGATATTTTTTAAAAAAGAAGGAGAAAACCAATACAGTTATGTTCAGTCATTCAAACAAAATGAAAATCATTATTTTCAGTAAAGATAATCCTGCTTCTTTTTGTTATACATAGGAATATGTGAAAAATTTTATGATTTCAAAATATCCCAGCCACATTTTTCCATTTTCACTTTGAATTTCTTTTAAAATTGAGGAAGATAAAAATATAGAATATTTCTCATCTTGACCTTCTCACTCTAATTTTCAGTTAGGAGAGATTGCTCTCATGAAAATTCACATAAACATTTCAAACTTCAAGGAGACTTTGGGTCTACTAAAGCAAAACTACTTTATAGACACAAAGAATTATAAATTGTATAGGAAAAAATCATTGAGTTACCTCAACACCTCCCTCCAACCAACCATTAGTCTTCCTTTCTACCAAACTCTACCTGGTAAGTCCCAAAGTTCTTTGTAAGTCTCAGCCACAGATATCTTGAAATTTGATAGTCCTCCACGATAGGAAAGTCTCTCTAAATGCTAGTCCTTAGGAACCAATGTATTATTTCCAGTTAAGCAAAACAGCAAATATGCCACACCCCAGCAAAACATAGATATACATGTAAATGTCTCACAGTGTTCCTCTATGGCTCTGACTTTGTTATACAGTTCCTGAAATCTAGTCATAGATAAAAATGCATTAAAAAAATAAAGTCATGAGGCACTACGCCTGATAAAATCAGGAAACAGGACTAAAATGAAATTAATGTAATCTCAGACGATAGGGTGTTCATGATATTGGTGTAAAGAAGATATTCTTAGCAAATTTCTAATACAGATTTTTTTTTTAATTTGGCTTTTTTTTGGTAAAAGAGGGAATAAAACATAGGGAAAATTAATAAATAATTAAAACAAGTAATATTCAGGCTGTGAAAAATATGTAAATCTTTGGGCAAACTATTTGGTTTTATTTTCCCCCCTGCTCCCATCTCAGTTCCTACAACCCTGACTTCAATAACTTAACAGGGAATCATACCCAAGAGAGGTAGGAGACTCTATTCTCTGTTGTAACTGTTGAACATTAGGAGAGACAGAAAAGTACTAATGTATTTTCTTGAAAACTATGATTAAGTTTCTGCAGCTAGAGTTTAAATTGTCATTACAAAACCAGAGCCGCCCTGTGTAACCTACTCCCCAAATCGTGTTTTGGTAGACAGAAGGTGATATGCCAGAAGAAAGGTTTCACTTTTAAAAGAATGTTAAAGTTCAGAAATAATTTTATTTTGGTGAATCTGCTTAAGATGAAAAATTTAGTCTTCAAGCACAATTAAGGAGAGGGCTGAGGGGAGTTTCCCGTATTAAATGGCAACTCAGCACATTGATCTCACTTTCTCCTGGTCTCCAACATCACCCTAGCCTTGCCCTAGTGACGTCTGGGAGAAAGAAAAGTGTGTGGGAAGGCATTGGACCCCGCCCTCCTCTGCCTTCTCCCTGCCACTATTGTTGTCTAACTGTGCTATATAAAAACCAAGCTCCAATATATTTTAATGTATCCAAACCACACTTTGGTGCAATAAGCTAGACTAAATGTCAGTGTTTCCAGTCTGCTCTTGGATGCCTTGCTTTCTTGGTACTGTGACTCAGTAGGACATTTTTGTCAGTATACGTTAAGCAAAATTCTTTTATACAGCAAAATTCTTTCATACAGCAAAATTCAAGCCTGGAAAACACTTATTTTAAAGCAATTATTATTAAGCATTAGTCATGACCTTTGTATTCCATCTGAAAATTAAATAGTGAAATCTTTATGAAAAAGGTTCAGCTAGCTAGAAGAGTAAGAGGCCCTTCTACTACATGCATTGAGGCGTTCTCTCTTGCCAAAGGTGATGCTAGCCATATGTTACTCTGTTTGTTTCTGAGTACAAGGCTGTGTTGCCTAAGAAGTGGAAATGATGATAGATACATATTGCTAAAGGCTTCGTATTTGATGAGCAAGGGCAAAAGATGGGAACCTAGAAGAACACCACAGATGATTTCTGCTTCTGAGAGCAGATGTCACCCTATGTTAATGTGAAATATGGAAAGCAAATGGATACACTCCTACAAATAGATCTCACTCTTTCTCCTATTTAATTTTATTAGAATTAAATTCAAACATAAGGTATAGCAGAACTGACAGTCTTGAAAAATTAGACTGAGGAATGAACAAATGAAGCCAGCAGATTTTAATCAAAAGAGCCTGAAGATGATGGTGAGGGTTGGGGTGGATGAGAAATAAAGCAATAAAGACTTAAGAATTAGAGAGTGGAAAAATTTGTGGTGGATTTTTAGAGTCCAAGGGAGTTAAAAATTTGTGTAATGTTATTCACATTCCCACAATACCGACCAAGTGTTGGCGTCATCATAGCATTACTGCAACCTCAAACTCCCGGGCTCAAGTGATCTTCCTACCTCAGCCTCCCGAGTAGCTGGAACTACAGGCATGCCAGGATGCCCAGCTAACTTGCTATTTTTTTGTAGAGGCAGGGTCTAGCTCTTGCTCAGGCTGGCCTCAAACCCCTGGCCTCAAGCAATTCTCCTTCCTCAGCCTCTCAAAGTGCTAGGATTACAGGTGTGAGTCACCACACCCAGCCAACCTTTTATTGTTTTATAAAGTGCTTTTATCCCTGTGGGATGGTCAGAGAAAATATTATTTATTTTGCCTATTTTATGAATGAGGAAAACTGAGGCCCAATGGAGTTAGAATGACTGGTCCACTTCACCTGGGTCATAAGCAAATAAGCTGGGATTCACACTCAGCATTTCTGACTCTAAACACAGCATTTTTTCTTTCTTTTTTTTTTTTTTTTGAGACAGAGTCTCGCTCTGTTGCCCGGGCTAGAGTGAGTGCCATGGCGTCAGCCTAGCTCACAGCAACCTCAAACTCCTGGGCTCAAGCAATCCTTCTGCCTCAGCCTCTCAAGTAGCTGGGACTACAGGCATGCGCCACCATGCCTGGTTAATTTTTTCTATATATATTTTTAGCTGGCCAGATAATTTGTTCCTATTTTTTAGTAGAGACGGGGTCTCGCTCTTGCTCAGGCTGGTCTCGAACTCCTGACCTTGAGTGATCCACCTGCCTCGGCCTCCCAGAGTGCTAGGATTACAGGCGTGAGCCAACACGCCCAGCCTTAAACACAGCATTTTTTCCACTATCTCTTGCTATCTGCTCAGTGTTACAAGGGTGATATTTTACCACCAAGATGCCTGTAATATTTTGCACAATGTTACTAGAATTCAGCCAGAATAACATTAGATGACCCAGTCAGTCCAAAGTTGACAGCAGTGAGACTGAGGTGCTTTCTAAGCACAAAGCAAGGTCAAGCAGATTAACTCTTACTTGCAAATTGTATTTTGAAGGAGAAAAAATTATCAATTTGATATTCATGTATCTGAGAGAAAAATCTGTGTTGAGTAAAATAACTTAAAAATCATTCTGATATGGGGTAGCTCATGAGCAGTGATACAACAACAACAGAAGCAGACTTCTCCATCTCCAGATGTGACCCTCCCATTGCAAAATCTAGTTTATCTTAAAGAAGCATCAGGCATTGGGAAATTGGTAGTGTATGAGAAGAACCAGAATGTTCAATTCTGTTCAGTTTTGGTCTGTCTCCATCCTTGGTATACATGCAGTGTACTGGAAAGTCTTTTAAAGCATTAAGTTTGTTGAAACTATGACTGACTTACATGTTTATTCAAATTTCCTTCTGAGCTCTTTGGAATGCTATTGTAAGGTCTGCAAGTGGTCAGAAATAACAGTCATATGTTTAAGAAATGAGAATCAACTGAGAAAAATGATAAAACCATAACAATTTTTATGACAAGTTGATAATTGAAAAATGCAACATGTTAAATTTAAAATAAGCCAGAGTGATATTGAAATATTTTACAAAGATATAAATCACTCTGGCAACATATCTCTAATTTTCTAAATAACTTGATACAAATAATCCTTTTTCCCATAATAGGTGATGTTTCACTTATGTTGTTTCCTTTTCTTAATTCTCCAGTTAGAACTCACCCCAACTTGTACTCTGTTCTCGACATTCCACTAAAATTCTTCTCGTCAGAGGGATCTGATGAGCTTTGTCTGGTCAAATTCCAAGGTCAATTTTCTGTCCTCATCTTACTGGACTCTCAGAAGCTTTTAAAAGTTAATAATTTCCTCATGAAAACACTCATTATCTCTCTCTCTTTTTTCGTTTTCCTTTCCTATTATTTGCTGCAGCTCATTCTCGAGTCTCCTTTGTTGGTTCTTTGTCATATCCCTGCCTTCTAAATGCTGAGTTCCTGAGCTCTCTTCTTTCTCATAATCTC
>CM052441.1:70847416-70965745 GCA_028533085.1 Varecia variegata
TTTTTAGTAGAGACGGGGTCTCACTCTTGCTCAGGCTGGTCTCGAACTCCTGAGCTCAAACAATCTGCCCGCCTCGGCCTCCTAGAGTACTAGGATTACAGGCGTGAGCCACTGTGCCCGGCCTTTTTCATGATTTTAAATACCATCTTTTAAGTTCCAAACATCCTTTTCTTCCTCCTGTCTTTCCTATCATAGACAATGTTGGATATCTCGTTGGTCAAGCCCGAGATTTAGGAGTCACCCGTCATTCCTTTCTGTCTCTCATCCTCCACATCAAATTCACAAGCGCATGTGCTGTCTGTGCTGTCTCTGAAATAAATCTTGATCTGCCCACTCCTTTCCATTTCCACTTTTGCCTCAATAGTCAAAGGCGCTCTCATCTCTTGTCTGGATTACTTTAGTAGCCTCCTGTCACCCAGCTTTCTGCTCCGCCCTATCTTCTGCAACCACTGGCTCTAATCCTTTGTCCTTTAAACAATCAAGTGATGGATGAATGGAAGGACAGATGGATGGGTGGGCGGGTAGATGGAGAAATAATTTTGACAATCTTTTGCTTAACAATCCCCATTTGCTTCCATTGTTTTATAAGGGCTCCGCAAAATCTGGCCTCTTCTTTCTATTCTAACTTCATCTTAAGGAGCTCTCCCCTTGCTACACAGGTCTTTGGATCCTATGAGAATATGCCAAAATCTTTCCTACCTTGGGACCTCTGCACTTGCCGTTTCTTTTGCCTGAGACATTCCCTCACTCCCCAGCTCCTTGCAAGCCATGTTCCTTTTCAACTTTATTTCTTACACTAAATAGCACTTCCAAAGGCTTCCCAGACCACCTTATTTAAGAAAGTCTCTCCTGGGTGCAAAAATATAGTTAGATAGTTAGATAGAATAAAAAATATTTGATAACACAACAAAGTGACTATCATCAACAATAAGTTACGGTATACTTTAAAATGACTAAAAGAGTGGAACTGGAATGTTCCTAACACAAAGAAATGATAAAGCCTTGAGGTGATGGATACCTTGATTACCCTGATTTGATTAATACACATTGATGCCTGTATCAAAACATCACATGTTCCCTATAAATACATACAACTATTGTGTACCACAATAATTAAAAAATAAAGAGGTCTCTCCCTTACATTCCATAGTTACTACCTAGTATAGCATACTGTTTTGGAGTATCCATTGGTTTAATGGTTAATTATCTGTCTCTCCCATAGACTTTACTCCCGACAGGAGCAGGACTCCTGTCTGTCTTGATCACTTTTATATCCCCAGCGTTTAGCAGAAGGCACAGCACAATTGTAGACATTCACAAGAGTACTGATGAATGATTGAAGCAGCTGCACTGTGGCATACAAAAAACGTCAAAAGAATGTGACTTTTTGCTTCTGTTTCATTGTTGTTATTTTTTTCAGGAATACTCTGGGAGAATTTGGTTAAGCAGGTGCACCAAATACTCAAAGAAAACCATTATGAATGGATCAATTGACAGCCAGGACAATCAAGACAATATACAGGAAGGCAGGCTTATCACTAATAGAAGGGAGAAATCCTTTAGGATGATTTAAGAGTGAGAAAATGCACAACAGTATGAAGCTACGCAGAGGATTACTTAGTGAGAGTATGCATAGAGGCATTTCTCCATATCTAAGCCTTGTAGAATAATGAATAATTTCTCAAAGGGAATACTTCATTGTTTGTGTCCCTGCAAATTAAGGTAGACATGACACTAGAAGATTCACAGCAAGTAATAAATTCTACTGACTAATGAATGACAATATGACTGCCATTAAAAGTTTTTACTATAGAGTGAGCAAAGAATCCACTTACAAGGAGAAAGCTCTGATAGCAAATCCATTAAAAATAGCTGTGGAAATGAAATCTGAGAATAATTAATTTTTTAAAATGACTTTTGTTCAAGCTAATTTTTTGAATGCCTGAATAAAAGGCAAATTCCCTAATCCAGGAATAAAAACAAAGCAGTAAAGACAGGCAAGCCTTCCTTTCACCAGATCTACGTGAGGAAAGAAATGTAAAAGAGAAAAAGTTTCTGCACATGGTCAGTTTTATGATGATTTCTGTTAGTAACAGTCCTCCAGTTCCAAGTGAGGCCACGACATTTTGTCTAATATCCTGAATATCGATTTAATTCAGTACTCAAGCTTCTTTGCAGAAATTCAGTGTTTAATGGTAATGACATACTAATGACACAATCTTACATCTGAAGTGCTCCTTACCATTTTCAAAGGTTTTTTATGTACATTATCTAATTTGACCCTCACAACAGCTGTAAGGGAGGTACCTGTAATGTGATATTATGACTAAAACATTTTGCCTTTAAAAGCCATTACGCTGAGAGCTCTATAATTCACGTCCAGAGAAAAAGTGGTGCAAAATCTAGCCTAGAATGGTGCCTCTACCCACTCATTTACAAATCGAGAGAGACTTATCTGAGAATGTTTTCAGATATGTAGGTAAGTTTATACATACATAGAAAAGCTTGAGTGGCAAAACTTTCTGTTTTTGGTAATAATTTTATAATGTACTAACTCTTATCCATTATAAAGATTTTTTATTGATAAGAAAAATTAAGGCAGGATTTTTCAGGAGAACAACAGAAACAACTTAGGGTATTTACATTTGAGCAAAATGTTTCAAAATAATTCAAATGATAGAGGAACTGAGAAGTCACATAGGGGACCATAAGGTAACCCAGGGATAGCAGAAGCCAATATACTTCCTAGGGTGGACAAAGGGAGATGACAGGGTGATTAAAGCCCGGGGTTGGGGCACCTGGAAGAAGTGGAAGTACTATGGCAGCTGTAGCTAAAGAGTTTCTGCTTTGTGCTTCCAAAAGCAGAAACAGGTGGGGAGAAATACGCCAGGTTTTTCTCTTTTCCCCAACCTCCAATTTCTCACTAGTGCTTCCTGTTGGCTGAACCCAGCCAGAAGCCAGTGACAAAGAGACCTGTATCAATCCAGAATGATGCAGAGAAAAAGGGTGAAGAATGGATCATGTGCCAAACAGGCCCAGGATATGCACATAAGTTGGAAAGACTTTTGAGCGAGAAAATGTTTATTACTTAGATCCAAAAGATAGAATCTGTTAACCAGTGTTTCAGTGATTTAGAATGAATACTGACCTGTCTACTTACAATGAAACAACTATAATTTTTCAGAAAATAAATAAATAGAACACAATTCAAGACTGAAACTAGAATTCATAGTCCTCAAGTACTTAAGACCCATAATACTGCTTTTGTCCCCTCTTGCTCGATAGCAAAAACCTAGTGTAGTTTTTGCTGTATTTTCTCTATAGATGCACCATACTCTCAACACATTTCATTCATTACTTGAAAGAGAATGACTAAAGTGCTCACAAGAATTTCATTCTTCTTAACGTTAAGCAAAGCAGTGAGAGGACATTTAGGGCTCAAGCCATTGTTGTGAAAAATTCTACCATATTAATATTGCAATTTTTCCATAATTGTGGAGACTCTAAATCTAAAATTTTCAGAATTGCTTAACAAGTCCATTCTGGGAATGACTATAGTTAGAAAGCATTATATAAGAAAGAGAGGAAACAAGGTAATATTAGGCACAGAGGAAATCCAGATATGCTTTCATGCTAAGAAACCTGATGAAAGTATTAAACGTTTTATACTCAATAATTGAGGCTTAGCTGAACAAACTCCCCTTAAGCTGGAGCTTTTTTGGTGGCACTGCCTTCTGGATTGGGGAGCTTCCCTCTTTCGTTGTTGCCTCTTGCTTATTTGAATAAATACTTCCACCTACTCAAGTCTCTTTGGCTTTCTTTTCTTCTCCCTCAATTTATTTTTCCTCCCTTGCACTTTCCTCATGAATAGCACATTCTGTGCTACAACTGGAAGCTTTTACCCTCTTTTCTTTCTTCCCTTCCCCATTTCCCATGTTGGCAATTTGTGAAAACTCACTCCTCTGGAGGCAAGGATCCTGGGGTCCCTGGCCATCTTCAGCTGTGCCAGCTGCCTAGGCTAGAGGTTCCTGTGGCTTTAATCTTCCTTCTCACTCAGAGGGAGAAAAGACTCAAATTGTTCTATTGCTTGGGCATCATGTAATCCACATATTTACCACTTTCATTTTCACTTTATCTTCTAAGACTCAAAAACACCTCCTGACTACTGTTGATCCCATTCTGCATGTAGCCACTCCAATCATCTTTTTGCTTTTCCTCCGTCATTGTCAGAACATCATCTTCCTCACCACTGGACCCAGCATATACAACCTCGCAGAGCTGACGTCTCTATCTGACCATGCATCACGCTTCTCAAAAAGAAAGCCATACTACTGGCTTTATCTTCATGGACCACAGTCCTATTTCTGAAAGCTATTAGTTGTATGCACTTATAGAACAAGAGCTTTATCCATTTCATCTTTACTCACCATAAGACCAAGGGTCTGTCAAGGGTTAAAAAGAATTTAACAGTTACCTTCATGCTAATATTCATATTCATTACTCTCTCTTCTAGACAGCATAAAATTGATCAGGACAGAAAGATTCTATTCCTAGATTTGCTATGCACTTACTCCATAACCTTGAACAAATGACTTTACTGCAAGGATTATAACAATTTATCCACTGCACAGAGGTGTTGTGGAGATTAATTAATTCATGTTTTTAGGGTGATTTGAGGGTCTGCTAATGAAAGATGCTATATAAATGCTAATTTTTATTATTCATTCATATATATTCTCTTTCAGCTGTCTCATAAAATGGTCACCCTAAGAAATTACTAACTATTAAACTCTTTTAAAGAATGAAAATGGGGAACTGAATTTTCATTCTGAATCCTGAATTTCCTTCCTTTTCAAGATGTAAGACTTGTGATCTCTAAGTCATTTAAATGCAGATCTTTTGGCTGAATCACAGTTAAATATGATGCTTATACTTAATAATGATATAGAGATTTGGAAAAATTACAAAATTACAAGCTGAACACAGTAGTACTCGGAAATACAGTCTATTGTTCAAGCACACCTAATCTGTACAATATCAAACCCAGTGAGGTTTTTAGGCTTTTAGATGTAAAACAATTTTATAACAACAAAAATATTTTTAATGCAATTCCATTCAGACCTTTTTAGCATATTTAAAAGAGCCATTCTATATAGAAAACTCCCATATGGTCATATGATTACTTATGACGTTGCTGACAATCCTTTTAAAAACTTTTGTGATTTTGCATGGACATTTTGTAGTTTGTTCTTCTGTGGTCATTATAGTAGTAGACATGGCTGGTCTCTGGGATATGAAAGTTACACACAGGGAAGCAGTTGCTATTCTGCTAACTCAGAAGGATAAAATATTCTTGTTCAGAGGGAAGCTCCAGATACCTTGGAGTTGAACTTGGCCTCACTGCCCTTATTTATGCCTTTGGTTCCAAGGAATAATTCTGACCTAGTTATCCTCAGAAACCCTATTTCGTTTGAGGTTGCTCCAGAACTTAGGGATTTATTCTAGATTTTATCCACATTCCCACTTTGGTTTAGAATTTCCTCAATCTAGTTGGGAAAACTTTACAATTATCTTACCTATCACATTTATTTAACCTCTCTCTCAGAATGTCTCTTCATGTTGACCTAGTAGAAAGAAAGGCTTTGCGGAGAAGGGAGGAACAATTGCCTTTGGGAACTTTATGACACTTGAATATACAATTATCAACATATCTTTGATAGAAAGGGAAGGCAACCAAGTATAGTGCTTTTCTCTAAATAGTGTCTTATATGATAATCTATTATGCTATAACAATTTTCAGTACATATAAAAGAACGCATGCATTGCATTGTATACTGAACATACATATTGGCAGCAGGTTTATAGCTACTCTCTATTTTATAGGCAGAAAAGAAGCTGAGAGAAGTTTAATTATTTTACTTCTGCTGGTCTTACGAAGCCCAAAAGCCACGTAGTTGGACCTCAGAATCCTGACTCTTAGTATGCTCAGATTACATCCTTCCTGGCAATTCACAATTTAAGACCAACATTTTTAGTGGTCATCATTCTGTAAGAATTAAGAGTAAAACATTTATTCTGAACAATATTGTTCTAATGAAATAATAATTAGAGTTTATAATCAATGTAATGGTGAAACTCAGAGAAACATTTCAATTTTGTTATTTTTAACAGTTGCTCTTACACAGAAAATGCAGATCTCAGTTTAGTTTCTAATGCCATCCAGACACTACTTGACCCACCAAAAGGACCTCTGGTGCCAGAGAAACATCAGAAAGATCTTCTGTTGTTTTTCCTATAAGTGCGCTTCTTAGTTTCTGTTATGACAGAATTATGACTGATAGGTATATATTAAAATATAGTGGATTTCCTTTTATAAAGACATGATCTTGAATAAGGGGATTCTAATGCACTACTGGAAAAACCCACGTCCAGAATCTTAATCCCAACAGGCCAAAAATACTTATATGATCCACAACTGCAAAAGCTAATGTGAGTCTTCTTCCCCAACACCAGTGTCACATGAATCAATCTATATCTATCTATCTATATATATCAAATAGGCAGAAAAGATTATATTGCTCACCTCTAAAGAACTCATTGATATCGTTGATCCAGTTTCACTTCTTGATAGTCCTGCATTATCATCCAACTCAGAGGCCATGAAATTCTTCACAGCTGTGCGAGGCTCAAAGGGCAAATTCTGCATATGTTCCTGGGGTGCAAGATGTTGATCTAAGTTCATACTGAACTGGTCCATTACAGGGGGGTTCATATTGAATTCAGGGTTGACTTTGTAGTGCAATAGCCTTTCATGCGGCAAGGTTTCCATGCCAATATTCATTTTGCTTTCCTCTTTCATTGATGGCTGGGTATTTACAGAACTTCTGGGCATCACAATATAGTCACTTTCCATCATTCTTTCTTGAGGATGGACTATGTCCATATCAGCCCCTCTCAAATTATCATCCGTGCATAAGTACACAGTTCTCCGCAATTCGCTGTTCTCTTTTTTCAAACATTGATTGCTCAGCTCATTCATATTCATAGGCATGTGCAGACCCGTGGGTTGCTGGATGATCACTTTGGAAATGACGTTTCCAGGCAATGTCGAATAGCTTAGCCCTTCAGGGTTTGTTCCCTTTTCTTCTTCATCATCATTTAGAGAAATCCTGGAGAGTGTTCCTGTTATTGTGGCTGCTCGGCAAGGACCGATATCCTTATGAAGAACTGTGAATTAGAAAACAAAAGTTGATAAAAGAGTTAATATGTGTTTATTTTTCCTTATTATATTCTGTTATCTCTTTTCCTACTAAATTATTTTCTTAGTAAATTAAAAAATCATTTTAAAAAATTACCTATCTACTTGTTTGTACATGATCCAGATTACGCAATCACTCTATTAATTCTGGTATGCTCTCATAGATCTTAGGTAGCCCACAGCTAAAGCATATCTGAAAGTTGATTAATGGCCTTTCAAAAATCTCATTGTCCTGTCCTTAAGCAACTCTGCATAACTCTTCAGGGAAAGGGTGGATTACCAGAGATGTTTTCTCCATCAATCTACTCCAAAGAGTTTTCAGAAAATTATGGATCTATTCACACAAATCTGACTTTTTTCTTAAAGGCTTTCCACCTAAAGTGTTCTAGAAGTCCTATTCTTTAAAATACTTCTTCAAAGATGCAATTAAATGAGAATGTCATCCTAATGGGTCAGAAATTTCTTCAAAAATTATGCATGTTTAAAATTAATGAGAATTTATCCATTGAAGTCCATATGGTCAAGGTAGGTACAGGATTCAAAAGTAATATCTTCAGTTCTATATAGGAAAAAAAAGGAATTTTTTAAAAAGATAAATATACATGTTTGAATGCCTTTATGTAGGTATTAAAATTGCCAACTGAGTTTAAGCAGAAAAACTGTATGAGCCTTTGGAATCTCCATTCCACTCTGAGTCTAAAAAATAGTGATTCAGGAAAAAACCTGTATGTATGGGCCAGGTGCAGTGGCTCATGCCTGTAATCCTAGCACTCTGGGAGGCTGAGGCGGGAGGATTGTTTGAGGTTAGGAGTTTGAGGCCAGCCAGAGTAAGAGTGAGACCCTGTCTCTACTAAAAATAGAAAAAATTAGCCAGGTGTGGTGGCATGTGCCTGTAGTCCCAGCTATTTGGGAGGCTGAGGCAGGAGGATTACTTGAGCCCAGAAGTTTGAGGTTGCGGTGAACTGTAATCATGCCACTGTACTCTAGCCTGGGTGACAGCACAAGACTCTGTCTTAAAAAAAAAAAAAAAAAAAAAGAAAGAAAGAAACGAAAAGTCAAAGAAAAGTGTATGACAATTTGTAGTATGAAAAGGAACATGAAATTTAAAAAAAAGATTTCAAAAAGTATAAAAAACAGAAAAAAAAGGGAACGAAATGAAAACATAAATGGAACCAAACAAAAACAAACCAATCAACAAAACAGTTCAGAATTCTTCATTACAGTTTATTTTAGTTTTTTTTTCTTTTTTTTGTCTCTCCATAAAAAGAAAGCCATGATTTATAGATAACAGAGGCAAAATAACTCCAAGCATGCTTTGCTATGAGCAATCATCAGTTTTGAGGATATGAAAGAATAACATTTTGAAAACATATTCTTGGTAAATTTGGTTTTGAAAGCACAGAAAACTGTGTCAGAGTTGGCTCAACAAGTGCACCTAGTGCTACCTTTTCTACAAAGCAGAGCAATTGTCATTTAAAATTTCATTAAGCACAGATAACTGTAAAATATTTGGTTTATTGTCTCCTCATAAAAATTCCAGAAATACTGAATTTTGCCTATC
Source organism: Varecia variegata (assembly GCA_028533085.1). NCBI lineage: Eukaryota > Metazoa > Chordata > Mammalia > Primates > Lemuridae > Varecia > Varecia variegata. The sequence continues at coordinate 70,856,236 of CM052441.1, forward strand.
ATTATTCAATTTTCAACTAGAATCACAATTATTATGCATTAAAGGAGAGGAGGAAAATAGAAGATTATGAATGTCTTTTCCTATTACATAGAAAAGAAGCCTTTAAAATTATTTCAAAACACGAATCATTCATGTAATATCTATCTTTAGAGGTATTGTGTCTAATTATTGTCTCTTTATTTTAAACACTAAAAATTATGTTAAATCTGTATCTATTTTTTAAAAGTTAATCAACGATTTGATTGTGGCTTTTTGTATTTAACTATAATATGTTAAAAAAAATTCAGTTTTAAGAAGTTACTTCCGAACCTCTTAAAATAATAGACTGGTAATGAGTTTTGGTTTGCAGGAATAATATATGAAAATATTAAGGTGCAAAGTATGTTAAATTGATAAATTTAATGATATTCTAAATGAAATACTTTTTAAATGTCTCCAAATTCAGGAAAGGGTATTTTTAACACTTAACTGTATATATAAATCAATCCATCATTTATAGCAGTAAAATTTAAAGGTGAGTTATAGGAATCTATCATATTGCATTAAAAACAGATAATTTTACACTTTTTAAAATACAGTGTAAAGTATAAAAGCACCATGGCTAGGGATTTTTGAGAAATTGTGGAAGGTAGACAGAGCAAAGAAAAAATATTTTATCAATTATCCAAAGAGGAAATGGTAGACTCTGGAAACCAAACACTAGTGAGAGTGTGTCTTGGCAATATTTTGTTAAATTTTCAATAGGGAAGGGTAATTCCTAATACCCTGTGCAGGTCTACTACGGATTGCCAAACCATGGCAGTTATTTTACTGCTCTACTATGAACATACTCTATGTAGAGTAATTTTGATTGAATTCAGGCACGAGAATGTGAGATTAGTCTCTCAGATTCTTGAGATTATGACAAAAACTGTAATCTGAGATTCTGCATAGATGTTTAATGGCTTTGAGTGGAATCTGGAAATGACATGTAAAGAGGATCCGCTGGCAGGTAGGGTGTGCCTTACATGTGCAAAGCAGAGTTCTATACTAGGTCTCAACTCCCTTATTGAGAGTCTGAATGAAGTACTTAGAAGATATTCTCATCAAACTTTCAATGGACAAACAATCTAAATGGTTATAACCTGAAAGTAGTAAAATAATAGCACATAGAGATAAATGCAAGGGCCAGATTTTTTCCCAAGAAAAATATACCAAAAAGAACGTTTACATAATCTTAGATTGGGGAAGCCCTAATAGCTCCTACAAAAGTATTAGGAATTTTAGGTAAGTTGGCACTAGTACGGAAACAGAAATCAGATGCAAATGTAGATAGCATTAATATTAAGTAAAGAGACAACTGTGATAAATGCTGGATGAGTATGTATATATTTGGGTATCATAATTGAAAATTATTGACAAATTGGAGGCTACCCTGGGCACCAGGCCTGGGAGGATGCTGTGAGAAATGAATGATGAAATATGGCTTGTTTAATCTGAAGAAAAAAGATTTAGATTGGGATGAATGACAGTTGCTTTCAAATTTTTGAATATATAGATAAAGTAGATATTCACTATTGTTCTAAAAGGCAGCAAAAAATAAAAGGTAAAATGGGGTATATTTTGTTCCAGTAAAAAGGAGCATTTTCCAACAACTGGAACTATCCCCTAAAATTGAACATGCACTTTCCTTTAAAACTCTTGAGACTTTACCCTGGTGAGAATTCAGCCACAGACTGGAGGACAATGGGATCCTAGCACTCTAAGGCAGAGTATGCTGCATGGCTTCTCCTGGTTCCCTCTAAAAATAAAACAACCACCACCACAATACATACACACACACACACACACACACACAATGGTATTTCATCCTTACAACAACCCATATTCTGTACATGATGAAACTTAGGCACAGAGAGGCTAAATTGACTGGCCTTACACCTGACGACCATTACTTGGTTGAATGGAAATCTTATGTCTCCATGTTAATGCTTTTTCACTGTCATGGTGCTCCCAATGAACCATGGGAACACCTAGTTTCTCTCACATTCCTCATTCTCCCTCTCTCTCCCTCTCTCCCCCTCCACACACAAATTTCTGCTATTAGAATCCTTACACTGAAAAGATTCCATGTATTCATGAATATGAATATGTGATGTGTAAACCACAGCACTTTATTTAAAATCAAAATACATAGAAATAACTCAACATCCCTAATGATTGTATTTTCAAAATCTAAATATTCTTACCTGATCGACAAGCGATGTCTACATCCTTTTCAAAGTCTGTCTGTAACAAGAAACAATAAGACACAGAACCATCATTTAATGAAGACCTCAAGTGCCTTTTACTAATCAGATTGTCTGAAGTTTATACATACCTAAGCAGGCAGTATCAGTTTACTGTTTCTTGCAAAGGAAGTTTCACAAGAAATAATCATATTGTTTTCAAAAGCATTTTCTGGAGATCAAATGTTTAATAAAATCAATGAGAACATGGGATACAATTTTAACAAGGCAATAGAACGTTTACCGTCATCTTCAGTTTTGAAACTGACCACCATACATAAAAGGATAGAATTTTATTACTAAGTCACTTTCCTAACCAAAATAAAGCAATCAGAATGTGCATTACTATGAATATACTTAAATGTTTTTATTTGTATTTTTAAACATTCAATTTGAATATATTCTTTGTTTCAGTGAATGATTTGGTAATAAAGATTAACAAATAAAAATTTTTAAAAAATGAATATATTCTTTTTAATGTAATGTATTATGGTACAGCTTTGTCAAACTCTTAATAGTCAAACGAGGCACTTCTAGTGATTCATTCTCACTCAAATGTGACATAAGGCTCTCAGGTTTAGAAATTAAAATTGAAGATTAAACAATGCTCATCTGGTTTAGGACCTGCTGGAGTTTAGTTTCATCTTCATATTTTCCACAAACTTTTATTTATTTAATGATAAAATTAAATTATCTCATTTTAATAAAGGCCTTTTAATCATGAGCCTTTCCCTATAAATATTTTAAATCAGGGATTTGGATAGTTATCTATTTATTTTTAGTAAGGAATTAATTATTCTTTCTCAAGTCTTAGTTACTAATATATCATTTAGCCTATTATTTTATTGCCCAGTCCAAAAAAGTTAATAATAAATCAAATATATTATAAAAACTTTCCTATTTAATTTCTGCTTTTAATGACAGTTTCAATCTTATCTCATTTCTAAAATACATCAAAATGGTTATGCCTAAAGAACTCCTTAATGCCAAAAATAGTCATACCTCATGTGCCATAACTGATCCTTCACTGGAAGGGTGGCTACTCCTTATGTTTAGGACAGTGGTTCTCTTAGTAGGCTGCACATTGGAATCACGGATACCTGGGTCCCACTCCCAAGATTCTGATGGTAATTAGTCTGGGGTGTGCAGCTCCTGTGACGATTCCAATTGGCCCCTGAGATTTACAGCTACTACTTTAAGACTAGAAGTGCAGGTTCTATCTTGCTCCGATCTGTTTTAAAAAAATCCTATGCACGAATCATTAGACCTAATTCTGTGTAAGGCTGAAAATACTCAGCAGTGTTGCACAGGACTCCCACACTCAAAACCCCAGGGGGCCAACAATAAATCCTGGACTCCCAAGCAATCCAGACAGAATACTTATCTGGTATCAGAGTTCTAAGTCTGTTAATGAACTAAAGCCAAATTCTCTCAAAATGGGACTTTGATACTATTTTACTAATAGGGTTTTTTTTTTATTATTTTCTTGAGAGATCATAATGTAATTAACAGAGGAAAAATAAAAGCTCACCATGATTTGAGCATGCCCATTAGGAAAAGAACTTGAGGAATCAGCATTGATTGGATCCTGGCAGTTTCTCAATCGGCATCTAAATGCATCCTGAACCTGTGGGGGAAAAAGAGCCACATTAATTTTCTTCTTTCTTAATAATGACCAGATACTGTCTATATGGGTAGCCAACTATGAGAAAATGGTTGTTATTATTTTATAATCTAATGCGCACTTTGTCTGCTTCTTAATACAAATGCTGATGTACCTGGATTTTGTTTTATGCCCCCCAAAATTATCACTTGCTATAATCTATAGGGGGAAGTACTGGGAACTCCTTAGCTATCAAAATGGCTATATATGGCTCAACACTCATAATTCTTGCCAGAGGGAAGATTTATTCTACTGTTACAAATAATATATCTTCCAAGGGGGATTTACTATTTGGTATGGCATAATCTTCATCACAGCTTTAAACATTGTGAAAAATGAGATAACTCAATGATCTTTTGACTGGAATTGATTTGGGATTTTTCCTGTTATGTCTCATGTAAGGGACATTTGGGCAGACTATTTTTTTTTCCCCCTCTTCAAGTGCTACATGCCCTGATGTAAAAAACAAAACACAATGAACCAAAAGAGAAACAAAACAGCTCTACTTCTGATTGATTGTCTTGGGGATAAAAAGTCACCTAGCAAAGCCAAATTTCCTTAATATCCATTCATAATCAAATTCTGAATAAAGAACAAACACATCACAAGAAAGTTCTAAGAACATTAATTCTTTTGTTAAAAAATAAGTCAGTAAACATGAATGGCTGAACAGCGAACTCAGAAACAATCGATGGTTATTGGATCCCATGAAGCCCGTGCACCAGCTCGTCCTTTTCACTTCCTGTGGTTCGTGAGGCTCCTCACAGGCTCTTCATAGACATCTTCACAAGTGGCTACTTATCCCAAGTTGATGGTAAGGCCATTTTACTAATACTTTATTTTTATGACTTCATATTATTGCTATTCTCCTTCTTTATTATAATCTGTTTTATTGGATTAAAAAAAAACACAAAGCATAGAGGATGCTGTATTTTCCCTCTTATACTGAAGCACCATTATAAAGACTACCAATGTAAACATGTAAGGATCTATACTTTTGAAAAGCACTCCCATAAAATATCCTGTCACTGCTTTGATGTGAGATGTGCACAATATACCTGTTGGCCTGAAAAAAAACAAAAAACACAAAATTGAGCCTATTAAGTTGTTTTCCGCTTCCTCCTTGTGCTCTCAGAGATTTCACGGTCATTAGTAGCCTCTCTCCAGTTTGCAGGATTTGGAAAGTAACACTGAGTTTAGTTAGGACCACAGCCTGGCCAACCAGTCTAATAATGAGCCCTTCATCTACCTCTATTTCTCCATCTCAGGTTCTAAATCCTCACAATGTGGCCATGATCACTGTGACATGAAAGAACTGGGAGTGGGGAATGGGTTCAGTGTTCTCTGAATTCTATGATTCTAATATTTCTGAATCTGGAATTTCCTTGAAAAAGAATGGGAGCTGCCTGATATAATTCAGCAAGGTATTTTCTTGTTTCCTTTTTGAAACACATCAGCAAAAGTACAGGTGCAGTAAAATCTAGTCTGATCACCTTTTCCTAAAGAACCGGATAAATATCTAGATTGAGATCATCCAGCTTTTCCCAGAGGAGACACATCAGGACAAAGTGAGAGTTTTGAGATGTGAATGCTTCCAGGCTCCTCATTTTTCTTACGAAGGTGTTGTAGGATATAAAGTGACACATTAATAATCAAAAATTAGTAATGAGTCTAATATTTGCCAGATCATCAAATTGGGGAAACCACTAATAAAGTATATCTGTTTTTAGAAAAAAAAAATCTGAAGAACCAATGTCAGAAAAATAGGTACCTGCTAATTTTCTGTTTGTGCCCTAAGGCAACTGTTAAAGAAGCTCAGTTTATAAAGGAAGATAAACAATATGTTATAAATGTTGCCTTCTGGGAGCTTGTCACACAAAGATTTCTTTCAAGCCTATTTCTAAATATTAGTATATGTAAAATATAAAACATTTTGGTAACATCAAACATGAATTCAACTGGTCCATGTTATTCACTTTCTATTTTCAGACCTTCAGAGTATAGTTGTCAATATTTCTGGCTAACAGTGAAATATGGAAAAACAACTTCTGTAAGTTTCTCTTAAAAATTCACTATCTAATTGTTTGAGGGAGATATAAAAGAAATCTAACTCTTTTTCAGAATGTACACACACAAAATCAATACCTTCAACTACTAAACTCACAAATATGACAACAGATTAAGGGCATTTCTATACTGGAGAATGATGTCAGCTTCATGAGTCAGTCAATGATGTTTAGAAGAAATATAAAACAGAAGAGTATAAAAATTTTCCAGTAAATTCAGGGTCATTTTAATGGTCATATAAATGCCATAATTTAAGTGTTAGGTTCTCTGACACTTTTAGTGCCTCTTATACGTCTAATTCAGAAAGATTTGTAGAAGAAATTCTCCTTGATTCCACATGTGCTATTCGATTTTTTAAAAGTCTCAAAAACGTGTTTGGCCAATCTAGATGAATTGGCCTTGTTAGTTGTCCAACACTGTCAGGAAAAAATGATTAGCCTAGATTTCATAGTGCATATTTCCTATCACAGAAGAAGATGCTTCAGGCAAGACAGTACCTAGAGAAAGCATTGACAGCTATTTGTAAATATTTTGATAATTAATTGAATTTTCTATCAGGTAAATAGAAAGTTTTGATTTGGGTGAATCAATGTGAATTGTGTTAATGAAGAACAACTAGAATTTTCTAAAACACAAATCTACAAGAATATTAATTCCATATAAGGAAAAAGATACAAGAGAAAGGAAAAATAAAAAAAAAAAAAACCCAGACTCTAGATCTGTCTATCTTATCCTGAAATTAAAATCTTCTGTGTCAACACTTTAATTACAATGCTGGACAATAATAGTCTTTGACTCACTATTTGGGGAGGACAAGTCACTTATTTTAGGTAACATTTTAACCTAAAATTTGTTAGATACTAAAATCATCGTAACTTTGAGTTCTACGAAATTAACATTTAAAAAAACTTACTTGAGACCAGTAACCACAATTTTTAAATAAACCTATAGAAAACAATTAAATATTTAAGATAAATTGTGGCACAGTTAAAATCTAGACTTCAAAATTTCTTCTTTTTACAATAATCTTGCAATAGATCTTTCACTTTTCATTGGTAGGCAGAGGTTTAAATATTCGGGGGGGTAGCAAGGAACAGATATGGAACTAGCCTTGGAACACGTAGGGGACTTTAAGGAAATTTGATGGCATGTTGTGAGATGAAAAAAAGAAACATCACAAAATAAGGTGAGGAAAAAAACAGTAAGCTATCAAGGTTGTCTCCTGAAAAGTATCCAGCCATGCACTTCGAAAGATATCTTTACTGGATCCTGCTGGCAGTTGCTCTAAAAACTGAAAAAGCTGTAAACCCTTCATGTTGTCGATAGAGTCCTGGCTGAGACACGCGTTCAAAGAGGTTTGCAGGGGTGTGTATCGCTCCTGTCTCTCCCCTACAGGGAGAAGAATTCAGTTCAACTCAGCAGCAAACTGAGAGCTTCTGGATTGGTCCTCGCTCTGAAGGCAGCTGGCAGAGTGTCACTGTGAAAGTTGGTGCCAGATTTAGCGATTGCTAGGGAAGAGCACAGAGCACGTTTGGCAGTGTTGCAATTTAAAGAAACCTCACAGGAAAGAGCCGCACAGTTTGAAATGGGCTCTGTGTTTAGCTACTGAGCAACTCAAACCCCAAATCTTCACCTTTTTTTTTTTTTTTTTTTTTTTTTTTTTTTTTTTTTTTTTTTTGAGACAGAGTCTCGCTTTATTGCCCGGGCTAGAGTGAGTGCCATGGCGTCAGCCTAGCTCACAGCAACCTCAAACTACTGGGCTTAAGCAATCCTTCTGCCTCAGCCTCTCAAGTAGCTGGGACTACAGGCATGCGCCACCATGCCCGGCTAATTTTTTCTATATATTTTTAGTTGGCCAGATCCTTTCTTTCTATTTTTAGTAGAGACGGGGTCTCGCTCTTGCTCAGGCTGGTCTCGAACTCCTGAGCTCAAACAATCCGCCCGCCTCGGCCTCCCAGAGTGCTAGGATTACAGGCGTGAGCCACCGTGCCCGGCCTCCAAATCTTCACCTTTAAGAGGACAGTTTTACCTCTAGTTATTCTTCTTGGCTTCCTACTCCGGAGGATCATTTTAAGCCAGGAAAAGGAATAAAGTTACATTCTTGTAATTATGTGAGACTGTTTCCTTGGTAGGGGGAAGAAGAGTGTCTTGTATGGTCTGCTTTTTCTGAGTCTCATGCCTACTATTGTTTCTATTGTTTCATAGGTAAACAGGTGGCTCAGCTCTTTTCAATCATATTAAATCGTATATAATTTAATCATGACATGAATAAGACTGTTTTCAATTTCACATATATTACGTCAATTGATATAAGCAATATGAATTACTTCACACTATTAAAATATTACCTAACTTTTCTGATAGTAAAGGAAATAAACAAATAAAAATGAAGGTTTGGCATTTGCTATACAATAAAAGAAAAATATGGACCACAGACCCAAATTTCAGTCCCAATGACTTTCTATTGGAATCTTCTAACACCTAAAGTTTCACTTAATCTCTAAAATTGTTTTAGCCTTTTACCTTCAAATTACTTTTGTATCAGTTTTGGGGCATCATATAAGCTTCTCTGGATGATATTTCATATACATGATCTGAAACAATGTAGCAGCATTTTTCAGACATGCAAATGGAAAAGATAGGAAAGGGGAATTATATGCCTGATGCCATGATCCCATGCCTTCACAGCTGATACTTCCTTTCAGCCTCGTGCCTTCCCCTTTAGAACAGACATTATTTCAGTGTCATAGATGGGGACCCTGAAGCTTTGAGAGCTTAAGTAACTTGCTCAAGATCTTAATAATAAATGGCAGCGCTGGGAATGGAACCAGGTCACTTGACTTGAAAGCTAGTCCTCATTCCAATACACCACTTTGCCTCCACCCCTTAATGGCCCTACTAAGCCAAGAATAAGATAGTTTAAGTGAAGGAATGAATCAAAACAATTATTTCCAACTGGTCAGAAATTAAGTCGCTACAGCATAATCTTCTACCTCTTATGATTCAGATAAAATATAAGAAATAAAAGGTGATGAGATAAGTTTCCATTTTAAACATTTATTCAAGACATATTGAACTTCCTTGTTACCAGTTTGACAATCTTGCAAGGGGACCGTGAGAGTGTGAAAGGAGAGGTAGGTGGGACGTGCCCATCTACATGCCTGTGTCTAGATACCCCTCCTGACAACAGACAGAACCGTGCTGCCACCCAGAGTGAGGGACAGCTGGGAGGGTAGTGTGAGGCTCCAGCAGAAGAATTTTGGGTAACAGCAAGCCACAGTTGGATGCTACCTGCCAGGCATGCCAGAGTTTGTCAATTTCCCTTATGAACTCTTTGTATCTGAACTTGTTCACTGATGCCATCTCACTTAGCTGATATCATGCTCTTGTTAACCCCTTCAATCTCTGCATGGACTAGGAGAACCACATGTGCAGATTAAAACTGATACAAATATTCATAATATAATTGAAATTATGCTAAATCAGGAAAGCCTAATCTGGAATGAGAGGTAGAGTTTATATTCCCCTGCCAAAGAAATGGAATGGCTACTGAGAGAAGTGAGGTTGGTGTTTTCTGGGGAAAAGTATATAGGAATATGAACATATTATCTACTATTCACCACAGGCTCCATTCTGTGTAAACCATATGCCCGGTAACTTCTCTCCATCTTCTTCTATTTGAAACCTTAACTTCCATAATCCTTCACCCTCATTGTTCCCTAAGGACCCCGTTAAGTTCTAAAGTCTCTTACCACCTACTCCTTCTTCTGCAAAGACCAACTAAAACCCCTGACCCATCCTTGACTGAGGGAGGGCTCAGACACACACCCTTCTATACTAATGAGTCAAACCTAATTTCCCTGTGAGTGATCAAGTTTTGAGGTTCATGCACCTCTTTATCTGAACTACAGATATAATTGTATATTATATGCAATATGGGCTCTTTTCAAATTATCTAGTTTTTTAATCACTACTGGCTTCATTTATTTTCTTAAATTGTTTGAATTGGGGAGAATATTGATTTTAGACTGGATAGAAAAGAATGCTTGTCTGTTTCACAGTATTTACTGTGAAGTGCTTGTAAATAATTTTGCTTATCTGTACTTTTCATGGAAATAATAAAACTAAATGGGAAACTGGGAAAAAAAGGTGAAAGGGAGTAGGAGAAAGAAAGGAAGGAAGGAAGGAAGAGCAAAAGAAAGAAAGCAAAAGAAAGAAGGAAGGAAGAGAGAAAAAACAGTTCATTTTTACTTAAAGCATTTTGCTACAAAATTGCTTCCCAGGTTTGGATCAAGATTTTCGGACCTCATCTGGTGCAGCCTAGACCTCCTGCCAGTGCTTGGAAAAGAGAAAAGAGGAGCTTGTCCCTGTTACTGACAGTACAGAACAGCCACAGGATTCTCACACACTGATACAACAAAATTATCCACTTAGGCATTTTCCTTTTTTCCTTCCATTTAGGGAAAGAGTTTTATTGTAGCTTATTTTGTATCACAATCTTGTTATTTTCCCCCTCTGACATCAAGCTGTAAGATTGTCCTAGAGCCAGACACAGCTAGAGACAGAGAGATGAAAAGAATATGCAGGCACCAAGAAAGTGGTTTCCTAGCAACAGTAACTATTTCAAAGGTTTCATAACTCTTGTGTCGTTTCAATTTCCATAGCAATGTGGGGAATAGTAAATAGTATATGTTATCTGCTTAATCTAATGAACTTTAATCAACCGATGATGGATAAATGAAGGAAGCATCTATACTTGTTCTATTAGATTCTACCTTATTAGCTGTTATATATATTAGCTTCTAAGATCTAGGTTTTGTTGCTGAAAGTAATGTGTTATGATAAATCAGATGGCTTTCTTAAATTCTTACTCCCTTTTTCTGTTCTCTCCTTTTTTCCCAGAGGCATTTACTAAAGCAATTCAAAAGAAAAAGTTATTCCAGAAGAAGAAACTATATTTTCAAAAATATAAATTTGATGAAATTTAAATATTAAGATTTCAGGTCTGGAGGTCAGAAAAAATAGTTATGCAAAATTCAGTTGTTTTTTTTTTTTTTGAGCGGAATATAATTGAGTTGGAAGTTACCAGAGTGATCATTTTGCCCTTCTCTCCTGATCTGAAATGATTTTAGTTTTAAAATTGGACCCACTAAAAGCAAAGGCACTTTTAAAATAAATCAGACTCCGTACATATCACATTCAAAATGCTATAGTTATAGTATTTCATTTCTTTTCTTCTTAAACAGCAAGGCTATGTTCCTTCTCTGTGTACACCCACCTCCTCCACAGAAAGACTGCACAAGTAAATATGGGTAAAGCCTTTTGAATTCATATTGGGACAGTCATTAAAGACTAAAGAGGACAAAATTATGTTAGTGTATGTCAGAAATACATAGGAATAGAAATATATATGTATCCAGTCTCTAAGTCAAGAAGAAATGTTTCTTACATTGCTTATATATTTTTAAGAGAGAAAAATCCACATGAATTATTTTGAGTTTTGTGAAGAAAATATTTTAAAGTGAAAAAGCAGTAGAGATAAAACTACATTTGTAGGATCTTTTATAAATTATCAGGTAGATTAATAGATATGAATCATTACCCCATATTTTACAGGTAGCTGTCTATTCCATAACCTTTGGTGTATTTCTCTGGAACTATTGTTCACAGGAGACACAGAGGATACGGGAAGATACATCTATTCTCTCAGACCATGGTTAATGTTAGGGCAATAACAAGTGTTATGAGACCATTGCTATTGTTAAGCAGTATACATTTAGAAGGTCAAAAAGAATTTCTATGGGCTCAGTGAGGCCTCCTATGATATGTTCCTTGGGATTTGTAAAACCCTATTAAACAAGAGTCTTTCAGTGTTTCAGGAACAACTTCTTCTTAGGAATTCTGAAGAAGACTTGCCCTACACTGAAATCTGTTCTCTATATTTATAAGTAATGTTACAGGGTATTTTTTATTTCAAAATATTGTGGAGGCACAAATGTTTTTTGTTACATGTATCTATTTTGTTATGCTTGAGTCAGGGTTATAAGTGTGCCCTTCACCCACACAGTGTTCATTGTACTCGTTAGGAAGGTTTTGGCCCATCCCCTTCTCCCCCCTCCCCCCTGCTGGATTTCCACTAAGTTTTACTTCCATCTGTGCACATATATGCTCATTGGTTAGTTCCAGTTTAATAGTGAGTACATATGGTGTTTGTTTTTCATTCTTACAATATTTCACTTAGGAGAATGGTCTCCAGTTCCATCCAAATTGTTGCAAAAGGCATTAATTCTTCCTTCTTCATGGCTGAGTGGTATTCCATAGTATACATATACCACATTTTGTTAATCCACTCATGAATTGATGGGCACTTGGGTTGATTCCACATCTTTGCAGTTTGAATTGTTATGCAATGAACATTTGTGTGCAGGTGACTTTTTGATAAAATGATCTGTTTTCCATCGGGCAAATACCCAGTAGTGGGATTGCTGGATCAAATGGTAGGTCTCCTTTTAGTTCTTTGAGTAATCTCCACACAGTTTTCCATAGAGGTTGTACTAACTTGCAGTCCCACCAACAGTGTATAAGTTCCTTTCTCTCTGCTTCCATGCCAGCATCTATTGTTTTGGACTTTTTAATAAAAGCCATTCTAACTGGGATAAGGTGCTATCTCACTGTGGTTTTAATTTGCATTTCATTGAAAATTAGTGATGTTGAGCATTTTTTCATATGTTTATTGACCATTTGTCTATCTTCTTTTGAAAAGCTTCTGTTCATGTCTTTTGCCCACTTTTTAATGGGCTATTTGTTTTCTCCTTGCTAATTTGCTTGAGTGCTTTGTGCATTCTGATTATTAGCCCTTTATTAGATGCATAGCTTGTGAATAATTTCTCTCATTCTGTAGGTTGTCTATTTTATCTGTTATTTTCCTAGCTGTGCAGAAGCTTTTAAATTTAATCAAGTACCATTTATTTACTTTTGTTGTTCCTGTGATTGCCATTGGGATCTTCTTCATAAATTCTTTGCCTAGGCAGATATCTATTAATAGAAAAGTTTTTCCAACATTTTCTTCTAGAATTCTTATGGTTTCATGCCATATATTTAAGTCTTTTATCCATCTTGAATTAATTTTTGTGAGTGGTGAGAGTTGCAGATCCTGTTTCAGTCTTCTGCATGTGGCTATCCAATTTTCCCAGCACCGTTTATTGAATATGGCTTCATTTCCCCAGTGTGTAATGTTGTCTTCTTTGTCAAAGATCAGTTGGCACTATGGGGATAGTTTTACATCTGGGTTCTCTGTTCTGTTCCATTGGTCTATACCTCTATTTTTCAGTCAATACCATATTATTTTGGTTACTAAAGGCTTATAGTTTGAAGTCTGGGAATTGTGATGGCTCCAGATTTGTTCTTTTTGCTTAAGATTGCTTTGGCTATTTGGGATCATTTTCTGGTTCCAAATGAAGCATAGAATTATTTTTTCTAGATCTGTGAAACATGACATTGGTATTTTGGTGGAGATTGCACTGAATCTGTAAATCACTTTGGAATGTATGGACCTTTTAACAATGTTGATTCTACCAATCCCTGAGCGTGATATGTTTTTCCATTTGTGTTGTCTGCGACTGTTTCCTAAGTATTTCATAGTTCTATTTGTAGAGATCTTTCCCCTCCTTGGTTAAGTATATTCCTAGGTATTTTATTTTCTTTGTACCTATTGTAATTGGTATTGAGTCTTTGATTTGACTCTCAGCTTGACTGTTATTGGTGTATACTAATGCTACTGATTTGTGTACATTGATTTTGTACCATGACACTTTGATGAATTAATTTATCAGTTCCAGGCGTCTCTTGGTGGAGTCTTTGGGGTTTTCTATATATAAGATCATACCATCAGCAAAAAGCAATAGTTTGACCTTCTCTTTTCTCATTTGGATACCCTTTATTTCTTTTTTTTTTTTGCCTGATTGCTCTCTGGCTAGGACTTCTAGCACTATGTTGAATAGAAAATTAGTGACAGAGAGCACCCTTGTCTTATTCCAGTTCTTAGTGGGAATGCTTTCAAATTTTCCCCATTCAGTATGATGTTGGCTATGGGTTTGTCATAAAAGGCTTTTATAGTCTTGAGATATATTCCTTCTATGCCTAGTTGGTTGAGGGTTTTTATCATGAAAGGGTGCTGAATTTTGTGGAATGCTTTTCTGCATCTATTGAGATGATCATATGGCCTTTGTTTTTGCTTCTGTGGTGAATCACATTTATTGATTTGCATATATTGAACCATCCTTGCATCCCTAGGATGAAGCCCACTTGGTCATGGTGGATTATTTTTTTGATGTGCTGTTGAATTCAGTTTGCTAATATTTTATTGAGGATTAAACAGCAGAATCATAATTGCTGGGGACTTCAACATCCCACTGATAGAACTGGAAAGAGACAGTGGACTTAAATGATACCTAGAACAAGTCTAACAGACATTTGTGTAACATTTAACTCAAAAACTACTGAATACACATTTTTCTCATCAGTACATGGAACATTCTCCAAGATTGATCATATCTTAGGTCACAAAACATGTCTCAACAAATTAAAAAAAAATAGAAACCATAGCATGTATCTTCTCAGACCACAGTGGGATAAAACTAGAAATCAACTGCAAGAGAAACACTCAATTCTCCACAAAGTCATGGAAATTAAACAACCTGCTACTGAATGATTATTGGGTCAATAATGAAATTAAGATGGAAATCAAAATATTCCTTAAACTGAATGACAAAGGGCACACAAGTTACCAAAATCTATGGAATTCAGCAAAATCAGTACTAAGGGGAAAATTCATGGCCTTAAATGCCTATATCAAAAAGACAGAAAGATCATAAATTAACAATCTAATGACATGTCTTAGGGAACTAGAAAATGAAGAACAAACCAAACCCAAAGCCAGCAGAAGAAGAGAAATAACAAAGGTTAGAGCAGAATAAAACAAAATAAAAAACATAACAAAATAAAACAAAACAAAAAAATACAAGGGATCAATGAAACAAAAAGTTGGTTCTTTGAAAAGGTAAACAAAATTGATAGACTTCTTGTTAGATTAACTAGGAATAGAGGAGAAAGGACCTTAAGCTTAATCAGAAATGAAAAAGGAGATATTGCAACTGATACCACAGAAATACAAAATATCATCTGTGAATACTATGACAATCTCTATGCACATAAACTCAAAATCATAGAGGAAATGGACAAATTCCTGGAAACATACAACCTCCCAAGAGTCAAACAAGAAGAAATAGAATTCTTGAACAGACCAATAATTAGCAATGAGATTGAAGCAATAAAAAATCTTCCAACCAAAATAGCCCCAGACCACATGGATTCACAGTTGAATTTTACCAGACCTAAAAAGAAGAGCTGGTACTCATACTGCAAAAACGATTCCATAACATTGAGAAGGAGGGAATCTTCCCCAACTCATTCCATGAAACTATTAGGTTATTAAGTATGGAATGTCCAATTTCCTTAAGTTCTAAGTTTGACAGTTGATATATCTGACAACAGATTTGGCACCTTTTTTTTTTTTAATTGTGAAGGTACACCCTCATTCTTTCAAACATACATTTTAGCTTGTGATTATCTTTCAGTTTTTTTTTTAGATAAATTTTTGTGAAATCATGGGTAAGTTAAAAATTTGTGTTATTTTTGAATATGAGTTCCTTCATGAAACCAATGCAGACAGCTCAAAATATCAACGGAGTGTTTGGGAAGGATGTGGCTAATAAACACATAGTACATAGATGGTTTGATAAGTTCCATTCTGGTGATTTTAATCTTGAAAATGAGCCATGTAGGTGACCTGAGACAAAGGTGGATAATGATGAGCTGAAAGCTGTATTGGAAGAGCATCTATCTCAACCTACGTGTGAATTAGCTGCCAGGTTTGCTATTACTATTCAGTAACATTGGACCATTTGAAACAAATCTGCAAGGAAAAAGAAGTTGGATAGACAGGTGCTGCATGAATTAAATAAGCACCAGAAGAGAAATCGTCTCAAAGCTTGCCTATCTTTGCTGTTACAATGTAAAGGTAAACCATTTCTACACAGTATTGTTACCTGTGATGAATAATGGGTTATTTTTGACAATTGCAAGCATTCAGCACAATGGTTGGATAAAGATGAAGTGCCGAAACACAGTCCAAAATCTAAACACTGATGTTAAACACTAATAAAGCTACTGGTGTCTGTTTGGTGGTCCAGCACTGGTATTATCCACTACAGCTTCATGAAACCTGGTCAATAGATTACAATAGATGTCTACTGAAACCAATTATATGAAATGATAAGGGTGCTTGTGATTAAGGAGCCTAGATTGGTCAATAGAGACAGGTCAATCCTCTTGCAAGATGACATGTTACAAAAAACAATGCTGCTCAAACTACAAAAGTTGAACTTGGAAACTCTCTGGTATCCACCATATTCACCAGATCTTGCACCAACTGACTACCACTTCTTCCAGGTTTTGGACCACTTCTTGCAAGGAAAAAGATTCAATTCTCAAGAAGTTGTGGAAAATGCCTTCGGTGATTTCATCACCACTTGCTCTCCAGGCTTCTTCACTGCTGGCATAAGCAAGCTACTGCTAAGATGGCAAAACTGCATCAATAGTTTAGGCACATACTTTGATTAATTTTACTGCTTCTTGTTTGAGATATAATAAACTAAACTTTTGATTTGACATCGGACATTTCATATTTCATGACCTAACAGTATCACCTTGACAACAAAGCCAGGAAAGGACACAAACAACAACAAAAAGAAAACTACAGACCAATATCCCTTATGAATATAGATGTTACAGGGTATTTTTAAGGTTCAATGAAAAGAAAAGGAACATGTGATTTTTCATTTCAGGGTAGGAACTAAGGAATGTATGGCATTTTGATATTAATTTATCAGCTATAAAATTATTCAATTTGAAATAATTGTAAATGCAAAAGAGACACATCCATATTTTTATTCTCCATTGATACAGAAAACATGTATTTACAGAGGCATACTTTAGTGGAAGCATTTATTATATGATTTGATTTAATTACCCTTAAATCATCTTTTTGACAGTTAATAGTCCAATTAGCAAGTATGGAAAAATTCTGATGGAAATCAAGAATTTTTGTGCCAAATATTTTTCTTTATATAAGCAGTAAAATTTTGATAATTAGCCATCACAATGTGTCACTCTAAAATCTGCATATTTTGATGATAGTCTAAGACTACCTGGACAGCTTATTTCTGAAAAGAAAAAGAGAAGCTTATTTAGAGATACAGTACTTTGGTATTCTTTAGCACCTAAGACATTAATATCTTCTGAAAACTGCCTGTAAGTATATCATGTATCTTACTTAAAACCGGCAACATTTCAGTCTTAATTGTCAATCAAAAATGCATTATCCATCTAATTTTTAGAATAATTTTGTTACTTAAATATATTACAGAAAATATTAATACAGGAGATCCCCACAAGATAATTATAGTTGGAGAAGAACATAAGCTAAATTATTATTCAATTTCCTTTTAACTTTTACTCCTTTGTTCTATAAGCAACTCCATACTTGTAAGTTTTTCATGCTGATATTCTAGCTAGAAATTTGTGAATAGTAAGGTTTGGCAACTGTAAACTACATCAGATTTTTTAAATGAGGAAATACTCCCTTCCTCTTGCAATGTGAAGTCACTCTTCAACTGTTTTCGTTGCTTTTCTTCATAGAATGTTCTTAGAATAGACATGTGGGTTTATTGCCGACATCTGTACCTTATTGAAATAGCTCAGAAATATTGTTCTCCCCATCTGATAAATCAGGTAAAAGCCTTTGGTTCCTTCCACATATCATTGTGAAAACTCTGTGGTGTGTATTTATATGCACATGTGTCTCTTTGCAATGTGCACATCATAATAAAGTTCTCAAACAAGCTAGATAATGCAAAATGACAGAATAGACCATTTTCTCAAAATCACTAGCATGGCACTGTGTCAGTGTGTGTTTTTGTCACCACTTATCCCTAGAGTAAATGCTAAAATGACTCATAAACCTTGTGTATACCGTGTCAGTGCTTGTAAGCATTCAGAATAATTTGCACACAGGTTGGAAAACAACATTTTATCTCTAAACAACTCAAATCTAAAATCTCTTACTGCCCTGGATGGATTTGAGGCTGATTAATGTCTCCACTCATGAAAGGCAACTTCTCCCTTCCCTCACTGCTGACAGTAAACCTCAGTCATGACCCAGACAAATGCTGTGACTATACGTCTACAGTTCTTGGGGACAATTATTGCCTCCATGCCCCACTGTGTACATTTTTGTATTTTTTGAGAGTAAACATCCACGCGAAAATCATTAATCTTTAGTAACCTTAACTACAGCTTAGTACAGAGACAAAAGAATTATTCATTAATATCCAACATTTTCTATTTGAAATAAAATTAGTTAATATGAGGAATGAGGATTTGCTGAGTGAAGAAACATGAGTTAGGGAATGAATTTACTATATTTATGAAGTATGTCTTTTAAACATATGTTACCCTACCCTCTTATCCACCAGTTGTTCTACAGACTTATCTACACCAATCACTGCATGTGTCCTCTCTTGAATCCACTTTTCCTGGCTCTTGGTACCTCTGGCCAGGTTTCCCCTTGTACAGTCCCGTCTGTTTTAATCTGTTATTTTCAGATTGTCAGGGGCCTCCTGAGCTACACCTTAAAGCTTCCCATCAGCTTTAACTTCTAAGTGATTGTCAGTGGAGGAGACCAACTTTAATCTGAAGATCAAGATATTAAAATAAAAGATCATAATTGTTAGCAAAGAAATACTCTTCCAACCATCACTCTTCTCTCTCCCTAGAATTATATTTCTTACCTCTCTTCGAAGAATGCAGTGGACCATGACAATAACAAAGCCTTGCAACGAATCAAACACAGCAAAAAGTATTTGAAACAATATGGAGCGTTTATCTGTCATGGCCAGAACTGCAGACATCCATGTCAAAGCCAGGAGAGGCAGCACCACACAGGAGCTCCAAAGAGACGCCCTGTTGAGAGACACAGAAAACAACATAATGTAGCTGCATGTCACGCCCCAGGCCATAACCAAACCCCCGTTCAACAAAGCATTTTTGTATGTGGCACCAAGATCTTTAACTTAGAAACCACAAAGCAGATAACATTTGAGAGTTCTATTTATTTTTTTTACAGACTATCCCACAATAGTTATAAAGGCAGTTGCCAATTATGAATATTTAAATATGCTCTTAGCTCTAGTATTAGCAAACATATTTTTTTTTCATCATAGCATTTTCTCACATGCACTGTAAAAGATTTGTAACAAGAAGATGTAAATGATTGGGACTAACATGGCATTACTGGCGGTGGTGGCTGACAAAGCTGTTGTTGAAACTACTCCACACTTGGCACATTTGAGCGTCAAACCGCTATGAGGCTCACTCATCTGACTGCAAACAAACAGAACACCCACAAAAAGAACAAAATATTGAATTGTCACCGAAAAAAAAATTGTTGCTGCAAGTTAGCTTTTAAATACGATTTCATGCAGAAAAGTATACTTATCAAAGATGAATGCTCTAGGTCATTGTTAAAGATGCATTTATACTATATATTTTCTTTGTAACATTTACCTTTTAATAATATGGGCCTTTGTTGCATGCAAAGCATATTTCCATCATTTACATCGTAGATGGCCCTGTGTCTATAGATCAAAGTTGCCCAATACACTGAGTTAAACATAAGCATGTGCTTGTGTAGACATACAGTGAAAACCCTTTATTCAGACCCCTGATAATCAAACATGTGAAGACTCTCAGCTCTAAGGATTTTCACTGTTATTTGTGGAAGTCACATATATCAGTTAAAACCTTCTGAAATGGAAACGTTTATCTCAGAATTCCAATATAGAAAGGAATATATTTTGGGAGTCTTCAATTATTTGTTGAACATGTAGCTTTTATTTCAACAGATTCATATTTTGAAATTTCTTCTAGCACCAATGTATTGGCCATATTTTAAGATGATCTGAATATAGGGGCTGATGAAATTTGATGAAATATTAGTTGATAAAAAGAGTGATAGTTTTCTGCTTTAATAAACACATTTAACATAATCATTAAATTTATGATATTCTTTCTGAAAATTAGTCATAGACTCCAATCTTATAGCATTCAAATGATCTATTCTAGTCTAGAGGATTTTACAGGTAAATTCAGATTCAAACAATTCAGACTTCATCTACTACAACATAGAAGCAAAGTCACACTACACAGAAAAACTTTATATGCATTTTGCTTCAGAAAAGTGTACCTTGAAAATGACGGATTTATTAGAACATAAACAAAAACCAGAAAGGAGTTACTGAATTAAGATTCAAAACATTTTGAAATAATATTCTGTGGTGTGCTTCTCCAGTCCATTCCCATGGGGTGTCTATATCTAAAATATGTTTGCCTTGTGAGTTTTTAAAAATAAGTTATAGTGGAGTTGCATTCCTACGTGGCAGAAAAGAGAGAAAGTGGCAGAAGAGAGAAAATTGTAAGAAGCTCGTAATTTAGAATGTCTGGTTTCTTTTAAATAAGTGTACTCATCTGTGACTGGTGCTCATGTGTGGTAATAAATCTGAAAGCTATTAAGTATGTAGACTGATCAGCAGACCCCATGAGAAAAATCAACGCTTTCAAAGTTGGGTGTAAAGGTGGGGAATATAATACTAAATCGTTCATTTTACTGATCCAATTTAGGGCCTATGTACCAGCCACATGTGCCCAAACTTTTCAAAATAATATGTAATCAATAATCTATCGCAGTATAGTTTACAAAGCCTCCATGGACATGCTGATGTGCTTGAACCTACTCCCAAAGGAGTACTTAGACTGTTATTCTCCACAGTGGCTGCACGTCAGCTATCTGGCCACACTGCAAAGACTCTAATTTAAGGGGACCCCAGGCATCTGTCCTTTTTCAAATAGGAATGAGCACCACTGCCCTAACTATACATTTGAGTTTCTTCAATCTTGTTAGATCTGAGCAGATTAATATTGAAGAGGTATGGATTAGTCATTTACTGTTTCCTTTATCACAGAAGATAGGCTATTTGGTATTTATGCTTCGAATATGAATGTGGCTATCTTTCTCAATTTAAGGATACTTTGTAGGCTCTGAAACAAGATTGAAAAGCCAACAACTACTAAAAAATAATTTTAAGTACACAATGTAAGCAAGTATTTTAGTCCTGAAAACTGTGATTTAATCTATGTATGAACTTGTTTGACAAGAAATCTTAAACCAGTATTTGAAATGCTTATTTGTCTTTATTTGAGCCCTATACATACTTCCCTTACTCAGGGCTAACTGTTGAAAACTGTGCTTGCTGCTAACTGATCGGACACCTCCAGCATTCTATTATTGAATGTGAACAAAGGAGAAGAAAGATTAGTGACCTAGAGAGATGTAATGTTTTTTCCCAGTTTAAATGGCTACTACAGAATTTAATATAATATGAAGAACACATAGTCTACAACGCTAAATCAAGTTGCTGCAGTGAAAAATAAAATCTTGTTTCTTTGTTGTACAGGAAATTATGCCTTTATAAAATAAAAAGTTCAAACAGTTAAAAAACAGTTGAATTGTCTATATGTTTAAATGTAACCAATATATCCACCAGGGCATTTCACTACTCTTCCAAATTGTTCTGTCTACTCCCATTATTACTATGGATCTTGAAACTGACAAATCCTAGAGTTACCTTTCCAATTTTATTTCCTTTAAGAAAAAGTATGATCTGATTGGCTGATTATTAATATTCTAAAATATTCCCTGGAACGGAAATGTACCGCCCCCCCCAGAAAAATCACATGAAATTTATAAAGGATCCTAGTAAATAGTTTCTTAGTTTCAGGTAGATAAGATAAAGCAGTTTAAAATAGTAGATAAGAAAGATTCATTGCAGAAAAGTAGAGAAAATTAAATTTTCTGTTTAAGTTGTTCTAAAAAGATACAATGCCATTTTATCCTGTTTTCATGCTTTCCAATTAGCATTTTATATAAGATTTGTTGTTATTTGCAATAAATCCTTCCTTGGTAAATATATTTCATGTATTAGAAAAAATTTAATATAGTTTGGATATTATAAAACTTGTCAAGCTTCATTCATTCATTCACTCATTTATATTTATTGAGCACAAACTATAAGCATGGTCATTTATAATAAATAATTATAAAAAGAAAACAGGGAAAAAAGAAATTGAAAAAATTGGAAGAAGAAACATCTTGATACAATATTCAATTCTAAATAATAGCATACTTGTATAACAGATGCTTGATGTGTATGTATATTCAAATAACCTGAAATGGCTTTTATAATTAGAGAGATCAATTTTCAAGTCAATTAGCCTCCTGCTTAATGTTTCTTTATTTTGATTATTTGTTCTTTACAGAAGTCTTTCTTTAGTACTGTCCTCATTACTTCTCTGTGAACTAAAATTATTCAAACAAACATAGCTTCTAAAATTTTTTTCAATCATACTTTGGAATAGAGAAAAAATTTCAATCTATATTTACCTAAACTAAAATAGTATTTTATATTTAGAAATATTTTTTAAAAACTAAAGTAATTAATTTGTTAATAGCCCTTTTATGTTTTAGACAGTAGCCAGAATTCTGCTTTTATAACATATCTGTTTCTCTGGCAGTGGCCTTTGAACCAAAAAACACTGACCCAGTTTTGCCAATGAAACATACGTAACTTCTAAGAATATTTTTAGAATTAGAGGTTTTAAAAGTATAATTTCTTTGTTAACACATAGATTAAAATGGATAACTTCTAAATGCATAATATGGCAATATTGTCATTTCTTCTAAACCTGTTATCGCTTACAAAGAGCTTTATGAATCAAACTGGGTGTGTTACCTATAAAATAATTAAATGAGAAAAAATTATTGACTATGAATTTAATCAATCCTTAGGACTATAGTCATTTTGATGCTCTCACCTCTTTTTCTGATCACCATGTTGTGTGGATGGTGGAATCACAGACCCTTGATTGATAGTCAGGGACCTTTGAAAACAATCTAACCTGCTCAGTTTGGCTTCCTTATTTCACCCATCAAAAGAATGATGAGCAAATGCTAGCTATGTGCTAAATACTCTAATGCATGTTTTATACACATTATATTTCATATACTCTATGAGGCAAGAGTTATTTTCCCCATTTTACAGATGTAGAGATTGAGTTGTGAAAAGATAAAGTAACATGCCCAAAGACATACACACAGTACATTGCAGAGCCAGATATTCAGCATGGTTTTTTTTTGACTTCAAAAGTTTATCCAAACCACTAAAACCCTAATTTTCTTTGTTTAAATTATATAAGTTTATACTACTAATAGCAGAGATGAATTTCTATACCCAGTACTCAGTATGATCAATTTATTATTACATGATTATATTTTGGACAGAGATAACTGAAGAAGCTATTACTACAATTCTCACCACATGTGGCAGACTACCAAGAGTAACTGTGTGAACACTTAATGTCCAAATAGTACAGAAAGCTCATTTTCTGGAGGGAGGAGACGGACAAAAACTCACCTAACGAGTACGATGAACCCATTGGGTTCGTTGATGGAGATGGGCACATTTATAGCCCTGACTCAAGCCATGTGTCAAAAACATCTATACTCCCTTAATATTTTGAAATTTTAAAAAAGGTAAAAAAAAATACAAAAGAAAGCTCAGTTTCTGTACTAAGTTCAAGTCTTTCTATATAAGATGTTATGAAAACTATTCTGCATTGAAAAAATTCTATAAATGACAGAAGTCATCCCCTCTCGGGAAGGAACCTCCAAGATGTTTTTATTACATTATTGCAGTTCTAATGTTTGATATAAATGATATCAAATTTGTATATTGAAATCATTAAATCTCTTCTACTATGGAAAAAATACCTGGATTATCTTATACATCAGCATATAGATTATAAAAACACAAAGGACTTAAAATTCTCACCAGTAGGTGATCAAATACTGTGACTATTTAGTCATACCATCAATTATGAAAGAAAAGGAGAACAATTATAGGGATAAGTTTTGAATGAACATACAGTTTAACAGAACGGCAAATGCTATAAACATTTTATAAGAAAAACACAAAAGAAAAATCAAAGGCATTAATATTTCATTCAGGTTTCTATAAATTCATAGGATGACGTGATAATGTAACCTTAAAAAGCTGCTATCAATCTTCATATGAAATGTTATTAAGTTATCAGATGTGATGATATTATAATAACAGTAAAATTAAGGGAGATGTTTTTCTAAATTTTATAAGTGCTTAAAATATGCAAGCGAAAATTATAAATAACTCTTTCTAGCCAGTTATAGTTAAATGTCAAAAAATGAAAATATTAATATATGACAAAAATAGTGTTTGATAAGTGATTATTTCAAGTGAAGATTTTTTTTCTGATATATACACTTAATTAAAAAATGCAGCATTTTTGCCCTGTTTAGGTTTGCTTGTCCTGATTCTGTTCTGTCATCTGCCAACATTGTGTTCAGTCTACCTCCTGTACTTCGTGATCCAAACTAGGAGGACTTTGAGCCTTTACCTAAAGACAACTATTTTAAGTCTAGTCTTAACATTTAATCTTATGTGACGAGAAACAAGCAGGCAATATGCACAATTAAACTCAGATTTTTTAATGGTCTGCTATATTATTTTTAGGTTTTTGGTCATATTACTTAAAAATAGCGCATCGGAAGCTTGAATGGCAGAATCTACCAGATGCACTAGTACATCAAGAACAAAATTCAAGGCACAGTCAAATGCAGTCAATGATGATCTGGAATTGGAGTATGGGATTCACTGGTAAAGAACCTTCAAAATCCACCAATTGCAGCTTACCCGGCTCTGTGTTTGAGCTTTTTATCTAGGATCCCATCTCTGGAAACAAGTTTATTAAATACCAAAATGCCAATCACCATGTTGACCTGTCAAACAGAAACAAAGTTGACCTTTCAATGATATTGAAGGGAATCAGGTCCCTGTTTCTCCTGCAAAATCATCTTTAGTCAATTTATAACCACCACAGAATTATATACTCACAATAGTAGTGCTATGCACTTCTCAAACATTGTCTAAGTGCATAAAGGCATACCCAGTAATTTAACAGCGGTGTGCTACTTCAAAGTTTTTCGTTTGTTTGTTTTTTTGAGAGAGAGTCTCACTCTGTCGCCCTGGATAGAGTGCAGTGGCAACATCATAGCTCACTGCAACCACAAACTCCTGGGCTCAAGAAATCCTCCTGCCTCAGCCTTCTACAGTGCTAGGATTACAGGCGTGAGCAAAGTTTTAAAGTACATTAAGTACATCTAGTTTCCATGCTTTGCAGTTTACACTGGGGGAAATTAACCTTCCGTTGCCTAACTTTTAAATGGCACCATATTATGCCAATCCAGCATTCTTCAATCTTGAGTCAACCCTGAATAAAATCAATTGGTTAAATGTGTTTTCTCTATGTCTTAGAGCCAAGAGATTTTGAATCTCAGAGTGTGAGGCTAGGGTGAGCCCTGGCATCCAAAGATGTTGATGATTTTTCATTGTACCCAGCAGGGAGGACAAATGCCTAATTCCTAATGCAGTATGGTTATTCTTTTTTGTGGGATGGGGAGCATCCCCATCTGATGCATCATGTTTTTCTAGGCAAAAAGGAAACCTATTCAACTCACCAGAATCCTTGAAGCAATGGACACTAGCACCAATTCTTAAAATATGCTCTAGTGACACAACATTTTCTAAGACTCTGACTCTCACTTATAAGGTCCTTTGCATGATACAGCTGAAATAAAATTACACATAGTTTTCTTTCTCAAATAAAATTATAAAAAGCTACAGAGATAGATGTCTATTTGTCACAGTTTATTATGATGAGCACCTGTGGTTCTCTAATCTACCAACATTTCCTGAATAAAGGAATCCAGTCCAATGGGGAAACCAAGATAATAACAGAAAAATATTTTCTTTTCTTTTTTTAATGCCTTTCTTGCCCTTTATCTTCTATGATTCCTGGGCAACAGAATCTTGGTGCAACCCCAACCCCTGCTGATGCAAACTGTTACCATAAAGCTGAAATATATTTAATTGCTGATGTAAGGAAGATCCAAAGCACATTAAGTAGGGACTTAGGAGGTGTCACTCTTCATAGTTTCCTGACAAGATACCATTTAATCAAGAGGACATTTATTCATCTTTGTACTTCTCATTATTTGAATTAAAAGAACAAATGTATTTCATGGATTGTATTAATCTACACCGTAATCATGAGGGAACTTATCACCACTCCAAAGACCATACTTTGGTGTTTCAATTATATACACACTCTTTGTTTCTTCATTTTAAGGTTATATGTGCATTAACCTAGTAGCTTAGGGAAATGATTCAATTTATCAAATAAAAATTCAATGCAGCAGACAAAAATGTGTCTAACAGTTTTGATTTCCCTACGCTCTAAGCCTCATGCCTTGATTTTATTTTTCTTGTGAGTCATGGACAGTTTCTGCTCTCTGTTACAGCTTAGAGGAAGGAGAACAAAATTTAAAGGAGGAAAAAGTCATATACCCAAGTTATTAAGAAAGATGTTATTAGCTTCCAATTTTTTGAATGAATCGTTTGAGAAATCAAAGGATAATTTTCCAATTAGAAATCTAATTACACAGTGACATGAATCTTTATATTTAATTCAGATCATTTCTTTCATTCCTTATTTTCTCCAAAGATTTATTGGGCAAGAAAGAATTGTAATCAATAAATTCAGAGACAGAAAGAGAGAGAAAGGCAAATTATTAGGAAAATTTTCATGTTACCATAACTTAAAATTTTAACCAATTATTTTGTGATTCCTAAAAGAAAAATTTTAAATTCTTATGTGTAACATATGCCAGCGATTCTTAATCAGAGTGATTTTGCCCCCAAGGGAACATTGGAAAAGGTCTGGAGATGTTTTTGGTTGTTATAACTGGAGGGTGCCACTGGTATGTAGTAGGTAGAGGGAAGAGATGCCGCTGAACATCCTTAAATACACAGGACAGTCTTTACAGCAAGAAAACATCCAGTCCAAAATGTCTGGATCACTGAGGTTGAGAAACCCTGCTAGCTATTTTCTTTAGATATTTGGTAGTGGCAGCCTTGAAGAGATCTCCCTATTAATAATTTTGTGGATCATACAAAATAGTATAAAAGGCAAAATGACAATAAATGATGAGATTCTATACATTAAAGAGGAAGAATTTATTAAAATCTACTCAAACTTTTTCACAAATCTGAAATTACTGTGAGAGAAATAGCACACTCCTAAGTTTAAGATTCTTCAGTATTCAAAATAAGAATATTTTAGAGTAATAAAAGACTGAACAGCAATTGACATTCAAATCAGAGTAATAGTTCATTGAACTTTAAAATTTCCACACAAGACATGCATTAGCAGAATTGCCACTCTAATTGAACCAAAGTAGTCTTCTTTTGCTAAGAAAACAAAATAAGTTGATGTCGATGTTTACCAGGACAACAGCGGCTGCAGGTCCAACAAAAGCATAGAGTAGTCCTCCTTCAAGAGAAAGCCAGCAGCTGAAAAAAACATTAGATGAAAACTAAGAAAAATTAGTGATAAGTATTAGAACCGCTAAAGCAGGATACAAATAGATTATACATTTGGCCTTGGAATTTTGGCACATTTCATAGGTATTTAATTAAAGAAATACATAGAAGATGTAGAAAAAGCTAGAATTAGAGCATTTCATGAGTGAGAATTACTATACACCTCCCACTGAAAAGAAACTTTTATTATAAGGCCTCAAGTTCAGGCAGTTATATTATAACATTTTAGACAAATTACTCTTGTAGTGAGATTTCTATATTTACTTTTATTACAAAGGTGACTATTACTTACATTTTATAAAACGCTGCTTTAGATCCATTATGGAATTTTTCAAAGGTACTTTAAAGCAAGAACAGTGTGTTTTTAGAGTCTTAGACGTGCCATTTACCTGCTCTTCCTTGAGGCCATTGAAATATTGGGAGAAACTGGTTTAAAAGCCATCATTGTAGGGAAAGGATAATCTAGGTTTGCATGCTTTTTTAACTTCTAATTTTACTTTTTCCTCATACTACTAAGAAAAATCACTGAAGATATGCTTTGAATAAAAATAAGTACAGCTGTGTTTGTTTCAATGACTAAATTCACCAAGAGCTGTAGGTTTGCACTGATAGAGACATGATAACCCATTTGGGGAGAAACGTTCATTTTCTCACAGCAGAGGGAAATGAAGAGGGACTGGTGCTCAACCTTGGAGGCTTTGCAGGGTGGTGCACATGAATAATCCAGGAAAGTCAAGAGGAGGGAAGCCTGAGGGACTGCAGAAGCAAAGAGCCATGCCCACTTTTTCACACACTTGTATTTTCACATTTGACCCTTTCACTATTTCTTCTCAGTCTACAGAAGCAGTGTGCTGCCTTTGAAAGTAACAACTTACAGCAGTGACTCTTCTATATCTGTTCTAACAATAAACTGTTCATAAATAGTCAATAAATAGTCATTGTGACGGTGGTTACATACCTTATGTATATGTCAAAATTCACAGAACTGTACACTTAATAGGATGAATGTTACTCTATGTAAATATCTTAATTAAAAATTTGTATCTAGTAACTATATGTGGACACAAACGAGTATTATCAATATATGCATACACATATATGTGTATATTCAAAGTCTACGTTTAGTTATTGCTCCTTGCCATAACAACAGATAAAATTTTACTTCCACACTTTGAGGTGGACAATTTCATATCTATCATTTTTTGTAAAATACTTGGAGAAAAAAGACTTTAGTCTGGCAGAACATGTTAGCTTATTATTTTTGAGAATGTGACTAAATTTCTACCATAGTTCTGTGTAAGCTAATCTTCAAGCTGATATTTAGTATATCATTTAAGATATACTAACAGAGATTTAATATATCTTTTAAGTTATTTTTTCCCTAGGAGTTTACAATGTTATAAATAAAATGCATTGTTATAAAATGGATATATTACTCATTGCATTGTATTTGGCTTTAATTATAAACTCTTTGAAAGTAGGAACCATAACTTTTATAATCCTACTTCTTTCCATACTCCCAATACAGTGTCTTTTAAATACTAGATCATCCCAAAATAGTTATACTACTGTAAAAAGTGATAACTTAAAGTAATAGTGCTGTAGTAAGCAGTACTCTGCAACATATGCTACTAGAATTTTTTAAAATCATATAGATTGCATTAAAAACCAAAAATGTTCTGATGACACAAACTCTTCAAATTCTTCAAAAGTTTCTTTAGGATGGGCAGGTGAAGTGATATCTCTTGGTATGTTTGCAGTTCGGAGAAACCATCAGAAAGCCTAATTAGCAGTGATTTCTCCCTCAAACCTGACGACAATTAAACAGAACATTATACTTTAAAACTTATGCCTTTATAAGATATGCATCTCTTTCCCCATTTCTTGATTGCCTCCTCAACTTGAGAGCAGATGAAGCAAAACATGAAAAAGCATTGTTTTAAATTTGAAATATCACATTTAAACTTTATTAACTTTCTCATGGAATTTATCAGCCCTACAGCTATAAAATGGGCTGGTATTTCTCCTTTTTAATTTTTTACATAGCCCATGCATTTTCCAATGTGGAACCTATTGAAACTTCTGATCTATAATGTTTAGTATGTATTACCCTAACATAGCAACAAAACTTGAACTAACATGACAAATTTAGTTAATAACAATATACATTATTATCAATGAAATTAGAAGCTCAGAGCAGAATCATGCTCCAAAAGGTAAATATGTCAAGATTTATCCAGTTCTAAAAATAGTACTTGAGATTGAATGGGGACTGTACCTACTGAAATATTTATTTATTTATTTATTTATTTATTTTTTATTTCAGCTTATTATGGGGGTACAAAAGTTCTGGTTATATATATTGCCCATGCCCCTCCCATCCCCCCGAGTCTGAGCTTCAAGCGTGTCCATTCCCCAGACAGTGCACATCGCACTCATCATGTAGGTATACACCCATCCCCTCCCCCCACCCCCATTCCCCCGAGTCAGAACTTCAAGTGTGCCCATAATTGAATATTTAAAAAGCCAAGTACACTGATCTTATTAAGAAATGGGGAATTGAAATAAGTATTCTGAACAGCAGCACAGCATTTATTTCTTAACCTTTGTGTGTTTAAGCTACCTTACATCATTCCTCACTAATGCAATTCCCACCATTAATGACTCAGTGACAAAATGCAAGCCATCAACAGTGCCAATCAAGACTAATGAAGACTATTTGATGATTTGCTTAATTATGAACATGATTCATCACTTTGGATGGACTTACTAGTGATCTGTGCCATATCCTTTCGTCCTGGTGAAGCCTACAGATGTGGCCACTACTAGTGCTGGTAAACCTGTAAGAAAAGCAATGTCACACTTCATATTCAGCTGTAACAACTGTACGTATTGGTCCAAGAAAAGCCAGGACAAACTCCAGATGCTTAAATCAGAGCAACTACCTTTGGATGAATCACTTAACAAAGTATGTTTCCATTGCAAAATTTCTTTCAAGTACAAAAATAAGACAGTGACACCTGAGTTTTTAACGTACTGTACTTCTCTGATGTTGCTAGGTTACCACCACATTTGACATGGGTTTAAAGGGAAGTAATAACAGAGATTTAGTATATCTTTTAAGATATTTTTTCCCTAGGGGTTCACACTGTTATAAAGGAAATTTATAGTTATAAAATCAGAAAGACAAAAACTAGATGTTCTGGTGTGATGGAATATCACAGAAGTGGAACATTCAGTTGGCCACATATTGATCCACACGAAGTTGTACTTATAATACTTATAATAAGATGAAAAAATAAATATTATCAGTTAACTGTTTCTTTATAATTTACTTATAATAACAAGAATGTAGAAACAGGGTATTCAATTACCGGCATACCTCCACCAATTCTGACCTAACATCTTTTTTTAGTTTATTTTTGTGTCAATCACACTTACCTTTTTCAAGTTCAATAGAACCTCCCTACACTCTGGTAAATAAACCTCAGTCTAATCTATGCCGTTTAAGGTTTTTTTGAGTTTTGGTCATGCTTATTTTCAGGAACATCATGTTTGTCTTTTGAGATTGAAAAAAACCATCATCTAATCATCTTGCACTCTCTCTGCCCATCTTCTTTCTTCCTATCACTTCCCATCCTTCCTGCTGTTCTCTCTTCTGTGTCTGCTGCAGTGACATCACATTCCTTCATGAGGCTTAATGACAAGAACTATGGAGCATATCTCAGAGGGACACACCATATTTTTGGATAAATGCTGGTGACCACATATAGCACAAATTATATTAACACATATAAAATTATATATAACTATATATAACATATGTAATATACATTCTTCTGCTCTTCTTCCTCTTCCTCCTCCTCTTCATCTTCCTCCTTCATATATGCCCTTTGTTGACTTTTTTGATTGACTGGACCAGGTTCGTTAGAAAAAAAATATTCTCTCCTGGTCATAACTGAAAAATTAGTCTTCTTTCCATACAATTCAGATTAGTTTTTTTTCTAAATTCATTATGTTGCACTTGCCCATAATGAAACTCATTTGCCATGATTCTGCCCACCCACAGACTTTCTGATAGTCTAGCACCATCAGCTTAGCTTTTTGATACCCACAGTACTTTATTATTAGCTGTCAACTTGGAGACTAGCTGCAAACCCTCTCCTAGAGATCTTTAGTAACAATTTTAAATAAGGTAGTTACTAATCCTGCAAATCACCACTCTTTATTCTTCATCAAAAATGTGTTCCTTTACCTGCATTCTCTATTTCTTGGACCTACAGTACAAGTCATGATTCATGACAAAAGTGTCTCTCGATTCAATACTAGCTCAACTTTAGAAAGTCTTTGTCACGGAATCTAGACAAAAATTTTACAAAAGTCCAAGCAAAACATGTCCATCACCTTTTTCTTAACTGCTTTCCCATTTGCCTGTGCATAAAGTTTTAAAACATTAGTTATACACCATAGACCCTTGCTGAAACCTGATGGGTAATCTTTAAATGTTCTTGATCCTATTTTTTCAGCATGAATTATTCTGGTATTGTAATGAGTCCACTTAATTGTAGTTTCCCGGGTTCTCTCTAGCATCCTGTTCTCCAATCTTCTGATACAATAAGTATTTGTTTATATTTGGTCTAAAATTTTCTAGGTTTTTAGTAGGGGTCCTTTAAAATGCAAAGGTAAACATGAAAAAATATTGGGCTTTTTCTAAAACTAGTTTCTTAAATTAACTAGGCTATCATTAGAATTGGCCCTATGGCATAGATTTTTGAGATGTCCATGTCATAAGGTAATTTGAGAGAAACTTTTCCTAATAAATACAAATAAAGATTTATATAATTCTCAGTCTGATAGCAATTCCATTTCTACTTTTGAGAACCCCACTGACTAGCTGCAATGACTAGTCATACTCTACATAGGTTTTTCCCTATGATATTTATTCCTTTTTTTTTTTTTTTTGAGAATTATTGCAATCAAATCCTCAAAGTTTTCTTACAGGGAGTACATGCCTAGTGAACCATCATGCTTTGGGCTCTGAACATTTTAAAACATTTGCATCTTCAGAAAATATGAACAGAGAGCACTTTGTTTTTCTGTCTGTACATATCTCAGGTCTCACTTTATACTAAGTAGGTTCAATACTTACTCTTTTTTAAAGTTCCAAATGACCAATGAGTGTTCAAAAATGACCACCCTCATGTATTTCTGCTTTTATATATCAAATTAGACACAAAGTAGCCTGGGGATAATCATTCTCTGCTGCTCCACAATGTAAGTGTTCAAAGTCATTTTAACAATAGCATTAAAGGGTATATTAATATGCTTACCCCATCCAAGGCACAAAAAGCGTTTCCTTATAAGCCGTGTCCTAATTTTTCCAGTTACAGCCATATATGATTGCCACGCCTCAGTCAAAACCCAACAGAATGAAGCCAGGAAGAAAAAGTGCAAAAAGGCAGTGGTGGTGGTACAGATGCTCTGTGGAAACAAACAAAAACAGACTCACACTGAACCTGTTTGGGGTGGGTGGTGAGGAAACCATGCGTCCTTCAGAGGATTGTTAATCTTTCACTCATTGCTTTTATTTCAAATATCTACCTCTTCTCTAATTTACAGAAATTAGAAACCCTAAACTCTTTATGCTGTATACAATATCTATGGTACAAAAAAATATATATGCTAATTCCATTTGTGCATTCACTTTTTTTTTTTTTTTAATGAGGAGAACCCTGAATATAAATTTGAACTCAAGGGAGATTAAAATTACTGCTTTGCTTGAATTTTTTTCCTTGAAATATAATTATGAGAATTGTGGCTTTTTTTTTTAGTTTTAAGTTACAGACATCTTGCATAATTATTTTGGCTACATTCTTTAGTCTTCCTTTTTAACTGATAATTTTTCTTTGTTGTTTCATCTGTGTTGATGTTAAGATTGTATTGCAAGTACAACAGCCTTTCAAATGGAAAAATTACTTTGCTTTTGTATGTGTGTGATATTTAAGGTATAACAGCAAAGTACAAAATGAGGTCTGGCTAATAGCCTAGTACAAAAATAACATATGCATTTTAAAGTACTTAATACATTGCTTCTCTGTTATTACATTGCAATGTATGCCCTAATCAAATCATTCTGAAAAGCTAATCGAGTCAAGGGCAGGGCACAGCTATGATTTCATAGATATTTTTCTTCATACAACTTAATCATTTTGAATGTGCTGACCATTAGTTGTAACACATCTGCAAAATATCAGCAGCTTCATTTTGGTAAAGGTTGCTACTTTTTTCATAATTGATATAATTTCTTTGTGTAAATCTTGCTGAAATGCAAGTCTTTATAAACCAGAACCAGTAGCAAAACTAATTTCTTCCTTCATCATTCTCAGTTTTGCTGTTTTCAAAAGTTGAAAATGTCAAAACAAATAAATAAAAAAATAAACTCAATATGAAGAAATAAAAATATAACTCCCATCTTCCCACTTCTACCCCAATCCACTGCTCATGCAGAACATCTTAGAATTTTTAGTTTTGGGCCCAAATTATTCATATTATTTGTTTATTCTGTTGCAATTTGCCAGACATTAATTTAGCTTTCCAGCTTTCCAGTTCTTCTAATTCTTTAAAAAGGAACTTTAGCATGTTTATCTCATCAGCTTGTTTCAATGATGAGAATGTATAGAAGCTGAGTAGTATACTGTGCTTGGTATATAGCAAGTGTCTAACCAATTATGACTATTATCCTCATTATTATAAGCAGCGCTAAAAAAAGGTATTACCATTTCTCAGCATGTGATTCCTCATTTCATGTACTACTTAAATCTACTTAGTACTTAAGTTTATGCTTACAAAGATGATAAAATCATGGGTTTCTTGAATGCTTTTCTACATACCTATGATCCCATCTCAGGTATAATGCAGCAGTTCTAACCAATTGTGATTCTTCTTATACTTGAGGCATTGAGACTTGATTTTTTTCCCAAGTTAAGGTTTAAATATCTGCAGCCTTGCTACTTTGTTCATTCTTGGTCTGTAGTCCCTGATCTCTATTTGAATTTCAAAGATAACTCTTCTATTTAATATCCAAAGACTAGTTACCACTTCCTATTCACATTTCATTTCTTTCCACATTTATCTCATCTCAATTATATGTGCTAGCAAAGTTATTCCTTTATTTTAAAGCTATCAATAAAGAGTTATATCAAACACTGTAAAAATGTTGAAATGTTAGACTCTAAATGCTGGATGCATTGAAATGCTGTAACAAATAATGAAGTGCACAATGTCTAAATACAGAATTTTAAAAATTTGTTTTCTCTATATTGTGTTTGTTACTTTGGGACTCCCTGGTATTCACTTTAATTCTAACACAAACTGAAGAACATGTAATTTGGGACTACTGACATTTATTTCAATA
The DNA here is from genome assembly GCA_028533085.1 of Varecia variegata. Taxonomy (NCBI): domain Eukaryota; kingdom Metazoa; phylum Chordata; class Mammalia; order Primates; family Lemuridae; genus Varecia; species Varecia variegata. The sequence goes on from CM052441.1 coordinate 70,891,354, forward strand.
ACTTGTGTCCCTCTGGACAATAATATGGCTACAGCCTGTGGGGGGAAATGTATTGTAACTGAAGAAGTAAAGACTATTTCCACAAGCAGAAGCATTCAACCATGGCCAGACAAATATTCATATATGTCCTGAAAGTGCTCCAAGTATGAAGGTAAGCTGTCTCAAACTAAAGGATGTGTACATGTGAACTAAAGACATCTAAAGTCACAAAACTAACCTTACAGGAAGAGTATAGGAAAATCTATGATTTTGAGAAGTAGAGAAAGTGAGTCACATTTTGCTTCATCACCATGTGACAAATCAGTATAAAACCAAACACTTAACACAATGAAACATATGTTGATCATTCTACTAATATGTTCGCTAAGTTGTAACAATGCACATAGTCTTTTTAAATATATCACTTTTATAAATAGCAATTTTTAAATAAACTTTATGATTTTCCATAAATGGCACATCAACTTCCACAAGATTGGCCTTGCTAATGTTCCGGGCTCAGGAGTCTTTGATTTCGTCTTCTACATAACCTAAATCCCACACGAGCAAATCCCCAAAGATTAACGATCCTTTATATCCCCTCAGTACCAGGGCTTTTTTCACTGAGAAGCTTCAAATTCTGATCCTCCTTTTCTATAAACAGGTTTATATCTTGGCACCTTCTCAAATACCGATACCACTGGATCCACGATTGTGACCTCTGGTCTACAGTTTTTCCTCTTGCAGCCTCCACACATACACTTTTGCCTCCCACGATAGCTGAGTGCCCACAGCTCACCACTATAAACATGAGACTTACTAGCACCTCAAGTTTATCATCCAGTTCTGATCTACCCGCTTTGCCAAACTCAATATTATTGACAAATACTGCAAAACTTAAAATGGATTTAATTTGGCAAACAGAGCACTGTTTATACCTGTGACCCTCACACACACCCTGCACTCCAAATCCTTAGAGACAGCAGACAAGATTTCTCAAGATAACTGGAAAAAAAAAGTATAAACTACTAAAGACTGAGAAATTCCACAAAAATGAAGTCATATGAGAACAGATTAAAGATGGATACCATATCTCAAAGCTAGATGTTAGGAGCGGGAATTAAGGCATGGAAAGTAGAGAAGAATTATGATACATGGATGACACAGAAGTTCTGACATATGTTTAAAATTACTTCCCAAAGGAAGAAACAGAGAACATTGGAGGAAAGACAGCATTTAAAGAAAGAACATGGGGAAATAACTCAGAACTTTAAAAATTCTCCTGACTGTGGGATAAAAATGAAGCACACGCACACAGAGATATATTGTGATGAAATATGTGAATATTGAGAACAAAGAGAAAAATCTCAAAAGCTGTCAGAGTGAAAAGAAAGATAACTTACACAGAAATAAGAATCGGATGACATCAGATTCCTTGTGAGCAAGAAGGCAGTGGAATAATATCCTCAATGTTCTAAGGGAAAATAACTTTGAAGATAGAATTCTACACCCAGACAAACTATTATTAAAGTGAGAGGCTGAAATCAAAGTATTTTTAGAACTGAAAGGAACTTTGAAGTTTATTACCTCAGGACCCTCTCTGAAAGAATTGCTAGATGATATACACCACTAATAAGAGGAACCCCAGAAGGAGGGAATGAGATAAAAGAAGAGATCAATAGTAAAAAAAGTAATAAAATCTATTAAGTACAAATAAATGTTTAATATACACAAATATATAATTATTAAAATACAACCACCTGGATATAAAATGCAAAATAATATCAGGGAGGGTTAAAAGATGAGAGGGATGAATGTTGCAAGGGAGCAGAGGAAAATAAAAGTATTCTAAGTCTTTTTTGTGTTTTTTGTTCTCAGACATATTAGAGATACTGATTAACTCGAGATGATAGAAAAATATTTTGGAACATTTATAGTAAAAATGTTAAAGTAATGATAAAAAGTAGAAAAAAATAATATATTTTTAAAATAGCAGAAAAAGAGATGACATTAAAAGAGATGAAGTGGGAGTTTTCATACTGATAAAAGGAGCAGGCCACAAAGAAGATTCTGAAGTAACATATCTCTATGGAACCAATAACAATTTTTCAAAGTATATGAAGCAAAAACAGATAAACCATAAGGATAAACAGTCAAACTAAATTATAATGAAAGACTTAGCACATAGGTCTCAGAAAGCCACAGGAAAAGTACAGAAATATAATAATATGGCAGATTATAATAACAAAATCAACACAAGTGATTAATATTTTTTCTTTGCAATATTATATATAAAAAGCAAAATGTACAGTTCTTTAAAATATCAATGAAGTATTAATATTTACCAAAGTTAACAGAAAGTGAAATAAAATGAATTCAAGAAAGCTTAAAACACACAGGGCATTTTCATAGACAACAATTCAACAAAATTAGAAATTAAAATTCAAATTTTCTACTTTGGGTCAAAAAAGCTTTTAAATAATTAACAAATTAAAGAGAAACTAAGAATCTAAATTACAAACTATTTAGAACTGAATAACAATTAAGGCAATATTTTTATCAAAACTGGTGAGATTTTGCTATAGTATTCAGGATATTCATAGCTTTAAATAGATAGAAAACAAGAGAAAATGAAAATAGATGGGCCACTCAAAGAAATCAGAAAAGACTTTTAAAAAGATAAAATAAGAATTTAACAAACTGAAAAACTTTATAAAACAATAAAATTCATCTATAAAACCCAAGCTGACTCTAAAAGCCCTATAAAGCAGTTAATCCTTGGAAATTGTGATTTTCAAAAAATTTCAGAATATTGGAGGGATACAAACATTTTGGTTACAAAAATTCTTCTAGGTGAAGCATTACAAGAATGGAAAAGGCAATTGTAATTTTTTAAAAGGTGAGGAAAAAAGTAAAATAAATAATATTGTGAATGAAGAAAAAAGTTATTAAAAATATTTCATATATACAAACTTGAAAACATTCTTCTAAAAAATTATCAAAATTAGCCTGAGAGATAAAACTAATAATCTTAGATAAAGTCATATGATAATAAAAGAAGTAACACCTCAAAGAAAAAAAATTCAGAAAAATTTATGGAAAATTCTAGTGAACAAGAAACATATAAAATTCCCATTTTATAAAATATTTCCAGGCCAAAGAAAAAGATTAGAAGCATCCAACTCATTTGACAAGGAGGCTATCATGACACTGATACCAAAATGAGCAATATAATTATAAGCCACTTTTACTTATTAGCATAAATGTGAAAGTATTAAGTAAAAGATCAAACCCAGAAATACAGTAAAAGGATAATAAATCAGTTTCAAATCAGTGTGTCCAGTAATGCAGGATGATTCAACTTCAAAAATGACCTACATACAATTTGTTACATTAACACATTAAAGAAGAGAAATCATGTGATCACATCAATAAATGTGAATGCATTTACTATAATTCAAAACTTAAATGATCATTTAAAAAATATTCTTTGCAAATTACGAATAGAAGTGAACATTCTTAGTAAAGATGATCTTTCTAAAAATTACAGTGAAAATCATATTCAATATTAAAATATGAGATTAATTCCCATCAGTCATGAGTAAGAGGAGGATGTCCACCATCACCTCTATTATTCTAAATTGAACAGGAGTTTCTCAGGAAAACAATAAAAGAAAAAATAATAAGAAAGAAAGAGACAATATAGTTATCATTGCAGATAATGTATCTCCTTATTAGAAAATCCAAGAGAATCAATTTCCATTTTATTTTATTTTTTTATTTCAGGATATTATGGGGGTAGAAACATTTTGGTTACAAGTAATGACTTTGCCCCACCCAAGCTAGGGCTAGAGGCGTGCCCTTCTCCCATATAGTGTGCCCTGCATCCATCAGTTGTGAGTTTACGCACCCCTACTCCCCACCTGACTGAGATCCAGTGAATATTTTATCATGTGAGCACCTTAGTGTTGATCAGTTAGTGCCAATTTGATGGCGAGTACATGTGGTGTTTATTTTTCCAGAGAATCAATGTTTAAACTACAGAAATAAAAAGAATCAACAAGATGGCTAGACACAAGATTAACATATAAACATTCTATTTCCTATATACTGAGATCAATATGCAAAACTAATTTTGCTATACACCAGCAATATCATTTAGAAAATGTAACACAAAATGTATAATTAAACATGATAGATTTCTCTCTCTCTTCTCCCTCCAAAATGACCAAGTTATTAAGTCACAAGGAAAAAGAGCATAGGCAGTGGACCCAGTGAACTCAAGGTGTTGACCAGTTTGGAAGATGCTGAGGGAAGAAGGTTTAACTGACATAAAATGGTAGAGAAAATGATAGCCTATGTGCTTGTAGGGCATGGGGTGGTACTGGCAATACGGATTGTAATTAAGCCAATTCACCCCGCAGGCCTTCTGAAGGACTTAATTCTTAGAAATAGTACAGATGTGAAACAGAAAAGGACACCATTTTACATGTGGCTGAAAAAGTGCGGTTGGTTGAAAAATCCATTTACAGAATAATTGAAACCATTTCCCTCGGGGTCCCCAACATAGCCCAGCACTGTCACAAGGAGGATTCGTCTCAGAGAAATTGAATGGGTTGGGTTCTGAAGTCAGACACCAATCTGGCTAGTGGGTAGGTGTACAGGGCAGGTACAACCATAGGAATCTTTCTCCCTTACCTGTACTCTCAGAATTTGAGATTAAAATTCTCCCCCAGAGGGAAAAAGTCTCCATACACTGGTTCATCTTCGATGAACATATTGCCATGCCTACCTTTCAATCAGCCCACCCACCCACATAGAAATACAAGGCACTTTTTAGTGCTTTGCTTTCATATATGAATAAACAGCCAATAATAATCAGGCAATTGAGAAAATCCTCCAACATGAAAAAAAGGAAAAATTCAAGCAAAAAAAAAGGAAAAGAAAGGAAAAAAGGAAAAAAAGGTAGAAACAGACAATAGGGTAATAGAAAAATAAAAACTTAAACAAAAGACTAAGTTCTACAGGAGCTGAGAAAGAAACTGGACATACAGAACAAAATTGCTAGGGGAAAATTATCAGATAAAAGCAAAGGTTCTATTCACAATAAAAAAAAAAAAACTATAAAGCACCTTAAAATACATTTAACAAAAATGTGCATGACTTTCATGTAGAAAATTATAAAATTAATTGAAGGATATAAAAGAAGATATGAATAAATGGAAAATATACTATGTACGTGAATTCAGAGACTCACTATTATATAAATGTCAATCTCTCCCAAATCAATAAATATATTCAATGCAATTATTATCAAATCTTATTTTTTTTTAGTTTGACAAGCCATGACTTCTAAGTCATGAAGAAAATTAAATACAAAAAATAGTACAGAAAGTCTAAAAAGAAGAAAGCAGAAAAGAGAGCTTTCCTAATGATATAAAATAGAATAAAATGTGGTCAAATGATCACCATCCCCATTTTGCACATGAGGATTTGGAGAGACTAAGTAGCTTGGCCAATGTCATATGGTTCATGAAGGGAGCAGGGGTTAAAACATTGTCTCCAAATCCAGAGTTTGAACACTTCCTTGACGACTTTTTGAAAATATTTTCTGCTCATTCCATAACTTAATCCTCATAATCTTTTTCACCTTCATCAAGCCCCAACTTTCCTCCTTACTCTCTTATATCAGATAGCCTTGCCTTCTACATCACCAATGAGGTACAGACCATTTCTACCATCAATATCTTCATATTCCCTGTGCCTTGGAAATTTACTCCTAACTCCATCTATTCTCCTCCTTTCCAAACCAAGCCCTTCCCCTGTCAGGAGACAGTAAGTGTAACAGAGTAGCCAGGAGGCAGGTCTCTCTTGTCACACTGTGTGCATACACACACCATCTGCTTTATTTAATGGCTGTTACTTAAAATCTCTGTGCCTCTCTTTCCTCATCTATAAACAAGGATAATAACAACACCTATCTTATGTGATTGCTATAAAGATTGGCTACATAGTAACTACTATTTTCCTGGGGGGGAGGATAAATTTTTAAATTGATATATCATGTAATACAGTAAAGCTTGACAATTTTTTACAAATAAATATACTTTTTATTGGCAATAGATAAAATAAGATGGTGCATTTTTATAAATGAATACACCCATATAACTATAACCCAGATACAAATTTAGAATATCCCCAGCCTCCCAGTCAATATGGAGCTCCCAAAGGTAACCACCATTCTGACTTCTAACAGCAAAAATAGTAACTACTTTTGATTCCATATTTGTTCAGCTCTACACTCTCCTTTTTTAGTTAGCTTATATACATAATCTCTTAGACTACAAATCTGTTGCATTTTCTATATTCTCTATACCAACCAACCTCCTTTTTATTGTGTGTTTTCACTGGCTCTCATTGGTTTCTTCTCTCTTTCCAATTGTGGTAAAATTCCTTGAAAGATTAAGGTACACATCAACTTCTTTACTACCTGCTCAATGTTTTCGTCTTGACATTTAGCATCTCCCCTGAATTTTCCTTCTACAGGAATCACACATGACCTCCTAATTTCCAAAGCTAATGAATAGGATATTTTCGTTTGCCATAAAAACTTTAGACCTCAACATTCTCACCTACAAATTGTGAGATTTTTCTTAAACAGTCTTCGAAGGCTCTCCTAGATCTAAAATTCTACAATACAATGAATTCTCTAATGAAAGATATCAGGCTATATACTTCTTCTTGAATTAATTTTGGAAATTTTTGTTTTCCTAGGAAATTGTTCATTTCATTTATATTTTCCAATATGTTAGTATATTGTATATAATGCTCTCTTACAACTTTAAAGGAATACTTGTTTTCTTTTCTAATATTGCTTAGCTATGCTTCCTATTCCTTATTAGACATATCAGAAAAGTCCATCTTATTATTTTTTTCAAACATTAATGATTCATTAATTCCACCTTGAAAAAATATTATTACATTATTATAGGGATGATTTTCTTAGGGTATGAAGTGTAATTATTCACTGCTTTTCAGTTGGCAGGTTTTCAAGAATGCTAGAAGAAAACACATAATACTATGCTTACCCTATTCTCAACATTCAAATAAATAATATTTAGCATTTAAAAAATATCTTAGACACCTGTTTTGTAAGTATTTCAAAAAGTAAAAGAGAAAATGTTTGTTGTGAGGGATAGATGATATAAAAAACTTTCATGGAATACAAAATACACAGAATCCTTTGCTAGAAAAATGAAAAACAGAATACTGAAATGAAGCACTTCAGCAGAATATTTAGAAACTCTTAGAGTATCAATATCTGTATAGTTTAATTGCAATATTTATAAAGAAATCAAGAATTATTTGCAGTTATAGCAACATTTCAACAATCTTAGACAAACTAATTACTATATATAAAGCAATTCTTATTTGAAATAGATAATTTCATTCATTCACACATTGATTTGTCTATAATACATAAATTAGAATTACATACATCTTGTTATTCACCTGGAATAAAACATTTACAAGGCATTTATAATATAATTCCAGACGTAGCAGTAACGCCTTATATATGAAGGCCGCTATGGGAAGAAATCTTGGTTCATCACTACAGTGACTTCAAAGGCAGTTCTTTAAAGACTACACTAGTAACTACTATTTACATTATTCAAAAGACCATAGTTCTTACAGACTAAAAGTAAATTATTATTAAGATGAAATAAGATAATAGATAAAAAGGGCTTTGCTCAAACGTAATACATAACTTCACACATAGTACGTGCTCAATAAATGATAGTTAATAAGATTACATGAAGAGTTTAATCAAAGAAATTAATCGAGTTTTTATTGGCAAAATAAGCACATTTGGAGATGTGTGATTTCATCTTAAGGATGATGAGAAAACTAACTTATCAAACACTTACTCTACCTTAAACATTAATTTTGTAGCAGTGCTGCAAGGTAAATTATTTTGCAAAGGAGGAAATGAAGCTCAGAGAGGTTAAATAACTTGACTGAAGTTACACAGGTAGCATATGAAGAACCATGTGCTCTTTCCACTATAATATATTGTCTTATGCTCTAAAAGACTCTGATTTTCTAATATTAATTTTATATGATTATACCATATCCTTTTAAGTCACCTCAAATTCTTTTTGAAATAAACAGTGTAAAAATGATAAATAAATAAATGTTATGATAAACAAACACAAATTATATTAAGTGATAAGTCATTATTGTTCAAATCACCACCAACTAAAACATAGAAACATACTATTTCCAAGTATATTTTTGGTTATGTAGTCCCCACTAACACATATGCAAATGAACTTTGAGCTTACCTGTACAGAGCACCTAAATCCCAATGAAATGAATTATTGAAACCAGTAGGCTTTATGAACAAAAGGTCCATCATTTCATAAAATTAAATGTAATGGCCAAGAAACATATGAAAAGATGCTCAACATCTCTAATCATCAGGGAAATGCAAATCAAAACCACAATGAGATATCACTTATCTCCAGTGAGAATGGCCTTTATGAAAAAGTCCCAAAACAATAAAGGTTGGTGTGAATGTGGAGAAATAGGAACACTCATACACTGCTGGTGGGACTGCAAACTAGTGCAACCTCTGTGGAAAGTAATATAGAGATATGTCAAAGAGCTACAGGTAGAACTACCATTTGATCCAGCAATCCCATTACTGGGCATCTACCCAAAGGAACAAAAGACATTCTATAAAAAAGACATCTACACTCGAATGTTTATAGCAGCACAATTCACAATTGCAAATATGTGGAAACAACCCAAGTGCTTATCAATATATGAGTGGATTAATAAAATGTAGTATACATATACCATGGAGTTTTACTCAGCCACAAAAAACAATGGTGATCTAGCACCTCTTGTATTATCCTGGATAGAGATTGAGCCCATTCTACTGAGTGAAGTATCATAAGAATGGAAAAACAAGCACCACATGTACTCACCATCAAATTGGTATTAACTGACGAACGCTTATGTGCACAAATAATAGTGACATTCATCGGGTGTCCGGGCAAATGGGAGTGCGGAGAAAGGGATGGGTATATTCACACCTAATGGATGCGGCGCACATCATCTGGGGGATAGACATGCTTGAAGCTATTCAGGTGGGGCAAAGGCAATATATGTAACCTAAACATTTGTACCCCTGCAATATGCTGAAATAAAAATAAATAAATAAATAAAATAAAAAAACCGTTTGTGGCATTAAGAATCTAATCAGAAGCTTTTTGTTAATATTACTTTATTCACCCTCCCATGTTTCATAGCTGCTTGTGACACGTTACTTTGAGAGCAATGTCATTTGTAGACAGCTGACAAGTATCTCTCATTGACCCATATAGGTAGCCTGTGCATTTTTTCTCTTGGATGTTACAGAATATATCAATAGCAGAGATATGATGAGCTTTTGTTGTTTCTTAAAAACTCTGGGTTCGCTATTAAATGTAAGTTTTAACATTTGCTGAAAAGCTATGATGAAGAAACCTACTATCATTTCTCCAACCCATCTTTGTTGAAAATTTTGAAGCAGGTTATTTTCTGCATAATCAAAATCTCTGTCACAAGACTGACTCTAAATAGAAGAAACTGCCAATATAAAGTTATATGTGACACAAAATAATTAATGAGTAAAGTAACAATAAAATCAATTGCTAAATAACAACTATTTGCTAGATTTTTATTATTTCATATTAAAATAATCATTATTAAAAAGAAAATAAATGCCAGACAGACATCAACAGAGATAAAAATCTGTTTCACAGATGTCAAAAATATGTATCTTGCAGAAAAAAAATGTGCATAATTTGAGGATTTTGGAAAGTTAGTCACACATAACAGGAAAATCTGATTTTTTAAAATATGTCCTTTGGGAATCCAAACATTTGCACATCACACACAGCAGATGTTTCATTATATATTGTTATCTACAGGCTTAGGAAAATAATAACTTTATTCAAAATGAAATGTAATTAAGTCATTTGCTGAATAAGGCCAAGAGTTCAATGAAAGTTGTAGTTTAGAAACTTCAAAATACTAAGAGAGTGGATGTGAAGTATTACCACCACAAATATGTGAGGTAATGTATATGTTAACCAGCCAGAATTAACCATTCCACAATGTAAATATATTTCAAACCATCATGCTATACCTGTGCATACAATTTTATCTGTCAACTTAAATAAATAAAGGGAAAGATGTGCTATAAGCCCTAAGAAAGAAACGGATTTACACTGTGTTCTGTATCTGTAGAGGAATTCTCTGTCAGTGGGTTTACCCTCAGGTGTGTTTAGATAGCCCTTCTAATCTCTCAAGCACCATATATGGTCACTCAAAACCAGAGATAATAGTAATGCAAATAAAAAATTGCTTTCAACTTGTAACAAGCAGAGAAAACAGCCCTGATGCTGAGATTTTTTTTAGGCTTTGAAAATATTTCTTTCAAAGCCTTGGAAGGCAGAAGAAGATAATGCTTTCCTAAAAAGAAGACATTTATTTATTCTGTTTATCATGTTTAACCAACGGTCCTATTGGTTTCACAACAGGTCCTGTTGGTTCATTAATGTGGAATGAAAACAATTTTTGATTTATAGGTGGCATGGTATAAAAAAAAAAAAGATTCTGAGTTTTTTTGAGGCCAGCTAGTATTTCTCAACCTTGGCTGCACATTAGTATCATCTGGGGAGCTCTCAAAAATATGGATCTATTAGTGCTATCCCCCAAGATTCTGATGTAGTCTGCCTGGGGTGCAGCCAAAGCATTAGAATTGCTAAGTTTCCCCAGGTGATTCTAATGTGCACCAAGGGTTCAGAATCAGCAATTTAGACACTCATGAACTGACTCTTGGAGAGTAAATCTACCAAATGTGTGACTTTGCCCAAATTACCCCACTTCTCACAGCCTCAATTTTTCTTTTGTAAGATGAGACTGAAAATACCTACAAAATGTATGGTTACTGTAGAAATTACTTATAATAAATGTAAAGTACTTAGTTCTTGGAGGATTCTCAAAAATATTAACAATGACTATTCATCCATATTCTCAACCCATTACATTAACAGTGACTTCTCGGGACTTTCTTAGCCAGTTCCTAAAGTTCTAGAAAGAGTAAGAAAAATGGAGCACTTTGCTCTGCATTCATATTTTTATTTAGAATGCCATGAGAAGTGATAGACTTCTTTAATAAACCTGCTGTGAAAACAAAGTCAAATAATTAATATAAGGATGAAATTTTGAACAATGAAAAGTACACACACACACACACACACACACATATACACATAAAAGTAAAAACATAGTAATGCTATCCTTCATGGTATGCAGAAAGAAGGTAGACTTTTATTTGATCTTTAACCTTCTTCAGACACCTAAGAGAAAATATTGTTTTTGAACAACTATCACAGTTGGATGATGCTAAATGCCATCATTGGGCCTGGGGACTGTTATGGAACTTTGAGTGTGAGAATTTATGGAGCTCTCAAAGGACTTCGACTCTGAAGGACCAGTTTAAACCCTGAGATTGATTGATTCTATTTGTGCCTATCTTTCATGTCCTTATTTGCTTATCTGTGGGCTACGCAATCTCAGATATTTCAAGTTTAACATGTTCAAAAATTAACTCTCCACCTTTCCCCTTAAGCCAATTCCTCCTTCTGGGTTTGTTACCGGTGAAACAAAACTATCATTCCCCACCAGGAACCTGGATATCATCCTTGTAATTCCCTCATATGCAATCAATTACCAATTCCTATTTGATTACACTAAATAATGACATATCAGTTCCACTGACCTCTCCATTTCCACAGACTATCAGTGGAAGAGTGGGATTCCTGTGGGGAGAACACTCCTCTACTGGCTCCACCTCGATTGTCAAGAGTGAAATGAAAGCTCCAGAGCAAAGCATGCTCCTAGTGAGAACCCCTTGCACCCACCATTCACTAAACAAGTTAATAAAGTTCTTCAAATATGTCTGGCATATGCAAAGTGCTCAATAAATAGGAGTGGTAGTTATCAGCATTTTTATAATTAAAATACACAAGAGGATATAGGTATAGGATTTATTTTTACAATGGGAAATACTAAAGCATGTTTAAATATTAAATGAAAAGTCATGGAGAGAAACTGATGAATAAGGAGTGAGCCAGTACTGATTGAATCAAGTTCTAGAGATGTCTGATGGAAATGAAATCTAAAGCACATGAAAAGGACTGGCTTTTGATAAAAGAAAGTTCCCCTCTTGGTTTGAAACAGGTAGGAAGGAAAAAAGACGGAATATCAATATAGATAGATTAGCACATTTTGGGTGGGAAGCTGAGATAATCTCAGTCTGTCATGGCTAACAAATTCTTTTTGGAGTAGGAGTTGGGTCAGACGCTAAAGCCAGAGATGTAGGAGGGAGATTAGAGGGTTGAGTACATGCAAACAGATTGGAAACTCTCTTGGCCGAGAATTGGAAAGCCAGATAACATGGAATTGCTAGGAAGTACTGAAGGCTCTGCTGAGCTGAGTGATCATGTATTTTTGCCACCTTATTACCACTGGACAAACAAATGGTCTATGCCCTGGACCCCCTTCCAACTTTGAAACCATGAATTCCAGTCCTCTGCAAAGGTACAGAGGTTTTGCTGTTTTTCTGTTTGGGGTTTTCCCTTGGTTCCTCTTTGAATGGACCATCCTGGTGCATGGTTCCATTTCCTTCTCCCTTTGACTTCTTATGACACACTCTTTGTACCATAAGGAGAGACACACCAGCTACATGGAAGCAATTCATGCTGTCGTCAAAAACAAATCAAAATTGCAGTCCATCGGTTTAAAAATGCTAAACTCACATGTAGCACATCTCTTATTCTGAAGTAAGTTTGAAGATGTGTCTTGAGCTACTTGTTATCTTTTTAATAAACAATTACCTTTGAAAGTTTGGAACCCTGCCAGGTCAGTTTCTCAGTTTGCCAGCATGTGGAAAAAATGACTATGGTCTGTGTACTGCAGTCTATATTGGTCTAAAATTACAGATGGCAAAACAAACTATTTCTAGTACCATTACTTTTTTAAGTAATGACTATAAATACCTTGTGGGAAGACATTCATTTATTGGAAAAAGATAGCTCAGTCCTGAAAAACCCTAGGTAGTCTTTTTCTTTACCATGATTTCTTTACAGGTTTTGTCATTGAGGAATTCAGGGTCAAAATATTTATTGACTAGCCCATGTAAGAAAATTCTGTATTAGGCAAGTTATAAAAGTTTTACACAAAAACATAAAAAAGAAAAATTTATGTAAATATGGAAACATCTACAAGTAATTATGATATATACATGTGTTTAGAATGGATTATTGGAAGGAATAAGGTCAGGAAGATGATAAGGACACTTCCAATTTATACTGAATTTACAGTGTTGTTGTTTTTTGTTTAAAACATATTTCTAAAATTATTTAATTTCTTTTGTCAATACAAAATATAGCTAAATTTTTACTACAACTCATTTCTAAATCTAGAGCCTCAAATGGTTGAAAAGAAGAAGGAAAGCAATGCAATTTTACTTTATTTTCAGAACACGAAAACTTAGTAGCATATCACACCATAGCCCGAACTTTGTTTAGAAATGGTGACAGGTGGATCACAATGTTTATGGGTTGAGACAAAGATTTATTATTAAGGTCTTTTGGCTTCAATATGACATGTCATGTATTATGCCATTTCCTTTTTTCATATTTAAAATTTTTATTTGAAGCCAGAATGAGAAAAGGTGTCAACAAGAATAGAGAAGAAAAATCCCAAAGATCATTAAGTTAAAAATAGATCTTACCAAATATTTTAAGTATAGTCTTTTATTCTTATACCATGACTTTAAATTATATAGTTTAAAGTAATGTGGATGAGCTGAGAAACTCCCTCCATTTTTACTCACAAGCATAAAAGTAGTATATAGAGAGAAAGAGAGATCTGGGCCCAAGGTTGAGGGGGAGAGGGTGGAGAGGGGCGGAGAAGGAGGGGAATTGTGTTCCCGGTCTTCTTTGGAGAGCTATAATTTTATTCCCCTCATTTTAAGTGGGTGAAAACTGTTCCTCTCACCCCCATCTCCAACCTTGCCTCCTATTCTTTTCCATACAGTTTTGCCTTCTGAGGAGAGGCGTGGCAGCAGTCAAAGTTAGTATTGGAGCAGGAAAGGGAGAAGAAAGAGAATCCAATTACATCCAGCAACCTGTCCTCCTACTCTGACCACAAAGCTCTAATGCCAGAATTGCACAAGAAAGAGAGCCTTGCTGCATACTCTATTTGATTCAAATGAACCAAATACTATATAAACAATTGAACCATTTCAAATCAAGCTAATATTATATAAATAATATCTGTCTTTGTATAAGTGCCTAATTATCTATCTTCTTCGATTCAGGTTGAATATGCCAAGTGTGTATTTCTACAAGAAATCAGATTATCATTCACATTCAGTTCTCGATTATAGTCTCTCAATGCATAAAATATTCCCTTGTAGTAAATGAAGCACTTTGAGAGGAAGACACATTCTTCCAGGTTTCTAGGATGCCATTTAATGCATGACTACAGCAAATAATGATTGCATCTCAGAATAATACACCTTTTTTTCCTTCCATGAATTCAAAATCACATTCTCTCTTATCATCATATTGTTGAAAATTCCAATTTTTTTTCTGCTTATTTCATAGATTATATCTTCCAAGGGGAAGGAATTTGTTTCCCTTTTTTATTCCCTGTGGAATATCTGACACATAGGTTTTATCCAGTAAATAAAAAGGAAATGTTTGTTATATATAAAGGAAATAACTCTGTTATCAATAATTTCAAAGGGGATTTTGGTTTAAATATATATGCTATTGCTTACTGGTGATTGAGTGAGAGGAGTTCTCCAATCATTGTTGTGGTGATGACTAGTTTACCTCAATATTTGTTCTCACCTTGTTCTCACAACAGAACCTTACAAAATAAAATGTACGCACATGGGGTCCCAGGATAAAAATGGAATTTGCCATCTTTTTTTTAAGTTAAGGTCATATGATCAAACTCTTGCCAATGAAAACAAGAATAGTAGGTAAAATTTGGAGAGTATCCTTCTTTTTCAACTTTCTTAGTTGTCAGTGGGAATGTTTCCATAATGGCTGGAGCTGGAGCAGCCATCTTGGACATTGAGGTGGAAATTACAACTTTAGTATGGCAGAAAAAAAATCATTTAGAAGGAAACGAATCCCTAATGATCACGGAGTTACCTACACTTATGTGGAAATGAAATACATTTTTATCTTTTCTATGTCACTCTTGTTTCGGGTTTTCCTATAACTTAGAGTCAAAGGTTAAAGCTAAATGTTACATTCAGTGTCAATACTTAGAAGATAGACACATATCATCATGCTATTAATTGATAAAATATTATATACCATACTTGAGTAAATGCAATATGTGAATTAATATAATAAGTTATATTCACCTGTCAATCTGTGAAATTGACCCAAATATTTTCACTTCATTTAATAAACTTTAAACCATACCTTCTTCAATTCCACTAAATCTCTCTCCACTTAGCAATAAATGATATTTGTAAAGTGTGGTAGGTTTTACATAGTACTTTAATACTCACTATTTTATTTGATCCTTATGCTCAGCAAGAAGGGTAGGTATAATTACTATTATTTTGATTTTATGGATGAACAGAACATGCCCAGTGAGACTGAGTAACTGTCCCAAAGTCATACTGTAGGGGCAGAACCAGGACTCAAATTCAAGCCTTTTGATATACTCCAGGTCTCATTTGCTTTACTTTACACCAAATGGTCTTAGTGGATCTTTTTGAATTGAAAACTGCCTATACCATCTAATATTATTAGAGTGGAGCAGATCCAGGACAGTTAGAACTCCTTGCTTAAGAAAATTCTCACCTTGTTCCTCCCTGCTTTTCTAGCATATTCGTGTCAAGATTCCTGGTATTCATATTGTCTAGGTATAAATATTGCCACCAGAATGTACTCGAGTTTTAGATTTAACACATAACTTGAATTGAACCACCTCATCCACTTACAGGAGAATGGGGAGTCTGGAGCAAAGACATTTATAACGTTTGTACCAGCCACACCCTCTGGTCATTTCCCCTGGTTCTTCCACTGGGATGCCCAGTCAGCCTGGGCTACTGCAATAAACTAAAACAACTAGATATGTGATTCTTATGTTGTCTTTATTAAAGATCTTGAACCCAGGATTTTGGAGGGCTCATGAGGAAAAAAAAATTCTATCCTTTGTAATAACATTTTTTTAAAAAAGGAATAATACAAAGAAGAGAAGATATTTGAAAGAAATACAGAGAAACAGGTAAATCAAGACAAAACTTGGTTAAGCAGAGAATTTCCAAAAGTATCAAGGAAAGGTGAAGAAAAGCAATGCAGGAGATATGTTTATAATGTAACTTCCACTTGACTATTATTTCAAATTGGATATTGCAGTACCTCAAAATGTACCAGCATTCAAATTACTCAAAAGCCAGAGATTGTGATACTTCATTTTTTTACTTGATTTATATTTAATGTGGCTCACTTAAGCATAGAAACATCCTTAGCTTTGTTTAAAATAGAGCACATGGCATAAGCGTGACTCTGAAATTCATAAGAAATTTAACTACAAACTGTTTTAATCAGCTGTAATGTGATTGATTCTTTAATATCGTAGCTTTATAGATGATAATGATATTGGGATAGATTTTTAGAATCCAATACAACAGTCAATGAAAAGGAGCAGTTATTGAGAATTCAATGCCAACTCTACTAACATTCACTCTAGTTTGAGCCTAGTGTATAAGCAAGAAAGTTTTTGGGAAAAAACAAAGGTATTTTTACAAATGTAGCTACTACAATATCTTAAGCACAAAACACAGAGAGGGAAGAGGAAGGGGGTAGCAGCATGTAACCAGGAATTGCAGTGGCAATGTATAGGGAATGTAATAAGAAGCTATGATGTCAAGGTAAGTAGGAACAAACATGATGGAATACTCTGGGAAATTTTGCTTGATCTACAAAGTCATGATTTGTCCTTATCCATGTTCCACTGGACCTCGTCCCCCCACATAAGCACCATTAACAAGTTTCACACTGTATTATCACAGCTTGTTTAATTGTCTGTCCACATCCCTCACTCCCCACGACATACAAATTAGGAAGTAAATACCAAAGATGGACTTTCCACTTGCTATTATTGTTGTTGCTGTTCATCCTTGTAATCTCACAATTAAGTACTAACTCTGACCTGTGTTCAGAAATAAAAACACTTAGTTGCTGAATGCATAAGTGAGTAAATTACTGGCTGAATGAGCATTTTCTGTCTTTGCATTGCAATATTTAGCATTATTGATGTACCTGACTTATCTCCCTTAATGTAAACTTACTGAAGATCTATTTTCACTTCATTTCTCTGTATGTTACTTTGCCTAGCATGTAGCTTCTCAACTTAATAAATCTATGAATGAGAAGGTATAATCTTATTTTTTCCATGAATGTGAAAGACAAAATGTCATTCTATATGTGACAGAGACTGAAGACTTTGGTTAAAAGCAAAACAGAAGATAAACGTCAGTAGTCTTGATTTTAAAAAGAAATTATGTGTTATATCACAATACATCAAGACATAATTGGGCTTATGTAGATATTATGATGGTGGTGGATAATTCATTGACATACTTTTAATTTCTTTGATATAAAAGAAAATCCATAGTAATTTACTAAACCCCATCCAACCCCAACACTAACATATACAACATTTCTTCCATATTCTTCCAACATTTCTTCCATACTCTGATTCCAGGATCTAGAGTTCCACAAATGTGACCATGCCTATATGTCTTGTCCTGATATTGACTATTTGGTTTCACTCTATTTTTTCTCCCTCACCACTAGCCACAAACTCTGATACACTAATCTTTATTGGCCCCAGAATAACTGTAAAGGGACTTGTGTGTAGAAACGTATAAATCTAATCTTAGTTCTAGAAAAAGCATTTGAAGTAAATCAGGAGCACCTCCTTCACAGCAGAAGGGCAGCAACTTAATATAAATAAAATATGATCTTATAATTCTAACAAAGAAGCAACTCATAGTCTGTCAATCAGCAATCACTATTAGCCACAAAAGTAAATTTTGTGAACATAATAATCATTGCATAATAATGGCTTTGTGGTACAACCACAACTTGAACATGTTATGATTAATAATCAGAATTATTAAATGATGTTTCTTTGTCTTAAGTATATTTACCCAAGCATATTTAGGTTGGTTTAATTTAGAAAAATTGCATTTTCAATAATAAAACTCCTGCTTTGTTGTTTTGTTTTAAGTGGCTGCTATGTGCCAAGGCACTGAGCTAAGTGTTTTCTTTGCATTATTTCTAGCCTTTACAATAGTCTTTTTAGGAAGTGCTATCATTTGTTATTGTTACCATACACAGATGAACAAAATGAGGCTCCGAGAGAGTAAGTAATATATATGCTCACAGTCCCATAACATATAATAAGCCATGCTGGGATTTCAACTCCGACCCCTTAGCCTTAGAACTTCTTACATGACTGCATACTTCATCTTAAATATTTGAAAATTACAGATTCATGCATATCCCACAAGAGAATTGGAGACCAGAACATGCTGTTAGCCAGAACCCATCATTTGCAAATCATCTTATAAAACAGAACACTAGCACTTGCCTTCAAAACAAAGAATGCTGACAGAAATAACTGCCCTCACACTAGAGGCTGATAAACTAAGGAAAATAAAGGTTATGTTTTTGAAGATACAACAAGTTAAAGCAGGAATCAAGAATATAATTTATTATCCATTTCTATACTGTTAACTGCTACATTCAATATGGCAAAAACAAAGCAGCAGAAAAAACAATTGGACATATAGCTTTGAAATACAAAGACTGACAAAATATAACTATCAAAGAAGGAAAAGGATAACTTTTACTTATGTTTATGTAGCTAAGATTTTAAATCAATACAATTAAAACATGAAGAAAACAGAAAATTTCAGTATCCAAGACATCTAGTTATAATTTGATTAACATCCAATAGTTCTATTTTTACTTTACTGTCACTGCTGGTAGGAAAAGTCTAAAAAAATACTATATAGGTGAGGAGAAAACTTTTCAATTTAACTTATTTTTTTCCTACATGTCTTTAAAGTCCTGGAATCAGGGGCTTTAACTTACTGAATGTGTTCAGGTCATGTGGATGTTATATTTTTGTCTTGATTCAAAGGATGTACAAAATAAATAGGGTTTTCCACGATGATTTAATTATCCACTTAATATAATGATAATTTTTTAGGGGAAAAATCTACAAGAGCAAAAACTCAAGGATTAAAAATTCAACTTGTTTTACTATTCAGTTATAAACCAATAATAGCAAAAATTTGGTTTAACTTGGAAATGAGAAAATGATTGTATAACCTCCTTTTTAAAAAACATACTTTGGTTGAAATTTTTGCTTAGACTAAGATTACTAAAAGAAGGAAAAGAGAAAGAAAAGTTGAAAGCAGTTAAAATTGTTAAGGTGGCTCCATAATGGAGTTAGAGTCCTGAGAGCAATTATTGTGTAGAGAAACTTGGAGTCCTAGAAAGCACTCTGAGTTCAAGGAAAGTATCTTTCAGAGAAGAATCATCATTCATAGGAGGTGATTACTATTAAGCTAATGATGGGCTCCCATTTAATGACTAAACCAAATCCCCAACTCTAAGAAAATAAAAGCCACTTTCCCCAGGCATTCCATTAAAAAGAGAGGGTCCTTTTAGAGATAGGTTGGTTTTATGTGCAATTTTAAAATAATGTCTATTATTGTTTAGGACAGAAGGCATAGAGTAAAAATGAGGAAAAAAAAAGATGAGATGGACCATTAAGGGATCAAAACTGAATAGATGCCAAAAATTTTTGAGAAGGAAAAATATTGAATGTGAAGGAATACAGGACACAGTAAATAAGAGGAAGGGTGACCAAGACAGCCTTAATTTCCCTTCAGCTTTACAAAACTTTAAGTGGAAGTGGATCATCATAAAGGTCTTCATCCTCATCATCTTCCTGTAGAGTAGGCTGGAGAGGAGAAAGAAGGAGGAAGAGGAGGGGTTGGTCTTGCTTTCTCAGGGGTGGCAGAGGCAGAAGAGGTAGAGGAGGTGAAAGGGAAGACAGAAGAGACAGGCACACTCTGCATAACTTTACTGAAATACATTGTAATTTCTGTCTGACTTTCTGGCTTTTTTGTTTTTCTAAAAATGTTTCTATATGGTATTAATTCTTCTTCCAACATTTAGTGCTTTAGCTTCATTCAGTGCCCCTATCATTGAAGGGTCCATGTCATAAAAGAAGTCAACAGCAGTCTTGAACAATTGGAACCCTTCTGCCAAGTTCTATGCTATTAACTGCTGCATTCCAAAGGGCAAAATTGTGAAAATAATAATATCAATTATTGTCTAATGTCAATCTGTTTTCTGGCACTGCTTCTTCTACATGTTTTTCCTCATAATCTGGCAATGATTCAGAAGCATTGATCTCCGTCAAATGGTTTTCTGTCAATTTCTCTGGTGTGATGTCTATTAGCTTTTGAATTTCTCCAAGATCTATATCTTGAAACCCTTCACCCCCTATCTCTCACCATATACAAAAATCAAATCAAAATGGAATAAAGAAGTAAATGTAAGACTTGAAACTATGGAACTACTAGACATTGGTCTGGGCAAAGATTCCTTGAGTAAAACCTCAAAAGCACAGGCGACGAAAACAAAAAGGGACAAGTAGGATCACATCAAGCTAAAAAGCTTCTACACAGCAAAGGAAACAATCAACAAAGTGAAGACACAACCCACGGAATGGAAGAAAATATCTGCAAACTACCCATCTAACAAAGGATTAATAATCATATTATATAAGGACCTCAAGCAACTTGATAGCAAAAAACCAAATAATCCCATTAAAAATGGGCAAAACACCTGAATAGACATTTCTCAAAAGAAGACATACAAATGTCCAACAGGTATATAAAAAATACTCAACATCGCTAATCATCAGAGAAATGCAGATCAAAAGTACAATGAGATAACACCCCATCCGAGTTAAAATGGCTTTTATCAAAAAGAGAGGCAATAATGGATGCTGGCAAGAATGTGGAGAAAGGGGAATCCTTCTAAACTGTTGGTAGGAATGTAAATTAGTACAGCCACTATGGAAAACAGTATGGAGGTTGCTCAAAAAACTAAAAATAGAACTACCATATGAGCCAGCAATCCCACTGCTGGGTATATATCCAAAAGAAAGGGAAAAAAATCAAAGTGATATCTGCATTCCCATGTTTATTGCAGCACTATTTACAATAGCCAAGATATGAAATTAACTTGAGTGCCCATTAATGGATGAATGGATAAAGAAAATGTGGTACATATACGCAATGGAATATTCAGTCGTAAAAAGGAATAAAATCCTTTTTTATTGCAACAACGTGGATGGTTACTGCAGCACATGGATGGTTACTGCAGTACATTATGTTAAGTGAAATAAGTCAGGCACAGAAAAACAACTGTTACATGTTCTCACTCATATGTTGGAGATAAAAAATGATACCATGAAGATAGAGAGGAGAATGATGGTTACCAGGGGTTGGGAAAGGTGATGGGGAGGAGGAGAATAAAGAGGAGCAGGTTAATGGGTACAAAAATACAATTAGATAAAGGAAAAAGATCTAGTGTTTGGTAGCACAACAGGGTGACTACAGTTAACAATAATTTATTGTTCATTTCAAAATAACTAGAAGAGTGGAATTAGAATGTTCCTAACACAAAGAAACGATAAATGCTTGAGGTCATGGATACCCCAATTACCCCGAATTGATCATCACACATTGTATGCTCATATCAAAATTTCACACATACCCCATAAATATGTACAACTATATATATATACATCCACAATAACTGATGATTTTAAAAAAATTTAAAAAGAAAGACAATGCTTCTATTATATCTCCCAATCTCTGTGGGAGGGCTGGAGTCTAACAATTAGCACATGGATGGCCAAATCACCCTGACCAACTCCCTCTGGGACCACTGATGTTCCATTAGCTCACCCCAGCATTCACTTTTTGTTTCGGCAGAGTTGAGTTCAATCTCTCTCCCCTGTTGCAATATTCCCTCACCCCTATTGAAATGACAAGTCTTCCTTGCCATTTTTAACAACTTTCCAGTGTAATTTTTCTTTTATAAGGGAAAAGAATTTAGTTCCACTGAGTGCCTACATGTGTGGTCTCATGTGACTCTCATAATAAACTCCCAAACGGTGTGAGAACAAAAACTCTAGAATCCAAGTAACGGAAGTAAACATACTTAGTAAATGATGGAATAGGATTTCAAAACATCAGCTCTCTCTTTTAAGGCCAGTTCTTTCTACTCTCTCTATGTAAAGGAAAAAAATAATGCCCAAAATGATACAAGTAAAAAAAAAAAAAAAAAAAACGTAATTTGAGAGAAATATATTTTGAATGTATTTTTCTTATTTAAAAATCTGCATCATAAATAAAACTGAATTTTCTATTTTTATTTCAACTATAGGTGCCTTTTTAGTGTTCATTTGCCTGGCTACTTCTCCCATTTTAAAGAGCTCCTAATTACCAACTGATGCCCTTCTTTCTGAGTTCATCTTTTATGATTTGTGAACCATTTTTTGGAAATGTTTTATTGTTCTCCCATTTAATACCTTTGAAAACAAATATACCTTCACCCTCACCCAGCCCTCCAGCTTTAGTAACCTTATTGCTGAGGAAGAAAAGTTGTGAGTTATCACTTTTGCCTCCCTCACATCTTAATGATAGGAAATGAGTATACTTTTAGTCGTGTAACATCAAAAAGCCTTCTCGAAACATGTTTTCTTAAGGTAGAAGTTTCCTTAAGCTTTTCTAAGTGATTTGTGGTATGAAATTAGTGGAAAGCAGGAAGTCATTTACAGAATGGAATTTTCCTAGCATCTATTAGGCTGATATATATTGGTTCTATTGACTTCACACATTGACAAACACCCTACTTGACCTCGGCTGTTACCACAATGACAAAACTCAGTACCAAGGGTTGCTGACCAAACTCTGCAGTTTGAACTATTGATGCATTTGGTGCAGCTGTGCATCAATTAGGCTGCGTTTATCCCTCAGTGAAAATCTGAAAGAAATGGGAGTTCTGCCAAATGATGCTTTAGTGTGGCTAGACGATAATATGAGCCTATAATATAATCGAACTCTGTTCTCTGTTGACAGGCACTTTAAAAACTTTTTTAAAGGCAGCAGCAAATTTTTACTCAGAAAAACAATGTCTATAAAAGGATCAGTCTTAAACCTAGTATGGAATTTAGGGAGCCAAGAGATCCCTTGAAGATAATGACAAGTTCAGAGGTTGGGTTTGGACTTTTCAGCTAAGGGCTCTGTAAAGTATCATATCTTGGTCTCTATTTTCCTTATAGGAATGATATGAGGATAACATGACATAATTCAAATGAACATATTTTGAAATAAAAGCTTGGTAAGTAAGGAGAATTATTTTTATTTCTAAGAGAGTGGCCATCTGTTTCCAAAGAACTCAAGTGAGAACACGACTATTCACTTTGTATGGAGTAATTTTCAGATAATGCGTTTCCCTCGCCTCCTGTGCTGGAACATTACTTGAGCTGAAAGACACTCCGTCTCATAATTTTCTGACATGTGTACAGCTCTAATTATTTCTAAGGAAGACATCAATTCATATTACCACTAGAAAACTGTTGCCATGTCCCAAAATGTGCATTTGGGAGATGGAGAGAAGTGGGATAAGAAAGTAAAGATAAAATAAGTAAGTAAAAAATGATGAGATGGAAATACTGATGAGACTCTTTGCTAGGAAATAACCATTCATACTAGTTATTCACCATGATTAACCTTCATGGGTCTATGTAATTCCTTGAAATTTGTAGTGCAATTCTGTTGATTGTACTTATTACTGCTATTAGCAATAATAACCCTATCTCACTTTGGATATTCATGAACTTAGTTAATATGGATATTATGACAAAAGGTTACATGTTTGATGAGAGTCACTGACAAAGCACAATTTATTGTTTAGCTTAAATGGCAACAGAAGCAATAAGGATAACATAACTGTACAGACCAGCTGGAACGGATTATAAACCATTCTGCATATGCAAACATTATGCCACTAGTCCATCGAGTGGGACATATATTTTCAGATTCTGTCTCAAGATGTCAACAAGATTTCCTCATTCATAGACATATGAATCTGTCCCTCACATGTCTGGTCCCCACATGTGAGTAAGGAGGCTATGTCAGCATTTGGAACAGTACAAACAATTAAAGACAATAAATATAAACAGTCAACTGTTTATGGCAGTGTGGTTGATGGTACGGTTTGCTGGTTATTGATTTTCCTTTTCTGATATTATTAAGAATGGTGCAACTGCTGTCAAAAGTAAAGGTACAATATTACACATCTTTAACAGCTCAGGTGCAAGTGTTGGGAGGACTGTGTTTCCTGCCTTGGTGTTTGCATGAGGCAGCATCTGCTCCCAGGATAGAGGAGTACCACAGTGACATGTGCAGTCACCTCTCACTCTCCCCTCCCTCTACTGGGTGGATTTAAGGTGTTAAACGTTATTGTTCCCCAGTAACATGACCTTTTGCTCAGCCTTTGGAGCAGGCTTTTTACTCTCCCCCTCAATACCATAGGCAGTCTGGCCCTCTGTAAGAAGCCTCAAGTTTTCTGGTTGCCCTTCCTGCATATTCCAGGGGGAAGTTCAATACGGAGATAGTGAGGTGAGCAGGAAGCCCCGTTACCTAAAAATGAAGGCCAATTTCTCGATCCGGCTCTACCAGCCACTGTCCTGATGTGAGCTGAATCTGTTTTTTAATTGGAAGGCAGGCATTGTGATGGATACTCTAGAAATCCTGGCTAAAACATACAAGAAAAGACTGCAACTGTTGATCAAATGAAGCTCCATTGTTTTGTTTCTCTTGTTACCTTGTTATTTGTAGATTAGATCTGGATTTCAAAGATCCCTGCATCTACTGACACGGATAATTGAAAATTGGCTGCAATTTTTAGTAACATCAGGCAGTAAAGTTGATTACTTTCCTTTTCCCTCTGTTGCTAAGTCTTGGCAGTGTCTACCAGGTCAGTGAGAGCAGGCTTGTTGCAGTGAGAGAGAGTTACAGGCAAAGGCACAGAAACAGAAATGACAGAACATCACCAAATCAATCCTTGATTTTTCTCAGTAATGATTTTTATCAGTGATAACTGGACAAGGAAATATAGAATATGTATTATCATTGAAATCGCGATGTTTTAAAACACAAAATCTGATTTCTTAGCAAACAGGGGCAAAGAGTAACAGTCAGATGTATGTCAAATTCTTGTGCCTTCCAGGAAAAAAAAAGAAAAAAAAAACAACTAGGAATTGAATTGTTACATAACCCAGGCAGTATCTCTCCTCAAGCGTTATCAAGAAATCAGATGTGAACATTTCCAGCCTCACTGCACGGGTTTTATCTTCATTATATAAGTACCATATGTGTAAGTCTTATTTTAAGAGCTAACAGTGCACTGCCCTAGTAGAATGACACGTGAAAAAGATGCAATGTGGGAAGTGTCGGAGCGGATTGTAGAGAACCCAAAGGCTGCAGCTTGCCATCAAAGGCTCTATATTAGGTAAGAGGGAGCGTTTAGTTGTATCACTTTCACGTTCCTGCCCCTCTGCCTGGCATGTTGAAATATTCCACTTCTATTTTTTCCCATCTGTCCTATTTACCTTGTAACTCCACATGCAAATTTAGGTAGAGCTAAATATATAATGCCTTTTGAAATATGACTTATGAAATGTGCATGTGTTAGGAAAAGATTTAGATTGTCAGAAAACATTTTATACCTCTGAATCTTTGCAACGGAGCTGACTCTCTGTAGCTTGGATAAACCCAACATACAATGCACAGAAAATAACGCTGTAATCTAACACTTTAAAACAAGTTTTTAAACAAGCTATATCAACCAGTGTATAATCAGGAAAACAGAAACCTCTCTAGGTGTTTCCAAGACAGGAAATTTAACATAGGAAATTGGTTAAACAGATGAGGAAAGAACTGAGGAAACAACAGGGGACAGTGAGGTAACCAAGAGATTAAAAATAGTAGGAAGACACCACCACTATCGTTCTTGGGAAATCATCAAAATTGGTGGTACTCTTAGATCTGGGCAAGGTGGAACCCTGATCTGGGCTCCACATTCTAGAAGACTCCACTCTGTTTCTCCCCAGCCATGTTTTTCCATACAGAAGAAATCCCTGGGCCAAGAAAACATAAACACCCAGATCCTGTTCTGTAGCTGTTCCCCTACCTGCTTCTAGACCATGCTCCAGGTAGGCAGGTCCTTGGGTTTCCCTACCCAAGTGGATGAAGTCTGTTTCCAGGGTCTGAAGGGTCCTTTTCCCTGAGTCTATCCTCCCTCAACAGCACAGAGCCGCAAGGTGACCAAAAAGGGGCAGCTATTTACAGGTGGGGAAGAAAGTGGATAGAGTTTGGGTGTAGGGCCCAGAGTGTCCATGTGAATGCACTCAAGTCTCTTTACAGCATGGAACAGAGTCAAGAGAAAGAGAATAGCTATGGGTCATAAGTCTGAGATCTAAGAGTCTGAAAATTCTAAATCTGAACCTGGACTTCCAGCCTCAGCTTCCTTTGAGGAACTTAAGGGGTTAACACCAGCCAGGTTGGGAAACTGGGCACACCTGTGGGCAGAGAATTCTTGGCTTAAACTAGTTGGCATAAGAAGGAGCGTCTCAGTGTCCCCATTCAGAAGATTTTTGCAGTTCCCAGACAGTGGGCCTGGGGGAGGACTGATAGGTGGCTGAGTAACCGAGCCTTGGGTATGGGAAGTGAGAGTCTCCATCCTCCACTCCCCTCCCTAATGAGTAAAAGAAGGTGGGTGTTTATCTTATGGATTTCCAAGCGAGTGATTTTTTAAAAAATGTCATCATAAAGATATATTTGTCAACATAAAAAAAAAAAAGAAAACACCTTAACAGTTTGCATTTGATTTATAACTTGTAAACATTAGACACAGAGCTATGGGCTTCCTTTTGTACCCTAGCCTTGGGGCCTCCAAATGTTGGAACAATCTGGCCAATGTCCAGTAGCTGGGGCCATGCAGTGGCAGCTAGACCCATGGTGGGGAGCTTCTGGTGGGAAATGGGACAGTGCAGGGAGGGGCAGTCCCACAGGAACCAGGACCACAGAGAAGATGCACCTGCTGTAAGCATAGAAAGAGGTTGGGAGAAATGCCCTGACTTCTCATCAGCTCTCCCCTCCTACAGTGCCTGCCGCTGACGGAGCCGGTCCTGCAGCCAAAAGGCAGCATAGGCCGACACATGTAGTTTCCTATGATGTGCAGCAGAGCAGAGCAGAGAAAGGGGTGGAGAATGGAAGTAAGAGCAGACCTACAAAAAGTGCTACAAAAAACAAATGTATAGGCTGGGCGCGGTGGCTCACACCTGTAATCCTAGCACTCTGGGAGGCCGAGGTGGGTGGATCGCTTGAGGTCAGGAGTTTGAGACCAGCCTGAGCAAGAGCGAGACCCCATTTCTACTAAAAATAGAAAGAAATTATCTGGCCAACTAAAAAATATATATAGAAAAAATTAGCCGGGCATGGTGGCACATGCCTGTAGTCCCAGCTACTTGGGAGGCTGAGGCAGGAGGATTGCTTAAGCCCAGGAGTTTGAGGTTGCTGTGAGCTAGGCTGATGCCACGGCACTCACTCTAGCCCGGGCAACAGAGTGAGACTCTGTCTCAAAAAAAAAAAAAAAAAAACAAATGTATAAGCTAATGCATTCTGTTGAGGGCTACTTGAGTTGCTTCAGAAACTTTCTGAGAATGGAGAACATATATTATGCTTTTCTTTGTCTTGTATATAAATTATTTTCTAAATAAGGGAAGGAGAATTGGAGTGATCTGGAAGATGATTTGCAACGCCTCACTCTACTGCTTAATAGTAATTATTCATCCCATTGTCTCTAGAAAATGTGTAGGGGAGGAAAAAATACCTTTTTCTCTATCCATTCTAGGTTCCTGGCTGAGGCATCTAAAAGAAAAGTAGAGTAACAAAAGGAAAGCATGCAAATTTATTTAATATAAGTTTCATGACACTTGGGAGTCTTAATTTTCGCAAGAAAATTAAAACCCAAGGAAACAATTCAACCTACATATTTGTATGCTAGGTTTGATGAAGAGTGGACAGTTATGGAGAAATTGATAGGGCAAAGAAAGAGTATGATCTAATGGTAATAAACTGGGGTAAACTTGGCAAGGACTGTTTGTTCAGATTTTTCTCTGCAACACTTCATCTTCTGAATTAAGGATGTTTCCTCCGGTTATAGGGAGGGCACCTCTCACATGAGGGTCTTGTGACTTGCTTCAAGGAAAGGTCAGAAAATCCTTCCTAGGTTTTATAACCTGCTTCAGGGAAGAAGGATGGGGAGAAGGTCAGAGAGACCTTCCTGCACATGTTCTTTCTCAAGTTCCTTCAGCTTAAGATATTTAATATGCCAAAGCACCGTATTTCAGTGTAGTGGGTAGTGGGTAGTGGGTAGTGTATCCTGAACCCCATCATTTGCCATGAGGGTAGGGGCTGCAACAGGCTTTTCTTATTGAAGAAACCACAATATATGTGAAGTTGGGCAGCTTCTCCAAACAGGGTTTCATGTTAAGGAATATAGAAAATTGTTATGAGTAACTCAATTCTAAATACTAAAAATAAATATAGATCCTTAATGCTAAGAGTATTAAGGAAGTTAGAATTCATAATCACACATAGAAAAATTTAAATAAGAAGTAGCAGGGTGTTTGGGGAAAACTATGGATTTCTACATTTGAATCTTAGTTCTGCTGCTTATTTAATGGTTGCTATGTATTTTTCAGTGAAATACTAAAACTCCTTTAGCCTTAGTCTTTTCACCTTTCCAATACAGGTAATAATAAAAACTTATTTCAAGTTATAATTCATGCATGCTAATATTCTAGTATGTCTGCCATATAGATATTTGAATAATGCTTAATAATGATGATGAAAATAATTACAGTAATAATAATAAAGTGAGAATGGCTGGCATTCTGAGCCTTATATGAAGGAAGGCACATACCCACAGGGCTAAGGTAGCCCTCATTCCTGTTTTCCAGCAAAGCAAATGAAGAAAATCTCACAAAGATTAATCCAAAAAACATTAAGAAAAAGATGAAAAAGCTTCCTTTTAGAAACCCATTTCCAGTTTTAAATATTTTATTCCTCACTGCCAGTCTTCATGCCTGAGACAAAATTTTTCTGTCTGTACAATCAGAGATGACTAAAAGTGAAAGCTGAACATAAATACCATAGCAGCTATCATTCTGATAAAGGTCATAAACTTCGGCCTAGGATTATCATAAGGAAAAAATACTGAATGTTTAGAAAACTTATTTTGAGTAAAGGTCAACCTTATTATGCTATCTTAAACATTAACATATCTTTAAACACTTATTTCCTTAAGTAGTTTCATTCTATCTGTGATATTGTTATATATGGTAGACTTACAGGGTAAGAAAATTCATAACCAGGGTTTATTCAGACTTTTCTTGTGAAAAGTGCTTACTTATTTGTTTAGCATAAACACTCTGCTTTTATTATAGTATTTAGTGCTTGCCAGTGAATAAGGATGAGATAGAATTGTATGAGTATGTCTGAATATCACACATTCTGAATTTAAGGAGGCTTAGTCATATCCTGACAAATATAATTAAAGTCTTAGAATCTGATTTGGGTTGACAAGCAGTTATCCTTCATTTGAAATCACAAGTGACCTATGCTTGTATGTTTCTCCCTCTCTCTTTCTCCTCCCCAACTTCCATCACTCAAGAGTTAATGTTTTGACAACTCCAAGGTTAGCCCTTGTTACCAATTATTTTAGAACTACCGCTGCAGCAACTTCTGTTTGGTGCGATTGCTGCTTTCCCGTTTCTGTCACTCCCCTCAGTAATTAACCTTGCTATTCTTAGCTACAAAGCACAGATTGTGTGCCAGCCTTCTTCAGGATTCTATTTTATATTTCAATGGCCGGTTACTGTCTGATTTTCTCCTGGGAAAGGGTCTCTAATCACTCAGTTATATTAATGATGAGGATGACAATCCTTCCCCACCACTCTCCTTTCATTCGGATAATAAATATTAAGCACAATTCATCCTCTGAGATTAGTAACGTGAACTGAAACAGTTTACTCGCAGCCCTACCTGCCACAATCGTGCTCCCGAGGTGCGGGGGCATCGGGAACCAGTGAAAATGCAAGCTTCCACTAAGAAAATCCAACCTCTGTGGGTTTTTAACAGGCTTCTTTCCCCACAATTGAGAGGCTGTGTGCACTTCCAAAAAGAGGCCATCCTCGAACAGCTGTGCCATGCACTGACTCATGCAGCCTCGACATGCCAAGCCCGGGCTACATCCGCAAACGAGATGCGGCAGGGCGCAGCGCGTTAGGCAGCGACAGGCAAGATTGAAAAACCACAGCTGAAAGCCGAGAGACTGCTCTCCCGCCTTAGGCTATTTAGGCACCAATTTGCAGCCGAGGTGAAACTGCAGGGCCAAGGATGTGCATGGCTACAGAGAAGCACGCTTTTGTTTGCCGAAGGTCAAACGCATTGGTCCGGGTCTGTCATCTCCACGCACACCTAGCTAAAACTCCCTTTGGTGTCATGGACGTGCAGGTGTAGATGAGGCATAAGATAGGGCGGTATAACTAGTGGGCTGGAGATAAAATAGGTGTGGCTGCAAAGAAAAGTCTGGGGCAAAACCATAAGGCCTGAAATAAAATCTGTTCTTGTTGAATTGTGAAGAGGTGGAGGCAATTGGGAAGGGGGCAACTTCCTTCCCCTCATCCCTGTGTTTTGGTTAGAGTTCTATTATTACAAGTGCCAAAGTAGAATTTTTGGTTGTTTTGACAAGGCGGTCCTTCTCTTCTGGTGGAAGAAAGTTGTGTTAGGGCCTCCCATATGTGGAGGTATTATTTAGGTGACTGTCTCAGAGATGTGAGGAGTGAGGCAGCCCAAAAGTCTAACACATCAAAATTATCTCTATTCCATGCTGTGCTGCCTACCTCCTTTGCAGTTGGCTTAAAATTCACACCCTAGAGCTATTCTTTTGGATAGAAACTGGACTCTGTCTCAGCAGACCACCTCTGAAATGTCCTCGTGTTAGGAAGCCTCAGGATAGGAGCCCTTCTCTCCAATTATGTTAGTATTTTATTAGCTAATTGTCTTTCTTTTTAATGCAAATACACCACGAAGGGAATAACTGTAAGACAGAGATGGTTCACCTTTGCGTGTTATGGGGTGCAAGTACAAATGGGATGTCATGGAAGAGGGAGTATGGAGCACACAGGAGGACTGTGTTCCTTTGAATGAAAGTTGGCTCTGCTTGTTCCAATAACACCGCTTGACATATAAACAAAACTAAATTGATGGCAATGTTTTTTTTTCTGTCATTCCACATATAGAGATTCCATTGTTAGCAACGAAAATTTTGTAGCAGACTTGAAGGTGAAGTCTTTAATTAAAAATAAATGAACAACTACACTGGGAAAGCTAAAACCAAACACTTGCCTAGAAAGTGCACCAATGTTTAAGCTAATGACTCCCTTGGGGAGACGTATCTGTAAGAAATGCCATTGGATTATGGTACCTTTCAAAAGTCTATCAAGATGCAACAACGTAAAAAGATCTGAATGAAATTTCATTTTAGTTTCTTGAGAATGGTAAGCAATGAACTTGAAGGAAAGAAAAATGTTTCAATCATAATATAAAAGACACTGTCAGAAACCAAGTTCTATTGCTGCTGCAAGTTTCACTCACCCAAATAACAGAACAAAAAGAGAATTCAAATGTCCACATTTTTTTTTTTTTAAAAAAAGTAGGCTTCTAAGAGTTTTTGTATATTTTAAAGTAACCTCCTCCAAACAATAGAAAACAAGAACTAGTATTGTATCTTCTGGGGATATCATATATTAACTGAAATTTCTCAGGTATAGAATAGAGTCAAATTGAAATTCTGCCCATTATGTAAGACACTTTCACCACAAGACCAATTTGGTCTGACATTATTAGAGAAGAAATTGAGGCAAATTCATATTCAAAAGGTATGTTTAATGCAAAAGAGTATGTGATTTGGAGTTCAGGGTACCTGGGTTTAAATATTGGCTCTCTCATTTAGTATCTCTGTAAACTTGACTTTCATGGGCCTCAGTTTTCTCAAGATTGAAAAAGTGAGAATAATTACACCGTCTCTGAGTTGTTGTGAAGGTTCAATGAATCAACATTTGTGAACATACCTGGTTTGATGCCTGCTACATAATAGGATCTGTTTTTTTTTTCTTACTGAAGTAATTCTTTCCTTGAGAAATGGTGTTGAACAATGATGTAATTTATTTCATTTTTTCTATAAAATTCACATGTGAAGACTTTTCCTATTTTTTCCTCAATCCAGAGGAAACCTCGATTTATTTGGAAACTGAAGGGGTTTTGCTACCCTTTCTCACTTAGCAGTCATTATCTACTCTGTTGATATGTTAAAGAAAAAACAAAACGGGCACAGAGCGCACTGAGCAATTGTGAAACTAGCAGCATCAGTTTGAAGGGGAGAGGTCAAACATGTAAACATATGCATATACTACACACACATCCTCAAAAAGCTGCACGTTCAAATTGTATGTTTATACAATACAAAATATTATATGATATGAGTATAGGGTATCTAGAGCTGCAAACTTTGAAGTAGTCATATAAAATGGTTTAATAGACTTTATAGAATTTCATGCATTATAGGGGCTTGATAAATATTAAAGAAAACCAGCAGTATATTAGTCACACTAAAATTTAGCTCATCAGAGAAGTTAATAGTTGGTCACTAACACTACATATTTAATAGCACTGGTATTATATCATAATGTAATTCTCAATAGGATGTGAAGATTTTACAAGATCTTGCTTTTAACTTTTTCTTTTTTTTTTTCGAAGTTAGAGTTTTCATTTCTTTTTCTTACAATAGGCTGTTCCCAACTCAAGAGTTAGATGCGTTCCAGGGAGGATTTAAACATGGGGACTTTTAAAGCACTGTATTTTTTTCAAATGCAAGTTTCCAGTTTTGAAAAGACTCCCACACAGTTTCTCCCTTGTCTAATATTTGTGATGGCAACAGCTGCATTCTCCGCTTGGATTCAGCGTTGTTTTTTGGCAGGCCTTCCTCTGGACCAGTGGATGCACTGTTCATTCTAGCCTCACCTGCCAGTCTGGTCTCACTGCACCTGGGATGTCTGGCACACACAGTCTTTGGTGATAGGACGATTAAAAAGAGACAGGTAAATAGCATCACCTTTATAAGTTTGGGCTCCCACACTGCTGTCAAGAATAAGCACTTGAAAGTAGGAGGTAAGAGGCTCCAAAATTAATGGGGGAGGAAGTAGGATGGAAACGTGGGAAGGAAGAATATTAAAGCAAGGGACAAGAGAAGGGAGGAGAAGGGCAAATCAGATGAGAGAGAGAGGGATTAAGCGAATGTTAAAGAGAGATGTGAAAACACAAAGTTTAGAAATGAAAGATATATTTCTGAAAGGTGTATGGAAGCAGGAAAAGAAAGATTTAGAATGAGGACTGTCAGGAAAAGTTAGCCAATGCCAGACTTTCCTTAGATGAATTGTTTCTTTTTTGTCTATTCTTCTTTATTCAGCCGCCTGTTTCATAGAAGCAGGAGTGGAACAAGTGTGGCCCAAGGTAATTAAGACACCCAAGTTTCAGAAGTAACAAGCCAGCCAGCTGTGGGGAGGAGCCATATGGGAAAGCAGAGGCATGGATCCCTTTGCTCCTTTAATCAGAGAAGTATTTAATTAGGGTAAAGCTGTTGTTTTACCTCAACCTGGGTAGACCTATTTTGGTAGAGTCGAACTAGGCTGGCATCTGCCTAGAGATCATGGGTAGGAAGAGAGGCTGGACTGAATCAGAAGGTCTACGCTGGGAAGAGTTTGAGCTAAGGCTGGTTATGGGTAGGGTGTAGACACATTATGTAGACTCTCAAAATATAGACAGAGGGCTACAAGTCGTTCTTGAGTAGGATACTGCCGCAATGAAAGTATTGCTTTAAAAACATGGCTATGGGAATCAGGTGGAGGATGGTTTGGAAGTGGAGGCAAGTGCGAGGCTGTTGCAGGGCCAGGTTTGTGGAGACAGAGGTAAGAGAGACTGCACTACCCATGAACTTAGCAAGAGGCCAGTTCATAGGCTGGTTTGTATTCTCTTTCCTAACTACTCAGTGTATAGTATCTATTTCTTTTTGCAGAATTTCTCTTTAGACTTCTTGATAATGGGAACTAGTACTGCTATGCCAATCCCTATGGATTATTTAAACATTTATGCCTTTTGGGCAAAGAAACCAGGAGTAAGAACACATAAATTCCAAAGCTTTCTTTGAGCATCTTATTACTCCCCAAAGGTGTTATATGGGTTTACTTTTTTTTTTACTGTCAACTTTAATCATTTTTTCATTTTCAATGAATAACTGTATTCTTAATGCTTTTTCTCTGCAATTTCTTGCCAATTTCATTTGTTAAATCCAAACTTTATTTTACTTCTTAAGTGTTTTTCTTATATTTCTCAATCTTCCCTGCTGGTTTTCTGCACCTACCATAAAGCCCATTATAATGATCATTTTTCTATGTTTCTAATAAAGAGAATTAAATTGGAGAACAAGAAATTGGTCACATGTAAGTGACTAGACATTTTGAAAAGAACCTTTAGTCAGTTGTCAGGTTAAGTGGCAAAGCTCACATAAATTAACTCAAAGTCAAGTTATTTTTGAGGGAAAGATACACAATGTCAAGGGGAATAAAGTCTTGCTTCAGTTTGCATTTCCATTCCTTTTAGAAAGAGTCAAAGAAAGAGCCAGATGTTGAAAAGCAATAACCAGGGCTCCTTGCCCGATTTCACGTGATGCCCATAGGTCTTTGTGGAGTGCTTGGCCAAGCTTACAGTCCTCCATCTGACGGTTCACAGCCCTTTCAAGTTGCCAGGGTAGAAATCACAGTGCTGGCAGCCATGCACACCAAGTTGGCCGATAGGATTCTATTCTCCGACCTTTACCAAGAACACAACAGTGATCAATTATTTTCACTGCCTAATGAATTCCAGAGGAAAGCTGGACTATAAGTGTAGTGGGGAAAAATATGATGACTATGTGCAAAGTATACACATAAAGGCAGTGTTCCAGAGAGAAGAGATGAAAGGTGGGTGAGGGAATGAGGAGCAGCAAAGAAAATCTCAGGATTCTGCCTCAGGCCAGCACTGCCAGATAAGGTAAAGGGTGACAGATGATCAATTCCACTCTACTTCTCACAATTCTCAGAATATAAATCTTAAGCACAATGAGAATTAGAGCTTCTTCATCAGCTACATAGAACAGCAGCAAAAGTAATTCTGGGTAAAAGAAAGAGGCATCTTTCCAGAGCCCCTTTTGTGGAATAAGCTAGCAGCCCATGAGTCATGGCTGTTTTTCTCTTTTCAGGGAAGAGCTCACAGAGTATAGTAACTGCTTCATGCTGCTGCATTTTAATGGGGGAATCCATATAGAGCTGAGCCTTTCAGTTGACACCACTCTGCCTAAACATGCTCTGTTGGTCTGGTAACATCACAGTTCAAAATGCTAATGCCTTACTCACTCATGCTGAGATTTCTCTTAGATTATCTGCAAATCTATTTGATTATATAGAAAATGAAGTAGAGTATATGTTGGTTTACTGAAAAGAATATTCACAGAGCCAAAGTGAACCTACTTTTTATGGACTCTATATGTAATCACTGCTGCCAGTTATTGGTTTTTTACCATATGCCAACAAATGTGCTAAGCTGTCTTTACAAGAGAAGAAAACTGAGGTACAAAGAGGGTCAGGTAACTTGCCCAAGTACATGCAGCCACAATTTGAATATAGGTTCCACCAGAAGGAATCAAAACAATGTCCAAATTCTCTGGGAGGTCTCGCCTGGTGGAGGGAAGAAGCCCAGTCTTCTCCTATCCAAGACTGCAAGAGTAGGAGGATCTCTCCTCCAAAATACAGCAACGGTTATACAATCAGCTGGGTGGCAGCGTGCTCCCTCTCCAACCCTTGAGAAAAAGGGTGAAGCGTGAAATTGTCTGCAGGCCCCAGGGCTTGGCTGCTCTCTGGGGTATCATTGGTATGTCAGTCTCACTTGATTTTCATTACAATCTAATCTCTTCCTCAAAGCATTTTCTAATTGTGTCACTACCCTGTTACAAAACAGAAGCAAAAACAAATATCTTTTAATATATCTCCTAGTCCCCCTGGCAATTTCCTAGAGAATAAAGTTCCAATTATTTTCCCTGGCTCATCTTCCTTTATTCCACTGAACTTGACATCCTGAGCTTGGAGCAGCTACCGGACTGCTCATGATCGCTCTATTCTTGCCTTGGTTTTCTCCTTTTTACCTCTGCTTCCTCATTAGTCCATCTCCTCATTTGTCCATCTTTATTATTTTCTGCCCATCCTGTCTGTGCTAGCTTGAATATCCTTGAGCAACTCTCAACCTCTTCCTTGTACTCTCATAGAATTTTACCCAACCTCATAGCTTTCAGGTATCTTATAATGCTTCAAATGATAAGATGACTTCCTTTCTACATTTTAAGCTATTTAAAGGCAAGAACTGTTCTATGCTCATTTTTGTATTTCTTACATGGTACCTAACCTAGTGATGCTAAGTATTGGTGTAATGATCTTCCTTGATGTGCATATTCCCACTCCATAGAGTCACATTTAGTTCTATGCAGCTTATGGTCAATAAATAAATCAAAATTTATTTAGCTCCATAAATGTTAGCTAGTTGAAGCTTCAGTAGGCCCATTACTAATCCTTTCACATATTTTCCACCATCTCTCACTTGTCCTTTATAAAAATAAAAACAACAAACTCGTTGTCATAACTTTGATGTCAGCCTTATAAGTACCTTATGAAATTAAGACTTTTGAAAAATTAAATTCTGAAGAATCATACTACTTAGAGGGAGTGGCATATGTGCATTTTAATCCACTTTTTACAAAAGTAATTCAGACTCTTCAGTGCCTTCATTAAATTTGTTTCTCTTTTTTAAAAAAATTATTTTTATGAATCTGTGACTATACATTGGGGCATTTGTATTGCTCTTTTATTTTGGTATCTATTATCCTTTTAGTCTCACCAAGCCCATCTCATCATTTGGTTCTGGGAATAAGCCTCAAATATCTTATGCCTTCTCAAAACAGTGGGTGGGTTTCCATGTAAGCAGCTTTTTAAATCAGATGTTCACATCCTGATATTCATCCCATCTACCGAATGATTCTCTTTGGACCCATTTCTCTTGAGAAAACTGGGTGGGAGGGAGAAGCCAGATCCCTTGAGAGGCTGGGAAGGGAAGAGCTTTCTATTGTAAGCTCCTGGTACATAGGACGGCCTTTGGTGAGAACACCAGGAGAGCCAGATGTTTTTCTTTGTGAGCCTTGCACGCTGGTCAATAGACTATGAGAGATGCCCCTACTGAGGCTTTAGTCTTTCCCCTTCCCATTAACATGCTCAAATCAGGATGACAATCAATTCTTAAGAAAGCTAGCTTAGCCTAGTCACCAGGGAATTTTCTTTTTTCCTCCAGTGATACGATATATTGTGCTAAATTTAATAAATTTTATTTCACTCCTTGTCATAGATATCAATTATGGAGCTTCAAGGGGCACCAAACACAGAGTAAGGCTTTTGAATTTGACTGAAAGAGTGGATTTTCCCAAAATGAGTCCTTCTCCATGGCTTCACGTATTTAATCTTTCCTAGATCTTGGCAGGAGAGGCTGTGCTCTAATCCAGAGTAGTTTTGCCAGTACCATGGGAGATTCATATTTGGGCGAACCTAGAGCAATGGAGGCTGAGATGCAGCAGGTGCAGATGGGCTGAAACCTTAGATGCCCCGACCCACCTGAGCCAGGCCCCCAGAATATGCAAAGAGAGAGACAGCCACTCTACACTGAGGTGGATCTCTCCTATGCTAGGTTTCCACAAACAGCAAAATATTCATGTTGGGTGCCAAATTGTTTAAGGTTCTCCCATGCCACCAAAGTTTTCCCTCCTCTAGCTTACCACTTGTTCCAGTGAATGTTTCCTGGAAAGTGAGTAGGAAAGCTAATGTTCTATGAATCAGTATTTGTGTCTGAAGATAGGCTCAAATTTCCTAATAAATATGGGCAAGAGTCTGGTTGTCTATCCCTGTTGGAACCACTGTGTGGGCAGAGCATGCTGTTTTTCCCTCTATTTCAGAACACATTTAACCAGCAGAAAAGCAACCATAGAGAAGACCTGAATCAGAAAACACGCTCCAGTGGAAATGTATGCTCTAAATTACCAAACAAAGTTGTTCCATGGTCTGTGGCTTAATTAAATGCTGCAAGGATGACTGAATTGCTTAGTTCTCCAGGTAGCATTGTCCTTTTGACTAAGCTTTCATACTAATTAATTGGCCTGCTGCTGTATTTCAGGAGAGGATTCTGAAAGATTGGTTATTAGGACATTTCAGTTTGATAGAAAGGAGATCCCACTGAGACTCTGATTCCTGTCACAGTGAACTAGGTTTTTTTTTCTTTATTTCATATTATATTTCTTATACATTTTTGTTATTGTGGTTACAGAAATATATAATTTTGTTTTGCCATTGAAACCTGGCTGGGATATTTGCTCTGTAGAACCACTGAATTGCTTTATCTAACCTGAGAACCAGCTTAGATACTCATATTATGTGCCAGGCATTGTACTAGGTTTAGGAGATTAGAAAGGTTGATTAAAACCTGTTCCCTATCCCCAAGAAATAAAAGCAAACCTTTGAATGGCACTTACGAGACACCAGATTCTCTTCTAAGTGTTTTACACATACTAACTCATTTAATCCTTACAACATTACCATGAGGCAGATTTATTATTGTTATTAATTATTATTATTCCCTTTATAGAAAAGGTAACAGGGGCACAGAGAGGTTAAAACACTTGTCTAAGGTCACAGAGATAAGAAGGGATGGAGCCAGGATTTGAAACTGGGCCATCTTAGGCCAGAGTCCTTGATTTTAACTATAACATCATACTACCTCTTAGAAAGACAAAGAATGGAATCAAATATATGTAGAGCAGTGAGATAGGACTGGGAGCCACCAGTGGGAGACAGGCCAATTCTACCTGGTGTTATCAGGGGAGGCTTTAAGATTCGATAGTCACAAGTGTTGAGTGTTTTGTGGATTTGTCCATCGAGATCCACAGGCCATCTGGCCTCGGACTTCTGTTATGATGGAGAATATTCTCCTGCATACAGCAGAATAGAGAGCGAATGTGAAAATCAGAAACATGTATTTTTAAAAATCTCGCCGTGTCTCCCTCCCTCCTCTCTCTGGCTGTCAGCTCTCCTTTGAGGAGCACATCTCCTGCCGGTGACGACGGAGCCAGGCCAGGAACTAAGAGCACAGACACCTCACAACTGTGGGAGGCCTATGACTACAGCTGCTGAAAGCAGTAGGAGGCTTTTCTCTAATATATTTCTTTCCTCGTTGGAGGTTTTGGTGGAGAGACAGGATACGAAGAAGGAGTACTGGGCTGCCTAGCACGAAAACATGAAATGTGAGGATAGTTTCAGTCTAGTGCATGTGAACACGTTTTCCCTCCATCCACTCAGGAGCTCTCTCCTTCATTTCTAGGCTGAGGACAAATTTAGCATCTCTCCTTAACAGGGCAAGATTCCATAGATAGAGAGATCAGGCCTATCAGGCCAAATGGGCTCTACATTTTAATTGAATTGGTTAGGCCAGCAGGTATTAACCTTGAAATTGGTAATGTCAAAATGAAGCATATTTCTCAAAAATTTCCAAAGTAGTTACTCTGGGGTATACAAAAATCTGTATGTAAAATTAATATCTGATAGACCAGGATCAGCTGGAGTCAATTTTTAAATGTAGGCAAGAAAGCATCATTACTTAAGAAATAGCTAGGCAAATATATGCACACACATACATACATACTTACATACACACACAGTTCCCAACTTACAATGGTTAGATTTACACTTTCTCAACTTCAGGATAGTGTGAAAACGATACACACTCAGTAGAAAATCGTAGGCTCTCGTGATGCTCAGCTGCGACAGTGAGCTGCAGCTCCCACTCAGCTAAGTGATGTGATCATGAGGGTAAACAACTGGTACTCTACAGTGTACTTTGTTGCCAGATGATTTTACCCAACTGTAGGTTAATGTCAGTGTTTAAGGGAGGCTTGGCTAAGCTATGATATTCTGTAGGTTAGTGTGTTAAATGCATTTTTGGCTTATGATATTTTCAACTTAGGATGGGTCTATCAGGATGTAGCCCCATCATAAATCGAAGAGCATCTGTATATGGAGTTAAGTGCCATATGAGGTGTTGAGGAAGAAAGAAAGGGAAGTGGGAAGTGAAATCTTGAAATAGAATTCTTGTTACAGGAATGCAAAGACCAGAATATGTTAAAAAGAGGCTTTCATTTTCTTTTCAAGTATTCCATAAAATTTCTTATTTCTGGACTATATCTAAATGTGATATTAATGACAGTTTAAATATGGTGAACATGTTTCTCTTTGCCAGGAACTGCTAGTATTTTATATATCTTTTAAAATTATCTTTAATCCTCAGAATAACCTTCTAAGACAATATTATTAGTCCCATTTTACAGAAGAAGAAACTGAAGCCAGTCAGATAAAGTAGGAAAACAAAGACACAGGAAATTGAACTTGGAACCCATGATCTTCGACACTGCTCTGGTTCTCATATCGAACAGTGAATAAATGTTCACTGATTTTTCAGTATGTCTTGTCTTAAGTCCAAAAGAGTCACAGGTGTAAAAGGGTTAATATAGAATTTGTTGAACGTATGCTTAGAATTAGCTATCAATGCTATTCATCAAAAAACAGATTGGGCAAGAGAAAGAGAAGTACAAGGTATAATAAACAATGGATGAAAGTAATTTATGAGATAATAGGGGAATTCTAATATCTCAATTGTTATACAGAATTAATTCATCACTAATATACTACTGCTATGCATCATAAGAATTTATCAGAAATCACTAAATTAAAACCTCTAATGATTAACCATTTTTTATGTTTTGATAAAAGGAGTATGAAGTTAGAGCAAAGTGTATCTTGCTCATAAAAGCAACTGATTAGAATGTGTGAATACATTTATTGTATGAATAGATTAAAACTGTTTTTCCAAGACGCCTTGTTGTATTGAAAATGCTAATGATCAGTTCGTGTGTCTCTCTGATGCATAGACGTTGAAATTCTGTAAGTGTAGTTATGAATTTTGTATCTCAAAGCCCTATTCTTTGAAGAAACATCTTATATGCCCTCAAAACTGTTTTCATAAAGCATCAGTAAGAAAAAAGCAATCTTATGTGCAAAGGAGAATGTTAGTATAAACCAGCAACAAATGTTTCTAAGGTTAGAACATGGTTCTCGGTATGGGGTGTAGTAGTGAAATAACAGTGACAGTAAGCGTTAACATCTATTAAGTTCTTACTACATGCCAGATGCTTTTCTGAGCAATCCACTTGTATTATCACATTTAATACTTGCCACAAAACTATGAATTTTATAGATTCTGAAGCTAAAGCAAGAGTGACCAACCGACCTTCCCAAAATCTCAAAGCAAATGGTGGAGCCAGGGACTTATACCCCTGGGTATGTGTTCTTAACCATCATTTCTTCTATTTCCTAATGATAATAATAATGGTAATGATAACACTAATAATCATTTGAGGTGGGGAGAGCATTATCTATAGAAATCCTTAGTAGCAGATCACAACTCTCAACTGTGGCTAATGATGCTACCTGAAAGCTTACGTTGTGGCAATAGATGAGATGACAGTTGCAAACCCTTTGAAGTCCTTTGAGGATGCTTGTTCTACAAATCTATGGAACCACCTTATGTTGTGCCAACTCTATGATGACTTTACACAATCTGGTGTGCTGTATTTACCAGTGTATCAAGTTTGTGTTTATGCTGGGTGCATATGAAACCCAGAACAGCAGGCCATGCTGCCCACGAGAGGTATGGTGTTCACTGGTTTAGAACAGCATTCCAAAAATCAAATTTTAAGTGAATGGATGGAGTAAAGCCTTAAGAAAGACTGTAGTAACGATTTTGGTCTTAAAGCACCCTATACTACAAACAAGCAGGTTCTGTAAGGCCATAATGTCCTCAGAATAACAAATGACAAGGCACAAAGCAGCGAGGTGGGCTAACTCCTAAGATCTACAGAGTCCATTTATTCATTCTCAGAAATCCCTGAGGTCATTCACTAGTCACTGATGAAAAGAGCTTCAGAACCCTTCTCCTGGGTTCTGGAAAGAGGCAGTTAAAGACTAGAAACCCTTCACATGATATCATTTATGCTTACTTAAAAAAATTAAAAGCAAAAAAAAAAAAACTTTGACGGGAATTTATTTGAGCATTTCTCTCTTGCAGCAACTTCCTTCCCCCTGCAACCTGCCCTGCAACATTGTTTATGTTACATCAATTCCAATTTGTATTTACAACGACTTATACTTGAGAGGTTGTTTACTTCTTTTTCAAAATTTATTGGAATATCCCCTGACCACAACCTGAATTCCTAAGATTGATTATTTTAATTTCTTCTCTACCTGGCCCTTTGTTGATATCTAGATATTCAGTGTCATTTGTGAATGTTTAATGATTTAATTTTTTTCTTCTTGATGGTGTCCACTCCCTCTTCCTAAGCATAAATAGAGACATTTTACAGAAATAGGTTAAATACCAGATGCTGCAGAATTCTAGGAGAGTCCTCTCTGCAATCAAAATTCATTATTTTTTTTCCTACAGTCTTACTGCATTTTTTACCTTATGGGAAAGCCCAATGTTTGTGCCAAATGTGAATGAAGTGAAAATTTTATTATTTAATACTCTGCAAAGGAGAACAATAAATTATTAGTTACCATGGAGATGCAGCAATTAAAAGGGGGGAAAAAAGAGAGAATAGCTAGGTCTTACTTGGATTTGGAGAAATAATACTGACAGAAACCTTACAGTATATATGTTTGAATATGATGATTTTATTATTTTGATGGATTCTCCTTTCCTCCAGAAAGAACTTCCCCTTGAAACTCAAGAGAAATCATTATTAACCTCAAATTTGAGTATTAACCTCAAAATACTCAGAGGATACCATAAGTACTTTCCTATAATCCCACAGACTGAGAAAATATCTACAGGTCTAC
Source organism: Varecia variegata (assembly GCA_028533085.1). Lineage (NCBI taxonomy): Eukaryota > Metazoa > Chordata > Mammalia > Primates > Lemuridae > Varecia > Varecia variegata. The sequence continues at coordinate 70,934,785 of CM052441.1, forward strand.
CAAAGTTTTTAGAACTATGCCTGGTCCTGGGTATTATTTGACATTTAATTATGATTTTTATCTTAAGTGTCCTCTTTAATCAAAATATATATAAAAAATAATAATGCAGAAATGGATTATTGCATGTATTTTATAGGAAAAGTAGTTTTGAATATGTATTATACTAGTTCTGCATCATACATTATGAATATATAATATATATTTTTATGCTTTGCTGAAAGGAATAATAATAATATAATTGTATATAATTAGTCTCGGTTCCTCCCCCCAAAAAGTGAGGTTAAAAAATGCTTTACAAAGAGAAGATAGTTGGGATCTCTAGGCCAGTGAGGAATTATAATTAACAATACTGAAACATTTCTTCCTCCCTCCCTTCCTTTTTATTTTTTAATTTTTAAAAAAATGCAAATCTTAGATATATTAATTTTTTTCTAAAAAGTTTCAGTTGAAGTAAAGATGGAAGAAGAAACAATAAAGTATTGATAATTCAAGCTCTGAAGTGCTTTGGAGATTTCACTTAAGGAATTCAACCTATTCATTGCGGTCAGTCTGTGAAACTCTGGAAAGAGGTAACTTTAGGCAATGCTCTTGGCCTCTCAGCCTTACACCACAGACCTGGAAAACACACGAGAGGCGTAAGATGTTCACTCCCAGTAAATCCATGGTATCTCAAAGTGCTCCCCTTAAATATTTTCTTCTATCTTTCCCTGGGAAGAAAAACAATTCTCCTATAAACCAAGATGACTGGGTAGGAGTTAACAATCGAGTCCACCAAATGAAGACTGCTAAACAGGACGAGGTGGGATGGGGAGACTCAGCAGTGCATCCATACATTTCTGACGTTTGGTTTCATTCCTTGGCCACACAGCCCACTGATGTTTCCTTGCTGCTCTGCCCGGACCCTCTTTGAGCAAGCAGCAGATGGAAAGGAGGATGTAGGAAGCACTGTAAGCACCTTACTGCTGCCTAACTAGCTCTGTAGCCTCATCTGTCCAACTAGATTTAACTTATTCTTTTTCTGGCTGTAATAAAAAGAAAAAAGAAAAACTAATAAGGAAGGAAGAGAAGAAGGGAAGGAAGGAGGGAGGCAGGGAGGGACAGAGGAAAGGAGTGCGGCCACTGACATGAAAGAACCTTTTTCTCTGCTTTTGTAATGAACTCTAAAGTTCTCTGCTTCTTGGCATGAACACTGCAAGTCAGGTAAAAATGTTTAGTTGTTTGTGACCTGGGGATTAAAGGGTAAAACTAACAAAATTGGTTTGGCTTCAAACGCAAAGAGTTTTCCCAGAGGTGAAAGGTTTGTGTATCGGCACGGCATAGCAAACATTGATTTTTGTTTTTTCCTTCTCAGACATTTTAAAGTGCAACTTGGAACTGTGAACACTCCAGCGTATGGGTAATCTTTTCATCTTCTTGCTCTTTTTTTTTTTTTTTTGCTCAAAATGCCCATTTCAGCTCCTTTTAGGTTTAAATAGAGATCTGCTGACCTTGGATGTCTCGATTCACATTTTTCCCCACCTCCTGAAGACATCCACAACCTCCACACCCCCACTCCAGTTCCTATATAGACAGCTCAACTTCCAGAGCCGTCCTTTTTATTCCAATGAAATGCATCATCTATACTTCAGGTAGCTGGTGACTGGTGAGAATTTACCCCCGGCACAAAGTTTTTGTTTTTTTTCCTACAATCATAATCCATATCATGGAGCCATAGAGATAAAACTCAATAGTCCACAGACCTCTCCCACCAGCAATAGAACTACTTCAGGCACCTGAAGTCCCTGTAAACCTGCCACAACTACTCAATGTTATCTTTTTTTTTTTCTCAGCATGAGTGGTTTTATGGAGTCACAGAAAGAAACTTGAAAGCTGCCACGTTATTTTTGTGTTTAGCATGTAAACATTCTCAAAATGGATCTACAAGGAAAACTATCAAAATCAAGGGAGGAAAGTGTTTTTAATTCTTATGGTTCCTAACTGTAACTCACTGCTTTATCCTTTTACATACACACCGGCCGTAACTGCTGACTCAAGTTTTAAGGCTCTTGAGTACCACTAACAGCCAACACAAAGGATTTCCAGGTCTATGATACAATCCGCATGGAGCCAGATTTTCCATTATTCTGGATTGCATGAATTTGTCTTTTTTTTCCCCCCATGCTGTATGTGGTCAATAAAATTGCTACTCTATATGGCCTTATATTTTTTAGAGAGAGAGAACTGATTGTGATAAATGGTATTTACATTCCTTCTCATATGCAAAAAGTAAATTTTTATTAGTGGAACCCAACTAGACCTAACACTCACAGAAGTGATTTTATGGAAGGGAATTTAGTCTAAAATGATAATACAGCAAATAGTTACCAGGAATATAAAATAGAGGGGGAAACCTCAGACTCGTGGAATAATTCAAAACTTATTTGCAGAGAGCCTGGCTCAGACTAGCTGCTAGGGAACAGGCAAGAGCACTATTCTAATGTCAAATCTTTTTTCTTCCTCTGCCCCCTGAAGTCACCAATCTCTTTATGGCTGCAGTACTTGAGGGCTCATCATGTCTCACCTGTATATTGCAACAGATTTGTACTTTGTTTCCCCAAGTCCAGTCTCCCCTCATTCTAATTAGTCCCTCACATTGTAGCTGACTTTGCTTTTCTAAGGGACAGTTCTTTTCCAACGTTTCTACCATGACGTTGAAGGCCCATCTCCATCCAGCTCCAGATTCTCCCTTTGTTTTCCCTGTACATTGTGTGTTGGAATTGCATTGTGAGGCTCATTATTGTCTACACCATTATGTCTCTCTTGCTTGAGCACATTTCTATTTATATGTTAACTCATTTTCCAATTCCATGTCCTCTATGGAACTTTCCCTAACTTCTCCTTTCCATTCTTACTTTCATTGTGCAGAATTATTTCCCCTCTTCTCTCTTGAGCTGGGCAATAACCACCATATTGCATCCTAATTATCTGCTGACCTGTCTATCTGGTCCAGGGCAGGGAATGCAACCCATTTCTCTCTGCACCCCTAGCACTTGGTGGGTGGGGGTCAGATGATGAAAGAATGGGGAGTTACAAAAAGAAATCTCAGGACATATTCCAAATTCAGATGAGAATTCCTACAACTATTGAGAGCAAATTTCATATACCTATCTATTGGCCAGGAGGGGGGTGTGTGTGTGCATGTGCATGTTTGCTTTTTTAGTTGTACATTATTTTTTTCTTTCCTTCTTTGTTATTCTTATTTTTTTTCTTAACGTGTTTGGAAATTTTTAGAGAGCCACTTTTTATTTTTCAGATAATTAGAGATGAATGGTGTATACAACAATAAGAAATGATGCATTTAGTATTACAATTTTGTTAATAAGCAAGGAAAATTACAAGCGTTTTAAATATGCTGTACTTATTAAGGCAGGAATGAATTTTTATATTTAAGAAAGCAAAAACCAAACAAGGCTGAAAAACAAATCTGATTAATCAGAATTCTTAATAATATTTCATCCTGTAATTGGAAAGATGCACATTTGTGTGTATGTGTGTGTTTGCATGAACTTTCAAGTGCAAGCGAGATACAGAGTAAGAGCAAGAGCAAGAGAGAGAGAGGTATGTTTACATTTCTGACTTGGATTAAGTTAGATAACATATTTTACACGATGTTGTAGCTTTAAATGGAAAACTCGAATTCAGAATAAAATGCTACATAATTAAGGGAACATGGGTGCTTTCTTATTGATTTAAAAACGCATTACCTAAAATATTATTTGTAAATAGAAAAAATTTTGGATAGTGCATTTTTTAAATTTAATTTTATCTTTTTTGACATCAGGTGTATCAGTATTAGATTAATCTTAATCTTAGTTTATGATTTTTTTTAGTCACTGATCTATGCATGGCTTTATTTTTTTGATTCATTGAGCCATTCATTTATTGAATGTATTAAAGCACTAATAATGTAACATATACCCATGACTCAGCCACCCAATACAAAAGACAGAACCTTGAAAATATCTTAAATATAGCCACCTGGTTCTCTGCCAACCAATCCCCTTAACTCTCTCAACCTGTGGTAACTGCCGTCCTGAATACCATGTTAACTGTGCACCTATTTCCTCACTATTCTATTTTATTGTGTATTTAAATATTCTCACAGCTATTCCCTCCTATGCTTAAAGAATGCATCTCTAATTTTTAACGGAACAATCCTAGAAAGTTCTTCCATTAATGACACAAATTATAACTTTCCTGATTTAATGTAAATTATGTATACCTTTATAGTAACTGATCATTTGAAGGAAAATATTGTCAACTGATCTAAAATCAATGAAGAGAAAATTGTCATGTTATCAATTCGCTGGATGGCCTGAAAAATGTCTCTTTCATGTAAATTTGCCCTTTAAAATATTATTAGTTACATATACTATAAAATAGTATAAAAACAAGAAGAAAAAAATTTAGAAAATCTACTTAAATTTACACAGATCACTGCCTTAATCTGTGTATTGTATCAACTGAAGCCGGGGAAAATGCCATTCTTAAGCACACAGTGGGGTAGTGAATTTGAGATCCCTGCCCCTTTTCTCCCTGTGACTTGCAATGTGATTATGGCTTAAGGTTCAACTTGTTACTAAAAAGGACTATGTGTTTGATTGACTCAATTGATAGATTTGGGGTTTTACTCACTCTTTACATGCTTTAATTTTCTCCTTGGTAAAATGTATTTAACTAGCCCCATTTCCTTTAAAAGGACAATTTGATTATTTTTATGTATTCTTTCAAAAATAGTATACAGCCTTATTTTCTTTTCTCAATACTGAAATGTTATAGACTGGTATATCTTATTGTTAACATATTTATAATTTTATTTTAATCATGCCCACAAATCTCCTCTTGAATCTAAGCTTTCTAAAGTTCATGCGAGAGACACTGGTCAAATAAGAGCTAATGATTAAAAGAGCCGAAAAAATATTCCAAATCCCAAGGTTTTTCTTCTGTGACAGCCTTTCTTCTTGTGCCAGTGCTACTGTTAGGATGCTCATTTACCATTAATTCATTTAGCTGATGAATGTACGTGATATTATGTACCAAAAGCTCTAATCATGGAAAGCCTGGTGATCTCAAACACATCTTTGACAAGAATTCACTGCTGGAAGTCTAATATTAAAATGTCAGCCATAGTGGAGCAACCATGCTCATTAAGTGGAATAAACCCATCACAAACTCCAAGAACTTCCACAACCATCCATGCAACTCTGATGAGCTAAGGTACAAAGATGAGAAACATTGCCCTTTATACGTTTGTGTTATAGAAACTCTCCCTTAATTAACAACATTGCTCTCAAATATTTAATTTTATGGTCTTTACTAGCGTGTTAATACTATAAATACTTCCAATATTTGGTGAAAGAGGATTTTGTGTGATGGTGAAGTGTAATGTATCTTCTACAACATTAAATTTGTTTTTAAATTTCAAAAGAAAATTAAGATATAGGAAATTCTATTTGAAAAACCCAAAGTACCAAGGATAGGATATGTGAACTAAATGAAACCATATAGTAATATGAATTTGACATCTTGGCCCACTTCTTACTGCTTACTTGTAAAATCATGTTACTATAAACTAATTATTTCTGTGGGCACATCAGGCATGATACTCCTTGATTTGAAATGTAAATGATTCAGTGCTAGTATTAACTCTTTTAGAAAAATCAAGGCTTGATGCTAACAAAAGAAATACAAAAACTATTTGATAGATACACATTGATGCAATTCAAATTCTGATTAAAGAGAACCACTTGAAATAGAGCTAATTTTGAATGTGCAACTATAAGTAGCAAACCGCTCGATCAAAATGCACATTAACAGCTTAGTTCAAACTACAGGAGAAATCATCTTCCAAGATGAATATTTTACACTGAAAGCATTTAAAATGGCCAAGATTTTTAATATTTTTGTTCTGTGAAAGTGAAATCTCAAGGAACACTTGTATTCAATGAACTCTTTGTTCATATTTCATTCTGAATAAACACCTCTACATTGTGTTGTGGTTAAGAATATTATTTCTGGAATTAGACAAACCTGAGTCCAATACTTGATTCTGACTTGTACTAGCTGTATGAACTTGAAGCAAGATATTTAACATCTGTAGGTTTCAGCTTCCTCATGTCTTAAGTGGGGAGAAATAAAGTAACCTATTTTAATGGGTTTTTTAAGGAATAAATGTGATGATTTATATAAAGTGCTTAGTATAATATCTTGCAAAAAGTAAATGCTCAATAAATGGTGGTTATAAGAATAATACTTATGGTAATGATGATTATAAATAGAAGTAGCAGAAGTCATAGTCCAAACTGCAGATGTGAAATATCTGAACCAAAAAGAACCCCCATGATCATTCGCTCATCTCACTTTATGGAGGAAAGCATCAAGGCCCAGAGAGCTTCAATAATATCCCTAGGATGTCAGCTTTTTAAATCTCTATAAAGTGCTCTGGCTATTAGCCAGTCCTCCCTAGTCCCTGCTAGCCCATTTTAGGAGTGGGGAAGTAGTGTTAAAGTCAAGGTGAAAAGAAGCTCTTCTCTAATGAACAGAGAGTAATCATGAATGACAGAAGAGCAAAGTTAAATGACTTTATTGATTTTTCAGAAAATCAATGTGAAGTTTCTATCCAAAGAACTGCTTCCATGCTGAGATCCAGGAGTCCTAAAGCCTGAGGAATAAAGGGCCCAGGCCCCCAGGCCAGGATATGTCAATACTTGTGTGTAGATGCCTGAAATGCCCTAGAAGCCTGAAAGCAAATCATCCCTCTGGCTGCTTTAAAATGTTAGCGAGGTCATCTTGTCAAAGCAGTGATTGCTTAGAAAGAAGTCTAATAGGAACAGCAATAAATTCAGCTAGATATAAAGTCAAAACTGTTTAATGTAATACAGTGGACCTGACTTCCTACTCATCCAAAAAGAAGCAAATTCTTTGAGAGGGCTTAGTTCAAGGATAATGATCAAGAAAATAGTCATTTCTTAGCTTTTAAATGATTCCATTACTAACTTAGACTTTAAAATTATAATTGTGCATTATAGAAACATAAAAATTATAACTGCACATTATAAAAAATGTTGGAAAATAACATGACAAATCTCCATAGTTACTTATCCAAATACTATCATGGTACTGTTCAAATCCCTGTGCATCGTTTTCAAGTTTTATTATCTACCTATAGATAGATAGCTAGGTAGATAGATAGAGTAGATCATGAATTCTTCTAGATTTTTTTAATCCAGAATTCTTCTAGATTTCTATAATCCAGAATTTCTTCCATGAAATTATTTAAAACAGGAACTCCTCTGTTCCTAAAGCCCTGCAAACTGAAACTAGATGTAGTTTAAGGAACGAATCTTATGTCTGATGTGTGAGCCACACACAAAGTTCTAAAATGCAAGATGTCATGAGCAGAGACATTGAAACTGCCAACCAGGAGAAGTTGATGTCTTCACTCTATAGACAGCTTTTCTCAAGACATCAGAACAAAACTCCACATCATTATGAGACTCCTACCCCTCTCAATGCTTACCTTTTTCAATTGGCAGGGTAATGGTGTATCCAAAATTTCACAATAAGAATTGATAGCACCTGACCTAAGAGATCCTTTAACATCCCTTGGTTAAGTTAAGAAAACAGGGCATACGGTTACAAGTCTTACCTAATTCCCTATGGTCACTTGATTTGTTCAATTGGTTGCCTTTAAGCCAAGGTTCATGGCTCAAAACTATTATACAAACTGGGATTATGATATTATTATTAATTTTACTTTGTATTTTCCTCTTTTAAACTTTGTATCTGTTACTTGTTAAATTTTTGCAGAAGTACAACTTCTAACAGAATAATGCTGGCCCAGCACTTTGAGATGATGGCAAAAGATTGTGAAACAGACAAAATTGAACTTAATAATGGACTCCAGGTAGACTTAGCCTGAGAACCATTCCCTTCAAACCTCCCCTGTTGCTCAAATGTGGATAAAAGGATCTTGACCCTGATGTCATTCACTTCCCCCAACATGGGACCAGCAACTAGGACAGGCCTATCCCAGCACCAGGGGACATCAAAACCTAAGTACAAGATGATTTATTAGTGATACTTCCAGAAAAAATCTTGATCTAAGATGAAAATGTGAAGACTGTCAAAGTCAAAATTGAATCAATAATGTTAAAAAATAAATAAAAAAAACCTGACAAGTAGAGCCAGGGAAGGCTATGAAGAAAGGACCATCATGCTTGTATGCTACTACTAATAAAAAGTATAACAAAGATGCTGCAAAAACCATAATCTTGCACAGAGACCATTGCAACTTTACACACACAAAAAATACCTCTGCAAGGACATCTGCCCAGCAATTGCCTATCCAACCTCTGACGGGTGTCATCCTTCTTATTGATCTTTGTAGCCAAACATAATCATTTCAAAACAATTGTATAGTCCTCATTTTTCCTTTATCTCCCTGAATATGCACATAGTTTACTATGGCGAACATATTCCCATTGCAATGCTCTATAAAATAAACATCATTTTATTTTAGATAGTCTCTCTTTGCTATTTAGGTTGACAATTTATATATAATTAATATATTTATATACATATGTATGTATGTGTGTGCACACACACATATATTTATTGTGGATTTTAAAAATGGTTTAAAAGGGAAAGATTATTGGGTATATTACTAAAGCACAGCATTGAAATTGGTGAACAGATTAATACTCTAACTAATACAAATGACTCTTATGTTCTGTCATAGTAAATCTTTTGTAGACTGAGATTAACCTTTTGTGTCAAGATCTCAAGAGACAGTAATTTGTATTGGGCTTCAAAGGGAAATTTTTATCTATATCTAACTAAAGCTTTAAGAGAATTTGGGCTTTTCTCCCTCACTGTAGCAAAGTGCACATAAACACTGACATAGTAACATAGGTTCCTTTGAATTAAATTTAAAAAAACATACAAACACATTCGGATTTTGTTTTTCATCCATTACTGTCAACAAAAGATAATTAACACCCTCCACAGTCCTTTGAAGATACACACACACATCAATACCTTTAATTATTCAATAAAAAACCACATCAGTAGCTGTGAATCATATTTTCTTTTTTCCTCCTTTTTTGAAATTTTTAAGCAGAGACAAATCTAAAATAATAAAACTTGTTGACATATAACATTGCATTTTCAAAAACAAACAGAATCCCACAAAACTGTAAGAAAGCTCTTGTATGTTCTCCTTTATCTTAGTATACTTTCTGAAAGCATTCAAGTAATTTGAACTATTTCTGTAATTTTTTTAGTTATTAAGTATGCAAATAATGAGCATGCAATGAAGCTCTGAGGACTGAGGTAAACGAACTACATTTGTCTTGAAAGAGTCGTTTGTCTTCTACAGATGAAAAAAAATAGGCTATTACCGGGAGAGAGGGTATTTTGTTTACCTCAGTCTATCACAGATTTGGGATAAGTGAATTGAAAATGTGCTTCAGGACACATGTGGAGACAGCATTTGGGGAAAATGAAAAGATAAAAACAAAGTGGCTAGCAGCAATTCTATTTTTAAAATTAACGAATGACCTCAGGATTATAAGGTATTACAGTAGAGATGTAGTATTCTAGATTTTTTTTTTAAAGTTAGACCAAAATGATTTCTTTATTTTTGGAACATGTGATTTGGTAACTTTCATCTAAATCAGATTACATGTAGAGATGCTTTCATAATTAAGTTAATTTTTTTTAATCAAAGTTAGAGGTTAAATTAGATATTTTAAGAAAAGTATTTAAAAGTTGAGCAATTTCTCCATCTGGAACGTGGGGGATGAGAGCAGGACCGACAAGGTTGTAGGAATTAAATGTGAGCTCAAGTTAAGTCAGGCTAATGAAGAGGAGTTTTCTTGTGGACAGGGGCGAAGGTAGGGTGGAGCATGCTGTGTAGAGGTATTTACACTTTACTGTATGGATAGTTATTTTCCCTGAGTGAAATCACCCATGCCACCTTCTAAGGTCTATTATAAGCTTTGTGATTCAATACTGGTTGAATATCAGCATCATTTGTGACAATTTTCACCACTCTAGTTCCCTGAACTCATGCACCCTCAGAGGTTCTAACTCAGTGGATTTCAGAGTTGAGCCTCAGGACTCCTGGCTTTACAAAGCTCTATGGGCCATTCTGCAGACCAGGCCAGCTGAGGACCACTGTATAAGGCAATGTTCCAGTTTATTCGTTCCTGGTGAAAGCCTATATCTGCACTTCAGTAGGAGATATAAAGAGTTGGGGGTGGGGGTTGCAATGGAGAGAGAGACAGACAGACAGAAGACTAATAATATTTTGGATAGTGATCTTACTTGGAGAGAAACCAAAGGGACCACTTTTCTTGAACAATGATTCAGACTTTCCAGAAATTTAATGCATCAATAAAATTTAGAAATGAGCAAGACCCTGAGAATATGATAGAACAGCTAGTTTAAAAACAAATAATTTTTTTCTGGCAACTATATAAAGATATTTCTTTTTAATGTTGAAAATAACTCTCATTAAAATTCATTGCTGTTGTTCTGTATCCTATAGTTTGGTTTGGTAGGTATATGGAGTGAGTTTGGATAAGGGTCATTATTCACAGGTGCATTTGTGAGAAGATCTAGAGTGAGAATGCAAGTATGAGACCAAGCAGAATCATAAGATAATATATGCACTACTAAAATGGCTTTGGTAGTCAAATACTCAAGTTATTGCACAAATCCAAAAGAAAAGAGGATGGGAAAGACATACCCGTTTAGGGAAAAAGATTGTCTTAGTACAAAGAGGAATAGGTAAAAAAAAAAAAAAAAAAAAAAAAAGAAAAAAGAAAAGGATGAAAGGTTCAGTTAAGAAGATACAGTAATAAAACCAGAAGAGGGGTGAGAAAGAATAGATTTTTTAAGACTGACAGTTCAGGTTAAGACTCATGACACTGATTGTTTTTAGCACATGAAAGGAAAGCCCTGCTGGGCTTGAAATAGCCCTGGCTGTTCACAGGTATAACTCCCCTTAGTCTATGGAGCATAGATACCCTACTTGTATTTAACTTTTGTGCTTCAGGTGAAATGAATTTCCCCAGAGAGATTCCTCCTCACTTTGTCAATTGCCTTTTTCAAGGAATTTTAATTGGAGATAGTTTTCTCTTAGTGTCTATCTTTGATTTGGTAAAAAATAAAATAAATGGGGATAAGCAATGAATAAGGATAGCAATACACGTACCCATCTATGGATGAGCACACTTCTGTCCTTGAATACTTTCACAATCATTTTTTGGGGGGCGGGAAGGGCATGCTAATCTTCTCTGTATCATTCCAATTTTAGTATATGTGCTCCTGAAGCAAGCACACTTTCACAAGCTTGAACCTGGCATGAAACTGCCTTCTTCAAGATGTAAGAATATATGTGGAGTAGAATAAATATTTTAAATGTACATACAAGATATCTAAACGAGGTTCACCTGAGCATCAAATAACTGGAAGGAGCTGAGTTTTTGCTTGGATCTGCTGCTAATCACCGTATCTGCTTTCATCAACCGTCTATGTCTCAGTTTCCTCATTTGTAAAGTGAGGAGTTTGAAGGAAGTTAATTAATCATTAAGACTCCTTCCAACAACATGTTATACGAATTCCTATGAGACACGACACCAATCTCCTGTAGCATTTAATCTGCCTGAAATTTCACTTCTCTGTGAAGCCTCCCCAAATTGATCAAAAAGCAGGTACTGACTCCCATATTTAAGATAGACTTGGAAATACAAGGGTTTTAGTTTTTAAATTTAGCCTCAATTTCTAAGCATAAAGTTAACATATGCAAGATTTGCACATGAAGCAAATATGACATATGTTTCTGCTAAATTGTTGTGGCTTCCAGAGGGTACTGCCCAGCACCGTGCTGTTGGGAGATGTGAATGCTGCTTGAGAGAAACAGTGATTCCACTCATGAGTCAACTTTCTTGTGTCAAAATGCAAAAGTCATTTAGGTGCCATCATGCAAAAATATCTCTTCTCACCATCATGATTTTGGGAAGAAAAACTTGAGAGAAAATTTTTCTGTATCATAACCAATTATATATCTGAAATATAGCAGATGAATGAGAATGAGGATTTGTATTCCCTATGGACGTCAATGCTAGCATAAAAAACATTCACTGTTGTCAGCGACGGTTCTGCACCAGTTAGTGTGTAAAGACAGAGTTGCTTCATTCCTTTGCCTTATAGACATCAACTGAAGAAGGTCATAGCAAAGTGATGTTTGTAGCTTCCTTTAATATCTCTTGAGAGCTACTTTTTGATAAAGGTAAATTATACCTAAAAGTAACCTCAATTTCAATGTTTATGTTTCAGTAAAGTGTCAGACTCATATTTCCTGAAACTTTTTGAGTTAATGAAATGTAAGATGGATCCCTGTTGGGAAAATTTATATATTCAAAAAATGCTGTGTGTAAAGTCTCAAACACGCTACCTTAGTGCCCCCTAAATCCGTCAGGCAGATGTTCCAAGATGATGCCTGAAACCTTGGAAAGTACCAAACCCTATGCATACTATGTTTTTTCCTACACGTACATACATATGAAAAAGTTCAATTTATAAATTAGCACAGTAAGGAGATTAACAACAACAACTAATAATGAAATAGAACTATTATAACAATATATTGTAATAAAAGTTGTGTGAATGTGGCCTCTCTCTTTCTGTCTCTCAAAATAACTTATTGTACTGCAGGCAACTGAAACTGTGGAAAGTGAAACAATGGGTAATGGGGACTACTGTATTATATTTAAAAAATCAATTGTTGGAATTTTCAAATAATGTTGGTGAGAAAAATTGAGAAATCGCTAATAAATGACAGAGATTTTCGAAACACAGAAACAATTGAAAATAGCATATCATGTCTATGGTCCTAACCACTCACTGAGAAAAAAAGTATTTGTGTAAGTAAAGAACTACTATTAATAAGACCAAAGGGAACAAAAATGAAGAAAAAAACAAAATCTTCTCCTCAAAAGTATTTGCCTTTCACATGCTTTCAAGTCTGCTTATCTTTTTACTGAAGGACTTCCAGTCCAAGGTGCCAAAAATTTAAATATGTCTAGAAAATATGAAATAAAATGAATATTTAGAAATAAGCAAACAAATAAAATTATGCTTTTTTAAAAGATAGAATCACTATGAACCACAGCGATACTCTAAGTTCAGTTTCCTGTAGCACAAACCAGAATTTGATATAAGGCCAGTGTATCTTGGACTCCATCCAAGGTATGCTGACTTAAAGACAAGAGAAGGATGGCTATTTTTGGTCCTTTATGACACATTAAGTTACTTTTCCCCCAAAACATATTTATATATTCACAGGAGATACAGAATACATTAAAGGCAAGGCATGCTAGTGCTGCTTTTAAATGCTTATAACCTGTTGATAAAGACAAACCCTCTAATCATAAATTAAGCTTAAATAATCTCACAAAACTTTCTATAGTCCTATATTTATTTTAGTATTAACAAACAAATACCAATGTCCATATGGAATACTCAACTGTTAACAGTTAGCTCTTTTAATTCTGGCCATATTTTGGTATATACCATGAAATTTTCCATTTCTCAAGTGTAAAAATACTTTGGCCTTTATTTTCAATTTGGATTGTTGAAATAAATGCTATATAACATAAACCAAAGATTTACCATGAACACTTAGATATTAGATATTATTGTACAAAATGGCTTAGAAGATAATTCTATCCCAAGAGATGCAGATTCATATATATGCATATGTTTATTCATTTAAGACTTTCTCATTTTACCCAGCTCTTAAAAAGTATAAAAAGGAGCTTCTTGAATAAAATAGTTGAATAATTTTATTGAGCCTCTACAATTTTCAAATAGATGAAATTAAACATATAGAAATTAGCATATTTATATAATAATTCCTATCACATTCAGCAGCTCCTCCATCTGCATGTGGAGGGTCAAACCTATTTTCAGTTCCCCACATCTGATAGTTCTTCATTCTACATGAACCTTGATTCCAAAGGACTGTCGTAAGTAAATTTTTTCATTCTGCTTATGGAACCTACAAATCTGCAAGCTGAACTTATGGCATTTCTGAAATTCTGTCAGTTCTAACACCTTGAGACCTTTTTCTTACAAAAACATGCCTTTGTCTGCAGGATTCTGAAAAGTTTCCCAGCAACACTCATTAAGAAAGGCCACAGCTATAGATTAGCCTTGCTGCTACTATTTTCCTTGTAAAGTATTTTTTTTTTTTTAGTGACAATTTTCTATTCAGTAGTGCAACTGCATATAATTACTCAAATACAAAAGCCTGTTGTAAAAAAAATGTGGAAATATGACAAACACACCCCAAAGCAAATGAACTGCTTTGGCTTTAGATACAATTTCGTTATTCACTGTATTTACTGACAATTACCATCAGGAAAGATCTTTGTGTAAGAGACTGAGGGCAGATTTGGTCCATTTGCAAGGAGATAATGTTCCTAAATGCAGTTTAGAATGGTTCAGATGTATAATAAACAAAATAATTTTCATCTCTAGTATATTAATGTATCATCACTACATTGTTGTGTAAAACCACAATAGCAATTGCTAATGTCCACATTTTAATATCAGGACGTGGGGAAATTAGAATCTATGAATAAAAACACAAATTAGGTAAGAATCTTAGAATCTCAGAGCTGTAAGGAAATTACAGATGGTTTCCATTTAATCTCTTCTAGCAGAGTCCAACCCTTCTCATATTCCACCTCAGTCACCGAATATATATGCACATATTTGCATTTTACTGTAAAGAAAACTGATGTTGGGACAGGCTAGAAGACTTGCCCAAGTCATCTTTTGATTGGTGACAGAGTTAGGATTTGAGACAGGAACGCTTTTTTATGTGCCAAATTGACCCTGAAATAGTGTCTAGAAGGAAATTCTAATATTAAGACAAAATAAATAGATTTATTTCTGTACCCATTGAGGAATGCCACTCTACTTCCCTTGCACTGCTCAAAGAATGGTAAATACACTTACAGCAGAAGGCCTATAACTTACATGTGTCTGAATTATTGACTTCTGGAAGGTAGGAACCTAAAGCCTGGTAAAATACATAAAAGTGTATAGCTTCACCATATAAAATCATAGATACAAAATATTTTACCCTGAAGTTGTTCTTATCCAGTCTGGTCTACTATGCATTAAAAGGACATAATACATTAAAATTTTTTTTAAACTGTGACTTTAATATATCCCTCCCTTATATCCTCTTTCCCACCATAAAATAGAGAATTACTAAAACTATAAATTTATAACTGAGCACAAATCACATTGCATGCACACATACACAATTTTTTGTAATAAAAACAGACTTTATATAAGGCATTCCTATGTAAAAAAAGTTTTGATTACGCATATTTGAGTTAAATAAGATTATTTTTGCAACTTTCAGCTAACTTTTCTCCTGTTGATAATTGTAATTTTGTAGTCAGGCTTGTTATAACCTACATGGAAAATTTACCCAGCTTAAAGAATTCCATTATTATTATTATTTCATTATTTTTATTTTTTGATATAGCCAATGCCTTTATATCTGAGTTCATTAGTATTACACACACATTCACTGGATTATTCTCTAAGATGTTATTGAAAATAGAGAAGAGAGAAACTACAAACATGTTCTTGTTTAAAATTTTAAGGTTAAAACTAACTATATGTTCTTGAACACAGGCACACAGGAAAATATTGAAGAGCTGTAGTTGGAGGGCTGACAAAATTGGCTGCAATAAGGTTAATAATTGAAGACTTATAAGCTACATGTTACTTAAAATTATTCCCCTTGTAAGCTCAGCTTTTGTTGAATCTCATCTGCTTGGAGCTGGGAACTTGCATTAATTTACACTGTACTGACTCATTTTCTTATTAAGCAAATTTGAAATGATATGATATTTTTGGCTTTGCCGGATTCTTTTCTCTTAATATCTTGTGCTTTTCTCCAGGAAGGTCAAAGAGTTTAATGTTAATCTTCATAACATTGCTGTGGTATATTCTTATCCTTATTTGACATACAGTAAAGCTGAGGTGAGTAGAAGATTACATAGACTAGATCAACACAGAAGTACTGACAGGCAAACTGCCTTCTGTTTCTGATCAAGCTTTCCATTTTCTGTTGCAAGTTCCAGTAGCAATGGTTCTTAACTAACTGGGATGCCTATCAGAATCACCCGTGGAGCATTTTGAAACTATCCATACAATTCCTGAAGGCATAGCAGAACTTGGAGACAGTGTGCCGCAAGTGAATTGAAAACTCTCCAGATGGTTCTAAATGTCCTATCACCTTTACCCTAGTTGAGAACCACTATTGCCCTAGTAAAGTATCCCAAACTACACACTTTGGTTCTTCAGTTTATTTCCCTTTATAGGTAACCCTTTTTAAAGTATTTGTCCCATTATAACAATTGAATAATTCCTGTTTGGGACCCTGGACTACCCATTTAGTCTTTAGAAAAATGGTTGTGAGCCCTAATATTTTTAAAACATAAAGGTAATTCATTTCTTTAATGACTTTGCAGTTTTTTTTTTTTTTTTTGAGACAGAGTCTCGCTTTGTTGCCCGGGCTAGAGTGAGTGCCATGGCGTCAGCCTAGCTCACAGCAACCTCAAACTCCTGGGCTCAAGCGATCCTCCTGCCTCAGCCTCCCGAGTAGCTGGGACTACAGGCATGCGCCACCATGCCTGGCTCATTTTTCTATATATATTTTTAGTTGGCCAGATCATTTCTTTCTATTTTTAGTAGAGGCGGGGTCTCGCTCTTGCTCAGGCTGGTCTCGAACTCCTGAGCTCAAACAATCCGCCCGCCTCGGCCTCCCAGAGTGCTAGGATTACAGGCGTGAGCCACCGCGCCCGGCCTGCAGTTTTTCACTTTGCGGAATTCATTAACTTTAACGTTTTTAAAATTAGCACAATTCCTAACTGTTCTTTACACATGTGAATTCAATATGCAGATATTTCTTATATTGACAAGCCTTTGCCAGTATTCTATGAAAAGGATGCCAACATTACACATTATTCATGTCCCCTCCAAGTTCCAAGAAAAAGATAATCATGGCAGGATGAGATTTTACAAGTATAAAAATCAGCTCCTCTCCAATAGTTTCAGTTCTGCACCTTGCTAGTCTTCCTCTAATCTCCAGGAATGTCTTTGCTTTTCTTATAATTCTCCCTACCAGCAAAAATAGTTGTCTTTTTTAAAATCCTTCTCTGTGAATACAATTCCATTTCTGAAAAATGGAGCTTAAGCATTTTCATCTTTATATTGCTAGCTGCAGAGATTTCATTCAAATTCCCCTTTCCTGACAAATGGGCTCTGGAAGCTTAACAAGGATCCTCTTCATAGCTGGACATGAGACTGGGGAAACTGCATAAATACACTCCAGCAATCCCCACTACCAAATAACAACCACGTTCCTACAAATAGACAGGTCTGCCAACAAGCATTAAGGATACTGTGATGAGCTACCCTGCATGATACCCTGAAGAATCTAGTTTTCCCTTCATGTGCATAACTAAGCTCCATTATCACCAAAAGAAATTACAAGTGGGTATCCAGGGGAGAATCTACACTGAAAACACACTTCTCTCACAAAATTCATGCTGTCTCCCTCACTAAGGCAGACCAGTCAACTAAATCTTCAACATGATCAGCGGACAAAATGGAAAATAATTAACTTTTCCCCCATCTGTGTAATGCATTTTTGCCATTTGTTTTTAATTGGGTTTATAATCACCTTCTAGCAGTGGAAATAGGTAAACAGAATTTTGTTTATTTCAGATGGCATTTCTTTTTTATTTACCCCTAATCGCTAATGAAGCCAAATGAGAGGGCTACAATGGGTACAGGACAAAATGCAAAGACATTTCAGAAAAAAAAAATATGTCAGTACCAATTGAGTAAGAAAAAACACTCAATAAGGTAAATCTGAAACATAATGATAAGATTTATAGCTTCAGAATTTAATGCGCAAAGAAAATACATCATTTTTTCTTGACAGTATAGAAAGTAAAAGAAAAAAGACAATATAAAAATATTTATGCTACATACTCATGTTTCCATATTAGTTAGACAGCCTCGTAGGGAAAAATTGAAAAGCTCTCTAAGAGAAAAACACGATTTATACACAACAGGATCCTTTCTAGTATTAAACAAAATACACACACTCGTGTTATTACTGTGTTTGTAAAAAGGATCAGGCTCTATTAATGACACATGGATAAATGTCTTATTTTACCTTTAGAATAACAACATTTATTATGTTTGAATTAATAAGCCAAAAAACAGCTGTTTTCAGATATTTGGATGCTGAGCAGTTTAAAAGAGGCCAGACACAAAACACTGCCTGCACATTTTTTTAACCCAGTCAGTGAAATTTAAACATAAATGTTTTCTAAATAGAATATTCACTAATGGGTTTTAAAACATGGTCTCTTTCACTGGAAAGGAAGTTGAAGAGTACTTGCTCAGCCTAAATTCTAGTCCTTGTGCTCTTTTTAATATATATATATTTTTAATTTGAAAGATATTTTGCTCCCATGCAAGAAGTATGCCACCAGCCTCTAACTGCCTGGAGGGAAACCTAGCTGTTCATTTCTTAACTCTCCACAAATATTCTTTTTGTGCCTGGTCATAAAGGCTTATGCCCTCCAGTAAGTCCAAAGAAAAAAGTGGCTCAGGAGATTTTGATCTTAGAAATAATTTTTGCCCTCAGCTGATAATGAATAAGCTCAAGAAATCTGAAGAAATAAAATCAGTCTGTAATTGCAGCATGTTTTGATATATCTTAAATATATAGTACTTTGGGATGAAAATGCTATGGTTTAAAAAGAAAATATATTTAGGAAATAATCATGTGAAAATTCCAAAAAGACAAAGGCTTGAGGGACAACAAGACCAAGGAAACAACTGCTTGGAGCAGAATATTTTTCCTAAAGCAGGACATAGTTCCTCCCACAGACACCTAATTTCTCTCCAACTATTCTTCTGTTTAATAATGAGCATTATGTCAGAGTTCCAAAACCCTGCAATTTGTGATGTCCCTTCCTTCTCAGCACCCTCATGTAATTGGTCACATCTTAATGATTTTATTCCATGAAGCCAATCCATACCTATTACCACTAGATTTAAATAATAGTGTTTATTGAAAGCAGGTAACAGTTCTTACCTAAATTAACCTGAAGATTCAATGCAATACAAATAAAATTGCAACAGATTTTTTTTTTTGTAGAAATTGACAACTTGATTCCAAAAATCTATTTGTATACTCAAAGGACCTAGATTAAAAAAATCTAGACAGAAGGCTTAGATTAAACAAAATAATCTCGAAAAAGAAGAATGAAGTTAGAGGACTCAAACTCTAAATTTCCAGACTGACTATAATGCTATCATAATAAAGACTATGGTATAGGCATAAAAATCAACATATAGACCAACAACAAAAATAAAAACTCCAGAAATAGACCCACACATACAGCCATCTGATTTTACAAAGATATCAAAGCAATTCAATGGGAAAGGAATATCTTTTCAACAAATGGTACAAGAACAATTGGATATCCATACAGAATAAAATGAGCTCCAACTGCTACTTCATATAATACATAATAATTAATTTTATATGAATCCTAGATCTGCATTAAAAACTAAAATTATAAAGGAAGGCTTATAGAAGATAATATAGGAGAATATTTTCAAAACCTGGAAGAGTAGCAAAGATTTCTTGTAGAAGAGTCACAAAACACAAACTATAAAAAAAGATAAACTGGAATTCATAAAATTAAAATCTACTCAGCAAAAGATGCCATTAATAAAATCTAAAGAAAAACCACAGAGAAAATATTTTATGTGTACATTACAAAGGACTCATATCCAAACAATCCAAGTTACAAAGGAAACAATGACTTGAACAGACACAGAATGTAAAATACCCTATGAGCACATGAAAATGTGCTAAACCTTAGTTATTTGAGAAATGTAAATTTAAAAACTCTTGGCAAGGATATGGAACACTGCTGTAACTGTTGTAGATTGCTGGTAAGAGTACAAAATGATATGACCATTTTTGAAACTGTTCAGTACTTTGTTTAAGTTAAAAAAAACTCTAACCTGTCTTCAAACCCAGCAGTTCTACTCGTAGATATTTACCCAAGAGAAATGAAAATCCATGTCCATACAGACTTTTATAAGAACTTTAAAACAACTTTATTCCTGGCAACAACAACAACAACCACAAAACCTGAAAACAATCCAAATGTCTATCAATTGGAGAATGAATAAACAAATTGTGATATTATTCATATAATGGAGTAATACTCAGCAATACAAAAAATTAATGTACTAAAACACACAACAATATAGTTGGATCTCAAAAAAAAAGTTGAGTAAAAATGGCCAGTAAAAAAGGCACTCCTTGTATGATTCCATTTATATGAAATCCTGAAATAGACAAAACGAATTCATGATGAGAGAGATCAGAACAGTGGTTGCCTATGAGAGTTGGGGATTGACTGGAAGGAGACAAGAGAGAACTTTCTAGGGTGATGATACTGTTCTATATCTTGACCAGGTGTTGGTTATACAAGTATATGTTGGTCCAAACTCATCACACTATTTATTGTACATTTTGCTGTGTATAAATTTTACCTCAATTAAAAAGGGTAAAACCTTCCAGTTATAAGATGGATAATTTCTAGAGATCTAATGTACAGTATGGTAACTATCATAATAGTTAATAATAATGCATTGCATACTTGAAATTTGCTAAGGGAGTAAATCTAAGTGTTCTTACAAAAAAATTGCAACTATGTTAGGTGATGTATAATATGTTAAGTAGTTTGATTATGGGAATCATCAAAACAATATATGCAAGTTTTTGTCAATTACACCTCCACAAATAAAAGCTTATTGTGTGCCAGATACTGTCCTAGGTGCAATCTTACTTGATTCTCATAACATCTCCTCCTTACTTCTAGATTAAACAACAACAACAAATGAAGCTTAGGCATTCCCTTCACTCATATAAAAATATTTAATGTGTGTCTGCTATGTATCAGGCACTGGGTATACAGTGGAAATCAAACAGATAATGTCCTTTCCCTTCTAAACCTAAATTAAAATAAGATTACAAATTAAAGTAATGGCTATGAAGGAAAAAAGAAACTGGATTCCTAGGAAGAGTAAATGGGAAAACCATAATAGTGTTTTGGTTTTGAAGGAGTGAAATTTTAGGGAAGGGTATTCTAAGAAAATTACATTTTATCTGCAGGACATGTGTAAGTTAACTAGGCTAGCCTAAGAATGGAAGAAGACTAGTTAGAGCAGAGGGAGGAGTATGCGAAAAAGCCAGGAAGCTGAGGAAAGAGCTGCATGTGAGGCAAAGTTTGTAAGTGATGGGACACTATAGAAAGCAGCCTTGCTAGTAACTGCACCTGGAGAACAGGCACAAACCAGGAATATGGTCACCTGACTGATGGCTTACAGGCTACCCTCATAATATTTCTAGTGGATGGCCAGTGTGACAAAAATACAATGAAACTAAAAAAAAAAGTAATGAATACAAGGCAGTGAGGTAGGAGAAGTAGTACTTAGAGGCCAGGTCATGTTGGAGCTTGTGTGCCATGTTATGGAGTTTGGATTCCAGTTGGAATGTAATAGAAGCTTCAGTAGACAAGTATTATGGTCTGATTTATAATTTTAAAAGATCAGTAGGCTGGTGTGTGAAGAATGGTTAAATAATTTGACCAGTGTCACATGCCCAGTAGTAAGTGGTGGAGCTAAAAATGCTAGAATAAGTTAGAATAAGTGAAGTTTCCATTACACCTGGGTGATCTAGATAAGTGAGTCATTTTGCAGTAGATCCTCCAGTTCCAAACAAGCCTGCAGATTACTGTGGCTCCGACACAGCATCATTGCAGCCTCATGAGAAACCCTGAGCTAGTACTGCCCAGCTAGATTGCTTCTAAATTCCTGACTCATAGAAACAGTCAGGATTATAAATATTTATGTATACAAGCTACTAGGCTTTGAGGTAATTTGTTAGATAGCATAGATAACCAGTACAGATTATCCTTTTCTTTACAATAAAGGATGTTCTTCCACAGGTATACATAATTCACTTTTTGTCTTATTTTGGAGATTAGGAAAATATATAACAGGTTTCTAAACAGGGAAATAGATGCTTTTATTTCTAGTAGAAAGAAAACAAATGAAAATAAGTATCTATATGAAAAAGAAAACCAGAACTACTTTGTATTTTGTAAAAGCAATATATAACATTTCTATCCATTAGAAAAAAATCACTTTAAAATACAAATAGAATTTAATTGGCAATGGGAATGTAAAATAGATACAAATAAGATTCATTTAAAACCCTCTAGTCCTAATTGTTTGTATATACTGATATATCATCTGCCAAAGACACATCTATAGAGATACATAAAACTATGTGTATTATAAGTTAACATAGAACACTTACACAGGCCTTCATCATAAATATGAATGAATTAAAATTCTGTTTATAATTCTACTGTTAACACTAATCATTTCTTCTTTACATTACAATTGAAATCTTAATCTCTGGTTCAATCCACTCACAGCCTAGCATAACTATAAATATTTTAATTTACTCCGAATTTCATACATCTTAAATTTCATAGTTAAGACCTAAACTGAACTCAATCATATGCCGACTTTCTTCGAGGCTTAAGATTTAAAATACACTGAATAGCCATCACAAAAGAAGTGAAAAATGAACTTTAATCTCTCAATGTGCTTGTTTTTTTCTGATTATAGGCATTAGTGTTTGGTCTTTAGTTCCAAGGTTTTATGTACCTAATATACATAAAAATAATCCAACTTTGAGGATAAAGTGAGCTAAAATAGAGATGGAGAGGTAAAAAGAGGACTCCGTCTATGGGTGAATTTAGTGGGGAATTAGCTGGACTCTGTCATCCCTATTTTCTGCTTCAAATGTTACTTCTCTGCCCAAGGCTGTCAGATGAAAGACTTTCTCCAATAAGGGCTTTAACATTTACTGCTGTACATTAAGAAGTTCTACAAAGAGAGCCAACATTGTTATCTCATGCATTGGGCATTTTTCTTAGCTACTTTTAACTTCTTCAGTTTATAAAATACCTTGCTTGTTTGTGAGTGATTTGATCCATTTTTTATTTCATAATTGTATATACTGTAACCAAAATAGTCACTGTAAGTGAAGAAACTCTGTGTTTAGTTCCCGCTCCAAAGAAGAAATTCAAAGTGTTTTGCACCCCTTTTTATCTCTGCAGAAGCCTTTTCAGAAACTGTCAAAGGTCCCTGTTCCAGTTCTGCAGGCTACACAGGCTAAACCTTGGGTAGACACTTCAGAACTGAAGGTCATTTTTATATAAAGCATCAGCCTAAAAATAGGCTGGTCTTGCCTTACATTGTAATTGTTCTGTTTGCATGTATACTAGATACTTCTAGAAAACACAAAATTGCCCAAGGTTGGCAAACGATGGTTCCAGGACAAATCCAGCTACACCCATTTCGTTATGTCTATGGCTGCTTTTGAACTACAAAAGCAGAGTTGAGTAGATTCAATAGAAACCATATGACTTATAAAGGCTAAAATATTGACTATTAACATATGGCCATTTAGCTTCAAAGCTTGCCAATCTCTGAATTAGATTCTGGAGTATTTGTCAAAGGATTTCTCTACTATACTCTTCACACCATTCCAATCTCTCACTGAGACAAATTTTGCTTTGGTCAAAAGATCTTTAGTGATAACCTAAATTCTACCCTAGTCACTTCATATTCATCCTCAGAGAGGCACAGTCTCAAAGTTAGTATCATGGGCCATTGAAAATTCTATTATAATCTTATCTCAAAGGCCTTTCATTTTTTGTGAGAGTATCTATGAATTAAAATAATTCACTTTCTGTGATGTTTGCTTAGCACTTCAGTATTTTATGGTGTATTAAGAATTCTAATAAACATCATCAGCTATACTATAACATGGTTACCTTGTTGACATTAGCAAAACTTCTGACCAGTTCATATGATGTACTTAGAAGGGGGAAGGTGAAAAATCATATATAGGGAGAAATTTTAATTTCTCTGTTGGTTTGATTCTATGGTAGAAAAACAGATCATCTTCAACCTTTCTGTAAGACTCCTGGAGAGCCACTCCACTTCTCAAATTCTCTTTGAGTTATCTCTACATCAAGATAAAAATCTGATTTAACTTAACCATCTCTCCTCAAAGGAGGATCTCAAAAGCACTCTGTAAGTCTTTAGCATTTTCCTCCACTTCCTTATCCTATCATAAAACAACAACAACAATAACAACGACAACAAAAGTGGCCTGTGTTGCAAACATTCCAAATAGGGCTCCCATTGTTGATGTGGTTGTACTCCTGTTATTGTATCCCTCATTTAACAGATAGAGTCATAACTTCACTTATTCATTCAACATTTATTGATTTCATACCACATCTAAAACAAGCACTAATATTAATGGTGTTAAAGTTTAGAAAAAAGATAAAAACATTGCCCTTGAGAATCACAGTACAGGGGGCAAAGTTGATCAGTAAATGAACAGTTATAGAATAATGTGACTGGTGCTAAAAATAGAGGTATTTATCATGCACTATGGAAGCAGAGAATAGTGTTGAAGGAGCTAAGATGATTTGCATAAGCCAACTCTTGAATATGGTAGGAGTTTACCAGGCAAAGTAAAAAGCAAACACACAAAGACAAGAGTAGCTCC
The DNA here is from genome assembly GCA_028533085.1 of Varecia variegata. NCBI lineage: Eukaryota > Metazoa > Chordata > Mammalia > Primates > Lemuridae > Varecia > Varecia variegata. The sequence continues at coordinate 70,959,623 of CM052441.1, forward strand.
AGCAGACACAGGGCACCTTGGAAAGCAAAGAGATAGGGTCTCTGGCAAGGAGCAGAAAGGGGAAGGTGAAATCTAGCTCTTGTTGCCAGGCTCCCTCAGAAGCCTTGCTAGAGGTTATCAGTCAGGAGGGAGAGAATCATTTGTATGATCTACCCAAAGGAAGATCTAACCTTTTTATTGCCCACAAAAATTAACTTATGTACTACAGGCAGCCTTGAATGTGGGTGATGTTCGGAACATGGAGATAATCTCATAAGCTCTATAGACCTGTCCTAGAGTTTTAAGCAGGGGAATGACATAATCAGGTGTTTATGTGTTTGCTTTTTTTAAATGTAAGATCTTTCTTATAGTAATGTGGAGGATGTGCTAACACAAACAAAAGCTAAAGGAGGAGACCAAAGTTAGAAGAATGTTATGGTAGTCCAACTGAGAAATCATGAAGGCCTAAAGCAGTCATGGCTAGGGACTGACCACATCATGGAGTGTTTTCACATTGCCCACAGGACACTTTTGGACAACTTCCTGAGGATAAATGAACAGAAGTTAATGAGAGTAGGCCTGACATTCTCAAAGCAATTACCTGCACACCGGGCTGAGACTTGTACTCTACTTCTCCGTTGTTGAATGAGTGCTCACTCTTTGAGAGTTTTGCCCAGCTTTGAAGTTGGACCTAAGAACACTCACTGAATGTCCAAACTGGCTTCCTCAGCCCTCGAGGTTATTTGACTCCTGACATCTCATCCATTTCAATAACTCTTTATTGTTAAATAATTCTACTTTCGTCTTCTCTGCTTGTCTTGAGCCTATCCTTCATATCGCTCTGTTGCCCTATTTTAAAGCTGACATTAATAATGTGGTCTCTGGCTTTTACGGCACGAAACTGGAAATGCATAAACAAGGCACTAGGAGGTCACAGTGGGATAAAAGTGTCTTTGAACTCCCACTGCCTCTCACTTGGTTAATACCATGCAAGAGGACAAAATAACCCTTCATTGCCAGGAGCCTGGGGAAGTCAAGAAACTAATGAACCATTGTGCTGCTGGGTTTGACGAAGGTTTTCAGGAATCCAGAGAAACCCTAGCAGAGTTAGCAAGATACCTCAAAATGGATTCAAATGAATCATACATAAGCTTATTACATTCAAATCCTTTTACAAACATCATACCAAGTCAACAAATTAGATTTAATAAATCTAAATAGGAGCCCTTAGCTTCAGCCCTTAGGATCACACACACATTTGAGACATAACAAACATACACTGGGGACATTACTAGCAAGATATGCCTTCTCTGAGAAGAATTATAACTAAGCACATTCCTTTTTTAGATTATGAACATTATTTTACATGACTTAAGTGGAAAGATTGGCATTTATTACTTTCCAAGTTTTCCTTAAAATCCAGGAGGAACCATATCACCTTTAAAATGTCACTTAGAGCTCAAAACAGGCCCCAGAAAAATAGTATTTATCACCATATTGGCTGAGATCCTGCCTACAGTGGGGGACTCTAGTCTTTGTAAAAATAACTACAGCTATTAAATTCATAAATATAAGCCCAAAGAATGTATTCAAATAAATTTACTCATTCATTTAATAATTATTTATTATATACTTTCTTTATATAGACCATATGCTGGTAATGAATTTAAGAAGGAACATAACCTAATCCTGCCCTAAAAAGGATATAGTCTGGTTAGAAACAGGTAATATAATACAAAATAGGTACTTACAAAATTGATGTGCACTGGAAATTGTGGAACTCAGAGCACATGTACATAAGCATGCAGGAGGATTTTCTAGAAGGGGAAAAAACTGAGCAGAGTGTCAGAGAATGGGCACGAGCCAAACGAAGATGATTAGGAAGTCAGGTGGGATTGGGGTGGAGGAACAGTTCTCCAGGATGATGTATAGCACAGAATAAGAAACCATAGATTAATTGTGATGAACTATAAGCAATTTGGCATTGCTGGTGTAACAAAACAAAAGTTGGCAAAATAAAATGGGGATGGATAGAACAGCATGCATCATGTTTAAGACCAGTGTTTTCTCGGATTTTATAAGCTACAAAACTTTTTCTCAAGTAAAATTTATTCTTGAGTTCCAATATGTTATTGCAAGAAAAGCAATAATAAGAAATCTTCACAGATGAATAAAATACATTTCATTGCTTGTGTCTGGGCACAGTTTGAACATCACTTCTATATGAAATGAGACAGCAATAATTGTTATACAGGGAAATAGGGTGATCAGATTCGAATTTTCATTCCATCACTTGGGCTACAGTAGAGTGCGGGTTTGATAATGCTGGAAACAGCAGATATGATCAGTACTTGTTAGAGGCAAGAAACTGAGTTTGAGAACTATTTGAAGGTTCAGCTGCCACAGGTAGATGATTTATTAGATTTACTCCATGAGAGACATTAAGGGTGACATTCACTGTTCTAGCTTATGCAGTTGGGTTGCAGGCTATGGAAAAGGCATTCCATTTATACTCAGTGAGTTCAGGTGGGGCAGAGACAAATGGTGAATTTAGTGGTGATCAGAAAATTGGACAGGAGGAAATCTGAAGCTCAGAAGAGAAGGGTATAATCAGATGTACATCTGGGAGTCATCATTATCATTACCACAATAACAGCTAATGTTTAAGCGGTGCTTACAATGTACTAGGCTCTTGAGTTAAGTGCATGGTATGTACTACCTAACAAAACCTTGACAAGAATCTAAGGTCTAGAGATGCCGTGTATCATCCTTGAGATCATACAACTAGGAAAAGCAGCAGACTTAGGATGCTTAAATCTATCTGGCTTAAAATGCCTGCCCTTAACCATCCCCATCTGAGAGACTGATATCTCCAGGGAGAGCATGTAGAGCTCTGAACCTCAAAGGCAGGAGACAGTCTGCTTCAGTGGGTATCAAGGGAGACACAACAGATAGGTGGAAACACATATTCAATTCGTATCTCAAAAGCTGAAAACACATAGGCATTGAGAGGCCAGGCATGTGTGTAAACATGTGAAGAACCTGAGACTATGGCAAAAGAAAGTCATAGGTGAAATGGGTGAATTAGAGAGTGCTTGACCCAATTTAAGGTATTCAAATTCGAGATTTTATTTTTTAGAAAACACAATTCTGATAAAACAAAAAACAGCTTCCATCGGAATGACTATAGCCTTCTAGTTTGGCCCATATTTACTAATTCTCTCTAAAAAAACCACAGAACAAAAACATAACAACATCTTTATAAGGCTAAATAAGCATAAGATGAAGTAAAAGAAAAAAAAATAGTAAAGTAGATGACTTTTAATAAATGTTCCAAAACAGAGAAATTTTGTATCTTTTGCAAACCTGAATTAAAAGACACAGTAATTCAGTGTTCCATACATAAAGAACCATGGGATAATTCCCTCTTAAATAACGATAAGGAAATGTTTATCCATCCCAAATAATTTAGAAACTTCCTTTTAGCTCTCAGTGAGGACTTTTGCTTGACTCCTAGGTCTCTAAAGACTAAAGCTAGTATCTAATTTTGTCCTCTCACATTTGACTAGTATTTTTCAAAATATTAACTTTTGTATGCTTGCTAGGATGCCTGTAATTTATTTTATAATACTTTGGTATTCTCAATATGATATTATATATGTGCCAGATAGCTTACCCTTTAATTCTAGGTGGGGTCCAGGAATGCACAGACTAGGTTGGTCAGCTGCCATTATATTCAGAAGCCCCACACCCTGGAGGTGGCAACTACAAGTCTTATTTATTTAGGTGTATCTAGCTAAAATCAACACCCATTATCAAACTAAATATAAAAGATTTGTCTTTACTGATGAACCAGTGTCTGGTTAATCATTATGATGGATATAATACTGTGTTCCCTTTCGTAAAAATAAAGGCACTTGAAGTTATATAGCTTTGCTAAAACAGTTAAACACTTCTTACTCTTGAATGAACTGTATGTAAGATACCATTGGGGCCTATATTTTGTAGAGATAGGGCCCACAGTTTTATCCCTAATCATTCTGTCTCCAGACATTGGATTAGGAGGATTTTTGATTAAATCATGCTGACTAAAGGGCACAGAATCCTGCTTCTAGAATGTTGCTAGGTCAACCTTAATTGAATGTTACATACAGGTTGTCATGAAAGTATTTAAAAGACCTAGACTTTCATTGAGCTTATGGAACAAATTTTGTTCCTGATTTGCTAATAAATGTTTATCTAATAAATATCCGAATGTGTGATAAAATTTGGATTTAGACTTGCTTTCAACTGGTAGTGAGATTGTGGGACAGAAGATATCTCCTAGCACTGTGACCTTCTCGGGTGGCCGCCCTTATCTAACAAAAAAAACAAGAGTTTTGCCAAATGTGGCCCCCATCAGTTAAAAAGAGTGCTAGGAAATCTTTAATATGATAAATCACCTCTAAGACTTTTGGGAAAAAAAGCAGATATATATTTTTGCCATTAAGAAAACTATGCTCTTGAATTTATGTGTTTCCCAAATAATCATTGCTTTCTGCAAAATAGTAGTACCAAAAATAGTCAACATGGCTCAACAAAATCATGTGTATACTTTAAAGTGTAAAGGAAACTTTTTACAAATAAACAACATTTGAGTGATATATGAACATCCTGCTTGAAATTTTAAATGTACAAAGAGAACAAAGGGCAACATCACTTTATGAGAAAGCTCAAAATATAATAAAGTGAATTAGAATTAAATTTTACAACTGCATGTTAAGAAGAGATATAAGAAATATTGCTTTTAGTTCCTTACTTTGTTGCCAGAAATTGAATATACAGCTTAAAGATTTGAATATATTCATATTTTAAACAACAGATTATTTCAGTTTGTTTCTATCTCAATTCAAAAGGAAGCAGAAATACTCAAGTAGTGAAATAATTGGGTTGATTACATTTCAACAAGCAATTCAGAGCAAGATCCCAGTATGATACTTCAAAACTATTCTGGACATCAGTATCAAATCCCTGCTTTCCTACAAACTAGCCATGACAACTCTCAGATGCAGTACCAAATAATCAAGAAGCTCTCTCAGGTGTTTCCATTTTCTAAGTAGGGAGTCCTAAAGCACCAATCAAAACTTATCAGGAAAGTCAAAGATAAGAATCTGATCAACTACAAAGTGCCCACAGCAGCAAAGTGGCCCTACACCAAACATAAATAAAATACTGCAGCCACAGATCAATAGTTTACCTTTTTAAAAATAAATTCTTGGAGTGTATACAGATCATAAGTTTACACAGATGATACACTTTCTATTTTTTCTCTTCTACGTTTTTTAATTTTGAGAAACCATTAATCCCCAGTACAGTAAAGTAGATTTAGCTTTTCCCATACCAAATTCTAACATATAATGACAAATACAGCCAATCTAATCCAATTCAACACATATAATAAGATATATGATTATTTCCCCTGGAAAACTTGATATCGTTGAGGGCAACAACAATAAAGAATAAAATCTCAGTGCTTTACATTTTTCTCTTGTAATCACTCTACTGTGACTTGTCCTAGGCTTATAAGAAAGTCTACTCAGAGCTAATAAGGCAACATTAGTATAGCATAAGAGAAAACTAGTAATTGCTCAGTTCCTTCATCAGCACCACCAGCTACCACCCACTCTTCCCCCGCAAGCATCAATAACTCTAACAGCAAAAATTAGCATAGTCTATCTAAAACAGAACCAATGGTTCCCAAACCACATGGAGTCTATTCTATAGTTAGTTATTTGGGGAGAAACCAGACCATATCAGACTTTTTTTTTTTTTTTTAAATAAGCCCATACCAGTCATTCCTCAAAATCAGAAATGAAAAGTAAAACCAGAATTGTCATATCTTGCCTTTGATATTCATAATATTTGCAGATATCAAAAAGACATTTTTATGGCAAAAAGAGGACTTTGAAAACCTTGGAAAGTCAAACTGGGCAGGCAGAATGTAATTTTTGAGGCAATTTTAGTTTCTGAATATTGCTAGCATTTGGACCTACACGATATGATAGTCATTAGTTACATGTAGCCAGTGAGCATTTGAAATGCAACTAGTCCAAATTCCAAAGTATTGTAAGTATAAAATATGCACCAGATTCTGAAAACTTAATA
>CM052441.1:70966245-71043436 GCA_028533085.1 Varecia variegata
TTCCTGAGGCTATACCACCTCTGTCCTTACCTTTCTTCAGAATTATTATCCCTTTGTTGACTTTTTCTGATTAAACTAATGTACAATAATATATGAATGGCTAGGTACAGGTTAATGTACTCTTTTCAGTTTAAAAGAAGATTTATAACAGAAAGTAATACATCTGACAGAACACCAGAAATTGGAGCAAGTGAGTAGGAGAGGGAATCTTGAAAGGTGAGTGTATAACTATCAAGTTCTGCATTTGGTCACTCCCAAGAGATGAGTAAGAAATGTGATGCCATCCTGATGCCAAAATTTATATTGTGTCATAAAACTCTTGACATCTAAAAATATGTAAAACTCATAAATTAGGTTTTTCCATCACTAGCATACATATAACTATTATTACAAACCCTGTAGTATGAGTTGTCTGTATTTTCACACTTTTCATAGCTTATTCCTACTGCACAAAATTCTTTGAAAGCATGGTACACGTGTCTTATTGATTTCAGGGAGATCTTGTAACATAAACTGATATGTGGTAGAGCAAATGTAAAGCAAAACAGCTTCCCCATTCTGCACAGGGCAAGGTTTTTAAACATGTACACTATTCCAGCAGTCACATTATTCTTCCAATGTCATAGTTTTGCATGTTATAATAAATGATATACCTGTGAATTACTCTTAGTTATTAAGTCTAGGTTGTCATCAATGGGGCAAGCAAACACCATGAAATATATATGAAAATTAAAGGTGTAAGAATAACAGACTGATGATGTCAGAAGCAAACACAGAATGATGATACAGACATATACATTATACTGGAAATCATATATTTCCTTTTTATGGTCTTTTCTAGGCCTTAGGTCATTTTTTTTTCAAATAGAGTTCAAACATAACTATACCTGCACATCCTATGTTGGCTACACCTACATTCACCCATGTTACCTCTCATCTGTATCTCTTTTCCTTCTTCCTATTACTGTATTAGGCTGGCCAAAGAGTCTGTCTGTCTCAAGTATTCAAAAGTATGTACCCAGAAACACAGAATTCTATGAAAATATGATGCAAAATTTATTAATTTCTAGCTTAATATTTATTTGAGGCATTTCCCCAGTTTCCTAGGAGTCTACATGGTTTCTTTTGGGATCTGAATATTTAGTTGAGATTTTGGTTTCACACAGTTTTAAATGATAAAGCATGTGTACACATTCTCTGGTATTTAAAATTAAAGGGAAAATTATCTGCTTCTATGAATAGCTGTTTAGTAAAAAAAAAAACTGATAGCAGAAATGTATAGTGACACATCAAAATTGTATCAAGAAATCATACTTTTTAAAATTTCAGAATATTACAAGGGTAAAAACATTTTGGCTGCATGAATTGCTTTTGTATAGTTTGAGTCAAAGTTATAAGTGTGCCCATCACCCGATAGTGTGCATTGTACTTAATCTTTCAAAATACCAATACCACTAGATAATCCACTTCAATCAGTCTTCTATAAGACTGTCTACTCTGCTTCATAATAAATCAGTATGTGAGTTATTTATTACAAATAAGTTATACACTGTAGGCAGTTTATTAACTCTTATGATATTGAGTCCATTTATTCAAAATCTAAATTGCTACAGCACAACTTTTTAAAAAGTTTACATACAATTTCTGGCTACACTGTCCTCACATTGTGTGGTAACTAAAAGAAAGTAATTGCTTTCCAATCACAACAGTAGTTAATTTCTAAGAACTGGGTGAAACTATATTATTTTAATGCATATGTTATACTCAACTGATGATGTATATATATGGATCTTGGTGTAAATTATTCTTATAATACAGAAAGTTTTAGAGTACAGATGAGAAAATATTCTCAATTTGAGTAGAAACAGTCTTTGAGGGTAATCTCTACTTTTCAGGGCATTGCAAATATTGAGAACATTGTTATCTCCAGAAACTGTTACTATGTTAAAATATGGTGAATCATAAAATTAGAAAGTTTTGCTAGAAGCAACCTTAGTGATCACCTAGCCCATTGGTTTTCAACATTTGTGGTACATTAAAATTACCTGAAGAGCTTTAAAAATTAAACCCTGGGGTACTGCTTCATCATTATTACTTTTTAAAATGCCCCCCAGATGATTCTAGTGTGCAGCCAGGGTTGAGAACCACTGATCTATTCCAACCACTTAATTTTATAAATAAGGAAAGTAAAGTGCAGTGAATTTAGGAAACTTGTTTTAGGTCTCAGAATGAGAAGCAAAGCTGGTCTTTTAATTTAGATTGAGACTAGGGATTTTATTAAATGCTAAGTTTTTATTGTAATCTGTTTTAAGACAGAATGTACTGAACATGTCCTATTAAGTTATAAGAAGATCAGATCTTTATATAGTAAATATGTATATTTTACTATGAAAGAGTAACACCACCAAAAAGCATATATACATACTTCATTCATTGGGATAAGATTTAGAAGGAGGTACTTTCTCACCACCAGGAAGAACACCTGTCATCCATAATGCTATGCATGGAATTAATAATGGCCCCTTCATCCCATAATAACATGTAATCTGAAGAGTATCAATCGATCTTAGTAGGTTCATCTATTTGCTTTTGGTCTTCCAATACCATTTGATGATGAACTCTGAAAGGTTCAGTATCCTATGGTGCTTATATTCATTCTAGCAGTGAGACTTGAGTGTTTACTAGCCAGTCAATATGTATTTAATGAGTGCTTTTCAAATGCCAGATGAGGTAGAAGACACATAAAAAATAAATAAATAAATGTAGTTAGCTTCTTAGAGAAGCTGACAATCTGGTTGGAATGACTACACATAATCCAAGAATATGTTTTATGCTTAATTAGCTGTACAAAGTTTTCCAGAAAGTGCTGTCAGTTCTACCATTCTATTTTAAACCACCATCATCTCTTGCCTGGATTAATCTCTTTACTGGGTTCCTTGTTTCCATTCTTGCCACCTACCCTCAAGTCCAATTTCAATACAGGAGCCAGAGAGATTCTGTTGACAAATATGTCAGACCATGTCATTGTGTTAAAAACTGTCAATGGTTCTGATCTCACTCAGAGTAAAAGAGCCCTTACAATGACCTACAAGGAACTATGCTATCTGATTCCTCATTGTCTCTCCACATTTATCTCCTAACATACTTGTGTTTGCTCATCATTTCCAACCACACTGAGCTCTTTGTTGGCACCCCCAGGCATTTTGTGCAGGCTATTTTCTTGACCTAGAATGTACTCTTCACAAATATTCACATTGCTTGTTCCCTCTCATCATTTAGGTCTGTCTGCCCTTATGCCACCCTATCAGAGATTTCATCACTGACTACCCAATATAAGATAGTAACTCCCCATGTTTGGTTACTTACTACTACTTTTGGTAGTAGGTAAAAAATGGCCACACATTATATATAACTCTTTCCATCAAGAGGTGGAGTCTATTTCCTTTTCCTTTAAATCTGGGTATGCCTTGTAACTTAATTTGATTAGAAGAATACAATGAAAGGATGTGTGACTTCTGAGCCTACACCTCAAGAGATCTTACAGTTTCCACTCTCATCAACTTGAAATGCTGCTATTATGTAAGGTAGCCCAGGATAGCCTCACTAAGGGAGCCTCCACCACCAAACATGAGAATGAGGCCATATTAGCACATTCAGCTCCATGACGAACTGCTAGATGGCAGCTTCATGGATGACACCAAATGAGACTAGCAGAAGAGCTAACCACCTGAGCTTGACCAAACAACTGAACCTCAGAATTATGAGCAAATAAAAATGGCTGTTGTTTTAAGCCACTAATATTTGAAGTGGTTTGTTATATAATAATTGATACACTATCCAAGCACTTCCCACATGCCCTTTGCTCTTACTCCGATCTGTTGTTGCTCATAGCATTTATCACATCTGATGCATTATATATGTCTTTGCTCACTAGAATGCAAGTATCATGAGGACAGGGATATTGTTATGTTCACTTTGGTATTCCCTGATTCTAAAATAGTGTTTGAAAAAAAAAATAGTGTTTGATGCATAGTAGGTCCTTAATAAATATTTGTTGAATGAATACCTGGTCAAGATTTTGATTTTATATAGGTGGACTTCCCTACATCATTCATTCATTCATTTATTCAAAAATATTTATTCATCATCAAATATGATGCAGACACTGTGCTAGGTTGTTTTGTGGACATATTAGATTTCCACTTTGCCTTTCAGAGCCTGAGAGCTTCAGTGGAAATTATCTTGCAGGTGTAGTGTTACTGCCTCTTTGTCATAAAATACACATAAAAACCAAGAATATGTCACTCTTGAGGTCATTGCACATTATTTGTAAGAATAGTAGTTTTATTGCCAGTAACATCTTTTTTCTTGGTGTTTTAAATGAAAATAGAATAAAAAGGAGTATGATAATAACATTCAGGAAGTCAATCTACTGAGTTATAAATATGTATAAGTATCTTCATCATAATTTATTAATAATTGAAGGTTAAAATATGCTAGCTGCCATCATTAATTAGTCAATAGGCAAATAATAATAATCACACTAATGAGAATAATAGCTAACATTTATTGAGTGTCTACTCAGCATTAGGTGCTATGGTAGATACCTTAAGCACATTTTTAAATTATTGAACTAAATACCAAGGTAGATATTATTATTTTCTCTAGAGAAAAATTGAGAAAAATGGAGCTCCGTCTCCATCAAGGATCATGAGGACCCTAGACATGAAAGAGCCTAGAGCCGGAGGTTGCCTGGGTATCTCAGTCTATGTATATCCATGCAAGCCCTGGACTGCCTATTTTTGGTGTTATTATTTTATGTTTGAAAGAAAGAAATGGAGCCAAGAGATTGTGACATTCCTAAGGACATTCATTTGGTAAAGGGCTGCTCATTGAGCCCAAGTCTGTTGGACTCCAAGGCAGATTCCCCTCGCTCCGTTCTCTCAGTGAGGGGTAGACACAAGGAGAGAACACAGCCAAAGTTAGGATCAGACGGGGAGAACACTCAGAAAGGGTGAAAGAATACCGAGCATTAACATCTCACAGAAAATAAGTGGGGAGGATTTCATTAAAAAAGTGATTTATCAAAGGTCAAACACATAAGAGAACAAAAACATGAGGCTTGAGAACAATCATTGTGGGCATGGGAGAGGCCACTGAGAGGCTTTGAGAGAACAATTTTAGTAGAGGGGTCAGACAGAAATTAGATTGCCGGAAGTTAAAAAAAGAACCTTGAGATATCAAAGAATTCAGTAACAAAAGGAAAAAGACTGCATGGAAGTCAGCACAGAAAATCATATTTTTGTCCAGTATGTTTTCACTTTGAGATGGGAATCAGTCTCCTGACACCTTACAATGCAGACCTAAACAGTCCTTGGAGAGATAGATCATGATGGGATGTAGTGATGATGAGACGGAAGTCCCACAATTTGATTCAGAATAATGATGAGAGTGTTAATATTAAAAAGAAGGAGAGAGAGGAAATATCTTCTACTGAAACCACAAGGGGTAAAGCATTATTACTTTCAATAAGATGGAAGAGAATCCAAATATAATATTTCATTTATATCATTTTAAGCCTTTTTTTCTCAGAAATTTTCACATTTGTTTAGACCATTAAAAGAAAAAGAATTTGGTATGGACAGGGAAAAAAGAGAGAATTTGAGGGATATGGAAGCATAATTTTGAATAGAATTAAAGATGAATGTTACTGTATACATTAGTTAGCTGATGAATTATGTATGATATGTCTAATAAAATAACAAAATACATTTTAGTTCTGAATATTACTAGATTAAGAAAAACTTCCAAAGTTGTTCTTGGGTGGAAGAAGAGGCAAAGCCTAAATTATTACTTTTTTCCTCTCATTTCTTTTCAAAAGACTTTAGCATGCCTTGAACATTGAGTGTTAGTTAATCTCAAAATCACAAAATAATTCATTCTATTTGTATATTTTCTGCCTCAAAAAAACCGTTTGTCTGGGCTAGGAACCAATTTTTAGCCTGATATAATTTGTAGCAGCTGAGATGCACAACCCTTAAAAAGCAGGATTACTGAAATAAAATGGAGGAAATTTAAATGTATGTTACTTTCCACACTAGTTTTCAAATAATCTGGACAGATGGCCAGTCTTGAGATATGACTAGACCATTGCAAAATTAATTACAAAGGGTATCTAAGATCTCACCGGCTTAATACCAACTTTCTTATTTCCTGAGTCAGATGGCTTTTGATTCACAAACTTTTTTTAAAGGATTAATCCTAAACGTGATACATATAAAAATATACATAGAAAAAAAGACTGAAAATATATTAGAAAAAATAATTAAGTGTAGTTGTCTTAGGGGATTGAATTATGGGTATTATTTTTTGTTCCATTATATTTTTTCTACTTTTCCATTATTCTCATACAACTATATTACCTCCTCAATCTGAAAAATTCTTTTGAGATTCAAAAAGAAAATTATATGAAATAATATCAAGCTAACATATGGTTTATCAGAAGATTAATTCTTTTATAGTCTGTATTTACAGGAAATGAATACTTTCATAACTTGAACCAAGTAGTTCCTTCACCAGAAAACTAAAAGATATATCTTAGAGAAAAATCTGTATATGTCTTTCAAAATGTACATATCTTTTTATGTGATGTAGGAATATAGTAATGAGAGAGTTCCAATATCAAATAGATTCTCTAAGTCTTTTATTTTTGGTTATCAGATCATTTTGTAGCATATGAAAATTTTCTCTTAAGCTACAGTAGCATCATGGTGCACTAAATAGAATTAACAGTGATTTAGTTCTTAGATTGATGTTCATTTTTATTAACTTCCACTATTTACTAATAAGGTTTAATCTTATGTAATCTCTCCATATTTATGGCAATAAGGCCGATTTTGCAAGCTGATATTTACCTACTGACTTACAACAGTCATTTCTAAGATTTCACCATTATACTGTGGAAGATTCAGCAAAACAATTTATAAAACAGTGCATAGTCCTAGGAGTGCAAGTGAAAGTCAACTGTTTCTCCTGAAAATTTACACTACATGTCTTGGGAAAAGATTATGAAAATTATGGATTCTTTCATAATCCCTACTACTTCTAAGCCAAATCAATATATTGTTAAGCATTATCTACCAAAAATATTTTATAAAACATTTTAATTAGTTTGTAAAATGTATGTCTATGATGCGCAATAGTCCTCTATAGGCTAAAACCTTGGCACCAAGATTCTCAACAGCAGAATCACTGAGTAAGCATCTTAGGCAGCTATTTGTATTTTTACACTCTTTCTCACCCTTTGAGATTATAATTATGATGAGGCTTGGCTGTAAACAGATTTAGTCATGTCTTGGCATGGGGTCATGGGTTTACTGTTTTCTAAGTTAAAAATTTGAGCACATGCTACCCTAAACTGGAAGAATAGTTCTCAATAATTTATAGTTGAGACATCAAACTGAGACATCAATTAAGGGTTAAGCTTAATTAACTAAAAATTCTGATGCATTATTTCTGGGATGGGGCCAGGAATATGAGATTTTGATATCAGAGTTATTAGTTTCAAGAAATAGAAAATTAAAATCTCAAGTTAATTATACTTCAAAAATGTGATTCATCATTGCCTACACAGAAAAGGCAAAAATGAGGGTTCATTGGACATTTATATAGTTTAAATGACTATTAAGATGACATAATATTCTTAGAACTCTGAAAAAAGAGTTCTGAGTATTAAAGGAATGTTTCTATGTTCACTTTGTGTATTATGTGCAATTTGGGAGTGCAGATATTAGTAGAAAGGAAACAGAGATGACTGGAGTGGCTGAACAAAGTATTACCATATGTAAACACTTAGAAATTAAATAAAGTGGTCTCTATAAGAAAAACTACATCCAACTAAAATATAAACTAGTAAAATAATGTGCTCACCTCAAACCGAGTGCTTCATAATCATATATTTATTAAACTAACATTAATTTTGCATCAGTTCCAATATCACTCATTTGCAACTATTGGATTCTTTAGAAACTAATCAATATCTCAGCATTGTAGTGTTCAAAGTGAAAAAGTTCACTCAATAAAAGCTATGCTGCAAACATTTTGTACCTACTTGATGATAGAGATAAGTGCATTCACCAAATCAAAATTTATAATAATGGCTTCAGTAAAATATCAGAGAAAATTTTCTTTTCATCAGTTTTTTTTTCCTTCTAATCGAAATTACACTTTGGATTTGCTTGTGATAGGTTTCAAAAGAGCTTGCCAATTTTCCTCCCTTTTTATATCATCTGGAGAATCTAGGAAAACAAATATATTTGTCCTGCACATAGTTTTTAAATTTAATTTAATTTTAAAATCAAAGATGTGGCAATAGGAAACTTGGCTTCTGCTTTGTATGCACCACTCGAGTGCTGTCATTTGGAGGACTTCACCAGCCTAACCTGGGACTCAGTGTCCCTATTTATAAAATTAGACAGTTGCATGCTCTACCTACCTTATAGGAATGCTATCTTGATAAAACTCAAGACAATGGATATCCTTGACAATTATTTATTTAGTGGCTATATGGGCCAGGCATTATTAGTGGAAATAAAAATACTTTTTCTACAAAAGTTCTATATAAATGCAATACGGTATCATTATGATCACATGTATCATGTTTTGACAAGAGAATCACGTCAGAGGGATCAAATGACATAAACAAGATTGTCCATCAAAGATTATTTCTCTTATGGTGGCACCATAACATTTCAGGTTTAAGAGAATACCAGAATCCAGATTTGGAAGATCCAAATTTAAAAGAACGAAAGTAATTAATGCCCTCCATGAAGAAGAAAAGAAATGATATGAATTTTCTTTTTATCACTCTAAAGATTTTGGGAAGTGAAAACAGAACCCTGGATGACCAAACTTCTTTGGGATCACAGAGCCACACAGCCAACAGTTAAAACCATATATTGTTTTTAATTCATGGGTAGACAGAAAAACATCAAAGAAAAATCATATACTACCAGAGGGAAGAATCTAGGTCATATTCTAGCATGAATTGCAATGTATGTAATATTCCTATCTTCTAAACATTACCATTACCAAGAAATTATCAATAGAAATCTTCCATTCAAAGTATCCTTTTTGGAAATTATGAGTATTTGATATAAATGCCCTATGAATGATGGTCAAAAATAACTATGTATGAAATTCCACAAAAGAAGTGGTTTCTATGAACTTCCAGCTTCTTGGGAAGTTGAAGATCTCTTTTGTGGGAGGCCATAAATTAACCACTCCCTATAAAACAATAAGATGCTAGGCAGTAAAAAGAGAGTAGCAGCTTCTGCTGATAAGAATTCACAGAGGAAGCATTGTTCTGAAACTCCGGAACACCTGTATCACCCACCTGGCCACCCAGTCATTTGCCAAGTTATACACTTTTTTTTTTTTTTAGCTCCATGACAACCAGACCAGAGAGTAACAATGGAAAAGCAATGGAGGCCTGTGCTTAACTCCTCAATGATAGCACATGCAGAAAAGATAATAAAGAGGTGGGAGTGTCTTTAAATTAATTATGTAACATGGCTGTTTGTTAATTTCAATGTAAGTTGATTTGTAAGTTCTGATATAAAATTTGAAAGGGCAGTATTCCACTATGCATTTATGGGTAGATAAAATTAAGGTTTTTACATGCTGATTTAGGCACCCTAAAATACTAGCTTTCATAATTTAGAGAATATGACATTTTGCTTTAACATCATAAATTTGAAAATTTATGTAAAACGCTTTATTGCCTCTCTGTGCTAGGCACAGATCTAGGCACTGGGATTGCAAAGATTAAAGAATAAACATAGTCCCTGTGCTCAAATATAGTGTAGAGACAAATACATAACCTGTTCACCCCAACCCTAATTATGAAAATTCCAAACTCTATAACCCAATCAGAAATTGTAGGGTGTGGCTAGTGCTCTGGTGAAAAAGAGGATGAGTGCATAAGTTCATTTCTCAAAAAACTTGGCCTTTAAAGAAATACACATTGCCATGCATTTCAATAGATGTGCATTCATTCTGTCTTTCTATCATACTGTTACTTCTCTGATACTATCGCTTCTTAATACATTAATAAGGCAAGCGGTGAAAGTTCTTGGTTGAAGGACAGCACTGAACCTCAACGGCATAATTAACATTTTAATGAGCAGTCAAGGCCTTTCCGTGTTTTGGATCTCAACCATGTGTCTCCTGAGTGGATCTCAATCTGTTGAGTGAATGAGGTGATTCTGTCTCAGTGAGACTTTAAACAAGAGATCACATAGGCCACAGTTTCACCTTGCCTTTGCTCTCTCCTTTTTTAAGGTAGTTCACTTATCCTGGAATGTGCCGTGTCAGAGTCCAGCAACCAGTTTTCAGCTCTGGTTTCTTTTCTAGCATGCACAAAAACTGTACCCAATCCAGGAGTGGCTAATTTTCAGTAACTGACCAAGTAATTGCAAGTTCCCCTCATTTGCAAGGTGCAGTGGGCTAACTGCTATTTGGGGACACAACAGTTTGCAGAGGAAGCATTAGATAATGCTTGTAATTTAATTATTTGCAAATCAAACTTGCCGGTTACACCAAAGGTGCTAAACTTCTTCATTGGAGACAAGTTTGAAGGTCATTAAAAAACTATTTGTTTTAAGGTTTAGAAAATAAAGTATCTAAAAAAATGTTCTGATGGATAGAAAACCACTTTTATTCCCAGATAAAATCTCTGAAAAAACATTAAAAGCCAATCTACTTATTTTCATTACTAGGCCAAAAGAAAAAGAAAACTGTCATGAGAAAAATTCCCGTGGGAAAGTTTCAAGCATCTTAAAAATGAGGCTTATAATGGAAAAGCTTTCTCTGTCATAATTAATATAGCATCACTAATATAGCTTCTTTTCCTGTCTTCATATCTTATATCTGACTACTGCAGACCCATTACTATTATGCACATTATGCACATAGCACAAGATACATTATTTTATTATTAGATAAAGGGTGTAGAATCTCAGGGAATTTTAACACTAATTTCTTGGTGATAAGAATGCATAGCTCAAGTTTTCCCTAAAGAAGATGTGACCATTAATAATCCACATAGATATTGAAGTAGTTCAACCACTACTTTAAATTTTGCTTACTGATTTAATCATAAAACCAAGGACACCATGCACATTTACCTAAGAGTTACATAATTTTTTAGCAAACTTGCAAACTCCATTTGTGTTCCTCGTGTCCTTCAGTTCTTCTGTTTTTCTCTTAAACACAGTCAAGGATATATACTTTTTAAAAGTTAAAGCAGAGAAATGTCTGCCATATTTAGTTGATTGGTATTACAAAGAGTAGTTCTCATATGGTATCTGTCACTGATGTAAAGTTCATCTGGAGAAGAGGACTCCAAGTTCCCCCCAAAGTATCAGACATCGACATAATGTTCCATGATATAAACAACCTATTTCTGTAGCCAACTATCTAAGATAACACAGAAAAATCCCAGGAAGTCAGAAATTTTCCTATTGAGGATACCTTTAGAAAGGCTGGTATGAAGACTGTTTATTCTCAGAGTGACAAATAAAATTTACTTTGCTAATAGCACAATTTCCAACTTTGCAATTTCAAGACAAAGAAACAAATTATCTATGTTCAAATTTCACTAATTCAAGCCATTTGATGTATTTTCAATGTCCTGGAGTTTAACTATGGCCAACCCAAGGGATAGATTCATTTAAAAAATAGCCGTGGGAAGTACAATAACTATATCCTGAAGTGGTCATTTTAGATTACTAAGGTGGTTTCTGTACCTTTTAACATGTGAGAAATGCTTATAGAAACCCATGGCATGTCCAAGTAAGAGAGACAATATTCCATGAACTAAATGTAGTTTTGAAAAAATATTTAAGAACTCAGTAGATAAAAAAAAAAAAAAAAAAAAAAAAAAAAAACCATTGTGTGTGACCCCACAAATTCTCACTGGCTTTAATTTTGTCTGGTGACTGCAACTTTCTTTCCCTTCCTTAGCTATCTTTACCTAATTAGGCTCCTTTTGCTATCAGACTTACAGAACAAAGCTTGCTATAAAACCATACCAATTCTCTATGGAAAGTCAAGCACAAATAATAAGAACAGGAGGAAGACCTGGCTTTTTGAGTCTGCCATGTATATTCCAGTAGTTCAGTGTGATTTCTTTTAGGTTGTGAATGTAGATGTCCTTAAGATAATTTATTTCTTCATATTCATGCAGATGGTTTTCTTTCATATCTCACACAACAAGATAGAAAGGACTATTGTTCACAGTTATTCAGCTTCTCTTCTCTTCTCCCTCTTCCCAGAGAGCCAAAATACAGACTGAAGTGATTCCTCTTTATATATCTATACTGGGACATAATCTATAGTATATATAAAATTCTGATGTGAATGGGACAATTAGAGATGGAAAATTTTACTAATGGAGTCTAAGACTGGACTTTTATTTAAAATACGAATAGCTTCCTTGGGTACCAGAATCAGTCCTGACATTAATGGGTTCTACATATTCAACCGTACATCGTTAAGGACCACTTTGGAGGAAAGGTTTCATATTAATACAACAATGACTTCTTCCTTTTGCAACATAAGGCTTGAAAACCTTGATCTTTTTTTTTCAGATGGAGGTAAGGTTTTTACATGTTCACTCAAAGATATTAATGTTATGTGCCAAAAGAAGTATCCCTCAAGACTTTTCCCTGCATACCAGAGGGCCTTGCATCCCTATTGAGAGTGATCTATTCTGAGCCAAACTCTCTGTCACCTATACCATACCCACTTCATTCTTGTTAAAGCTAAATACCTATCTGTCTAAAGGGGTAGGAAAAAAAGTGCAACAGTCATGTCACTGTTTATTCTGCTGGGTTTAGATCTTACTCTCAGATATACATCAAGTAGGACTCAAGGACAGAAAGCTTTGCCCTTTGCTAGCCAAAGGGGTAGGGGGGCTGCGAAGAAAAGCAAATCAAGGTTTTTAATCATCCCAGCGGCACAAAGGAGAGAACATGCTAACACCACATCACCCATCTCCCACGGCATCATGCAGGTAAATCTAAGTCTCTGCCAGACCAGAATTGAGACGTGCTACAGCCGATGGAACTGGACAATACTCTGCTTCCTTTCCTTGCAGCCAGGCCACCTTGAACAGAGCACTGCATTCCTGCTGTATCACACAGCCTTCCTCGCCAGCCATGTTACTGAACTATAGATAATTTATGACTGCAACGCTCAGGAATAAGGGACAGAATAAACAGATGCTCAAAGCTGGGTTTTGCCAGTTTTATTCTGTGTGCTACCTATAGTTTCATAAAAAAATCTTTTTCTTCCCCCCTACAAGTTGTATTTGCAGTCATTTGCAGATGTATCTCAGAGACTTGGGGGTCAAAAGGCCAGTCCGTGTTTCAGACCTCACCTTCAGTGTAAGTACTGGTAAGACCCCTCTGCTTCTAGGTGACTGCTGCCGGGACTCAGGCCCGGCTTCCAGACCGCTGCCCTGTCTCCCGGGTTATCTTCAGTGAGGCCCCTCCCGGATGAGGCATCTATCTGTTCCACCCACACAGACTCAGAGAAGCTAAAGTGACTCTTCTCATAGTCATTCAGCTGGACTGGATCCAGAGTGCAGAAAGGTGTTGTGATGATTTATATGTCCCTATTGTTTTAGGAATAAGAATCATGTCCCTTAAGTGTCTTTTCCATTTTTCCTCTCTAAGCTCTTTAACAGTTTCTGGACAAAGGCCGCAGGTGGAAGTGAATTCAGGAGTGGGAATTGGATGGGCAGCTTTGTGCCCTCTTCATTTCCAAACCTGAAGGCATGCAGTTCCTCTGTTTACCAAGATTGACAGCTGATTTCTTCATCCCACTGAAGACCACCATTTAAATAAACACGAAAGCCATTGGGACCCTATATCCCTGAAAGCTGATCACTGTGGCACTACGATCAATAAGTGGGCTTTTTCTAGATATTCTGTCCAAGCAGATTCTTTCTGCCTCAGCACTTCGTGTGACTGTTTCTAGGGCTTTCTAAGCTATTTTTTTCTGTCTTCAGAAGTGAATCCATGGGGCTGCATTTTATGTGTTCTTGGAATGCCTTTACTCTGGGGACATCCCAGTGTTCTCTCTCCTCTGGACTCTCACAGTGGACTCCTTGGTTCTGGGCTTTTACACAGTCCTGGTTTTATCTACAGGCATTGCTCAGAGTGTCTAGCTCAGCCTTACTTACATTTGCCCTCCCTTTTCCCTAGGCCAATGGCATTAAAGGTACCTTCTAATAACCCCAACAAGGCCCTGTGGGTGATTCTTCTCTTAACAAGGTGTTAAAAGCCCTTCAAATTACGTTACTTAGCTTCTTGTTAGGAACCTTGATACAGAATTAGACTTAAGTAAATTTTCTCCCTAATTCTCATATTCGAATGCAAATAACCCCAGGCTAGTAGTCTTTGGAGATGGAAACTAGCTCCGTTTAGGCCCATTAGAGCCTCTCTATCAAATAGATTCCTTAGCCAGAGCCTTCCATCCATCTATTCACTTAAATAAAGTGTCTGCTATTGTTATACATTTAATAGGACTTTGGGGAGATGAAAAAGATACTGTGTCACCACATTATAATATTTAAAATAAAGTCAGTATTTAGTAGCAGCCTAAAAATATGCTGGACAGAGTATAGATTTATTTAGGTTATAATCTCCTATCTCAGTGGAAGATTTTGAAAATAATCTTTGTGTTCTAAAAAATAGTCAAGGTAGACATATCAGTTTAGGAGATTTAAATTTATTTTAACAATCTAGGTGAACTGTGAAAAAGATTAAAGGGGTTAGCAATATTCTGCTTGAGGATTATTAGGGCCTAAGAAATTTATTTCATTGTGTGAAAGACAGCTACTCACATTTCTCTCCCTTTAACAAGAAGCTGGAGAAATTTTGTTTTAACTATGGGAGGAGGCCTTATAAGCCATAAGAATATTATTATGAGAGAATGGACAAAGCCATAACTAATAGGTTCTGGAATTTTTTCTCTCCCTCAAATCTTTGAAATATTTCTAATGAGAATTGTGGCAAAAGGCTACATTAGATCTGTTGTAGGTCTTATAACTCTTTATTCAAGCAAAAAAGCTTGAATTTAGTTAATATTTTCCTGAAAAGAAATATGTAACTTTTGAAAGCAATGGACGTTTCATAAGACAAAAAGGTTGGATTATATATAGATATAGCTATACATAAACACATATATTTATATGTTTTTGTTCATTTTCTCATTTCTTTTCTTCTTCCTTTTGTGAGGCTAGTAGTAAGAAAAAAAGGAAATGGGAAGAACCAGGATTTATATTTTCTCTCCTTTTTAACATTTTATTTTGAAATAATTTTAGACATAAAAAGTTGTAAAAATAGTACACAGAAGGGTATACTCTTCTCCCAGCTTTTCTTATATGTTAATGGGAAATAAGCATAGTATAATTAATGTCATGAAATTAACATTAGCACATACTATTAACTAATTTCCAAATCTTATTCAAAATCTAGTTGTACCTCTGATGTCCTTTTCCAACATCCAACCCAGGGTCCTGCACTGCATTGAGTTGTCTTGTGTTCTCAGTTTCCAATCTGGGACAACCCTCAGTCATTATCTTTCATGACCTTGACAATTTTGAAGAGTACTGATCACTTAGTTTGTAGAATATCCTTCAATTTAGGTCTGTGTGTGTTTTCTCAAGAGTAGACTCAAGTTAAACATTTTTGACAGGGATATCACAAAAGTGATGTTTTGCCTTTCTTGGTACATAATGTCAGGATATACTTGATACATGTAGGTCTTATTCCTGGCAATGTCAGCTCTGATCACTTGGTGAAGGTTACATGTGCCAGGTTTCCCCACTTTTTCCATTTGTATTTAATAAGTATCTTTTGGGGAGATGCATTTTCTTTTGAGAATATGAGCTCTTTTAGAAATTGAGACATGGGCAATTCGGGGGACCTCTTACATGGACAGGAAGCTTCTTATTCCGACATTACACTAGGTATGCTTCAAAGTCATCTCCCCACAACCCCACGGGAGAGTGTTCTTCTTAATTTTAAACCTAAGCAGAATTTGGGAGTCAAGTCTGTACAGCTAATGTCACCAGCCTGGCTGTTGTTTTAGTCACTTTGTTGGTTGATCTTTGCCAGAAATTCTTTCCATTAGTATAATACAGATCTTAGATGCAAGGCTTGCCCCAACAATATAAAGGCAGCTTTTGCCTGGTAGAAAAATAAAACAGATCTGAATCAGCAGGGACAGAGGCTGCTTTAACTCCATACCACCATGTCAAGCAGCACTTATTGTAATACTCAAGGGCTGCTGAGAACCCGTATCAGGTCCCTGTTGTCATTTATTACTAAGCTGAGGCCTCAGTGCAACATCACTTCCCACTGACAATTGGGACAAAAAGGGAATTAAAAAAAGAGTTTTCAAATCCGTCATGCATATTCATGTCTCTGTGTACCTTTGCTAATGCTGTTCTTTCCTCTCCTCCACCTCTGCATAAGATGTTCTTCCTCGGTGCAGGCCAGATAACCTCTCCTCTGTGAAACTTTTCTTAATATTTTACACCCAGAGCTGCCAAGAACCCGTTGTGCCCTGATAGCAGTTTTTTTCATGTCATTTATAAATAGCATATTGTACAGAGGTTAGTTATCAAGGTCGCTTTCTCCCCTACTCAATTTTTAGGTCCTTAACATCAGAGACCATAATATTCTACTTGGAATCACAATATATAGCTATGAACATATTGGGTGGTAAATGGAAGTTCATTGAGCAAATGAGGTACAAACTTCAAAAACAGTAAAATTGTGAATGCTACACCACATTCTCTATATTGATATATTTATTGACCTATCTGTCTAATCTAGCTTTACTCTCCTGGTTACAGAAAGATTTAAGGTGGTATTTAAACCTACACAATAAAAGATAAAAATAATATTAAATGAAAATAGATATGAACAAGTGTGGATAGGAGGAAAGAACCAGAAGTGTATCAAGCAAAATACATGTTGTACTGTTCTGTACTTTTGCTAGAGATGAGGTCTAAATAAAGCCTAGCAATAAATATGATTTTCATAGTTCCCAAAATGTCAGAAAACCCATGGGACCATACTGTATAGCCACAAAACGTTCTGTGGGATGATTTCTTTACCCAAAAGCCAATATATGGCAAATATTAATTTCTAGAAATAAAACACAGGAATAATCCTTAATAAAGCAAAAGTATTTCATGATTGACAATCAAGGTTTACTGAGGCAATGCAGATACCAATCTTCCATTTATATTTGCTATTTTGGAACAAAGCTTCCTGGGAACTAGGGCAATAGGTAGGTTACCCATAAGGTGAATACGTGAAAGTTAAACACAAATTAATTCTCCTACTTATTGGATTTTCTCATTTCTAGAATTTATGTAGGGAAGAAAATTATGCTTGTTTGAAAGCTTTCTGAGGCAGAGTGGGGAGAGTCAGATACGAACAAATAACTGAATTTGTTCATGTGCGGGCATTTTAATTTTGTACTAAGTATTCACAGTCATCAGAAAATAAAGTAACTTCTCTATGAAATGAATACTTCATCTTGCACCTACTCAGGCATCTCGTCAGATTAGTGGGTTAAACTGAAACATTATTTGATCATATTACAGGAACACTTTTGTCAAGCTATGCATCAGCTTTGCTACGAAAGATAATATCATTTTTTCCTTTCACTCCATTATAAATTTAAAACTAAAATAACGTCTGCACCCTCCCACCACCTCTCTACTTCTGCAAAGCGGCATCTCAGGCCCACAGATCGAGAAAGTTCTAAAATAAGCAAGATGAAAGCTGGTTTTGACTTGCTGATAAAGGTTACATGCAAAGACCCTTAGTCAAACACTACCCATTTCTTTTTTCTGACACATTAAGTTTTCTTACCAAACCAGTAGTTTCATTGTCTACAATGGGATTTGAAATAGAAATAACTGGCCAATTAAATATTTCAAATGTTCTGCCTACCAAATCAAGGAAGGAGCAGGAAAATCAAGTAGTGCAATCTATAAATGTTCATTAGTATGGAGGAATAAAAGAAAAGGCCATATTCCTTAAACCTTAAAATCATTTTGAAAGTACTATAAATTAGCTCTTTTGTTGGGTCATCTTTTGAAAACTTCAGTGCTCCACATAAAATGAGAACTCGAAATAGTGTGGTCTGAATTATTCTTAAATAAAAAGTCTTGCATCTCTCCCATTTCAGGCTAAATTAACTTGTGCATCCATTTTAATTTTTTAAATGTAGTTCTATGTAATTTATGTTTTCTCAAATTCAGCAAAGCTAATTAGAGGGAAATATTGAAAAAGGCCATCATAAAGCATGTTTCACAGGCAAAAAAGCAACAAAAACGAGTTTTGATGCTTTTTCAAATGCTGTGTTGTTCAAAGTGAGGTTACAGTAACCTTATTCGATTTCCTGCAAATTCATTATGTTAATACTGAAAATTAATTGTACTCTTACATAAGAATTTACAGAGGTCAGCAAATATTAAACTTCTTTTATATTTTAAAAAGAGAAGAAAAATAAGTCCACTGAATCAGATAATGAAGTATCTTCTTGACTATATCTCCTCTACTCAATGCCTTTCTCTGAATTTTGCAATACCTAAACATTTATCCTATAATCAAAAATATGGTAGAATATGTAAAATACAAGTAGTCTAGTTGTAATCCACACAAAATTGGTTATAAAAGATGAAACCGTGGATAACAATATAATTTAGTGGCTAAGAGATGGGTTTGGAGTCATCTACTAATGTAGTCAACAGATACTATCCCACACCCAGTTCTAGGTTTGGGGATATGGCAGCAAAAGTCCCTGCCCAAACATTTGAGTGAGAAGTAGATGTAATACAAACCAATAGTATCTTATATAATATAAATCAGAGTAGGGTAAGGGATTAGTCATTCCAGAGAGGGTCCAGGGCTTCTACTTGTACAAATTGGGCTCATTAAGATCAGCTTTTACATCTTTTATAATACTGTGTACTTCATAGAGTTGTTGTAACAGATTAAATATTATAATGCAGGTAAAATGCTTAGGCAGTGGCTGGCACTTAGATGCACTAAAAAAAATGTTAAAGATGTACAGGATTAGATTTCGGAGAAAACTCCAAACAATATTCTCTTTCACATAAAATCTGAATAAAAGCTGGTATGATATTCCAGTGTGTTAGGGATTTTCCTTTTCTTTTATTGCTCTGTCATGCATGACCTCTAGCTCAAGCCCTAAGGTGACTGATCCAGCTCCAAACAGCCCATCTTCATTCCATTCAGCTAAAAAAAAAAAAAAAAAAACAAAAACAAACAAACAAACAAACAAAAAAAACAGAAAGAGAACTTTCTCCCTCTTTCTCCCTTTCCTTAGGATACTCTCAGAAAGTCACATATACCACTTCTACTTATATTTCATTGACTAGTCAGAGTTAGCTGAAAGAAAAGGTGGGTTATGGTTTGAATGTCTCCTCCAAAACTCATGTTTAATTGCTATTGTAAATTTAGTTGCCATTGTACCAGTGTTGAGAGGTGAGATTTTTAAGCAGTGATTATGTCATAAGGGCTCTGACGTCACAAATCAATCAATGCCATCATCACAGGAGTGGGTTAGTTATCTCAGGAGTGGGTTCCTGATAAAAGGATAAGTGTGGCCCAAGATTATTCCTCTCTGTCTCACACGCTCACTTCCGCCTCCCCCGACCCTCCACCATAGAATGACCCTCATCCAATGCCAGCAACATACTCTTAGGCTTTCCAGCCTCCAGAATCATGAGCCAAATTAATTTCTATTGTTCATGTATTACCCAGTCTGTGGTATTATAGCAGCATAAAATGGACTGAGACATTGTGTAATGTAGGTTTTTTGTTCTGTTTTGTTTGTTTTATCTTTTTAACCATGAGGATATGTTTCCAGCTAAAAATAAAAAGAGGTCTTTCATTGTAGGAAAAAGGCAGAATTTTGGTGGTTGTCTCAGTCTCCCATACATACGGCCAGCATGATTGAGCATGAAGAGTTTCTTTCTCTAGAGCAGGTTTGAAACTCTTCTAACATCTTTGAGGGTAGAGAAATACTGTAGCAATGAGTACTCCAGGTGATGTAAGTTAAATAAAATTATCTTGTATTGAGCAGACATTAGCTTTTTAAGTCAATATTTTGATGGTAGGAGTGCTAAGCAACATTCTGTTTCACTTACACAATTCTGTTTTAAGGAAGTTTATTTCTGGCTGGATTTGCCACATGTCCAAAAATTTATAGATTATTTAGCATTTACTTGAGTGATGTTTTCAATGAAAAAAATATTAGCAAATTATAGAAAAATGTAATAATATAAAAAGAAAGAATCTAGCTTTATTATGCTAGGTTTTGCAGAATATCACATTAGGAACATGGTAATAGGCACACTAAGATTTTTAGAAATAGAGAATTCTATAAAATACACATAACCTTCTATCTACTTTTAAGTGTCAGTTAACTTTGTTCATTGGTACTGAAGCTGTCAAATAAACTGGCAACAATTTACAACAATTACATAATTTTATGGTCTTGAAAATTGGGGGTCAGTTAGATTAAAGAACTTGATCAAGGAAAATCAGCTAATGGTGGCAACCAGGAGATGAATCTTGTAATTTCTAGATAAATTACTTTGTAAAAAACAAGAATATGAACCAGAAAAAAAACACACAACTTGGAAGAGAAGATGAATTTTATGAACCCAGCTCTTATCACCATTCTTAGAATACCAAAAGCAAAAAGAACACAACACATCCCATTACCATATTGGTACCATAGATGGCTCAATTTTGTATAAACTATTTGTATAAACTATTTTGTATAAACTATTTGTTCAGGTCTTTACTTTGGAATTTTTTATAATTGAGAATATACTTATTTTCATTGTTGTTATAGGAAAAATAAATATAATTTAAGTATCAAATAAATATTTTGTCTTATGGAAAGAGAAAAATATTTTGAGGGCACTGGGATTTTCATGTTTTACACAGAACATTCAGGCTGGAAAGCCATGCCAAGTCTGAGAAGCTTTGAAAGTTTAAGTTAATGTGTCCAGAATAAAGGTTAGTGCTTATTCTTAGTGCATCACTGGTCAGCCAGTTGGTTGGCAAATACCAGTTATTAAAAACTGAATGTGTTCAGGGCACAGCTTTGGGATTGTTAAAATATAAATGGTAGCTTTGTTTCTCTTATAAGAACTGTTAATTATCTTAAGTATGACTGAGAACATTCTCACACGAAAAATTTGACATAAAATAAAACACAAATACATATTCTACAAAACGAGTAGCAGAGCTCTTGGCTTCTGTAAGTAAGAACAGAGGGATCATTGGAATTACTCCTAGAGAAAATTTTGGTAATGAATTGAAAGAAATTAAACCATCAGATTACAAATGATGCATTCCATTAAAAGGGATTCCCAGGTCTTTGGAATGGCAAATGATGCTCAGTTTGTGTGGGTTATGCATGGCAATACCAATGTTTGTTAGGTTAGGAGAAAGATGTAATGATACACAAGTGTAAGCAGATGCTACAGAGAATAATGTGTCAAGGAAGAGGTAGAAAGCAATGTGGTTGGAGAAATGGGCAGGGGCCAGTTATTAAAGGACCTGAGGGTCACATTTCTAAGATTGGCCTTAATCTTATAGATGATGTTACAACACTGAGAGATTTTTAAGAGAAAATGACATGACTTCTACCAGCTCTACTAATTTCTAATATGTCTGCAATCTTAGTATAATTAAATATGAATAAAAGCAAGGGAAGAACGAGGAAAGAAATTAGAAGGAAGGAATAAAGAAAGGAGGGACAAGCGAAAGGGCTCTGCCATTTTTTGTCCCGAAAACCAAGGTCTCCATTCAATCCTGACAATACCTGTTTTGCTGATGAATGGTTTATAACGAGGTGTAGTGCTAAAAACCTATTCAATGATAATGATAATAAAACTATGGCAATGATGATCTGATGCACCAGGTAATGCCCTTGTACTTTCTGGGATTAAGGTGTGATTTAAAACTGTTTTTCACAACCTCTATGCATTATGCTGTGCTAATTTCACAAGTAGCTTTTTATCAAATACCTGTATTCTTAACTGAGATTCTCTCAGGCTTCAGTTCTCTATCCTTTGGTGGTTGTGATCAATATGTTACGTTACCATTTTTACTATCTGTCATGGTGTTAATTTTCACATAATATTTGCTGTTATGATTATGCACTAGCAGCTGGGAAGACTAATTTATTACTTGGCCATTATTGTTGAAGGTCATGTAACTCCAGTGCTCTGTTAAAGCATTTGATCACATCCTGCATGCTCTGCCAGAGAAAGACTTTCTTCTGGCAACTCCTCAGGTTTCTGTGGAATTTATCACTTTATCAACCAGGGAAGTTGAAGCCAGTAGGTACGTATTTCTGGTAGCTGCCAATAAAGTATCTGATTTCTCAAATGCCCTCTCTTCTCATATTCAGCTTTTCTTAATTCAGTAGTTCTAAGAAATGATGTTCATAAAAATTCAGCTACCTATATACTCAACCATCGAATATCAGTTGGAGACTAACTTAGTTCTAAAAATTACTTGAAGCCTCAACTAGGACAATTCGCTGTGATATTTTAGGTATATGGAAGAGTATGTTCACTTCTACCTGTGAAAGGTCTACTAATACTGCAGGCGTAAATTGTGTCATAGGATGAGTTTGAGATAAGTAGAGGAAGAGTCTGTCTATATCTATCTATTCAGCTAATAAATGGAGTGAGAAGTATAGATTGGAATGTTATAGAATTTAAAATACATGGATAATGCAATTGGTTAAGTGTTCATGCCCTAGACGTGAGAGAAAGATAGTCACGATACACTTCAGTACATAGAAAAGTAGAGAGGTTTTAGAAATATTTTATAAATACCATAGATAACTTCTCAATTAGATATTAGTTAAATATCTAATTATTCTTAATATTAAAAAGCCAAATGGACATCTAAAGCATCAATTTCATGACACAATTTGTCTATCAACAATAGGATATTTTTAACAAAAACAAAGCCTCACTAGATTAAATATTTGTGAATAAAACAGAAGCAATATATCTTCAAGATAAGCCTGAGTTCAACTTCTGGTTTTGCAGAATATACATGAAGGACTGCACGTCACACTGGGGGACAAGGTGGCATGTGGGAATGGACCTACTGGTACAGTTTAAACATAGCTCACAATACTGAGAGCTATAAAGCGGAGCTCAGTTTTTTCCTGGATAAATGTTTGAGTAGTGATGGTGATGCCATATCTTTGGACACCTTATTTGTGTCATTTTAAGTAGCAAGGATAGACAATAGAAGATATATTGGTGTTTGATGAAATAAAAGGGTGGGTTGGAGAATGGTGGGAATATTCTGAAGGTGGTTGAAGTAGTCCATTCAGGGAAAGAGTACGGTTCCAGGGAAAATTCTGTTATAAAAGAAATCTCATGGAAGGAGAGACAATTTAGGGCAGACCTAATGTCAATGATGTCTATGTGGTCACAGTTCTGCAATGGACGAGACAGTGGTGATGCTGACAAATGATGAAGTTAAGAATAGAGGCATAAAGGGAAGATAAAAGTGCTTACTTCTATATGTTAAAACAATAAAGAATAAATGTTTAGAAGAGAATGGAGCCCAAAACAGAACATGCCTACTTTCAGGAGTTAGGAAACAAAAAATTGAAGGAAGCAGAGACTATGAGAAGGATAGAGGGGTCACAGACAGAGGAAGAATGTGAGATACCAAAAAGAAAAAAAAAAAAGAGGTTGGGAAAACCAATAGAGAATGCCAAGATAGAGTAGGTAGTCAATAGGGCTAAAGGTCACAGAAAGAGGTTCAGGGTTCAGGATGAAACAGCTGAGACAAGGTCTCGGGAACTGGAAACTTTACAAAGCCAGAGGCAGAGTCAGATCCAGCCAGGTTGGGGAGAGTGAGAAGGCAGCAAGTGTAGACCATCCTGTGAAGGATTTTCAATAAAGCACTTCAAGAAATGGGGTGTTAGCTCAAGAGGAATTGTGTGTTTCCTTAGAGGGAAAAAATCTGGACAAAAGTGCTTGAAGAGCCAGAGAAAGTAAAGGGTGATTTATGGGGCAAGGTCACAGGAGGAAAGACAGAATGGAATCCGAATAGTGATTTTTGTGTTAAAGCTATGAAGTCATATGCTCTGGGAAGCATTTTTGTCATTTTAAGTCACTTACTAAATAAATTAATTTTTGCATTTCTTGAAAAAATTAATAATAACAGAAAGATGAACTTTAAGTCCTTCTTCTGACACTACATAGAAAATGGATTACAGCTTTTGCTTTATTTTTTTTTTTATTTTTTTATTCAGCTTTTGCTTAAAAAAAAAAACAAAACTTCTTTGTCATTTCTTTTATTTCTCCTTGCTTTTAAAATTCCACTTTGGGCATCCAGGAGTTAGCTTCTTCTAGTTTCCCGAAAGCCACCTGCTTGCAGATTTCTGGTCTGCTTTGGTCTGTAGCACAGTCATGGTATGTCTCCTGCAAAAGCCATACAGGACTCCAGGGGAAAGCAGTGGGGGTGTGTGTGTAGGGTGGGGGGGCGGGGGGGCTCGCAGAGTTTTCCTAAGTTTCACAGCGGCTTCCATCAGGTCATAATGGCCACTTGTTTTCTGCAGACGGTTAGATTCAGAAGTTGAACAGAAATATTATATCATTGGTCAGAACCTTCAGTCAAATAAAAATTACATGTAGACAATGCCTTATTGGTGGCTTATACTGACACTCAGGAGTCATCAGGGTTTATGCTCTCAGGCCTTTGCTCCTTTCTAACCCACACGTCTCCCTTTACTAATTTTCTCTGTCAGTGTGGGTTTAATTTCATTTGTATACTGATGACAACAGATTGATGTTATAAAATTAGCCTTAATGTTCTCTCTGCCACATCTGTGCTATATGCTTGCCAAACTAATGTCAAGGATAGGGTATCTAGAGATTTTTCTTCAAGTTACCCCTACCAAAATAGTTGTTTTTATAAAATGCAGGCTCTGCTATAACCCTTCAGCTACTCTCTCTGTTTCTTTAAACTTTTTTTTTTTGAGGCAGAGTCTCGCTTTGTTGCCCAGGCTAGAGTGCCGTGGCATCAGCCTAGCTCACAGCAACCTCAAACTCCCGGCCTCAAGTGATCCTCCTGCCTCAGCCACCCGAGTAGCTGGGACTACAGGCATGTGCCACTATGCCCGGCTAATATTTTCTATATATATTTTTAGTTGTCCAGATAATTCCTTTCTATTTTTAGTAGAGACGGGGTCTCGCTCTTGCTCAGGCTGGTCTCAAACTACTGATCTCGAGCGATCCTCCCACCTTGGCCTCCCAGAGTGCTAGGATTACAGGCATGAGCCACCATGCCCGGCCATAAAGTTTATGTTTGTAAGTCAACATCTTGAACATGAGAATACCAGACCCAATAGAGTTTTCTCTATTTTTTTAAACTAAAGATTCATTTGTATGAAAAAAAAGAACACAAGAAATGTACATGAACCAGAAAACCAACATCCAGTTCTAGCAATCTTAACAGAGAAACACTTCACTGCTACTTCAGAAAGCAAATGCCAGAACTATGTGCCATTTCATCTTAAATGCTTTTTTTTTTTTTTGGTAGAGACAGGGTCTTACTTTATTGTCACGCAGGCTGGAGTACAGTGGGCATAATCATAGTTCACTGTAACCCAGAACTCCTGGGCTCAAGCAATCCTCCTGCCTCAGCCTCCCAAGTAGCTAGGAGTACAGGCATATACCACCACACCTGACTAATTTTTAAATTTTTTTTGTAGAGACAGAGTCTCCCTATGTTGCCTAGGCTGGTCTTGAACTCTGGCCTCAAGCACTCCTCCTGCCTTGGCCTCCCAAAGTGCTGGGATTATAAGTGTGAGCCACTGCTCCTGGTCCTTAAACTATTTTTGATTAACATCAAAGGGCTCAAAAACTTTAATAACAAGTAACTATACAAGTTTCAAAGGACATTTCTATATATGATGATTGATCACTTTCAATGCATAGGTAAACCTTGGAAGAGAAATATTATTACTCTCATTTTGCATCCAAAGTCATGAAGAATAGAGAGCTCAAATAATCTCCAAAACGTCATGTGTAAAGCAGGTAGCTGAGCTAAGGCTCAAGTCCACGTCTTCTGAGTTCAAACCTTAAGAATGTTTCCATAATTCCACATTTCCTCCAAGCCATGCATTACTGTTTCTGGACACACTCACAGCTTCTATTGTAGTAAGGCTGTGTCCTGAACCACTAAAGTGAGAATGCGATGAGCTTTTCCTCTCTTAGAAAGAGGCTAACTCAAACTTCACTTTTAGAAACACAAAGTAGTAATCATGGGGTAAGGCTGAATGGAGGAAAACTTCTATCTTTTCCTGATTATAGTAAGAAAAGTTAACATTTTGTGAACACTTATCATATACTGGGTACTCTATTAAGTGCTTTAAATGATTATCTCATTTAATTTTCATGATAGTACTATGCAGATTATTATTATTCTCATCCCCATTTTATCAATGTGGAAACTATGGCAATGACAATTTAACCTGCCTGTGGTAACCCAGCTGTTTTCAAAAACATCTGACGCTAGAGCCCGTGTGGTTAACCTCTGTTTGTGCTCCTCAGCTAAAATACTTGGAATGCAGTTGGTTTATTGAGACAGCTTTTCCTGCGGAATAGTAATGTAGCACCCAAGGAAATGTTAGCAGAGATGTGCTGAGCAATGAAAAAGAAAAGTGAGGGAAATAAAGTTTTCAGAGAAAGCCCATCCACTCCAGAGATATTTACTGCCATACCCATAGCTGTTGTGAAACACATCATCTGTTGGCATATTTCTGCTTCACCTCCACTGATACCCTTGCCTGCTTGGACGAGATCAGGTAACTGACTTGAATTTAGTCACATGCTCAATTGCTCTACGGTTCTCATCATTTGCTTCAATGAGCCCAGCCCTTGAGCTTGATTCATATTAAATGGTCAGATTTCTCTTGGATCTTGATAGATGATGTGATTAGGATGTAGAAAATGACATTATAGCAATTAATCAGTTAATTGCTTTTAAGTAAATGTACTTGGATCACACCATATTTGGGCATCATAGACTCACTTATTCATTTACTTATTCATTCAGTGGATTCCCAGTGCACTCCAAATAAAATCCAAATTTTCCAGATGACTATAAAGCCTTTCATGATTTGGCCTCTGTTAATCACTACAGATTTGTCTCTTACAGCTTTCCCTTGTGTTCCCCCATTTGCTTGCTTCCTATTAAACATGCTGTATTTATTTCTGCCTGATAGACTTTGCAGTTCCTGCTACCTTTGTCATAATGAGTTACCCTCCACAATCCTTAGATGCTCACTTTATTCAGTTATCCGCTCAGATGTCACTTCTTCCTAAAGGCCTTCCCTATCACCACCCCACCATCCCACTCTTCATCCCTTCACCCTGCCTTTTCTTCATATCAATTATCCTAACTTACAAAGTAGTGTTTCTGTTCCTATTTTTCTACCCTAGAAAATAAAGTCAGGAGAGTAGAAGCTTTATCAGTCTCATTCATCTTTTTATTACCAGTACCCTGAACAGTAATTGGCTCATTTCAGGTGCTTGAGTGCCTAGATATTTCAGATACTATTCTAGATTCTGGGATACAATTATGAATTCTGCTGTCACAGAACTTACGTTTTAGTAGGGAAGACTGACAATAAACAAATAAGTAATTATTATGTCAGAGGGTAATAAATTAATAAGCTGAATACCTATAGTACCTACCACTGTTAAGAGGTTCAGAAACACAAAAAGTAGAAAATATAATTCTTATCTTGATTAACTTAAAATTATTCATATAAATATGAAGGAATCAAATGGTATGAAGATAAAGGAATATTCAGGAAGGAATAAGGATATTGGGAAATTAAAGGAGGTAAGTTGGGTTTTGTTTGTGTTTGTTTTGGAGACAAGGTCTCACTCTGTTGCCTGGACTAGAGTGCAGTGGCATCATCATAGCTCACTGCAGCCTCAAACTCCTGGGCTCAAGTGATCTTCCTGCCTCAGCCTCCTGAGTAGCTGGGACTACAGGTGTGCATCACAACAGCTGGCTAATTTTTTAATTATTTTTTGTAGAGACAGGGTCTCACTATATTGCCCATGCTGGTCCAGAACTCCTGGCCTCAAGCAACCCTCCTGCTTCAGCCTCCCAAAGTAGAGGTAAGTATTGAATTAAGTAAGACAAGGGAATGAAGTGGATAGGTACAAAAAGAGGAAATGGTTCATGGACATGAAATTAAATACTTTTCAAAGTACTTTATGAATCTTTCTTTATTTCAGATTGTCTTATTTCCTCTCAGCCTTTATATTGCTTAATCTGTTACCTTCGGTTGACATTATACCCACATCAATAAAATGTCTACACTTGATACTGTTGGTAATATGAAGGCTTAATTTACAACTGACTCCAAACTTTTTCTGTGCCTCAGCTGTGGAACTAGAATTAGATGACAGAAGGAATCTAGGAGTCCCACATTTAGAACAGGTGAGTAGAAATACAAAGTTGTAAAAATCAGTGGAAATTTAAATTAAGCATCTGATATGCTATATTTATGTCTTTTCCATAAATTATCATGCTCAAGGATATATGCATTTGTGTACATTTTCTTATTTTGAAGTCTAGAAATGAGTTGATGTCTTATCAGAGTTATTCACTTAAGTAGGTAAGTGGGTAACTAAAAAAAAAATTCAACAACATAAAAAATAGTCTTTAGAATTATGATCATAAAGCATTTTGCTTTCAAAATTTAAGCCAAAAGTAAATCCTGTTACTATAATATACATGTCTATGCAACATTATAAGCACTTACCGTATATAAAATACATACATTTTCAAAAATAAAAATGTTAAAATATTTTTGTTTTTGAGAAAATGGCAAATAAACTAGCTGAATAATAACACTACTAAATATGAAAACAACGAATACTAAGTTGACCAGTAAAAGTTCAATTTAGACTAAAATATGCTAGCAGAAATAAACAGGGTAATGACAAGTAGCATTGATGTGGGGTTGAGGCAAGGGCTGCCAGGACCCAGCACAGGGAACCCTCACACCAGCCCTCCCAGCCGGGCTGTTTGTGCCCACTGTGCCCTGAGGTGAGGCCGCCCGAGCAGGACCACACACCTGGCCTTGGAGGAGCTGGGTAGTGCCTGTCTGTGCTGCAAATACTCTAGCGGGAAATGTCTTGCACTCAAGGGAAACCAGGTATACAAAATGTTAATATTAATAATACAGTAATAAGAGCTATTAGACACCCACATATACTCATATAGATGCTGCAGGAAGAGTGCTATTTCTAATTCTCAAAACAACCAAGCAGGGTTGTATTATCTCCATTTTGAAGATGAAATATTAGGGCTCTGAGAGGTAAAATGACTTGCCTACAATAATGCATTCAAATTCAGATCTGTCTGACCCTGGAGCCTGTGCCCTCACTACTACATCACACCACCTTCATTAGATGACAAATCACCCTTTGTGATAAGCCAAGCAATTGCCTTTTTAAATCAAAATAAAACAAATTAGCAACAAAGAGCTTATTTGCTCTGCTCTCCCATTATGTAAGTGTCATGGACTAAATCATGTTTCCCGAAAATTCATATACTAATGTCCCAACCTCTGGCATCTCAGAATGTAACTATGTAGAAATAAAATTATTTCAAAGGTGATTAAGTTAAAATGAGGTGCTTAGGATGGGACTCAAGTCCAATACGGACTGATGTCCTTTTAAGAAGAAGGACAGACACCTGGGATGCATTTCCAGAGAAAAGGCCATGTGAGGACACAATAAGAAGGCAATAGGAAGCAATCTGCAAACAAAGGAGAGTGGCCTCAGGAGAAACCAAACCTGCTGACACCTTGATCTTGGACTTTCAGCCTCCAGAAGTGTGAAAAAATAAATTTCGTTAAGCTACCCAATTTGTGATACTTTGTCATGGCAGCCCAAGTCAACCAATACAGTAAGGCTGGCCTGTTTAACATTTTATGAAGACCAACATGATGGATCTATTATTGCATAAAACTCTCATTAGGACTCTAATTCACATGAAATTGGCAAGGAAGAAAATTTTTATTATGCAACAGTTTATGAGTTTATGCACCTGTGCTTTACACTGTAAACATTATAAAATGAATGGAAATTTCTATTCAGAAGTAATTTGAGATTCTCTGGGAAGTGTACAACTTTTATCAGTAGAATATTCATTTTTTTTTCTTTGAAATCAATAGTTGTTTCTTACACTCCAAACTTTGAAAGATAAATAAGGCCTGCTATGGCATATTTATGCTTTTGCAAAGCATTAAATAAAAGGAGTTTATTTAAATCGATGTTGAGGACGGTGGTATAGGCTGGAGAGAGGCAGACACTGTGATACTGCTAGGAGTTTGTTCGTTCTGGCCATGTCTGGCCTTGTGTATAAAAAGCCTCTTTATGTACTGGTTTTTCCAAATGTAAAACCAATAAATGAAAACCTGACCTCCCTCACAGGACAGAAGAATAAGGTGTAAGAGGAGAATAAGGGTAAAATCAGAGATTTCAGTTGCTTCACACCCTAGGAAGATTCACCTGGTTTTAAACTTTGGAGACTAGTATCTGCAATTTGTGCAGTTTTGAAATATTTCCATTAATGAAACTCTGATACTGAAAGAGTTCAAGTATGATGTTGCCAACATGGATCCAGTGAGAATTGGGCATAAGTGGAGAGGCATGTCCCTAAATTCCTAGGATATTTGGGGTACCTTTCACCCCAATTCTCCTCTGCTCAAAAACAGTAGGACCAATGTGTCTACTGACTCCAACTTCTCTGCGAACACATAACTGTCTCTAGCCATTTGTCCACATGATATATAAAAAATATTAGCAGCTAACATTTATTGAGTGTAGCAGTGCTATGTGCCAGGCATTGTTCTCAGCACTTTACATGTAGTAGCACCGTAAGTCTCATAATCCTGTGCTATTATTACACTTTGCTGTACTGAGGTGAGAGATCCTAAGTGCCCAGGGTCACACAGCCAATAAGATTTTAGTTGCTCTCAAACTCAGGCAGAGTAGCTGTAGAGGCTCCACTCTTCAACATTAAGCTCTATACTCTCTAATAATAATAAATCTCTCCCCCTCCTTTTTTTTCTGTGTAAGCACCAAAATCCTGACAGTAAGGTTAAGAGGTTAACCTTACTAGAGTTTAAAGGGACTTGATCATCATCACGTGACTTGTAATATAAATGGTGAGACCAGGTCTAGAAGCCAATACATCTCACTTCCAGGTTCAGTCTCACACAGTTAAAACTGTTTTTGGCAACAGAGAACGGCACTCACTGCTAATTCACCCTTTTGCCTTCAGCTGCCAAACTGTTCCATTATCAAGAAGGAACCAGAGAGGTATTAAGAAATTGTGCTGATTTTATGAAAAATCTGAACAGCATCGAGTCATACCATCCAGCTCCAAAGATAAAGGCTTTCTCACAGTGGTGTAACCTGGTCAGCATCATATCACCCAGTAAGTCTGAGTCCCCTGTGGAGAACAGAGCACTGTCCTACCTGCTGTACTAGGCACAGTTAACTAAAAGCCCTTACATCTTGGTTCCAGTCCATCTGGAGTTGCTACATGCCACTGCTCTTTGATTTGGGGTAATATTTCTTCTCATTTCCTTCACTAGCTGTCATATGACTTACATTTTAAAAAAATGAATCCAAATTTATTTTGTTTTAGAAATTTATGGCAACTCCTACGGTAAATGGAGAAATAAAAGAGAGAGATTTCTGAGATGGAACTCACTAGTTTAAAGATTTACAGAGAGAGATGAGAAGGATGAGAAAGACAAGGGGAAAAAAAAAACCTTATGAAAATGAACATAGTGGCTGGAGAAGATAGATGAGGGATAAAGTGGTAGCTGCAGAAACGGAAATAAACAACAAAGCCAAGGAGTAGAATAAACTAGAGCTTCATCTTTTTGCCCTGGCTTTATTGTTATTTTTTATTTTTTTTCCTACCAGACTTGACCTGGAACTTTCATGGTTCAAGTCCTGAAATAATGTCATCTTAATTTGTGATATGCCTCCTAGTTCACATAGCATTTCTTGCCCCTTATTTCACAGAAAAGTTCTCTGACATACTCAAAGCAAGTTATTATTTTACTTTCTAGGTGAAAAATTGAGATTCAGAAGATTAGGTAGTTTTCCAAAGGTCACACAGCTAGTTAGTGGCAGAACCCAGGTGTTCTAAATACAAACTCAATGTTCTCTTTACTGCGTGATGCTACCTCTTCAATGTGCTCTTATAACACAGCATCATAGTGTCAGGAAAGGTGAAGCAGTCTGTTGCTCTTAGTTCTCAGCATCTTGATGTCTCCAGTGCTTGCTCACTTGCTCTCTCTCTCTCCCTCCCTCTCTCCCCCCCACTCTTTCTTTCCTGATTTTCTGTAAGACACAGATAAAAAAAAAAAAGGCCTGAAAAAACTTACAAACACCAAAGTACATCCACATTCACTAATAGATGTTATTTCCCTTCATAAAATTCTTTCTCATCAAGACAACGAATAAGAACAGAGCTCCAAAAAAAAAAAAAAAAAGAAGAAAAAGAGAAATCAGAAAACAGTTTTTGTTTCAGTTATTTTACTTCTTGCTGGCAAGTACCTGCAATCCAGCCATCATGCGGCCTCGTATCACACCTGCCTAATCTCTGAGAGGAAGAGGGAGAGGAGCTGGCAGAAGCTGGAATGCCAAGTCAGAGGAACATATGACTACACCTGGAGGGCAAAATTGACTGTGAGATGGGACGGACTGGATGTGGAAGATAGAAGCAGGCAGTCTTGATGAAAAACTGGCAGAAATCCCTACACCAGAATCTCGGAAAAGTAAATTCAAGTCTTGATTTAAAAGCAAGAAGAAATATAGTTTAAGGTAACTTACTTTGATGGTTTAGGACTTGTGATATTGAAAAGTAAAAAAAAAGAATGACCATTAACTTGATGTCATATATAGATATATATCCTAAAAAAATAATAACTTGGCCAAGTTTATGCTTCCCCTCAACACTAGCTGAATGTGTAGCAAAATGTTGCAGTCAGCAGTGAAAAACTATGATAAATATATGTAAATAAAAGCTCTACACGAGCTGGGATATGGTTGTCCTGTCCACTGTTGTATCTCTTCTACCTACTTTAATGCAGAATATAACAGATGCTCAAAAGTGCGTATTTAATAACAAAAAGTATAGATAAGTTTTATTATGTTTAATGTGCAAGCAAGATCTCACCAGAAGAGATCACCATTACACATGCAAAAAAATTGATAACCCAACTTGGTCTCCTTTTAAATAAGAAAAAAAACACATTACAAGACTCAAAGTTTAGAATCATTTCACCATTTTATATCATAAATGAGAAAAAAAAACATATACTAAAATTCACAAGGGTAAAGATTAACACTAAGGATTATTAGATCACCAGGACCTTGCCTGCCAAATTGTCCTTTCCTCATTACCCTCAAACTAGTTTTTAATTCCCTACTTTAAACTTAGATAAACATTCACTCATAGTTGTCCCAAAAGTGTTTGTAGCCTGCTTTCCAACCCTCGAATCTTGTACTATCTAATCATAACACTCATCTTGCTGCATTGTAATTACTTCTTTACTTGTTTAATGGTTTTCCTCACTCCCTCTACTTAATCTAAATTTCTTTGTTCCAGCCAGGACCGTGTCTTGCTTATTTGCAGCTGTTTTTCAGCACATGGCAAACTGACTGGCACATGGTAGGCACTCAACAAATATCTATCAAGTGAATTAAAATGTACTTTAAATGCACTTCTCATTCTGGGCTTTGGAATGCCCAAAACTTCCTCCATCCCATCTATATTCTATGATAAAGTAAAACAAGCATAAAATAATTATTTCAGATAACTTGTTAAAACATGTTTATTATGCAAGAAGGCATACATAATATTCCTATAACTATGAATCATATAAAAGTAACATATTTGAGTCACTTCCTGATTTCAGTACATCAGAATTGAATAATTATATTTTTTTAATATTAATGCTAATTAAGGAACCAATAACCATATTGGTATGTTTGCAAAAAAAGATGTGTTAGTTTATAATTTGCATTATTTTCATGGATTTTAGATAAAGAGTATAACTCTTTAAATCATCCATATGGAAAAAAATCATTTTATAATTGCCAAAGCTCAAATTATTTGCATTTGAAATTGTTAAGACCAATTACAAGCACAAGCAGCAAGGTGGTGTGAAGAAAACATTCACCTAGGAGTCAGAAGCCATGGGTTCCAGTGTTAGATTTACCACTACTATGTAATCTCAAATAAGATTCATAATATTAATACTTGCAGGGTGGTATTTCACTTCCAATGAGATCTCTTGTTGAGATCAGATGGGATTAAATATATGAAAGCATTTTGTAAACCCAACACCACCATATAAATACAGTCATGCATTGTGTAATGATAGGGATACATTCTGAGAAGTATACCATTAGGCGATTCTGTAGTGCAAACATCATAGAGTGTACTAACATGAATGTAGCTGGTACAGCCTACTACATATCTGGGCTACATGGTACAGTCTATTGCTCCTATGCTACAAAACTGTACAACGTGTTACTGTATTGAATACTGTAGGCAACTGCAACACAGTGGTAAGAATTTGTGTATCTAAACATATCAAAACATAGAAAAGGTACAGCAAAAATATGGTATAAAAGATAAAAAATGTGTAAGGCACTTACAATGAATGGAGCTTGCAGAAATGGAAGTTGCCCAGTGAGTGAGTGGTGAGTGAATATGAAGGCCGAGGATATTGCTGTACACTACTCTAGACGTTATAAAGGCTCCACACTGAGGCTACACTAAATCTATAAAAAAATTTTTTTCTTTCTTCAGTAATAAATTAATCTAGGCCAGGCGCAGTGGCTCACGCCTGTAATCCTAGCACTCTGGGAGGCCGAGGCCGGTGGATCGTTTGAGCTCAGGAGTTTGAGACCAGCCTGAGCAAGAGTGAGACCCCGTCTCTACTAAAAATAGAAATAAATTATATGAACAATTAAAATATATTTAGAAAAAAATTAGCCAGGCATGGTGGTGTATGCATGCCTGTAGTCCCAGCTACTCGGGAGGCTGAGGCAGAAGGATCCCTTGAGCCCAGGAGTTTGAGGTTGCTGTGAGCTAGGCTGATGCCACAGCACTCGAGCCATGTGAGACTCTGTCTCAAAAAAAAAAAAAATAAAATAAAATAATAATAAATTAATGTTAGCCTCGTGTATAACTTTTTTACTTTAAAACTTTTTAATTTTTTGATTCTTCTGTAATAACACACAGCTTAAAACACAGATACATAGTATAGCTGTACAAAAATATTTTGTCTTTATGTCCTATTCTATAAGCTTTTTTCTATTTTTAAATGTTTTTCCTTGTTTTACTTTTAAAATTTTTTGTGTTAAAAACTAAGATGCAAACACACACATTAGCCTAGGCCTACACAGGGTCAGGATCATCAATATCACTGTCTTCCCCTTCTAGACCTTGCTGTACCAGAAAGTCTTCAGGGGCAATAATGCACATGGATGTGTTTACAATGCCGTCTTCTGAAATTTCTCCTGAAAGACCTGACTGAGGTTGTTTTACAACAGTTAACTTTTTTTAATAAGTAGGAGTACACTCTAAAACAATAATTAATAAAAAGTGTAGTGCACTAAATACATAAAACAGTAACAGTTATTTATTATAATAAAGTATTATGTACTGTACATAATTGCATGTGCTCTACTATTTGTCTGGCAGTGCAGTAGGTTTGTTTACACCAGCATCACCACAAACACGTGAGCAATGCATTGTGCTAGGATGTTATGATGGCTATAACATAGTAAAGCGATAAGAATTTTTCAGCTCCATTATAATCTTATGGGACCACCATCCCATGCAGTCTCTCATTTACCAAAATATCGTTATGCAGCATGTGATTGTATAAGACATTATTATGGTTACATTTTGCAAAGGGCCTTTCTATCCTAAAATAAGGTTACATGATATTAGTAAATAAAATTCAATATGCTGTAGGTATCTTAAAAAATGAAGAGACAGAATTTTATTGATGAGCAATCTAAGGTCAACTGCTGACTCATTTTAGCAGAAATTGG
Source organism: Varecia variegata (assembly GCA_028533085.1). Classification (NCBI taxonomy): domain Eukaryota; kingdom Metazoa; phylum Chordata; class Mammalia; order Primates; family Lemuridae; genus Varecia; species Varecia variegata. The sequence goes on from CM052441.1 coordinate 71,002,544, forward strand.
CTTAAATTATAATAGATGTCCCTATTTATAATGCTGAGAGATTCCCTAAGGAGAATCATGTTGAACTAGATGGCATTTTTACCAGACAGAATTCTTTTCCACAGAAATGAATGTGAATGTTAATATGTGTATGACTCTAATGATAGTCACAATAATAATTGCACAGCATTTTTCAAAAACAATGACTTGCCTCTTCTTGTGCCGAGTCAATAGTAAATTCTGAAATCTTTCATTGTTGATGCAAAATCTTTAATATGATACAGCACCAATGTGAACAAATAGTAGGAACTCTCAGCATTGAAAATGCAAACTTCAAAATATAGTTGAACTGATAATTCTTAGGCAAATAGTTCTGAAAACAATTGGCCCAGAAATACTGGACCAAAAACTGATGAACATTCAAGTCCTTATTCTGACTGCACCAGGGAAAAGACGCTGTTTTTAATAAATTTACCAGTTTCTGACACTCATGTGTTATCCCCAAATTGGGGAAATGTGGCTTTGCTTCTATTTCTAAGTGTTTGGAAAGTACACACAGTGTTCCAAAAGAAATAATGTTAAATTCAATGGATATAATTCCACAGAGTGACTATGTGGAGAAAGGACATAGACTTCTTGTTCAATTAAGTTTAAAAGTTTATCTTTTCTTTAAAATACCAAAACGCATTTGTGATATTATTTTTATTTTATCTTACTTCAGATACTTAATTTATTACATATAAAAAGCATTTATAATTAAATTTCAGTTATTTGTGCAGCCCAATAAACCTATGGAGACAAAGGATTTCTCCAGAATACACATTCCAAACAAATGTGTCAGTCATAATTTAAAGAATTAAAAAAAATCATAGATATTTTAAAATGAGTTTCATGTTTTTCATCTTTAATATTAAGGCCTTGGACATACAATAGTACCAAAAAAAACCAAAACAAACTATATCTGTTGTGAAAAGCCATGAAACATAAAACAAGTAAAAAGAGACTCCAGAAGGGAGACATAGTAAAAATGGCTGTAAAATATTTCTTGGATAGTAACTCCCAGAGCAAAAGGCATTTTATTCAGAATATTCCTTTTTCTATCAGTTAGGATAAAAGCAACAAACAAACAAAGATAACCTTTTAATTAGAATGATTATTTTTCTGAATATGGGCTTCATTCCATTCTCCAATCATATCTAAAACAAAGCAATATCAATCACATAACATCCATCTGAGAATAAAGATTTAAGAAAAATGACGGTCCTTTTACAAAAGAGATCTTATCTTAACATGATTTCTTTAATAACCAGTGTCGTTATTCTACCAATGGTTCAGTTAATACTTGGGAAAGTCACAGAATGATTTATTTTCTGAATGACCCCAAATTAAAGAGACGCGACAGCCTCCAGGTTCTTCTACACATTTGCTGATTTCAGAGCTATCTGGGCAAGCAGAACGTGGTGACCAGCCAAATGCCTGGCTCATATGGCACCTCTAGCTGCTCTCCCTTCCCCATCCACTGTGCCTCCAATCTCCTTTCAAGAGCTAGCTCTGTCAAACCCTGGAGAAACTTCATAGGAAAGTGGGCTCTTGAAAGTCTCTATATGTAGAACATCTACCGAGAAAACATTCTTCTTTGGGGTTAAAACTGGAGTAACTGATTTCCATTCTGCTTTTAAGTTGGCTAAACTTCAGGAAGCAACTTCAAAGGGATCATCAGCCACATTATGAACAGTGCTACATGAAATGATTATTCATGGTATATTACTGCTTGAACTTGGATATCACATAAGTCACCTAATTGCAATTTAAAGATGAAAAGATCATTTTACAAAGACCTAATCTAATACAGGTTAGTGTCTATTAGTGCTGTCAGACACCATCATTATACAGATGTTCTATTACGATTTTAGTGGATCACTAGGCAACCCCATACAAACTACCAGTTATTGCGCTAAGCTTCGTATCTGGTAAAATTCTTATCTGTGGCCCTTTAAGGCTTCAGATCTAACATGATAGGTAAATGTCTTAATTTTTTTAATTTTAAAATTGCTGTTCACATTAATTACTTAGAACATTTTTCAAGGCAAAAAAGATTTCACTTTCTTTCAGTCTCACTCCCTCATCCACCTTCATATATGCAAACATGAACACATCATTAAAAAAAAAGCAATATAAATACTATAATGAAGTAAGTATTGTTTTGGGGTTCTTCATAATTTCAGAAAAGAATGAGAGAAAATCAGAAAAAAAAACACATTTCAAATGTTATGTTCACCATTCTAATTATCGTTGTCTCATAGCAGAACCTAGACACTGAAGAATCAATTCAGCTGCATATTTTGTTAAAAACAAATTTTGCTATGAGTATACATGGGATTAGAGGCCCATGCAATTGGTAATAGCCCACGTGGTTTTGAAAAATAATGTATGTGCCTACACACTCAAATTCAGACATACACTGAATACTTCCCTCCAGCTCTTCATAAAGAATGAAATTCAGTTTAGTTCTGGTACAGGCCTGAAAGGTAGATTTGAGGAAACAGTGTTTTGGTTCAACATTAATACAATAACCTGGATATTCTAGTTTATTCTGTCTGATCATTCATTTATTTAAAACTATGTTAAAAATAGTGACTGAGCTTTTATTATGTGACAAGCATTTTTCTTTTCTTTCTTTCTTTCGTGCTGGGGATATAATGAAGACAGATTTGCTGTTTTTATAGTACTTGTATTCTCGTTCTACAGTGGGTGGGTAATAAGTGAAATTTGTGATGATGGGGGAAGGGAGCTTTTATTGAAGTAAACTTACATCCCATCCTTCACAACACATTACAAATTTCTGAGTGACAACAAAGTCAATGCTGCCTTCTAATATTGCCACTATGAAAAAGACAAAAAAAAATGGATTTAGTTCTATTACTCTTAAAAGAAGCAGCACAGGGCCTTTTTGTTTAGTTGTGCCCAAGGACAAAGATAACATATGAAGTTCTATTTGTTCACTAAAGGGTTGCAGGCTATTTTTTGCTGCTTCATTTGCTAGCATATTTGAATGCCCAGTGGAGGATATTCAGCTCCTTTTACCCCTCTGAGCAGGCTTTACTCAATTCTCTATGTCAGAACAAATCTCCAACAAGGCTAATTGATTACCAGCACCACCCCTGCAAACACACATGCATACCCCATGTATTATGAAATCGAGAGTTCTGATTATTTTTCTTTTGCTCCTTTTGATCACTTTAGTCCTTTTTGGCCTATCCTGACTTGATGTGTACACTACTAAAAGAAAGACTTAATAGATAGATATTTATTGCAAATTTAAATTCAAAATTCATTCGATGCCAGATTCTTGTATAAGGCTGTCATTTAACAGTTGGGAATTCACAATATGCTAATTGCTTTTCAGAACATACAGAAGTCATCGTGTATTCTTTGCAACTTAAAAGTCAGTGATAAGTAAGTCCTGCTTTTAAAAGATAAGGCACATACACATATTTTATTTCCTTCAATTACATGTCTCAAGACTGAAAGACAGCCTCCTGAAATAAGATCAACATACAGTTCCTTGTAAAATAAGTGATAAGAATGAATGCAGTCCTTTAAGAGTTCTGAAAGCATTTTACTCTTTAGAGGGCATATAGTGTGACTAGTGGAAAAATACAGGAAAGCAGAAATTCTAACAAAGAGTACTTTTTTGCTTGTACCAATATACCGTGTTCTGTTCTGTGCTGAAAGTGTTCTTGCATCTGGTCTAATCTGGTGCTTCAGTTACATAGTAGTTTTTCTTTCATCAAAGATGTGGGAGGGCTTATGGGCTCTCTTAGCAGCCCCATAGCCAAGGAAGTAAACCAAAATTATTAGTATTAAATGACAGCTCAATGAATAAGAGTCTGTAAATCTACGAGAAGGGTTTTCATGCTATATTCTTCTCTGTTCCAGCTAGGTCACCTGAATTTTATCGATATTAAATAAAGATTAGATCAGGCAGTATATATGTACAGTATAACCATACATTTCTGAATTGTTATTAAACCTATCTCCCTGAACGGCTTCACAAGTGTATAGATGAAGGTATACTTACTTCCCCTTTTCTTCCATCTGTGAGGCATTTTCTTGTAAGGAAGTAATTTTAAGGCTAATCCTAGTTTTAAAAATCATAAAATAGTTTATGTAATACTAAAAAAAAGTTTAAAAAAGAATTAAAGATGTGAACTCTAACAAGTCTAATTCTGTATGTGTATAATGCATGGATGGCCTCGTGTGCATAATTTTAAAAAATCACTGTCATACAGAGATCACCCTTTCCCTCCACTGCATTTAAAGAAAATAATTTAAAACTTCAAAATCATATATTTTTAAAATGAATTCTCAAGTAATCTTCAAGTAAGTTCTAGGGCATAAAATTTTCCACCAACAAACCTGTCCTATGAAAATTATGAATTTAGGATAATAAGGATATTTTACGGAGCATTTTTGTTTACATTATTTTCCCTTCTATTAGGAGTTTTTCTTCTGTGTTCAAATGAAAACATCTTTTATCTTTTCTACAGATTCACGTCCCTTCCCTTTATTAAGAAACCGATAAGATAAAATATCCTTAAAAGTCAAATTTCTTTAGTAAGGCAATAATTACAAGCCAGTTTATATGTTTAAAAATAAAAATAATGCTGCTTTTGGGTGTTTTAGGATGTACCATTCTAACTCTATGTGTTACAGAAAATTATAAAACTTCATGTACATCTAATGTACATGTATATATTAGTGATGTATTCTGCCTGGTCTTTTTCTTTTAAATTATTTTAACTTGTTACCTTTTTTGTTGGTGATGGTGGTAGCCATAATAATGGTGGTTTGTTTTTTGTTTTCATTAGAGGAAGGAAAAACTACACTTACATTTTTTTCTCAAGCCACATTAGTAAAGGCAAACTATCATACCTATTTGTCTGCTTCCTATGGCACGTGTACAAAATGATGGAAATGGCATTAGAAGCCAGTGGATGGAGACCAATGGCTTTGTAAGGGTGGACCTACAAAGAGTCACTGATTTCAGTTATGACTTGCTAGAGCTATGCAGAGATAGAGCTGCCAGGAAATTGATGAATTCATTTCTTTACTGGATAGACAAATACAAAATGTCATGGCCTCCAGCCTCAATTGCTACTTGAGTTATGAAGATTAAAAAAGTTTTATTCTCTCATTTGCCTCCATATCATAACATGTTATAAAGTTATTACACTTGAGTTTTGTGAACTTTTTATTTCAACTGGAATACAATTACTGTGTTAACTCAATTTCCATAAAAATAACTGTTATTATAATACAAGGAAGATTAATGGCACACTTTATTTACATTGTCCATTTCCATGAAGCACAAGGTAAAATAGTAGGCTGTTTTTCTTCCATAAAAATGAGTTTGTTCATGCCTATGAAATTTATTTTCATTCATATCCTTTCAAGTCTGTAGTGTTTCAGAAAGTCTGATACAACATATATATATATATATATATGAGAGAGAAATTAAAACTTAAAGATATCACTTAACATTTAAGACTAATATATGCCTGCCTGCCCCACTGCCAGCTGTGGTCCCACAATGTGCCCAGGCACCCAGCAAGGTACTGCAACCTGCTTGGCCACTGGCTACACTCCTGCAATATGTCAGGTGCCTGCTAAGGTCCTGTAACCCATTCTGCCATCAGCTGTGGTCCCATGATGTGCCTGGTGCCCAAGGTCCTGTGATCTGTCCAGGCACCAACCAAGGTCCCTTGACCTATCCAGGCACTGGCCTACATCCAGCAAACCACCCAGATGCTGGCCCAGGTCCCTGACCAAGCTGGGTACCCACCAAAGTGCTGCAACCCTCCTAGGTACCAAGTTCTTGCAACATGCCCAGATACTGGCCAAGGTCTGGCAACACACCCAACTACCCACCAAGGTCCTGTACCCACCTTGCTGCTGTCTGTAGTCCTATGACATGCCAAGGCACCCATCAGGGTCCCACAACCTGCCCAGGTGCTGGCTAAGGTCATCCCACCTTCCTCTATGCAGAGAAACTTGCCTAGCTCCTGGGAAGAGCTTCTAACAGAAGCCTGGGGACAAGCACATCAATCTGAATGAATATTCCACAGCACTGGCTTGGAGTGTGACAACCACAGGAGAATGGGACGTTGCAGGAGAATGGCTGTGTTTCAGGCTTTCAGGGCATCTACCCCTCCCCCACTGGGATAATTCTCTAAAATATGATACAAAAGCACTCTCTAGGGATCTCTCCTCTTTCTAACTAAGTAGGAGAGTTATCAGCAAAGGAGAACAGGTGCACCACAAACCCATCAGGGCTGAGCTGAGAGAACAGGTTGCAGATGAGAAGAAACCAGCAACAGAATTCTCGCAACATTAAAAAAAGCTAGTTCAATAACTCCAAAGGACCACTATAGATCCCCAGCAACAGACCTCAATCAAAAGGAAATTGTTCAAATGTCAGAAATGGAATTCAGAATATGGATGGCAAACAAGATGAATGGGATTGAAGAGCAAGTTGAAAACCAACACAAAGAAATCAAAAAATATTTCAAGACATAAATGAAAAATATGAAAAACTCACTAAAGAGATAGACAACATAAGAAAAGATGCTAATGAACTTAAATAAATGAAAAAATCATTTAGGGAATTACAAAATACAGCAGAAAGCTTCAATAACAAGCTAGATCAAGCACAAGAAAGAATCTTAGAGCCTGAGGACAAAGCTTCTGAACTAATTCAGTCACTCAAACATGCAGAAAAAAGAATAAAAAAGAATGAACTATCACAATCACTTAGAGAAATATAAGACTATGTGAAATGAGCCAATATAAGTATCCTGGAGGGAGAAGAAAAAGCAAAAAGCATGGAAAACCTGTGCGAGGGGATTATTGAGGAAAATTTCCCTGGTGTTGCCAGACATTCAGATATGCAGATACAAGATGATCATCAAACTCTAGGAAGGTTCATGGCAAATAGGACATCTCCAAGACACATAGTCATCAACGTGGTCAAAGTTAAAATGAAGGAGAAAATTCTACAAGCTGCAAGATGAAAGCAACTACTAACCTACAAAGGAAAACCCATCAGGCTAACAGCAGATTTCTCAGGGGAGATCTTACAAGCAATAAGGGAATGGGGCCCCATTTTAAGTCTTTTTAAACAGAATTACTCTCAGCCAAGAATTTTGTATATTGCAAAACTAAGTTTCATAAATGATGAAGAAATAAAGACTTTTCCAGACAAGCAAACACTAAGGGAATTTGTCACTATTAGACCTACCCTACAGGAAATGCTCAAAAGTATATTACACATGGAACAGCACAATGAATACCCACCAATGTAAAAACTCCCAAAAGTTAAAGGTCACAGCTCTTACAAAACAATAGCACAAGAGCGAAAACAATAAGTTATGATCCAACATGATGAAAAGAACAGCATCCCACATATTAATATTAACACTCAATGTTAATAGTCTGAATGCCTGACTTAAGAGACACAGACTGTCTGTCTGAATGGATGAAAAAACACAGCTCAAGTATTTGTTGTCTTCAAGAAACACATCTAACCACAAGGTCTCATACAGACTCAATGTAATGAAATGTAAAAAAATATTCCAGGCAAATGGAAATCAAAATCAAGCCAGTGTAGCCATTCTCTTATCAGATAAAATAGACTTTAAATCAACAATGGTCAAAAAAAAGGAAAGATGGTCATTATATAATGATAAAGGGAACAATTCAACAAGAAGACATAACAATCCTAAACATATATACACCTACCACAGGAACTCCCACATTCATAAAGCAAATTCTATTAGATCTAAGCAAGAAATAAATAGCAGTATCTTAAGTGCCAGAAACTTCAATACCCAAATACTCAATACCCAAGTGACAGAACTAGATAGTCATGGAAGTAGAACATGAATAAAGGTACACTGGACTTAAATGGGACTCTGCAATAAATGGACTTAACAGACATTTAAAGAACATTCTACCCAAAAACTGCTGAATATACAATCTTCTCATTAGCACATGGGATATTTTCCAAGATTGATCATATCTTAGGCCACCAAACAAGTCACAGAAAATTAAAAAAAAATCAAACCATACCACTTATACTTTCAGACGACAGTGGAATAAAACTAGAAATCAATTCCAATAGAAACACTCAAATATACACAAATTCATGGAAATTAAACAACCTGCTTCTGAACAATGCTTAGATAAATAACGAAATTAAGAAAGAAATCAAGTGTCCTCAAAGTGAATGACAAATGGAACAAAAGCTTTCAAAATCTATGAAACCCAGAAAAAGTAGTCCTAAGGGGAAATTCCATAGCCTTAAATGCCTACATCGAAAATACAGAAAGATCATAAATTAACAACCTAATGTCACATATCAAGGTACAATAAAAAGAAGAACAAACCAAACCCAAAGCCAACAGAATGACAGAAATAAAAATTCTCGGAGCAGAACTAAATAAAATGGATAACAAAAAAATACAAAAGATCAATGACACAAAAAGTTGGTTATCTGAAAAGACAAACAAAATCAATAGACCACTAGCTAGATTAACAAGAAAGAGAAGGAAAAAACCCAAATAAATTCCATCAGAAATGATAAAGGAGACATTACAACTGATACTATGGAAATACAAAATATCATCCATGATTACTACAAAAACCTCTATGCAAACAAACTAGAAAACTTAGAGGAAATGGATAAATTTCTGGAATCCCACAACCTCCCAAGGCTGAATCAGTAAGAAATAGAAATCCTGAACAGACCAATAATGTGCAATGAGATTGAAGCAGTAATAAAAAAATCTCACAACAAAAGAAAAGCCCCAGATCAGAAAGATTTACAGCCGTATTATACCTGACCTACAAAGAAGAACCAGTACCTACTCTACAGAAATTACCCCATAATATTCAGAAGAAGGAGATCTTCCCTAACACATTCTATGAAGCCATTATCACCTTGAAAGCAGACAGGAAAGGCCACAATAAAAAAGAAACTGCAAATCAATATTCCTTATGAACATAGAAAAATCCTCAAAATACTAGCAAATCAAATTCAAAAACACATCAAAAAGATGATTTACTATGATCAATTTGGTTTCATCCCAGGGACACAAGGATGGTTCAACATATAGAAATCAATAAATGTGATTCACCACATCAACAAAAATAAAAATAAAGACCCCATATGATCATCTCATTAGATGCAGAAGAGGAATTTGTTAAAATCCAGCATGCTTCCATGATAACCCTCAAAAAAACTAGGCATACAAGGAACATACCTAAAAATTATAAAAGTTACATATGACAAATACACAGCCAACATCATACTGAGTGGGGAAAAGTTGAAAGCATTCCCCCTAAGAACTGGAAGAAGACAAGGATTCCCACTGTCACCACTTCTATTCAACACAACATTGGAAATCCTAGCCAGAGCAATCAGGCAAGAGAAAGAAATAAAAGGCATCCAAATCAGGAAAGAGGAGGTCAAACTATCCCTGTTTGTTGATAATATGATCTTGTATCTAGAAAACCCTAAAGATTCCACCAAAGGAGTCTTAGAATTGATAAATAAATTCAGCAAAGTCTCAGGTTATAAAATCAATGTACACAAATCAGTAGCATTTGTAGATACTAGTAACAGTCAAGCAGAAAGTAAAACCAAGGACTCAATACCATTCACAATAGCTACAAAGAACATAAAATACTTATGAATACACTTAACCAAGGAGGTGAAAGATCTCTACAAGAACTACAAAATATTGATGAAAGAAATCAGAGGACAAAAACAAATAGAAAAACATCCTTCATTCATGGATTGGCAGAATCAACATCATTAAAATACCCATACTGCCCAAAGTGATTTACAGATTCAGCACAATCTCCATCAAAATACTAGTGTCATATTTCATAGATCTAGAAAAGATAATCCTAAGCTTCATTTGGAACCAAAAAAGAGCCCAAATAGCTAAAGTAATCTTAAGCAAAAAGAACAAAACTGGAGGCATCTCATTACCTGACTTCAAATTATACTACAATCTATAGTAACCAAAACAGTATGATATTGGTGTAAATGTAGAGACATAGACCAATGGAACAGAAGAGAGAACCCAGAAATAAAACCATACAGCTATAAGTAACTGATCTTCAACAAAGCAGACAATAACATACACTGGGGAAAGGAGGCCTTATTCAACGAATGATGCTGGGAAAATTGTATAGCCACATGCAGAAGAATGAAACAGGACTCTATCTCTTGCCATATAATCATAAAAATTCTAGAAGAAAACAGGAAAAACTCCTTTAGGCATTGCCTAGGCAAAGAATGTATGACTAAGACCCCAAAGGCAAATACAGGCACAATAAAAATAAATAAGTGGTACTTAACTAAATTAAAAAGCTTCTCCACAGTAGATGAAATAATGAACAGAGTGAATAGACAACCTACAGAATGGGAGAAAAAGTTTGCAAATTATACATCCAACAAAGTAGTAATATTCAGAATCTACAAAGAACTCAAACAAATCAGCAAGAAAAAAAACCCCAAATAACTTTATCAAAAAGTGGGCAAAATACAAGTTTTCCAAAAGAAGATAGACAAATGGTCAACAAGCATATGAAAAAATACTCATTATCATTAATCATTAGGGAAATGCAAATTAAAACTACAGTGAGATACCACCTTACCCTTACCAGAAAGGCCATTATTAAAAAGCCAAAAACAATAGATCCTGACATGGATGTAGAGAGTAAGAAACTCTTATACAATGTTGATGGAACTGCAAATTAGTACAATCTCTACGGAAAACAGTACAGAGATTGCTCAGATAAATGAATGTACACCTACCATTCCATCCAGCAATCCCACTGCTGGGTATCTACCCAAACGAAAGGAAGTAATTTTTATCAAAAAGACGCCTGCACTGGAATGTTTATTGCAACACAGTTCCCAATCACAAAGATGTGGAGCCAACCTAAGTGCTCATCAACTCACTAGTGGATAAAGGAAATGTGGTGTGTATATATATATATATATATATATATATATATATATATATACATACACATACCATGGAGTACTACTCAGCCATAAAAGGGGATGAAATAATGTCATTTGCAGTAACTTGGATGGAACTGGAGATCATTATCCTAAGTGAAGTATTTCAGGAATGGAAAACCAAACACCACATGTTCCCACTAATAAGTGGGATCTAAATGATGAGTACACACAGGCACTAAGAGATATAAAGGACATCGGAAGGCAAGAATGGGGGAGGGTGGAAGGGGAGCGAGGGATAAAAACTTAACTATTGCATGCAATGAACACGATTCTGGTGACAGGCACACCAAAAGCCCTGATTTAAGCATTATACAAGCATTATCCATGTAACAAAAACATTTGTACCCCTTTATTATTTTGAATTTTTTTAAAAAAGATGCATAATCCATTTGGTCAGCATAATATTGTTGTTCTATATAACATCATCAGAGAATCTCTTTGACCATGGTGAGGCCAATCCCTCTCAGTTTAAAACAAAATCATTATATGTTAAGATTTTATCCATTGAGGTCCAGGTTATGATTTGGTAAAATTAGTTATTTCAAGCCAAATATAACTTTTCACTCCTTGAGCAGGTAAGTATGTGTATACAGATATTAATTCATCTGTTGATATTAAGGATTACTTTTGAAGATGTCAAATATTGTGAATTTTTTCCTCCTAATCTGAAGTCTGAGGAAAAAAGAATAAATTCCATAGACCCTTCCATCTCCCCATTTATTCAGCAAAAGAAAAACACTTCTAGGCATAAATATATGTAATTTAATATCTTAGCTTTTCAGGTTCTATTTTAAAATAAAATACATGTTTATCACCAGCGTGCTTGTAATATGAATTATTCAGTTTTCTTAGGCCATATATACTGAATCAAAGAAAAAGAAAAAGCCATGTCAACATGTAGATATTTATTCCCTAATGTCATACTTTATAGAAGGAAGAAAATCCAATAAATAGCAATTTATTTTATCTTTCAAAATAAATATGTTTGAAAGGGCTGAGGAATGCAGAGATGTATTACAAATACGAAAAAGATTAAAACATGGATCTACTTTTATTCTTCACATATATCATTTAAGTTTGTTCTTAATTGCAAATCCAAAAAAATATGAAATAAATAATCTGGCCATGTCTTCTGTGCATTAGTTGAAGAATTTTTAGTATTTTGTTAGGAGTATTACTTTGGTAAGGAGCTCTGTACCAGAACCTTGAGTCTACAGCATTCAGCAATTTAAAGTTACTGGAGCACTTCACAAATTGGAATTCCAATTTGAAAGAATGAAGGTCTCCTAAAAACCCGAAGCATTCCAATAATTTTAAATGACTTTCTACTTTGTAAGTCCAGAGCCCTCACTACTTATAAAGAGAGGCACACTTATAACAAAAAAAAAGTACTACAATAATTTCATATCACTGTTTATAGCATAGGGCAATTTTAAGACACTGAAGTACTTATAGTTTTTCCCGTTTCATTTGAAGGCTTTCAATTTGCAAGTTAGTAAAGCAGTTTTTATAATACAACAATTCAAAAAACACTAAGTGGAGAAAAATATAGAACATGAAATAATGTGCATCCTTCAAAAATGTAAAAGGAAATTAAATTATCCTATAAATTATTTAGTTGGCATCAAATAGCAGGACGTAAGGGGGTAACATCCATATGATAGTAACACTATATTTTAGAGGTAATAACTCAGAAAGTAGTTACTGAATTTTATAAGGAAAGTTCAAAAAAAAAAAAAAAAACCAAGATCTATATGCTTAGCTTTAACATTTCATCCAGTGATATGCTGGAGTCAGTTCATATAGGGTCTTGAGAACTGATGATGCACATCTCTTCCCAATTGTATACTGTTAGGCAACACTATGTGGCTAGCTTGAAATTATCCATAGTAGGAGTATTTACACTATAAAAATTGATAATTCTTATAAATTAAGGCCTTTTTCCTTTGGGGAGTCAGTTGTTAACACTTATCAGCATACCACTGGTTATATCCAATCTATTTCTACGCCAGGTCCTTTCGATTGTAAGGGGATGTAACTCCAGAGGTTGTCTTAAGTAATGTAGGGATCATGGTAGTGATAGGAAAAATAAGGGAAAAATGATTCTCAGCCAAGACAAGAGTCTCAGACCAAGTGGGAAGAGCAGAACCAAAAAGTGAAGAACCAAGAGCACCACTGAAATGACAACTCAAAATTCAGTGGTTCGCAATCCAAGGCAGCTCTAGGTTCTTCAGCAGTAGGATCTTAGCTTAGGATTCCTTAACTACATTTCTGCTTCTTGATGCAACTCTATGCTTATCTTCCCATTACTAACTGGTTTATTCAAACTCTACTCTGCAACTTTTCTCTATGTCATAGTTTATGCTGACCTGTGATTTTGAATCACTCACAACTCCGTTTTATACAGGTGTTATTAAGCTCCCCTCCTGCCTCATTTGTGCATATGCGTGTGTGTGTCTTTTCATGTGCAGTCTTCGCTGCCAAATAGTTGATCCCCCACCCCGATCCCCATATTTTCAAGTCAACATTATGTTGGGAAATCTGGTGAACTAATTTTTGTGAAGAACAATATGTCTTGAAAGTCCTCTCATTGTAACTACTGAATAAACACAATTTATTTGTTTATGGAGTATCTTCTCTAGGTATTACTAGAAACAATGCTAAGATTATCTCTAAAAACAAGAAATTATCAATCTATCTGATTACAAAAAATCTAGTTGACTAAAATGATTATAATAAAAAATGGAATAAGACAAGTTCAATAGAAGAGGTACAAAGATAGTGCTATGAACTTTCAAAGAAGGGAGAATACATTTCTGGCTATACGAAGGCAGTCTGCGGAAAAACAGTTTTAAATGACCTTAGTAGATGATAATCATTGATAAAATAAAGCTTAAGAAGATGATATTCTAGGCAGAAGTAGAATCTGAAATTTGTTGGAAGACAATTCTCCATGGGTCTGTTGTGTTTCTCCATGTCTCGGAAGCAAGTAACTGATGAGCATTTTTTTCTGAACCATATTTCCAAGATAGAGACAAGTGTCTCTCTTTTGGAACAAAGAACAGGAATTCTCTCTAGCCATCATAAAAGGTTTGAATTCCCTAAGCTCAAGGTTCCCTTCCTGTTACACAATCCACTTTGAGAATAGGTATTGTCTGGCCCTGTTCATGTCAACCTGTGTGAAGTGGGGCTTGAAGAGGTGGCACAAAAAATGCTGATACTCCAGCTCCTATTTGGAGTAAGTAATACACGGCCCTTTATCTCTGATCCAGACTCTTTCAATACAGTTTAAGCATCCATGAAACTTTTGCAGGCTTACTTAATAGATTGCAAGCAAATAGGGGGAAATCTCAGATTCTTCATAGTTCTTGACGGAAGTGAGACATAACTGTCCACGTTCCATATATAGGCTGGGACACATGGTACCTAGGAGGAATTCTGGAAAAGGTACCAGGAGCCACTTAGCATTCAATTGTCAGGATGAGGTGTTCATAAGTAGTTAAAAGCAGTTGACGCTGAACCAATGTGACGGTTTTTGAGCAGAGAAGTGGTATCAAAGACATATTTGAGAAAAATTAATCTGATGGTATATAAATATATACACACACACTACATATATATATATCATATATATGATTAATTGATTGATTAGGATTGATTTTAGTGGGAAGGGGATGAATTAGGAAGTTCAGAGGAGAGACTATTGCAGGAATTATGCTGCACATGTAGTTCAGGTCTTGACTAGAGTAGCATCAGTAGGAAGGAAGAGGTGGGCCTGATTTGAGACCCAGGGCAGAAATGGAATATGCAGGGCTTAGCTATGAGACAGACTTAAGAAGGGAGTAAAATGGAGTCAAAGATAATTCCAAAATATCCTTGAAAAAGCCTACAAATCTGTCTCAATAATACTGTTTTGGGAATCAAACTTAAGGAAATAATCTTGGAGAGAGATTTACATACTAAGATGGTTCAGTGTTATTTATTAAAGTGAAAAACTGAAAAGTGAAAAACTTAAATATTCAAGATTCAGGAAGTGATAAGAAAACTGTGTAGTAGTCATGCAATGAAAATACTAAAAATTAAAACACATAATTTAGTTAAATATATTTTACTAAAGTTATTTTACCAAATAAAATAATAAAATGTTTTAAAAGCACAGAACTATATTTATTTGATAATGTATATGAAATTAAGCATAAACTAAATGTTTAAAAATGGTGTGATCTCAACTGCATAAAAATATTCAAAAAATTCAAAAGGAATTTAGCCATTAGGTAATAAAATTATAGATATTTCCAACTTTATATGCCTTAACATCTTAGATGTTTTTATAATGCATATATGGTACATTTATAGATTTTAAAAAATGAAGCTTTTTTTAAATAAAAAAAGAATTATAAATTCAACCTATGTGACTGGCAGAATGTAGTATTATTTTTTAAAAAATAGGAATATTAGGAGGAAAAGTAAATGTGATAGGTATACATCATGAATAAAATATCAATAAAAATAAATGACTGATTTTATTTAAAATAATGAGAACTATTATTTTCCAGAAGATGACAGATCTTTTTCTCCAGTCCTCTGAAATATTTATCCTGTCAGCTAAAGCATTTTCCATAAGAAGAGTTTGGATAAAATTTTGAAATGAACACATTCCCATGCTTCCATGTCCTCCTTTACTTTCTGCTTTGTCCTCCTTTTTCTGCCCAGTCATAAAACCCTTTGGAGTACTCCTATCATTCTTTCTTTGCTTAGCATCCTAAGACTGTTTCTTAGCTGTCCTGAGTCTTCTCAAACACTGTCCCATGCTCTGAACCTTTTCTGTCCATCTGTCATTATTTATCTATAATTCTCCCACTCCCTCTAGGTTCTGATCTCTGCTGGGTAAAGACAAAGAGTAGTAATGACTTATAATCCGATAAAAAAAATCAATGCTACAAGGTTAATTAACTATCGTAATATCCCTTCCATTTACCCAATGCTTTGTCTAAAACTCCATGTCCATCTTCATCTAGGTTGCTTCCATCTGAGTCGAACCTACCATTCTTTCTCACTTAGACTACTGCAAATAGTTTTCTTACTCCTGTTTTATCCATTAAGTGATCCACAAAAGTATGAATCAAAAAGTAAATTAAAAAATGAATTAAAAAACCAGACCACTTATTCTTGTTTAAAAAAAAAAAATTCAGTGTCTTTCAAGTTCCCTAGAAGAGAATTCCAATAACTGTCCTGGCCTAAAGAGTCTTGTCTGATTCAGGCCCTGCATGTAACTTTTTATTTTTTTTAAATTTCAGAATATTACAGGGGTACAAATGTTTAGGTTACATATATTGCCTTTACCCCACCCAAGTCAGAGCTACAAGCGTTTCTATCACCCAGACAGTGTACACCGCAGGGAACTTTTGTTTATTTACTGCCTCTGTCACTCTGCATTCCAGACACACTGGCATTCTTTCTGTTTCTATCTCAGGCCTTTTGATCTGTCTGCTTTCTCAGCCCCAAGGGCTTGGACCAAATCTTCATGTGTAGGCTCCTTGTTGTCTGGCAGGCCACAGCTCCAATGTCTGCTTCTGCATGAAATAGCACTTCTTATTGCACCTGTCTCTACTGGAAAGTCACTCTTCTGCTTGTTTACTTATTTATTATCTCTCTTTCCCTCCACTGGGAGGTATATCTCCTAATAGCAGGAATCTGGTCTGCGTTGGTCATTGCTACACAACCAGAGCTAGAGCATGACAAGGTTTGGTTGCTCTACAGAGTGTCCCAAAAATCTCCACACAAAGGGAAAATTTTGTAATGACTATTTTGTAAATAAAGCTACATTAAGCTACAATTTCCAATTTTCCCTATGTATGGTGACTTTTGGGACACCCTATATAACATAAAAGACTTAAAATATCACTGGTTGTGGAAAAATATATGTTTATCCTTCTCTCATCTAAAATAAATGTGAGAATACATGGTCAAAGGTGATATTGAGGCCCCATGATCTTACTAGGAATGTAGGCTCCAATCTTTCTGCTCCACTATCCTCAACACAACCTCCAACTTCAAAGTCACACTATGGTCAATAAAGCTTCTGCAGCAGTAGCTATGAGGTACAAGACTTCTAGGAAGTCATATGTAATACTCCCCTTGCATTTCACTGGCCAGAACCAGTCACATGGCCATACCTTACTGAAAAGGAGGCTGGGAAAGGTAGTTTTTATTCTGTGTGGCAATGTGCCGGAATCTAAGCTCAAGATGCCTTACTAAGGAAGAAGGAGAAAATGAATACTGGGTAGCAACACCTTCCACAGGACCTGAGGTTTATTTGAATAATCCAGGGATCTTTTTTGACTCTGTATTCTTTCTTTAGTCTTAGTAGGTGCAACATGGCTGCCTAAAACTTCTTGTTCATATCCAGGGAAAGAGAGTGAGAGAGACAAAGTCACTTCAGTTTGCTTTCTCAATAGAGAGAGGAGGTATCTTTTCTATACTCCCCTTGACTTCCTTTACCTTCAAGCAAAACTGAACTACTTGCAAATGACACACTCTAATTCCATACTTGAATCTCCTATCCCCTATTCACTTGTCAAGCTCTTGCTCCAATTCTATCTCTTTCGGAAAGCCTTGCCATGATAACTTCCCAAATGGAAGTCGTATCTTCTACTTCTTGAAAACCATACAACTTTACCTGTGCAGTTTTATAGGAGAAAATACCTTTTGCTATATATTAATGTGAAGTGTTTATATGTTTTAACACTTCTATAGACTTCATTCTTTTCTGGGGAGAGGTGATGCTTCTGAATCTTTATATCTTCCCTTTATCCCTTGGCTGTGATAGGAGTTTAACAAAATATCGGTGGATGAGAGAATATATAGTGTTGCTGTGAGAAACAAAAGGGAGAGATAGGCCTATTCTGGAAGAAAGGCTGAGAAATTAGAGTGAATATTGGAGAAAAAGCAAGAGTCAGGAGGGCTTTTGAAAGTGATGAAATACCAATTGCGTGACATAAAGAAAAAGAATACTTCCTATGAAAGCCAAAAGTTTGCTGTTGAGTGTTCACATCATTCAGTCTAGACCTAGCAGCTTTTTAGCAAATACTTTATTTTCAACATACACATGAAGTGAAATGGTTTAAGGGAAGAAGCCTTAGAATTGGCCTTGTTATAAAAATTTTAAAAATTACTTCTGAGTGTCTCAAAGCATTTCAGTCTAAAATACTAGTAAAATGTTTGTGACATTTCAGTATTCTGAGGTCCCCTGAGAGCAAGAGTAAAGAAAATCCATCCAAAACTTCTCCTTAGGGTCAACTTCTCCTCATTTAAGGTGCTCAGAAATAGCAGTGCTTCTTGAAGCCTAAATGGTCTTCTTGAGATGACTTCCTGGTAGAATTATTAGGTTGCAAGAGTACACTAGAGAGCCTTCTAGCGAATTCTAAGTTTTTCTGCACTTAGCTGGCCAAGGACCTCAAGGCTATTAAGACTAAATAGAGGCTGTGCATGATAATCTAATTCAAGGACAAGCTGTAAACTGTCATCTTTCAGGCCACAGTTGCCAGGAAAAAGTTCATGAGCATCAGAGCATTTAGAAAAGGTTGAATTTTCCTGAACACATAAATTGGAAACCAACAGCTATAGAATATTATTCTTCAGCTTTTCCTCAGAAGATTTTGTGTACATTAAGGTCAAAGCTATTATCTTCAACAGATTCAACTTGTACTTTTTGCAAGACCCTTAATACCTATTGTATTTAATTTATACCATAGTTTGTAACTAAAGTGTTTTGAGATAGTTGCATTGTAAGACAAAATAAATTAAAGATGAATAAAAGAAATTGGCAAATAAAATAAGGATAGGTAAGTAAACTCTAGAATGAAGTTACATTGAGTACAGCATGCATACTGTGAAGACCTATATACTTTCTAGATGTGGGCTACATATTTCAAAATAAACTTCATTTCCCGTAATCAGTTGTAAGATTGTATAATAAGGATTTATGATAAGTGAGCATTTTTTTTCCAATCCATCCATCAATCTAATGTAGTTTCCCTCCCCTTAATCGTTTGTTCCCTTTTAAGGTATATTTTTTCCCTAGACAGGAGGCTATAGAGAAACTTTTTTTCCTGCATAAACTTCTACCTGCTTTATTGAGTATAGCGGATATTCATCACATTGTTGGAAAAAGTCACTGAAAATGAAAGTGAATCCCTTCAAAACATACCAGATTTTCATGGTAAATATTATAAAACAACAATAACAAAAACAAAAATTGGGTTGTTTGTAAAAAATAAATATATTTATGATATCTTTATTTTGTATTTAACAATTTTGTTTATAATTTAACTATACATCAATTCCTAGAACAACTGCAGACTGAATCAAATGGTGATTTTTTCCAACAAAAAATTAAGAGAGGACAAAATGGCATTCTGTTAATGGTTTGGTATGATATGAGTAATTCTATAACACTACATACAGAAACTTTATTAAATCGCATCTTGCAGGATTTAGAATTTTACTTTGCAATTGATTTGCATTAAAATAAATTTTCAGTTGGATATTTAATATGAGTCATAATCAGTGAGAGACTAATAAAAAGCTTTGACTGTACTGGTGGGGATAAATGCTACTGCAAATTTTTTGGAGTGTTTTAATGGGGACTAGTTTTAGAAAACATTAGTTTATTGGAGAATATTTTCCTTTTAAAGCAACCTTTGGGTCTCCATCAACATCCTAACTTGGGTACTTCGCAAATATTTGAGTAAGTAGTATGTCCCTACATTAACTAGTCAATTAACTTTATTCATTGCTTCTTCATAGATTCTGTTTTTCCATGCTAGAATTTTGCCTTTAATTCCATACTCAACTATTCAGGTAACTACAGTCACATTAGCCCAAAGCTGCATTTTAGCTGATGACATTGAACCCTGCATTTTTCCTGTTCTCACCTACTTGGTGACATACTATAACTTTCTATTGATTAAACAACTTTCCTTGATAGGCATTGGCTCTTATAATGTATTGGATTCTAAACTATGCAGCAGGTCAGAATTTCAGGTGGGATAGTTAGGTCACAATGTATAAACATCTTCTCTATAACTTAATTTCTAGTAGGAGCTTCAATTCTACTTGAAAGTTGCAGGGACTTAAATCATCCTTTAGTATGAGCAGAACATTCATTGGTTCCGCATTCTGGAAGGCAAAGTCACAACAAATCCACTCCCTTCTCAGTTATTTCTCTGTTCTTGAGCACACAGGAAAGATCCATTGCTGTGGGAAACTCACTGAGGCTGCCTAAGAACATTAACCATCTCAATGCTAGTACCCCTGCCCCATGCACTGGCAACTAAGAACTCCGTGAGATTGGCTCAGGCCCTCTGCCCAGCTCCAATGCCAGCTAACCAGCTATTTCTATGATACAGTGTCTGTCCCCTGCTGGAGAGCAGGAGAACCCCAGGGACTGGTTATTTTTCTGGAGTCTCTTAGAAATATGGCATATGTCCTTTCTGTTCCTATATCCCAAATATATCCGGTGAAGTGTATTATCCTGTCATACTGGAAGACATTATTTAGTATTGGTGTGAGAAAACAACCCAGAAAAACCCAAATCCCTAAATTTAAATGTCTGGTGAGGAAATACAAGATTAAGCAGTAAAATATCCTAAATCAAATGAGACTACAACATATAAACTAGAGGAATGGAGGTGTGAAATAGAAATTAGGATCAGCTTTAGGAAGAGAAAGTTTATTTTGTGTATATCTGAGATTTGTCTTGAAATTTGTACCTTCTAAAATATATATCTGATTATGTCACTTCTTCTAAAAGCTTTGAGGACTTCCTACCAAATGGAGAATAAAGTTCATACTCCTCATACTCCTCAAAATTTTCCTGATTAGGCTCCAAGTTTCATTTTCAGCCCATTTTCTCTTTGTATTATGGGCTACAAACACAACAATCTATTTGCCAATTTGCAAATATACACAGAAGCATACTTCTACTCAAGCTGCTCTCTACAGATGATGCAATGGGACCAGCAATAAAGTGCCCAAGAACTTGGGAAGAGAGAATTAAGGCTTCCTGCTCTCTGAGAGTCAAACTCTAAATAAACATGTGGCAAAACAAAGAAGATATGAAAAAATCTTTTTAAAGGGATAAAAATGGCATCAGATTAAGATTTGAACATAATCTAATTGCTATAATGAACATTACCAAAGAAAATATTTCTTAAAGCCTAAAGCAGATTTTAAAAAAAAATTCAAGGAGAAAGCATTGATAGAAAAGGGAAAACCAGGAAACAAACACTGACTGAGAGTCCACGGTACTAGATGGACTGATAGGGCTACCAGATCTAATGATGCAACCCCAGTGTATAACACCTGTGCGTAGGATCTTTGTTTTTTTCTCATTTACTGTTGATTTACTCAGTGCGTACACCAATGAGTGGCACATAAATATACTCAATGTTTATTGGCAAATGAAGTCTCATCAACTCCTACAGCTCTGATTCTGTGTGCTCCTGGCAATCTTTTAATTACAATGTAACTTTTTATATATCTTTGACAACAGGGAGTGAATGTACCTATCAGTGAATGGATTATGAATTAATAAAGTATCACTCTAATTTTTATATACCGGTTTCTTGTTAATTTATTTAAACTGAATGGATCTTCTAAACACTGAGGTTCCCTAATTAATTGATTTATTTTATTTCAGCATATTACAGGGGTACAAATGTTTAGGTTACATATATTGCCTTTGCACTCCCCGAGTCAGAGCTTCAAGCATGTCCATCCCCCAGACAGTGCGCACCACACCCACGAGGTGTGAATATACCCATCTCCTCCTCCCCCTCCCATCTGCCCAACCCCCAATGAATGTTACTACTAAATGTGCACGTAAGTGTTGGTCAGTTAATACCAATTTGATGGTGAGTACATGTGGTGCTTGTTTTTCCATTCTTGTGATACTTCAGTTAGTAGAATGGGATCCAGCTCTATCCAGGATAATATAAGAGGTGCTAGATCACCATTGTTTTTTGATAAACACTGACGTCCCTTAAAAGCACTAATATTCAAATTTGCAAATGTACAAAGCTGAGAGTGAGACTATGGGACCATATCGAGGTTCTACTCATGGTGAGGATCTTTCTGAGAGGCCAAGTGGTCCTTCCTAGATAACACTCCTCTATCACATTGCATGCTCTCCCCAAGCTACAAACCTGTTGAATATGATGAAACCTTTTGTTTTCATCATATTCACCCATAGACCAGCCCCTCTAAGGAGCCCCTCCAAGGCTCTCCTCTTCTGTATTCAGATTGCATAGGAAGCTTCCACGGTGTTGAAGGATTAAATAGAGGGTCTGCTTCCTCCATTGTTAACAGTTGAAATTAATACCTACCTTGCTGAAGGGTGGTTAATATTAGTGACAATGTAATGTAAAATTCCAAGTGCAAGTGCACAGTAAGAGTAGTTGGTGCTCAGTGAATAGTAGCTATCACAAGTATTATTTTAGCAATGTGCTAAAATTTCTAATACTGAATTTCAATTCAATTCATTTTAACAAGCATGTTTTCAGGTAAAGTTCTCAAATAATTAAAATTTAATCTCTTGTACCTCAGTTTCTTCATTTATAAAATAAGATGAAAATAATATCTACCTCATAGAGTGTGAAATTTAAATTGTTTTATACATACGAGTGGTTAGAACAGTGCTCATACATTTGTGAGCTCTCAGGGGATACTAACCATTATTATTAGTAATGTTACTAGAGTTTAGAGAAGAGACATGTGAGTAAAGGTAATTTTGATACAATAAGATAAGTAACCCCAGAGGTATGTGAAAGAACCAGAAATAACCTAAGGAAACAAGGGATGACTTCTTTTAGGGCCTGCTGGAGAAGTTTCCTGGAGGAGGAAGAATGAAAACTTGTTTTTGAAGGCTGATTAAGATTTACCAATTAGACAAGGGCTTGGAGTTGGGAGACCAGAGAATCAACTTTAGGAAGATACATGGAGTCCAAAAGAGCATTGTGTATTTGGAGACATAAACGATCCAATTTGTATTGCTGGTGTGTAAAGTGAGGTTGGGGATATGACTGCTGGGGGAGAGGACAGTGTCAGAAGATGGCACAGCTGTGACAGATAGCTTGCACCCTAAATAGTTTGGATATTATCCCGGGATCCTTAATTTAGGACTCCTAGATCTCTATTGGGTTTAGGAAAGGAGCTTTAGGGAAACCATAAACACCTAGAAACTGGGTACAAATCTTGTGTTGTAGATGAATTTTAAGTGGGGAGATGCTCTCAGGCTTTTATCAGACTTTCAAAAGGAGCTGTGTCCCCAAAATGAAGGGCCACTGTTAACTGTCTAGGATGGCGTTGAGGATTTCAAATAGGAACAGGTTTGGTTTTAGAAAGGTCCCTCTAGTGGCAGTGTGAAAAAAGGCTGGCTGAAAGAGAGTTGGAGTGAGGAGTAAAGGGTCCAGACAGAATAAGGGCCCGAGGGAGGACAGAAAGACCACTATCCACTTGTCGTAAGACCCATTCGTTCTACTAGGACCTGTGGAATGCTTAGTGCCGGGCACTGTGCTAGCTGACAAGAATAAAAAATCCCAGCCCTTACAGAACTTTGACACTAATAGAGAAAAGAGGCAATGGAAAATTATTTAACTATAGTTGTGTTAGTGCTATGCCTCCTCCTTAAATTAAAGTTTCCAGAGTTCAGGGACCATGTTTTATTCATCTTTCTCTCTTCTAACTTTCCCACAACAAGTACTCAATTAATGCCTATCTAATGGAATAAATACCTTACTTTTCCCTTACCTGGTGACCCCTTCTGGGTGCTTATCTGTGTTTAAAGTAAATGCACTGATATAGGCTTCTAGGCTAGTGCTAATGCTTGTCTTCTTATCCTTTAATGACAAGGTCCTGCTCAGAGATGAATGCTATGCTAACCTAAAGTTTGCAAGTTACAAAGTAATACATTCATTTATTGAGATTCTTCAAGAAATCACTTCAATGTCTGGATATGTGATTACATCTGCTTGCCTCCGATTCTACGTGTTTTTAGTCATCAAACTATTCCTTTTGTAAGTATTTTCTTTTTAATTTATCAAAAAATGGCAATACTTGTTTGATACGTCCCATCTTTCCTTTGGTCTTCCCTTGTCCCTTCATTCAAGAAATATATTCAGTGCCTGCCATGTGTCAGCACTGTGCTAGGTTCAGGGGGGCAGGAAGATAAATGTGACCCACATCCTACCCACAGGCAGTCCTTAAATTAGCTGGCAATGACAGATACACATATGGACAAGTAATTATGATCAAAAGAGCAGCTATGCGAACAGAGGAAGAGAAGGGTGACTCTTTTCACCTTGGGAAAAAATACCAGGGACACAAAGCTAAATTAGACAATACCTCACCTTCAAAGATCTCACAAGATGGATGATTTTGCCCCTAGGAGAGGCAGGGAATACTTAAGGAGGAGCAGACTCATACATGAAAGAAAGATGTCTCAGCAGACACTTAGAAATACTGATCTGGAATTGAGGAGAAAGTCATGGCTGAAACTAGAAATGCAGTACCTGAAGAAGCTACTCTGAATGCAATGTGAAAATTTTTAAAAAGCAGTCAATTTTTTTCAAATGATCAGTGGATTTTTCCCATAGACTTAATGTAGGATAATTCTGTATGAAGTATTGGTTGCTTAATTATTTTTAATTAAGTACTGCAGAAACTAAGGTTTTTTCCTTTAAAGGGTTGTGAAGTATTTACAATTCAACCAGCTCCTTAATCTGTCCTCAGGAAATCTTGGTGACTGGCACCTGCCTGCCCATCCTATTTCACCTGGCTTCGGGTCACTTCAAAGACGTTTGTTATATCTATGATTCCCTAGCTAAACTGACCAGCATTTGTAAGGCCAAACTGAAAATTAAGCTTTTCTCTGCCTTTAATTTGTTTTTCCATATGGTTTTTGTGGTTTCACTTCCTTGGGTCTTCTGAGTAGTATTTAACCTTTTCAAAATCATGTCCATTTGTATTTTGTAGAGCATTAATCGTTTAACCATGGTAACATGGGAAGGGGGGGGATACCTGGTTGCAACAGAGGTGGAGAAAAATTGCTTAAGTAAAGAATCAGGTATTCAATATGATTTTGGATGGATGAGCTAACGTTTCCGTTGCTGTTGCTGTGGCTGAAGTAGTTGTAAGGAAAACACTTATTTCAGCTTGCACTCCTGTCTAGGGAACAAACGACCTGAAGCTGTCTTGGGCTGATGTGAGGGGTAATGGTTAGGGCATCTCTGCCCCCTTCTCTCTCTTTGAGATGATTAAGAGAATTGATAACATGTTGAACTAAATGTCAGCTAAAATCAATAACCAGGAGATAAGAGCAGGCTGAGACAAGTGAATTGACTCAGACAAATAAGCAGGCCAAGGGAACAAAATCTCCAGCTGGGAAGGCTAAGCTGCCTCTTGGTGCTGTGGCCAGAAATATGAAACCTGCTCTTGGAACTGGATGTCACCAACTCCCAGAGACAGGGTGGGAATGATGACGAGTTCAAGCAGGCTGCCTCTAGGCTAAGAAGACAGCTTCTTGGTAGAGTCTCAACTGGACAGATAAGCTTCTGAAAAATATAATTAAAGCACCATGTATTCCCATGCAAAAATAATTCCATTAAAATCATGTCCAAGTCTACCTATTTTATACAATTCCCTACACTTTTAAAGTCATTTACTTCTACCTTTAAATTAAAATCATTTTCCTTCATTATATGAACTGCTGCTCCATTTTTATGGTGATTCTCCCAGCAACTTTAAGTTACTGTGTCCTCGATTATATTATTAACTTGCTGGGTGGTATAAGCTTTCAGATTGAGAGAGGGAGGGAGAGAGAGATAGAGAGAGGTGTTTGAATGTCTATGCTTACACATTTAGAGCCATCAGTTGCTAACAGCATGGAATGTAGTTAGTGGCCAAGTCTAAAATATCTTTATGGCAGGCTGCAGCTTTTCTCTATCTAAATAGGTGCTTATTTGTAAATAAAGAGACAAGATTGTACTGAAGCCCTTCATGGAATTTAGTTTTTATGTAACTTCAAAGTTATTTTTAAATATATCATTTATAGATGAGGTGTATGTCAAACATACATAGGTATGTTTGTTAAAAATTATACATAGGTATAATTGTTAAAAATGTTGATTAAAAAGAGTATTAATTTTCTAAACATAAAAGAATATTAATTATCTAAACCTGAAAGTCATCATGTAGATTACAGCAATAGCTTCCTAACTAGTCTTGCCTCCATTTTCAGTACCAGTCCATGCTAGATCTATCCATGCCACACAGTCAATCCTTCAAATGAGACTACAGCCCTAGCTGACACCCTGACTGCAATCTGCAGCTGGGTTCTTGACCCATAAAAACTTTGAGATAATACATGTTATTTTAAATCAGTACAGTTTTGGATGTTTTGTTAGGCAGCCATAGATAATGAATATACCTAGAACTTGCTAAAAATGCAAATTTATGAGGATCCATTCCAGACCTCCTGAATTGGAAACTTTGGGAGGGGGTGCCCAGCAGTTAGCATTTTAACAAGTCCTCTAAGTGCTTCTGATGCATGTTCAAGTTTGAGAACCACTACTTTATATGATGAAGTCTAAAATCATTAGCTAAGGCTACAAGCTAAGCCCTTTCTATGGCTCTTGTCTTTAACCTTTGCTCCCTCATCTTGTGTTATTCCTTCCTAAGAATTTTCTATTTTAACCAAACCAATTTCAGCAGCTGCAGCTTCAGCTGAGGAAGCTTTAACAGCCACTGAATGTCTTATTAGCTGCCAAAAACTATGCTAGGTAAGTTAAACATATTATTTCATTTATTAGTAATAAATACTATAAAAGAAATGGTAGATACTACTTGTTGAGTTCAGACTACATATCAGGCTTTTTTATAACCACTCTCTATGTAATATCTTATGAGAGTCTCCTAACCAAATCCTGTGAGATTGATACTGTTGCTATTCCCGTTTTACAACTGAGGAAAATAAGTTTCAGAAAGATAAAGTAACTTGCATGAGACCACATTGCTAGTAACTGGTAAAGCTAAGATTTGACATGAGTCTGACCATAGACTTCAGCATATTAAGCTAATGGGCCGCGTAGTCTCCCAGAACACAGCATACAGTTCCTTGAGTTCCTAGGCCCTCTTGAGTTTCAAGGCCTCTTCCATCAAACTAAATTCAGAGGTAACTGCCTTTATGAAACAATCCCTAACTCTATCTGGCATAGATATACACACATTCATTCATTCATTCAACAAATATTTAATGAAAGATTATTATGTGCCTGGAAACACTCCATATATTACAAATGTAGCACAGGAAGAAAAAACAAATAGACCAACAGACAAAAATTGTTACTTTGCAGCTAACATTGTAGTAGGGGGAAGAGCAGCCTAAAAAGAAATACTTGAAAAACATAAATAGCTACTCTGGACAATAAGAAAATAGCATACCATAAAGCCGGGAAAGATCAGAGAGAATTTGGTAGTGGCGGAGAGGGTGCAATGTTAAATACAATGGTTAGGAACTCGGCATTGAAATATAACATTTGAGCAAAGTCCTGATAGAGGTGAGGTAGGCAGTTTGTGGCTGAGATAGGAGAATGACATAATTAGATATGAGCAAATGAAAGGTCCTGAGATAAGAGAGTGCTTGTCATGTTGGAGGAAAACCAACGAGACCTGTGTGGCTTCAGCAGAGTGAGTTAGGGCAAATAGTAGGTGAGGTCAGAGAGGAAACTGGGGAAGGGAGATATCAAGAAGGGCCTTGCAACCCACTGGAAGAAATGTGGGTTTTCTCTGCATGGGATGAGAGGTCATGGAACAGTGTTGAACAGAGGGAACGATATGGTTCAATTACTATGTCAGCAGATCACTCTGGCTCATATGTTGATAATAGACTGCATGGCAAAAGGTGGAAGCAGAAAGACTAGTTAGAACACTTAGGAAGCTATCTCAGTAATTTAAGGTTTAGAATTTAGACCACTGATCATGGAAAGTTGGGCCGTGATGACAGCAGTAGAAGTGATAAGAAGTGATTAAATTCTGGATACAGTTTGAAGGCAGAGCTGATAGTATTTACTAAAGAATTTGAAGAGAGGGTTGAAAGAAAAAGGAGTCAATGTTTTTGGCTTGCTCCACTGGAAAGATGGAGTTGCTTTTTACTGAGATAGGGAAGAATGTATGAGTAGTAGGTTTGGGGGAAAAGTTCAGGAATTTGGAAAGCTAAGTTTATGAAGCATATTAGATAGCAAAGAGGAGATATCCATGTGGAAATCAGATATACAGAGAAATTCAGAGGAGCGGTTAATGCTAGAGATATAAATTAAGGAGTCACCAGTTTATACACAATATTTAAAACCATGAGACTGGATAAAATCATCAAAGGAATGAACGTAGGTAAAATCATTGGAATCTGTGAACAAATGTGCATACTCAAATATAGCTTTTTCTCACTCCTTAAATTCCTTCTTAAACATTTATTAACTATCTACTGTGTGTCTGGAGACTGATTAGACATGGTTTGTCTGCCTGAATGTGTTTCTCCCCAACTAAAAGAACCTGTTAAGCCAGGGCTCATTTATGTTCAGCTTTGCATGCCAGGTACATGGCATATAATAGGTTTTTAATTCCTGTTTTTTAAACAATCTATTAGCTCTAATCAACTCTGCTAATACTTGAGGTAACAATATAAGATACAAAAATTTAAAAAATCAATTATGGTCCATACGTAAGAGAATGGCTACAGTTAAAATGCTGATGGAACATAAGAGAAAGCCATTTGTTTTAGTGTGGATCCCTTAAATTATACTTAATCATGAAAGAATGTTTCTAGGAGATGAAACTTAAAAGTAGGTTAGGAAGTGTTCAGAAGGAATTTCAGGGATAATGAAAAGAAATGCATTAGAGGGAGCTGAGGCCTAATTACTTAGAGTGTCTGCATTTCAGATTATATGTAAGAATCCAGGGAACATTTTGAAACCTCAGTCATTAGACTAAAGCCATAGTTTCTCAGTGTTTTGCACCTGATGAAACCTGAGAATAATTTCATAAGACATGGCATAGAAGAGGGGGTTTGGAACCTGTAGGAAATAAGAGAAGATGAATAACGCTATAAGAAAACTATGGAATTAGGAGCTCGATTCTGCCTTATTCAGATCTTCAAAAAGATTGAAAAATTGTTATAATCATATGATATTATAGTCTGCATTACTGTATTCTTCACTTTGGAGCTGGGAGAAGACCAGATCATTCTGGAAAGTGCTCTTATGTTCACTTTGAAGTAGATGAGAAAAATCTGAGTGGAAGCAAATGAAAAAAATAATATCTTTGAGCAGTCTTTGGAGAAAGCTGTCACGGTACTTAGGTAATAATGCTGACTTAAGAGATAAGGGCTTTCTCCTACCCCTGACAATACCCTCTGATGAGTAGTATCAATAAGGAAAGTTTATCAGTATTGTAAATTCAAAATAAACTTTATTTTTATTTTCCTATTTTTATGAGTCCGTATTTAATTTGAGTAAAGCACAATTCTTAGCCAGAATGCTTTTCAATGAGAGCAATACATCTGTTCACATTGAGTCTGAGACTGTTCAAGCCTTGTTTTGTATTGCTTTCTTTAACTACACTTCAGCTTAGGGTGAGAAAATTAATGCTTAATGTAATATTTTTTTCCATCTAAGTTTAATCATCTTAGGTTATATGAAGTAAAGGAAGATGCAATTATCCAAAGCCATTCAATACAATTTAATAAACATTAATCAAGTTTATCTGGCACTCAAGGAACTTCAGCAGGTGTTGTGTAGGTATAAGGGAGCAAATAAATAAGAAACAATCTCTGACTTTGAATTATTTATAGTATGGTAGGGAGAAATCACATAAGTAAAGAGTGAATAAGAAAATCATCATAAATGCTATTAATAATAGGGTTCATATATCTTATACTTGTATAATAATATTAACCAAGAGATCTGGCATTAGATAAATCTAATTACTATTTGTCGACAAAAATGAATGATTGGAGAGAGCATATCACACAGAACTAGCGAAACTCTAGTCTGAAGAGGCTCAGACACGAGGAATTTATTTTAAAATCAAACTTAGAAAGAACTGATGTAGGTTGTCCTGCAGTTGGATAATTCAGCAGTTCAAGGATTACAGGACTCTAGTTTTTTCTATACCTTGTATTATTAATACATATTCTATAATACACTTGGACTTTTCGTCATGGTCATAAATTGGCTTCCACCATTTCAACCATCAATTCTTCATACGAAAATATCCAAAATCATCAGGGGAAAAGGAAATCTTCTCAGGAGTATTTCTCTTTTGTATTTTCATCAGAGAGGTATTTTATCAGAATCTTGCCCCTCTTCCTCCTCTGCCACACACATGTTCCTCTATGGGCTTTTGCCAGAATCAGACAGCCAAGCCCAGAAATAAAATCTGGGAAAGAATACACGTGAGCTTTGAGCTTTTGTTGTGAGACATGAGCTCTACAAGAAAAAAGAAAAGGAAGAAAAATGGCTGTTGGGTAGGAAGCCAACAGTGGATGCTCTTGGGAATATCATCACTGAGTAATTTTTCTGAGCAACATACAACCTTCCTCTTTCCCACTCCTGTGCCTGCTGTTCCAAGTGTTCCACTAGGTACACACCTCCCCACACATCTATGCCCCTCAAATCCTTGGCACCTGATGCTTGCAATATGTGTCACCTCTGTGCTTCTGTGCCCTATTTTATTGTTAATAACCATTTTATTGTACATATAAGGTGCTATTCTTAGTGCTTTATGAATTTTAACCTATATAATTCTCAAATCAACCCTAGAATGTAGATATTGTCATCTCTTCTCATAGATAAGGAAACTGAGGCCCAATGAGGTTAAGTAACCTGCCCACAGTCATACAAACAGTAAAGTGCTGAAAGGTATGAAAAACAGGTCATTCTGATCCACAGTGGGTACCTTTACCACTTTGCTGTGTTATCTCCTCAATGGCTTAAGGAAACCTGGTGTCTGCTTTGACTTGCAAGGTCAGGCCTCCTGGAAGGCTGGTTATAGGAGTAGTAACAGACATTGCTATGACACACTTGATCAAGTAGTAAGCTGTGTTACCTAACATCCCTGGGGTTTAGTTTCTCCTTCTGTAATATGAGGGAAAACATGGCCTCTAAGGTCATTTTTATTTTAAATACTCAATGATAGACTTGACAATTATCTGGAGTAGCTCTGACGAGAGTTGGAAGTCAGCCTCTTATTTTCTTAGCAACACTGGTCTTCCTTCCTAGTCTCATTCTTGAATCTTTACAATTCATTGTCTACACAGCAAATTGAGGAATAGTTTAAAAAATGACACCAATAAATCATCATGTTGTTCCCTTAGCTAAAGGAGGCGTATAACTTGTCATTGCTTTTTGAAAATATCCAAAGTCCTTGAAATGGCCTAAAGACCCCACATGATCTGACCTCGGGCTAACTGTCTTTTCTCATCTAATATGCCCAGCCAGGTGGACCTCCCTCCCTCTCTTTGCCACAACAAGCTGTGTCCCGCCTTAGGACCATTGTCTAGCTCCATCCTCAGCTGTCGCACTCCTGCCTCTGCTCGTCACAGGGCTCCTTCTCATTCAGTTTTCAACTCAAATACCCCCTCGCAGTGCCTTTCCCTGACCATGCTGTCTAGCATAAGGCCCTCTCAGCCTCTCTGCTGACACAGCCGTTCTTCGTCACGCTGTCCTGCTTTGTTTCCTTCACATAATTTTATCATTTTCTAACATTATCTTCCTCACTAATTTGAGGGCATGGGTCATGTCCATTACTTAACCTAGAATAGTGATGCCTTATTGAAAAGAAGCTTCCCATTTCCGTGAAAGACAATTACAATATTTAGGCACTCAATTAATTGAAAATGGGTTTTCAATTAAATATTTTTAAATTAAATAAAGGAGCATGCATAAAACTGTCTTCTAATTATCATATTTTGTGTTTATTTTTTAATTTTCACTACATATATGTAAGAGTTATAAGAACATACGTAGATACTCTCCTATTTCCAAATCAGCGAAAAGGATTAATTTTCCTTGGAGCTTTTAAAAAATATTAGTACTCAAATAGTTACTATTACATGAGTTCTCTCATTCAAAGCTTGCAAATGAAGAAAAAAATAGTCTCCATGTTATCAAACTATTATCTTGCTCTTCTAAAAAGCAGTTGAATTTTATGGATTTTGCAGAAACAGGTTGGCCTATAAAAAGTTTTCAGTTGAGAGAGAGTATCTGCACTCAGCATCTGCTTTGGAAACAGCTCCAGTATTCAATGACAGCAGTAGATTGACTGATTGGGATTGATGATAGTAACAGGCTGCTCTTGATTCCCCATTCTATGATGATTCAATTTACTCCTGCATCTAATAATCCTTAAAAATATGATTGGCTTAAATTCTGTAATAATCTGGAGTTTGTAATGTGTATTGACAAGAGCAAAAGGTATCCCCTGAGGGACCTGATGGCATAATGTTAAATTCTGTATTTTCTTGGAAGCAACTAAAACATTGTGAATTGTTATTTCTATTTCGGAACTTGAAGACAAGCACACATACCCTGCTTGGTGGCCTATATCAAAATGTAGATGTTTATCTTGTTTTAAAGTTAATGGAGGTGGTATCTGGGGACATGTGGCTGGGAAGGGCAAATATTGTCAAGGTATGAAGTAGTGAGTTTATTCTTTTCTCTCTTCTTATTAGATATATTGGACATTTCCTTCCATACGAGGCAATTTGTCACATTAGGTTATTAGCTGTATGAGAATTAGCTCTCAAATCCAACTCAATAAATCAGGTCTTGAATTTTAGAATACTTGTAAAGCCTATTAAGAGTTTCAGTGCTACTTAAATAACCAGATGCAGGCAAAATGCATTTTCAATGTTCTCTGTTCAGTTTATCACTTTTAAACTGTCAAAGTTGCAGCAATTTTAAAACTTTTAAGCTAATCATTCTTCACTTATAAGAATGTGACATCTCAGTAAGTAGCAAGGGCCTTGGTAAATATGCGAAATCTGATATTTGTCATTTGAATGACTGGATGGATGGATGGATGAATATAGTGTGCAGACTAAGGTACACTGTGCAGTTTCACTCAACAGACAATGAGTGTCTACAAAGAGGCACCATGTTGGGGATTGGAGAAATCAGGTTAAAGGGGCAAATTTTCACCTTTAGACCTATATGCTAGCAGGGAGATTGTCACTAACACTGAAGCTCATCACCATGTGCTATGTGTGGTAGGTAAAAAGTGCTTTGGGAATACTGAGAGTAGGGACAGGAGATTTGACCTAAATTTGCCAGGCAAAGAGGATGTATATTAAGTTATTCTGGGCAAATGGAACAGCATGGACAAAAGTGTGAATCAGTGTGCTGTGTTGGGGAAACTACAAATAGCTATAATGACAAGGCAGAGGTGTAGGAGTGGAAGAGAAAATGATGGAAGATGAAGTTGGATCATGCAGGGTTTCATAAACCATGTTGAGGAGCTTACACTTTAGCTAATGAAGTAGTGAGGAATAATCAAAAAATAAAATATTCTGGTAGAAAAATGGAAGGTAGTTTTGAGAGTCAAAGACCAGAGATCAAATCATGTCTTCTACTGCAATTAATAATTATCAGTGCAGGTCTCTCATCATCACATGAAAAGTAGGAGCTCTCCTTAAATTCTGACATTAATCTAGAATGGAGACAATTCATAAGCAAGGAACTGTGGGCAAAGGAAGTACATACATAAAAATTGACTATGAAGTCACGAAAGATCAGTTTTTACGTGTGGCTTCAAGAGTCAGGTTCATTGTTATACCATTACAGCTCATATTTTGGTATTAAAATTACTATTATGTTTCCAATGTAATTTAAGCTACTCTTACCAAATTCCAATATTGAACTTTTTCGGGGAAAGGGGGTTTCAGAGGTAAGTCAAAAGATCTTTGCCTGATGAATCCCATTTGAAATTTTCCACATTTTTATATGGCCATAATATTAAACTAGACTAACTCTTCTTTAGGACAAGGCTGTGCTGCCATACCTTTTTGAAAAGGAACTCCTCATTTCTGTGAAAGACAGTTACAATATTTTGGAAGTGAAACTGTTAACCTTTATTCTCCATTTACTTTCCAGCCTATTATTCTGCAATGCTTCTTAGATTTTTTCCCCCACACTTTTCTTTCTCCATGTTATTCCTTCTGTCCGTGTGTATTTAAAAGTCTTTAAAGTCATCAGACTCGAAGAAAGATCACAGTACAACTTCCTGGGTCTCAAAGGTATGTGTGTGGAAGTAGGAGGAAGGGTCAGGGACTTCATGAGTCTTTATCAACAACTATACAGTTTTCCTCTCTTGTTTTCTGCCATGAGTCAGTCTCTGCCTCTACTTTAAGTTCTTTCTGTCTTTTATAAATGTTTCTTATGGAGTCTAAAACTGAGAAGCTAATTTTTTAGGGGGTGCTGAGTTTCTTGTGTTTTCCACATTTTAAATATAGTCTTTTTAATATCTGGGAGGATATTCATATGGAATTCACTTCTATGGCTACATGTTATTGGTTATAACTCTAAGTTCAGCACCCAAACATGTTTTATAATTTTTTCTTTAACACTACGACTTAAATAGTTATTAGAGAATAAATTAGATCATAAACTGAGTACATCAATGAAGTTCCAGGATCCTTAATTTAGTCATAGCGATACAAATGACATGCAACCAGATGCTGCTGTAAAGTAGTATATAAAATCAATATAAATTGAAACACAAAAATATCTTAACTGTGCATGATTTGTGTAGGATCGACTTTGATATTTGTAAAACAAAAACACATACCTTGTTCTGTATATATATTCAGGCACTTAACATACTTGTGGATTTAAAAATTGTGTAGCCAACACAACTGCCCCAGTGGCTAACTTGGGACACATAGAATTAGCTATTTATGTTCTTGTTATGAGGGGCAAGTCACTAACAGCACCTGTAATTAACCACCTGCTCAGCTAATTACAGAATCACAGATTAGATATTCTGGAAAGCAATCCACTTTCCACATTTCAGATTAAAGACACAGATTTACATAATAGGAGAACATTTATCCCACTAATGGTTTCTAATAGATTCATACTCAATTTGCATTAAGAACAGTCACATTTGGGACCTGAATTTAAACACTATATTTTCAAGACTTTCCCCGGGATGCTGTGAAAGCTACAAGAAGCAAGGGCTCCACAAGAGAAATCCATTTTGAAGGGATAATTATGAAATAATGCATGAATTTTTAAAACATAAAAAATCAGATTTAGAGCTTGAAAGAAATAAGACTATTCTTTCCTCACTCCAAAATATTTTTATTTAAAAAAAAGAAATAAAATTCACTAGTGATCTTTGGTTGGGTCTTTTTGGATAATATAACCAAACAACCAAACCATTCATGATATCAGAAATGTATGGACAGGGGTTCCTAGATAGGATTGTAAGAAGGAGATTAATTTCACTCATTCATTCCTTTTTTTCACTCAACAAACATTTAATAAGCAGCTACTTTGTGCCAGCCACTGTTTTAGGTGTTGCAGTGAATAAAAGAGATACAAATCCCTTCCCTAATGGGGCTTGCATGGGGGCAGGGGGAGGTAATAAGTGGGATAAATAAATGAAATAGACAGTATTTGTACAGTAAATGCTAGGTAGAATAAAGTGGGAGAAGGAAGATAGATTCAGGTTGGGGACAGGTGTATTTCATAAGAGTGACCAGAGAATGCCTCACTGAGAAGGTGACACTTGAATTGAAGGTCGTATTGAAGATGTAGGTTTCCACTTTGGGTGAATAGTCTGGGAGGAACTTTGTTAGCTGATATGGGAAAGGAAACAAAATACAGGCTGTGGAAGTTTCAAAATTGAGACATTAAAAAATTGGGGCATCTTAGTTATATCAAGTCTAAGTACTTCATTGTAAGACGAGACAAACAAGGCACATAGTGCTTGAGATTTGCCCACATGTGGCAAGTAAGAAGCAGCGTTGGAGCTAGAAGCTAAATCCTAACGCAATCACATATGCTGTTTCAAAAGGTCACAGGCATGGCTCGGGAAGGAATGCGTCTTAGCCTCAAGGAGACCAGAAATTGGTATTGATGAGTTTAGAATCAGCGACCCTAACATTAACAATCATTAACAAAATGTTGGGGGAAAATGAAATCCTCTAACATTATGCTTTGATCTAATTTTGGCACATATTTCATTTATTGAATATTTTTAATTAGGGAGCATGTTCCATGAGAAAGATGTCAAGTGGCTAAATTGATCTCTTCCTACACTATCTTTACAGGGGTTAATTTAGAATGATCTCAAAACCTGGTTTGGGGACCTACAATGGTCCTCTGTGATTTGCATAATCAAAGTGCATCTGTCTTTTGTCTATAATTGTATATGAGTGTATGTGCATAGGCAGAGCTTCATGAGAAAGTGCTCTCTGGCCATTTAGTTTCATTGGTGAAGGCTTGAAGCTAATTAAGTTGAGAGTGTGAGCTCTTCCCTACGTGGGCTTGTACCTTGGCCCCGGTACAGCTGCAGAATACATCCCAAACCCTGACCAGCTGTCTTGAAAATTCATGCCCTTGGTTATAAGAAGAACAGAGCCACACAAGTCAATCACTGCTGATGGAAAACAATTGCTCAGAGCACACACCATACTGGTGGTTGGTTAGCAGCATCCTCTTAATACAGGCAATCCACTGATTAGCCTTGAGTTGGAGTAATGCTGGTTACTTCCCTGGCACATGACAACAAAGGCAGCTGAACAGTCATTTTGTCTCTCAGTGTGAATGTCTCCTCATGTCTGTGGGGGCCTCTGCTGAGAGCTCCTCTCTCAGTGGGTCTCTTTGAGTGGGAGTATGTACATAGTCTAATCTCGGATGTGATCAAATAAGATTGCTTTTAATTTTGGTTTGTTTGTTTTTTTCTGTGCTCTTCTTGAAAGGTTGAGTCCAGCAACATTTCTCATGAACTGTGGTAGTATTTACGCTAATCTTATATATCAGGTATTAGAGGCTTTTGGATTCAAAATATAAACTTGATGATATAATATTGCTAATACGTTGCTATTAAGCTTAGAGTCTTTCCACATTTTCCAAGATGCTATGTTTGCATCTAAGATGCTAAAAGGCCAAAATGATGTTTTGAAAAGATCAGTTTCTAAAACAGCATATTTGATGAGTTATCATCTAGGCTACCATGCAGGAGACAGTATGTAATACAGGCAGGAATATCGACTCTAATTCTAGTTTATGCTATGTTGTTAAACAATTAGGCTACCTTGAAGTAGGAGCATTTCACCTCTACAGGTCTCAATTTAATAATTGCTTTAGATAAAATGATCTCTAAATTTCCTTCAAAACATAAAAAAAATTCTAACTTATTCACTTTATATTGCAACACTTATGTACACATATGGTAGT
Organism: Varecia variegata; assembly: GCA_028533085.1. Lineage (NCBI taxonomy): Eukaryota > Metazoa > Chordata > Mammalia > Primates > Lemuridae > Varecia > Varecia variegata. The sequence continues at coordinate 71,040,140 of CM052441.1, forward strand.
AACATTCATTGGGTGTTGGGCAGGCGGGAGGGGAGAGGCAGGGATGGGCATATTCACACCTAATGGGTGCGGTGCGCACCGTCTGGGGACGACATCTTGTAGCTCTGACTGGGGTGGGGCAAAGGCAGTATATCCTAAACATTTGTACCCCTGTACTATTCTGAAATAATATATATATATATAATAAAATAAAAAAACTGAAGAATAAAAGAAGAAAGTCAAAGTGAAAATATATATTTGCAGTGAGGATAAACTGGTTGTAGTTAAGACAATGGGTGTTGGTCCCAGACAGATCTATGTTCTAAGATCATTTTCCACTCTCTAGCTGGGTAAGCTTGTGCAATTTGCATATCTTTAAAAACCTATCTCCTCACATGCAAAACAAGGATGGAAATCCATAAATAGTACTTGGGAGGATTAATTTAGGAAACATATAAAATACTTAGGTGAATGGCACATAATAGTAAAATACGGTAGCTACTGTTTTCTCCTTCACCCATTCCTACATAGAATTTATAAGTAATTCCATTATGTCAATCATATAAAAATAAAAAAAAATTATTCACATAAAATGCACCTTTATCCAATGGATGTCCGTCATACTTGGAGGAACAATGAAGACACACCCACAATAAAATCTCACACTGAGTAAAGAATGCCTGAAATTCCTGCATTAGCAGTTACTTTTTTACTAATAGGGCACTGAAGAACCAGCCCTAATACTGGTGAGTCACACAGGCATTTATTTGCATTTGAGTGCCTGAGGGGACAAGTCCTTGTGGGGACTACTGCCAGGATAGATGTGTGTTGACAGCGAGAAAGGTAAATGGCTGAGCAGAGGTGAGCAGCATGGAGCCAGCTAGAAAGGCAAATCCTGGGGAAGCCCCGACAGTCAGGTGCAACCAGGTATCTGGTATGGGGAAGTGCTAAGGTAAAGGGGCCCGAAAAGGGATTGAACAACTGCAAAAATACCAGGGTCACTGTATGCTGAGTGGCAGGACTCGGTACGACCCCTGCCTTTATAACTGCACATAGACATGAACAACAGTTATCTCATGTTGAGTAATTTTTCTCAGTATTGCTCAGTTTTCAAACAGAAATTCTTGAGCTTAGAGTAAACTCAGAAACCAAGATCTGCTTACTCTGAATACAGCCATGCACTAGTTAATTTTAAAAGTCAAATAATACTTTCCTCTGGAGTCTCCTGACGGGCATAAAGCAATTTTTCTCACATTAACATTTTTCCTCTTATAACCCTTGCTTTCCTTAGTCATTTGAATTATGATGCGGATTTTTTTATACAGCCCTCCATTTTCATATTAATGGAGCTTTACAATGAAATATTCTTATTTCTCATTATAATTCATTAATTTAGCATTTTATAAACTTAATATTGTAAATCTCATTAATTTGGAATTCAGGGAAGAAAAAAATAGCGTCTCCAATAAAAAAGCGTTCATTGTATCTGAGAACTTATTTTAACCACTGAAGAACCTGACACTAAGCCAGCCTCCTTCCCCAAGAAAAGAACTTATGAGAAAGCCAAATGACTTGTCCATGGGTGTGTGGAGTATGGGGGTTAATAAGGTTTGTTTTAAGTCTCACTTTTCTTTTGGCACATTTATACGGTGAACACTTGAACGCTGGCTGTCACGGAGTAAGTTTATCAGTCACCTGTTGTGACAGAAGGATGGTACCACATCAGAATCATTACATAGCTATGCTTGAGCCACAGAACAACTCTGGGAACTGGCAGCTGAATAATATGCGCTGGTAACACTAAAGACCTTGAAACAGTTAACCACAAACTGCCTGTAGCTAGTGTTTTCCTATGATGACATCTTTCCTGATGCGGGGACAATATTGCTGAATAAAGTCTATGTGACAGAGACTGCCAGCTATTCTCCAAAAAGTGTTCTTCTTTTTCTTCCTGGGAACACAATATATTCCAGGCTTCTTCCTTGAAGTTAAGTATGGTCACGTGATGCAGTTTTAGACGACAGAATGTATATGGAAGAGATGGACACCATTTCTAGGCCTGGGTCTTTAAAACCTTCCATACTTGTTCTTTCATGTTATTCTCTACTTTCTGTTGCCTGGAATGGACCTGACCCCAGAGCAACCTGTGAAGACATGTTAAAGGTGCCAACATATTCATCAACCTCATTGCATAACGGCAGTGTGGAGGAAGGCCACTCTGCCCACCTCTTCACCTATTTCTTCCGTTACCTTGAGGAAGAGAAAGATATCTATTGTGTTGAGCCATTGCACATCAAGGGGCTATTTCTTAACGCAGTCAGCACACTGTAACTGCTATAGTGAATGCTATAGTTTCAGAAACTGCTCTTCTAAGCCACTGATTTATTTTGTGTGTCTGTGTGTGTGTGTGTGTGTTTGTTTGTTTTTCATTCACCACAGCATAAGCTAATCCATCCAACTAACCACAGGAAATGTATTTTCATAGATTTACTTTGCCATTTTGTGAATTGATGAGGTATTTAGCAAAGGATAAAATACATTATTTAAATGTAACCCAATGGGCAAAGGGTAGCATAGTTGTTTTGAGAGGAAAACAAGTCTGCATAGAGGCAAGGGGAAAGGACTTTAGACAGTTACAAACTTTTGCATTGAGATTCCACATCGACACTCAAAGAATGCCAGAGTTACAAGAAACCACACTGTTCATCTATTTTAACTTCATATTTGAGTCTCAAAAAGCCCTTAAAACAAAAGAAACACTACTACATCCGTGGGTGGGAGAGAAGACAGATATTTTCTATTGGAAAAAGGTATTATTTTTCAAAAGAGGGAAACTAGCAGGGAAGGATTGAAATCTGTTCTCTATTCAATGAAATCACTGGCCCTATAGAAGACACTATCTGTTCATTGTAGATAATGTGTTTATACAACCAGAAAGTGCCCCCAAAAGCTGGGCATTATTCAAAGTAGAAAGATAAATATTCGTTAGATACACATGTCACCAAAATAAGCTGTTACTGGAAGTTCTGGGATCTAAATATAGTTCTGGCTACTAAAGGAAATGAAGAAATTTCAAAGAAGAGGAACTAAAATGATTGAAGGAAAAAGACTAAAGACTGAAGAAAATGTGAATTCTTCATTTTGAAGAAGAAGGAAAAAAAAGATGGTAGGTAGAGAATAACCAAGAGGAAAACAATCATAAAAGGAATTTTTACAAGAAAATGGATCTGTTTGTGTAATTCCAAATTTACAGACATATAGAAGTAGACAAAGAGTTTAATATTAAATACAATAAACTCATTAATTTTCAATATAGTA
>CM052441.1:71043936-71065458 GCA_028533085.1 Varecia variegata
AAAATGACACTTATTTTTTAAAAAATGTGCATTAAAAATCTATAGAAAGTCAACTTTCTATGACTTACTGTATTCTGTGGAGATAAGCCTCTTCAAACTCTTTTGAAACATAGCCATCTAGCTTGTATTTCCTTTCATCCACATGCTTATATATGATCTTAAAATTGTTCTTCAATTATTTTAGGTACATATATATGTGTGCCCCCTGAGTTAGAGAACCTTATTAAGTTCATGAGGGCAGAAACTGTCCTTTTGGTTTCCTTGCATCCTCCTATCCTCTTTCCAAACTGCCTAGTTTTTACTACTGGACTAAGAAACGAGATAAGAATCATTTGTACCATGTGACACACAAAGGGCTTGGAGATTACAGAGAAGTAAAAGCTATGGTCCCCAATCTCAAGTACGTTCTCACAGATCAATTGGCAAAATAATACATGGAAAGTCAGCTGATACAACAACATAGTGTGCCCTGTCTGGTATAAACTATCAGTGTTCTAAAAGATACAGGAAGTTATAGTGATGAGTAAAAGTTTTCAGGAGAAAATGTGACTTATCCTGAACCCTCAGTGAAAGGTACACATTGAATTTATAGAGGAGAGTAGAGCCCATAAATGGTAACAGAAAAGGAAGGGAGAATGGTGTAGATGGTTTGTACACAGTGTTTATTTAAAGCATATTCAAGAATGAGAATTTTCAAATAGTCCTATTTAAATCCTTATGCTTCAACTGTGAAGACATACATAGAAATTGTGCTCATTGAGATTACATTTTATGGCCTGGTATTCAAACGTAAGACTACTTTCTTCACTACTGTTTGGTGCTAGACATAATGAGAATTTTCAGTGTTATCTCTGCATCCTGTTTTGGTTAAAGATAAATCCCAATATTAGAGTTCAGGACTCTACTATTTGACCTCCATGATAATTCTATGATTCTTAATTAAATGTTTCATGCTGAAAGGGTATTGAGTTAAATACTATTTTTATTTTTCTAATTTGGAGCTAACTTATATCAGATTTTAATCTTGAAATAATTAATGGCCATCTTCCAACACTGGAAATTAATGGCTTCTTTTCAAGATATCATTCTGTTTTAATGGTTCTTAATTTTCATCTGGAGATTCTATTTTCATAAAAAAAAGTAATTGAAATTTGGGTAAAAATTAGCAAAAACCCTATGACCTATATCATTTAATAGTGAACATCAAATAAAAACAATTTTAGATAAAGACTCAGAGAGGTCTCCAGTAGGATTTGCTAGGTGGAAGAACTAGTAAAGGATAGTTCTCAAGCCATAAAAAATTTGACACAATAAAAAGGAATTAAATGTAGAAAGAAACGATGAGCAAAGACTTTGCTAATCATATGCAGGTAAAATTTAACAAGCACAGACTTAAAAATGAAAACAGCCATGACTAAATTTGGGAAGTATTATACAAGGTAGAGACAAAAGTCTGGAAAACAATAATGAGTAAGTCAGGAGGGTGTGACGACAGGAGTTAAAGAGCTACAAGTCTTTGTAAAACTTAATAATAATGGGTAACAACTTAAAAAAAGAAATAGAACACATAACTTCTAAAACAAGAGATGTGAAAAAACAGAGTACGATGCGCACCGTCTGGGGGATGGACATGCTTGAAGCTCTGACTCCGGGCGGGCAAGGGCAATATACATAACCTAAACTTTTGTACCCCCATAATATGCTGAAATAGAAAAAAAAGTCTTAAATAATCCAAAATAAAGAAAAAGAGGGAGAAAGAAAAAGCCCAGAGAAGAAAATGCCTTCCAAATCTACTTTACTCCATTCAGAATAGTACACCTTTCTCTCTTGGAAGGATACTTGTGTCAGTGAAGGATAAGGGCATGTGGGCAGACGAATAATGATGTCGGGGAAAATGAGTTCTGAATTGGGCAAACTAAGGTAGCCAAGACAAGGTATGATGGGAATGAAATAGGGCTGCTATCATCTGAATACTTATGTCACCCAAAATGTATATGTTAAAATCCTAAGCCCCAATGGGATAGTTTTTAGGAAGTGGCATTGTGGGAGGTGACTAGTTCATGAGGGTAGAGCCCTTGTGATTGGGATTAGTGCCCTTATAAAAGAAGCCCAAGTGAGCTCCTTCTCCCACCATTCCACCATGTTAGACAGAGCAAAAAGGTACCATCCGTGAATTAGGAAACAAGACCTCACTAGTCACCTAATCTGTTGGCTCTTCGATCTTGGACTTCCCAGCTTCCAGAAATGAGAAATAAATTTCTGTTGTTAATAAGCCACACAGCCTATGGTATTTCATTATAGCAGCCTGAATGGACGAAAACAAGGGATTTATCACCATCTCTGTAACCAACCAAACTATAAGAGCTAGTTACAAATAATTAGAGGAGACTATTTGCTGGAAAGGGAAAACTGGTAATGAGGCAGAGCCTAGGAAAGGTATTCCAGGAGGGGTTTGATAGTGCATTTCTGCACCAAAAAAAAAAAAAAAAAAATCCTTAGAATACATTTATTTTTCTATTTTGTGCAATATAAGTGAATAGTAGAAGTCCACCAACAGATATGCATCTGACCTGAACTAGTGTCTGATGTTGATGCACATGAGACCAATATTGGTAGGCTGAGATTACATAAGGTGAGTATAACTTGGGAAGCAATAATCTATCAGTAATTTTGAAGCAATTTAAAGGATAAAAATTATATTTTATGTTTTCAATTTGTGATACTTTTCCCAACCCAACAATGTTTTCTAGAGACTTTTCTATTTAATATCTTCTTTTAATGTTACCATTTTTTTTCAAGCTCTTTTTAACTCCTTTCTCCTTGTTCGTCACTAAATCCTTCACTTGAGCTAATTTTCTTTTTCATTGTTTCTTAGTCCCTATTCTTTCTTTGAGGCTACCTCCAACTTCCTTATTCTATCTCTTCCTCTTTCACTTTTCTGTTTTCACCTCATTTGCAACATTTGCAATTTTAACAATCTCCAGTAGGTTCCACAGGAACTCCTTTAATTCCCTACACATGATCTGAATTCCCATCCTCCACTAGTAAACAGACAGCATAAGGCAGGATTTAAGAGTTGTCTGTGCTCAAACTTTTGCTACTTACACCCTAGTTGTGTGGTTTGGCCGAGCTACTCACTTTCTGCATTTCAAATGAACTCATCTGTAAAATGAAGATAATAGGTAATTCCTACCTTATCTACCTCATAAAGGTGTGAAGGTTAACATAGAGGGTTAAAATATGGTTCTCTGGTCATAAAGAATTTATAATCTAGTGGTATTTCAGAAAAGTAAATCACTACCCTACGAAAGGCTTGCTGAAACAAGCACCACATGGAGAAAGAATTCATAACTTGAGAAGAATTTGGTTTATCAGTCGTATGAAGACTTAGATGAAACCCAACTGACAGAGCGCTAATTCAGCAACCCCAAGTGGAAAAATATATCAAGTTGGTCCTTATATTCCTTATCAGGGTCAGGTATTATAAAGCTATAAGAAACATTGGAATTCTAATGAATGTGAAATTGGGATATGAAGGTCCCTAAACTGGAATAACAAAGTTCCTTGAAGATGGTCTGAAAATAAACAATTTAAACAGTGCCAAACTTACACTTAGAAAAAACAGTCTGAGGGGAAAGTAGCACCATTCCATTTACATTTTTATTGTGTAGTTTGTTGAGAAAGTACTAAAAATAGATTGCTTGGCTTCAAGGCTGGGTCAATGATTCCTGGAGTTGTTTTTTTTTTCTTTTCCTTTGGGGGTGGGGTGAGTTTAAATATACTATATGATTCGTTAAATGGCAGAAAAAGATTTCAGAAGAAATTCTATGTTTATAGTTACTATATATTAAAGGCAGAGAAGGAACATTTTAAATTACCGATATCATTCCTGCAGAATAAATAATTGTCTTCAAATCATGGCCCACAGGACCCCCTAACAGGTCTCTTCACTTAAACTGAGGCTTAATATTTTCATAAATGACTCCAAACTTTTGTCATTTTGTCTCTGAGGAATTAAATCTTTAAGTAAAATTGATGTGCCAAAGATATAGAAATACATTTGACTTTCAAATAAAGGGATAGGTCTTAGATACTCTTTCTTATGAATAGACCAGTGACAGTGAACATAGGAGGACATGTCCCAGATACTGATCATAAGCATAGATACCTCATAGTCACCTTGCAACTTTCCTTGATTGGCCACAGCCTACCTACAATTTCCCACTGGAAAGTAACTGGGTTTTTTTTTTAATTGAGAATTTGTCCATATGTGAACATGTTATACTGACTCTTCCCATTTGATTTCTTTTCTCTCTAGGGAGACAGCTCTAGTGTCTCTTTGGAGGGTAGCTATGAAGGAGACCTTTAAAAGCAAGTGTGTCTAAATGCCACGTCAGAAAAACACCTATTATCTTGGCTGTAGCGTTGCCCTGTGAGCCCTATCTCATACAAATTCCCAGTCTACTGAAGCACTCATGTAGCAAAGTTTTAACATTTACAATTGTGAAAAGCTGATTCCTGTCCAAGGTGTCAATATCAAGAATTTTTCAAAAAAGAAATCACATCTAAATAAGAGGTTGATCTGTTCTGAAATAAACCTAGCTTTTTGTAGTGCAGAGAAAGAAAGGAAGGAAGGTTAAGAGGTTTGTTTTTTCTTTAATACTAACCATAATTCAGCTATATTTTGTACATCAAATTGAATATACTTTGAGTGGTTGATATTATATCCTAAATTTTTTTTTTTTTTTTTTTTGAGACAGAGTCTTGCTTTGTTGCCCGGGCAAGAGTGAGTGCCGTGGCGTCTGCCTAGCTCACAGCAACCTCAAACTCCTGGGCTTAAGCGATCCTACTGCCTCAGCCTCCCAAGTAGCTTGGACTACAGGCATGCGCCACCATGCCTGGCTAATTTTTTTTATGTGTGTGTGTGTATATATATATATATATATATATATATATATTTTAGTTGGCCAGATAATTTCTTTCTATTTTTTTAGTAGAGACGGGGTCTCACTCTTGCTCAGGCTGGTCTCGAACTCCTGACCTTGAGCGATCCACCTGCCTCGGCCTCCCAGAGTGCTAGGATTATAGGCGTGAGCCACCGCGCCCAGGCTATATCCTAATTTTTATAACAGAAAATTAAGACACAGAAAGGCCAAATGATAGATATGTCCCTAGTCACTCATTTATTAAATATAAACTAGATTTAAAGCTAAATTTGTAGTTTCAAATTTAGAGAAATAGCCAGACCACAATACTCTCATTTGGTCATTAACGAACGGATTGGTTTGACTGGTTGCATGTACTTCAAGACACTGGGGGAAATTTTCCAATCTGACAGACTCCACTCATGTTCAAGAATGTGAAACCAGGAAACCACAGATAAGTGACTTAAATTTATATCAGCCTCCATTTTCTTTAAGATAAAGAAGAAAAAAACTATTGAAGAAGGTCTCTATTTAGGAGTAGGTATCGGTATGCAATTTCTAAAGCAAAGCATTCATTATATGGTTAAAAAATAACTTTTTTGGGCCAGGCATGGTGGCTCACGCCTGTAATCCTAGCACTCTGGGAGGCCGAGGTGGGAGAATCCCTCAAGGCCAGGAGTTTGAGACCAGCCTGAGCAAGAGCGAGACCCCGTCTCTACTAAAAATAGAAAGAAATTATATGGACAACTAAAAATATATACAGAAAAAATTAGCCAGGCATGGTGGCGCATGCCTGTAGTCCCAGGTACTCGGGAGGCTGAGGCAGGAAGATTGCTTGAGCCCAGGAGTTTGAGGTTGCTGTGAGCTAGGCTGACACTATGGCACTCTAGCCTGGGCAACAGAGTGAGACTCTGTCTCAAAATAAATAAATAAAAAATAAAAATAGCTTTTTTATCTGAAGATTTTTAAAGCAACATAGCCATCAAGGCTTGAATATAATTACAAAAGAGGTAATTACTATCTGTAGAACAAAAACCAAAAGACAAATTTCTATGGCAGACTTAGACATTATCTGATATTAGGGCTTCAAACCTCAAAAACAATTTTGTGTAGTTTATGGGTCAGATTGACCTGTACAGGATCAATTTTAACAGGAGTCAGAGATCAAAAATAGACTTACAAAGAGACAGAACACAGCTCAGGAACTGTCATGATAGAAACATGTAATTTTGAACCCAAAAGAGATTTGCATAGAGTGCTATGCACATCTTTTTTCATACAACAGATGGCAAAAAATCCAGTTCGAGAATTACAACTTAGAAATACCATCTTCAATGACAAACACTCAAATACAAAGGCAAGAAATATAAAGTTTTATTGTTTCAAATTCACATCAGGCAATCCATCTGCAAATACTAATCAATATGAAGATGTTAAGCAGGAAATTATTCCATAAGTATTGTGCCATCCTTTTCTCTCTAGTACTGAATCAATTAATATTTATTGATTGCCTAAAATACACTAAGGGAGAATCTGACTTGCAAGTCTAAATAAGAGTAATGATAAATACAATGTGTTTTGGTGAGCTTATAATGAATGTTTTAATGCCATTTCAGTTTTTATTACTGAGAATGGTAAGAGGAAGCTCAGTTTCTAACCTCCTTTTCACTTTTTAAAAGTATGAGGTTGATGGTTTGGGGCATATTGTGAGTGACTTTTGACCAATCAATGTGATAACTGTATTGGGGCCTTAGAAGTTTCTAGAACATCTATGAACTGCCATGACAGTGCCTAAAGTTTATATTTAGGCCCTAACCTCTAACCCAGAGAGTGACACAATTGAATATTTTATCTCTAAGTACTGAAACACAATTGCTACTTAATTAATAATAAATGAAGTATTTTTATTAGATGACAGTAAAGCACCCTACTACAATGTACATTAATCTGGGTATTAAGATCTCAAAATTATTCAGTCAACACTCAGCTATGGTTGGATGTGAAATTCCTTTACGTATTTATGTTAGAAATGCTCTTATATTTCTTTGAAAGGGCCCCAATCTCAATCAGTGATTTTCAGTGGAAAGACTAAATTCATTTAAATCTTATAAATGTATTCCAGTCCTACAGTTCTCTCAGTCACTTCTAGTTTAAACTTTGTGTCATCTGGGTAAATATACAGTCATATCTAAACATTTTCATCATCTCTCTTCTACTCAACTCTCTCTTTCTAAGCTTCCTTTCCTCCTACTCTCTTCTTTTCCTATCTGATTAAAAGCTCTCCCAAAACAGGCTGAAGAATATTCACACAAAGGTTGATGTATTATATGAACAATTTGGTAAAAATACGACAGCTTTGAGTCTGGTTTTATCCAATTATTTATTGGCCAATTCTTACCCCATCTAGCCAGACAGCATATCCAGTTTCTGGCTTTATTATGGAGCCTGTTTGGCTGTTTTTCAGAATCCAGCTAAGTGCCCCTCTGCAGTCTTCTGACTTCATGCCCTCCTGAAAAATGACCACTTTCATCCCCTTGTTTGTATGAGATTTTTGCCTCACTGGGCAACAACTTGGTGTCCAAGCTACCTCCCTTGGCCATCTCTAAATCCATAGAAAATTTGAGAATTCCGATCATACTCATTTACACTTTTCAGAAAACTGAGGGAAGGGTGATTTTTAACCTTTTCCAATTTATTTTACCAATTCCTCCTCCCTCTATAGTCTTTTCTTGGTGTTATGGAAATGGATTAAGGGGGCCTGCAGCCAGGTAAATTCTAGCCAGAAAACTGGATGCTAATCTCTCTTGTTAGTTGAAATCCTGAAATGTGAGAGGGAGATATGTCCAACACATATCCCGATGGGTGGGAACAGGGGAGACTAACTTATCTTACTTTCACTCTGCACATACTGTTCTCAAAAGTTCCTCTTCTCTCTCCAGCCTTCAACCTCACTTCCTTATACCCTTATCTTTCTGGTGGCAAACTCTAGCAAGCCAATTCTGTCTCATATTAAACTGGAGAAGGGAGTCTGGATTGAGGGGAAAAATGTTCTCTATTTAAGGAGCTGAATAATTAACCCTATTTTTCTCAGCTTGCAGATCCCCCTAGAGTAATCCAGCACATTCAGCTTAGAGTTGGAAGGGCCAAACTCTAAAGGAAGTGAAGTGTAATGGTTAATTTTAGGTGTCAACTTGACTTTGATTAAGGGATACCCAGATAGCTGGTAAAGCATTATTTCTGGGTATGTCTGTGAGGGTGTTTCTGGAAGAGATTAGCATTGGAATCAGTGAACTGAGTGAGGAAGAGACACAGTCACCCAATGTGGGCAGACATCATCCGATTGAATGAGGGCCCAGATAGAACAAAAAAGGTAGAGAAAAGGTGAATTCGCTCTCTCTCTTTCTCTCTCTCTTCTGAAGTTGGGATATCATTCTTCTCCTGCCCTTGGACATCAGAACTCCAGGTTCTTTGACTTTTAGACTCTGCAACTTGCACAGTGGCCCACCAGGTTCTCAGGCTGTTAGCCTGAGAGTTATATCACTAGCTTCCCTAGTTTTGAGGCTTTCCAACTTGGACTGAGTCAGTATACCTGTTTCCCTGGTTCTCTACCTTGCAGAGGCCTATTGTGGGACTTCTCAGCATCCATAATTGTGTGAGCCAACTCCTCTAATAAATATCCTCTCAAGTGTCTCTATCTAGCTATCTATCTATCTCCTATTGGTTCTGTCTCTCTGGAGAACCCAGATTAATACAAGAAGGAAGGAAATTTCTTGATGTTATGTGCCTCTCTGTGTTCCGAACTATTATGTTAGGTCTTAGAACACCTAGTCCACATTCAGAAACGTACCTAGTCCATATTCAGAGATAGTAACTGGGGCAAAAAACACAAGGATTACAAATTAAAAGACATGAATTGGACTCTGGTACAAATGGTGGACAAAACAAAAGTTTCTTCATCTGTTTGCTGCTTCTCCAATTCATTAAAATGCCACACAATATTCTTAAGAAGAGGAATCAAGGTCCAGGTAGAAATTTTGAGAACATGAATACAGATGGAAATTGGCTGAAAGATAAACCAAAGCAGAACAAACTGCCTTCAAAGTGAGAGGTAAAGAAGCACTACAGAACTTATCGATTAATTAATTTGAAATTAAATAAAGAATCATTGGGCTAGTCAAGTCCTTCTTTCTCTGTAGATCTTATCTTAGTCTGTTCGGGCTATTATAACAAAATACTATAGCCTGAGTAGCTTATAAACAAGAGAAATTTATTTCTTATAGTTCTGAAAGCTGGGAAGTCCAAGATCAAGGTGATGGCAAATTCTGTCTGGCCTTCTTCCTGGTACACAAATAACAACTTCTAACAGAATGGGTGAGGGATCTCTGTGGTGTCTTTTATAAAAGGGCACTAACTCTAGTCATGAAGGCTTAGCCCTCATGACTTAATCTCCTCCAAAAGGCCCTGCCCCCGCATACTATGACTTCCTGGGGTAGGATTTTAACATGTGAATTCTGGGGAAACACAAACATTCAGACCATAGTGGATGTACACAAAAGCAATTGAGTTAAAGCCTGAGAAGTCCACAAAGAAACTGCTCATCTGCCAGGAGTAGGGAGCCCTTTGTATGTACTTAGGACCTGACGAATGAATCAGAGTGAAGGCTAAGGGAACTCCGGACTTCCACAAATGATATAAAAGACACAAACAGAGAAAGGTAACACTGTCCAAGAGGGATATTAGGTTGGCAATTGTCTGGTCTGCCCTCTTGCTCTCTGCCCTTGGATCCTAGAGGAAGCCTGCCCGTTAACACCTCTGCCTGGTGATGCAGACCCTGCAGTGAGCCTTCCCATCCAACAGGAGGATCTGGAGGAGAAAAAGACTCCCACCATGCATAGGATAACCCAGTGCCAGCCGTCTATATGCTAAAAACCCACCTTCTTCATCCATTAATATGGACTAACAACTAAGCATCCCAAGGCATTTAAAGAAAATGGCAAAAATAAAAACATCAGAAAATAGAAATAGATTGGCAGACTCCAGAAGAAAGAGAAATAATTAATTTAGGGAAGAAAAGAAATTTAAATTTCTCTACTTGTTTTCCTCAGGAGATTTGATAGTATATTCCACATATAGGAAAAAGAATAAACTGCTCTATAGAAAGAATAAATCAGAAAAGGATAAATATCCTTGGAAAATGAAATTATAATTGCCTTAACCTTTTTAAAAAATCAAAAGAACTGCTCAGTAATAAACTGAAGAAGACTGAGCACTGAATGAGAGATCTGAACCATATATAACTAACATTAATTTGTTGCTGCATATAAAGTCATTTAAACTTCACAACATTCCTATAATACATTGTGATTATTATCCTTATTTTCTAGATGAAGAATCACATACACACAGAGGTTAAGTTATATGGTCACAGAGCAAGTAGGTTGTCAGACACACAATTCTAACTCTGGCAGTCTGAAGTGTAGAAAAAGATAAAATGTGGAAATTATAAAAGTTAAGAGACATGGAAAGATACAGAAAGTTCATCAATTCATGTAATAGGAATGTTAGAAAGTATGAGATAATGAAAAAGAAAAAAAATAAACAATGAAATTTTCACTGGGATGAAGAAAGATTAGAATCTTTATCTACACGAGAACAACTTTTGGAGAAAACAAAAAGATATTCACCTGAACAACCCCTCTATGTAAAATGTAAAGATAATGAGAAATGCCAAACATTACAAGAGAGTTGAAAATGTCACCTACAAAAGAACAACATTCACAGTCACACGCAATGCTGCATGATTGGGGTCACTGTTGCCTCCAAAGTTTATAGGGAAGATAATTTAATCCTGAAAGTTTATTTCCGGTAAAATTTCAATCAAGTGAAAATGTAAAAGGAAGAGAATTTTGTAGTGAAAACAGATTATGTAAGCCCTCTATCCAAAACCCTCTAGTGGTTCACATTAATATTTTACTCTAAATAATGGCAAAATCCCACAAGGCTCTCTATATTTTGTGTCTTGTTGTCCTCATCTCTTAAATCTCTGTCATTCCTCTGTAGCCACACTTACCACCTTGCTGCTCCTAGAAAAGGCCAGATGTGCTACAACTCCACGCCAGTGAAGTGTCTCTTTGAAGAACTCTCTTCCCCAAATATAGCTCACTTGCTTACTCCCATGAGGTCTACACTCAAATGTCACTTTCTCAGTGATTTTTTTCTCTCTAGGCATTCTATGGAAAATTGCCTTCCCCTTATTTCCCTATCATTAATATCCTTCTCCCCTGCTTTATCTTTCTCCATAGCACATGCAGCTCATTACACAATCTACTGATCTTGTTTATTGTCTGCCTTCATCCACTGGAATATAATTTACAGGAGAGTGGGGATGCTTGTCTATTTAGTTCACTCTTACAAGCCCAGCATCTAGAATTGTGCCAGGCTCATAGTAGGTGCTCAGCATGTATTTACTGAATAAATGCTGAACAATGTACAAGCATATTTTTAGAAAATTTCAAAGGCATGAAGCAAAAGTTCTCTCCTTCAAATTTTGAAGGCAGATGAAGAATGACTAAGTTGTGCTTATAGGAAACAAATTCTATTTTATTTCTTCTAACTTTGTTATTTAGTCCTATATATATTACCTTCATTCTCTACTGAATGCATAAAAATACAAAATGGCAGTTAATTTGTAATTTCCCAGATCAGTGATGTTAGTCCATAGTCTGCAAATTTATTCATTTCTATGTAGACCATAATAGCTCCTCAATCAAAAACCTAGAATAATGAAGATAAGCCTGACTAACTATTAGCTGACAGTTTTGTCTGAAAATCAGTATGGCAGAACCAAGCTGGTTTCAAACACATATTTTTGCTAAAACATCGCCAAGGGGTAGCTTTGTTAGTGACCTGAAAAAACTTATGCCACACATCAAGTCCTTTAAACCTTAAAACATTGCTTTGCCAATCACATGGACCTGGTTTCAGCAAATAGCTTGAATATCTTTTCTTGTAAAAATAAATGAGGGAATAATGAGTTTTCCTGGAGAAATGATTCCAAGGCTGCATCTACCTTTATTTTTAACATATATGCAGCTTCTTTAAAACTCATGGACATTATATTCTACTTTGTGAAGTAAGAACAACAAACCTAGAAATTGAAAACCAAATTTAAACAGATGTAAAAAGATAACTGCATAAACTTGGAGAAACAAATTGATATAAAACAGTTTTTTTTTCTATTTGGTAGTAAGAATACACGTTTCTCTTTCTATATGCAATTGAGGTGATGAAATTATTAAATTCAAATAGGCACTCTTACTGAATCACACAGGTAGCAGCATTAATCTGCTTTTGGACAGGCAGTCACCTTTATTACCTATGTTTTAAGGGTCTAGCAAAACTTCACCCAAAACTCTGATTTTCCATGTAATTAATTCTTGAAAGCAAGAGAATTTTAGTGAAAACAAGAGGTAAATTGTGTTGTACCATTCCCATTCCCAGCCTGCTATCTTCCATCCCCAATACTTAGAAGGTACTTAATTTGCACAGGGTTGTTAACCTACATCGTTTGATCTGACTCCTCATGTCAATCTGGTGACATAGGTAAAATTACTAGTCACTCTTTAGAGATATAGTTGTTAAGGCTCAGGTAGAGGAACCAACTTTGCCCAAGTTAGTCAGGATTTGAATCCAGGTCTTCTAACTCCAAACTCATGATGTTCACATTCTGAAACACTTGCCCCAGCCTTTATGGCCTTTATACCTTGGAGATGATACACAGTCTTTCTCAAACTTTAGTGTGCACCAGAATGACCTGGAGGGCTGGTTAAAGCACTGACTGGTGTGCTCCATGGCCAGAATTCCTGATTGAGTAGCTCTAGGATGGAGCCCAAGAGTGTGCATTTCTAACAAGTTCCTAGTTGATACTGATGCTGCTGATCTAGTGACCACACTTTGAGAAGCAATGCAATATACAGACACATGTCCTCCAGCTTTTAACAAAATGATGCAGAACTCCCATTCCTACTCCACGAACCTGCTCCCCTTGTAATTTTTTCCATCTCACTTAATGGCAACTCCATTCTTCCAGTAGCTCAGGCCAAAGTTTTTGAAGTCATTCTTGAATCTCCCACTTCCTCTATACTCTAAATCTAATTTTTCAAACTATCTCCAAAATCTGACCATTTCTCACTATCCCTACTGCTACCATCTTGATAGGGACACCATCATCTCTCACCTGGCTCACTGCAATAATAGATTCTCATCTGACCTCTCTATTTCTACTCTTAATACAGACTGTTGGCAACACACTAGTTATTGTGAATGTAAGTTTATATCGCTCCTCTTCTCAAAACTCTAAAGTGACTACTCATTTCCTCAGAGCCAATTATTGAGTCCTTGTCATAGCCTATAAGGCCCTCTATGATGTGGCTTTTTGAGCTTTCCATGCTTATTTCTTTTTTTTTTCTTTAATTTCAGCATATTATGGGGGTATAAAAGTTTAGGTTACATATATTGCCCTCCCCCCGCCACCGCCACGCATGCTTACTTCTTGATAAGTCTTCTCTTAGCTCACTGCACTCAAGCCATACCACCCCTCTTGCCCTTAGAGCTGTTCCTTCTATCTGGAATGCTCTTCCTCCAGGTGATCACAAAAATAAACTTTCTTGTTTCCTTCAAGTCTTTGATCAAGTCGCCCTTCTCAACGCGGGCTATGCTAACCATATCCCACCTCAATTTCCACCACATCACTTTGCTCTACTTTTTATTATTTGAAAGCACTTATCTTCTATAACGTAATTTGCTTATTGATTATGTTTCTTATTTATTATCTATCTACCTATATTAGAATATATGCTCCAAGAGGACAGTAATATTTGTCTGTGTTACTCACTGATGTATTCCAAACCCCTACTATGTGCCTCACACATAGTGGGCAAAAATAAATATTTGCTGAATGAGTGAATAATTCTTCCTATTCATCTAACTTTTCATCATAGGTTGACAAATTCCATGCTAATGATCTGCTCTTAGAATCAGCCATTCATCAATATTCTCTCCGAAATAACTTTGTCTCAGCTAGACATGGAAGATACAATTAACAATAATTTCTTCTATGTAAATCAGAATTTTCTATGCTAGTGATTAACTGACAGATGGGTACTTATATGGTGGCATGTGGACTCAAAAATACTACGAATAACAAATGCCAGCTTTGAGAAATCTGTAATGTAAGGTACCAGTATATGTTCCTTACAATAGCAGCTCTAATTCTTTTTGAGTGGAATAAAATGTGACTAAAATTACAACTTAATTCATATTCTTTTAGGCTATATGTATCATATTCTCTTCAGTTTAAGAGAAAAACAGTATTTAGAATATTGTTACCAAAAAGAAATTTTATTATAGAGAGACCAAATATAAATTTGGTTATTAATTATTAAATAATCACTTTTGAAACTTTATACAATAAATTTACTTAAAATAAGTCTACATACTAAGACAAAGGGGCATTTTTTTTATAAAGCAGTGAACTTTTTATGTGTTTCTGGTATAGATCTGATGCTGAGAACATCTGGGCTATGCTCTGACTCCCTTAACATCTAATCTCTTGTGACACCCTCTACTACAGAGGTTAGGAATTTAAAATGTGCTACATCCCACAGACCTTTGCAACTAAGCTTCTGAATGTGACTTAGGCTTCACCAATCCTATGCATTTACTTGAAACCTGAATTTAGAACTGAGGTAAACGAGGAGAGAAAATGGGTGCCAGGCATGCATTTTGTGGGTACAGATGGTACCTGAGTCTTTACTCTGGTAGTCTGCGACTTTATCTCTTACAAGGAATATCAGTTCCCCCTGTGGCTGGCCAAGTTTTGTGTTGACGCTTTGAGAGTCTCTTCTCTAAGTCCAGCCCAGCTGCCTCACTAAGCCATTTAATACCACATATTACACTTTCTAGAGTGGATTGTTTCTTGGCATTTTGACTGTGACCACTATAGAATCCCAGGACTGGTACTCAGTCATCACTGCATGACTTAGAAGCAGCAGCTTCTGGTCTCCAAGAAGGAATACTATACCAGATATTCTATATTTGGAAGGATCTTAACGCTCATTTAGTTCAACCACCTCGTTTTACAGGTGATGAAACTGGGAGGCGGCTATTTTTTCAATTTGATTGATGATACAATCATACCTAGACTCCAAGAGCCCCTGATTATTTATACACAGTAGCTCTTATATCAGGTAGATTTGGGCCTAAAAGTATTAATTATGCTGTTATCTTTGTGGTAGAAAAGACAGAAAACCAGGGAAGGAAAACTTGGATGTTGCAATCAGACAATGCTGTTATCCTCACATATTTCAAGACAATAATTCTAGAAATGAACGATGCAGCCTTACACTGTGGATATTGGCAATTCATAAGGAGACAGTAGTGGAGAAAAAGCATATTCTTTGGAGACCACTGTATAATAAGCTCCCAAATTTAGTTTTAATCTAATTCAATAAAACGCATCATACTCAGACACATGAAGACAAGACAATAGTTAGAGGGCACTGAAAATTTGTCTTGGATTTGGAGCCTGCTGCCTCCAAGCTCAAAATAATGAAAAATTTAAAAACAAACCACACCTGATTCATCATTCTTGTTTCTGAACTTGCTGAGATAATTAAATTTTAAACTAATGTTTGCTTCTGAAATATTACCTATTGCCTACAAGAATATGGCTTACTGTAATATGGCTCTGATATTACTTATTAGGGGATAGTGATTTACAATGCACTACTATATCTTTGTTCCCCTGATTAAAGACAAAAAAGCCTGTATGCTTGATAACCTGAGAGCCACAAAAATTTCAGGAATGTATGTTGTAGTGAAATATTAATAACATACCTTACACTTTACCAGTGAATTATATACTTCAACTACCATTGAGAATGTCAATACAATGGAATTTTATGTAACCCTAACAAAACTTGAAGACCTTCTATTGACAGTGAACTATATTCATAATATAACCAATGAAAAAGCAGGGCATAAAGCATTCTATAAAGCATTAGCCCACTTTTATAACTATATTTTGCCTATATCCATAGGCAGATCCACATTACCATCCACACTAAAGGTTGTATGAATATGCACCAATATAGTGGCAGGATTACAGATATCTTTGTGATTATATTTTTTTTCTAATTTTTATCCAGAGAATATATATTATTTTTGCAATAAGGAAAAAAAAATAATAGTTGGAAGTAGAGGAAGTATCCCCAAGATTTTAACTTCTGAAGTCGGCATGGCTCAGCGGGAGGAAAGGGGCAGGTAGGAAGCAGGCTGCACGGAGGCCCACCAGCCAAGAGCCAGGCGTGCAGTGCTGAGCCCCCCTTGGCAGGCACTAATGAAGCATGCATGTCAGCCAGGCACATTAGTAAGCCCAGCATGCCCACTGTTGTAATGTGCTTTCACAAAGCTCTGCCCCAGGCAATGAGCCACCTGCCCAAGGACAATCCGTTTGTTAATAAAAGTTTTCTTTGGAAAACCATATACCTTCATCTTCCTCTAGCCGTGTCAACCTTAAAGAAGGCACGGCTGTTGTTTAATACTGTATCTTTCAGAAACTCCACCTTCTTGCCACCTGGGGCAAGAAATTGCCTTCAGTTTTTACTGAAATCAGTGGATGTAAGCATACATGATCCCTTATTTTTCCTGATCCTTCCTACAGCTTACATGAGTATTATCAAAGAACATTTTATTTTGCACAACTTTCAATCCCATCTGTGTCCTGAAAAATAACTTTCATGTCCAATCTCATAGCTGTATCCAAGTTGCAGGAAGCCTAAATATGGTTTTTCTAGTTTTAGTTTTGTGTCATTGCATAAAAGGTTTAGGAGTGAAAGCAGGTGAGTATGAGGTGTTATTTGGAAAACCACTGGGATGGTTAAGTTTATGTGTCACCTTGGCTATGTTATGATACTCAGTTGTTTGGTCAAATACTGGTCTAGACATTGCTATGAAGAAGCTTTGTAGATGTGATTAACATTTACACTCAGTTGATTTTAAGTAAAGCAGATTGCCCTCCACAACGGGGATGGGCCTCATCTCTGAACAGCTGAAGGCCTTAAACACAAAAACTGAAGTTTCCTGGTAAAGAATGAATTCTGCCTCAAAACTGCAACATGGAAATCCTGTCTGAGTTATCAGGCTGTTGGCCTGACCTACAGATTTTAGACTCAAGACTGCAACATCAACTCTTACCTGAATTCCCAACTTGATGGCCTGCTCTGAAAATTTCAGACTTAGCAGCCTCTATAATTATGCAAGCCAATTCCTTAAAACAAGTCTCTCTTTCTGCCTTTCTCTGTCTCTTTCTTTCTCTGTTTCTCTGTCTCTGTCTCTCTCTGTATCTGTGTGTGTGTGTGTGTGTGTATGTGTGTGTGTGTGTGTGTGTGTGTGTGTGTGTGTGTGTATCTACTGGTTAAATTTCTCTAGAGAACCCTGACTGATACATCCACTTTTACCTAGATGTGAGCAAGATTTTTCAAGGATTTAGAGTCAGAGAAAAGAGGAGAAAATCTTGGTCTTGTCTTGAACCATTCCATCACGTTTCCAACCCTCAGGTTTTCTATTTGTAAAATGGTGAGAATGGCACTTACCTAAAAGCTGTTGTAAGGCTTCAAAGTGAAGTGCTTCAAATAGTGCCTTGGACAGGATGAGTATTCAGAGAGTAGTGGCTTAAACAAAATTACTAAAGCCATGTCAAAATACTATTGGGATAATCCATTTTGTCCTCCCAGAATCTCATTGTTTGAGCCCTTCACTGCCCTGGGTACCAAAAATTCTGCAGGGCTTACACCCTAGTATTACCCTGGGAACACAAGAAATTAGGTAATGCAAATCTCTGTTTTAATATGCAATTGCAAGAGAGCTCCCATGCTGTATAAACTCAGCCACCCAGGCTGACTCAGGTGACATGATTAATGTCTGCCTAAATCAGACCTAAAGTAATAGTCATTCAATTATTTGATACTGCAAAACATGATTAGGAAAAGACATCGAGATAAAAATTAGACCCACTGCAGCTCACCAAAAGGCTCTGAAAAAATAACTTCGCAGAAGCAAAATAATTGACTAATAGCCTCAATCACGTAAGTTTATCCTTTCATATTTTCATGCCGGGAAATGTTTAAGAAATAATATAAATTTCTGAATGTGGGTAATATGATAATATATTTAGCCATTTAGTATAAATATCTACAATCTATTGAATGAAAATTTTATTTTCCTACTTAATTTCCTGAGA
Source organism: Varecia variegata (assembly GCA_028533085.1). NCBI lineage: Eukaryota > Metazoa > Chordata > Mammalia > Primates > Lemuridae > Varecia > Varecia variegata. The sequence goes on from CM052441.1 coordinate 71,062,162, forward strand.
ATTATAAAGGAACTGCAATTATACATTCTACTGCAGTTACTAATTATAACATTATTTTATTTTAGCTGTTTTTAAGGACTTGAGTTTCCATTAATTTGTAAAGTCACATGAAAATTAGAAAAAGTATTTCCATGGGGAGTAACTGGAGGGAAGATGTGTGTGTATATATGTATGTAAAAAACATAATTTAATTTCAAAAAAATTTTCCTGAAAGCGTTCTATTTTTATGAGATTGAATATTTCCACAGATGAAACGTCTAAGTGCATATTCCTCTGAGAAGCTGAACGAGATTTCAAAATGTTCACCATACATGAAACGGAAGACAATATCAACATTAAGAAGGTTGTTAATTTTCCTGCTTTCTTTACAAACCTCTGGTTCTATCAACAGCCTGAATATTATGTACTGAATGTTTATACTTCATCACTTTGATAAGCTTTGTATTATATAAAATAGCTAGGTTTTTAAAACTATTGTTAATTTTGAAAATAATTCTTTTTACTACTTTAATTAGAAAAAGGGAAAAGATAAGAATAAAACGGGTTTCAGGAGAAATGTTATGGATTCAATTGGATACTCACTACCAAAATAAATTCTACGACAATCGATAAAATTTTACCTCTACACAAGAAAATTTTAAACTTTTTTATAGTAAGTTCTGTTTTTCTATAGCAATTTCCTAAATATATTATGATGATTTTTTTTTTTGCTTTTTGAACAAATTTAGAGTGTCTAGGCAATCATAAATTGTTCATTACTCTTTAAGGATATTATGTTCAAAACATGGCCTTATTGAAAACTCAGCACATGGAACATTTTAATCTCTTTATGTTAAGCATAGGTGTTATTCTGGAGTTAATACCACATTCTCCAAAACACAGTAACATTTCATCTCTTCAAAAACATAAACAAAGAAGGCAATCATAGTGTCACTTCATCATTTCTATTTTTAAAGTATCTTGGCTATTAGTTAAACTCAATAATGATAATGACACCTTGAAATAGCAGAAATCTCTCATACTATTGTTTGCACATGGAATTGGTCCTTGAAATTAGACTTGCTACACTAAACCCATCAAATAGTATTTAATCTTATCCCTTTTCACTTCCACTGCATCACCAAAACAGAGTTCTGAATAGTCACTGATCTACCATCCCCAGTATAGAGAGTTGGAACAGGGGTTCTGCCATCAGACAATCTGGGATGAATTTCAACTTTCCAATTACTAGTTAAGTAAAGTTGGACAAGTCATCTAACCCCTATAAAGCTCAATTTTCTCATTTATAAAATATGGTTATAAATAAGAATTAAATAAGATAATGAATGTGAAGTCAAAGACATGTTTTCTGGTAATTGATATTACTTCTTATTATTGCAATTGTTATTATTTACTTTTATTGAGGACTAGTAGAACCACGTACCTAGGTATAAAGGGACAAAGAAAATGGGAAACAAGGGACTGGAAGAGTTAGGAATGGTAGATAATAACGATTTTACGAACATCACTGTCCCTGAGCAACTGAGTTTGGAAGCATACCCAAATAGTAGGCGACTCTGAAAGAATTTTTACATCCCTCTACAATGTACAAAAGCTACTTCTTCCTATTCTCCATTTATTTCATTAATGAACTATAGTTTCAAAAGAAGTCCAATCTTGGCTAAAATATATCAACAAACTGCCACTGTTTATTTTGTTTATACTAAGAGAAATAACAATCCCAGAATCTTATAGGCTACTACAGTGGGTAGTTTTTATTAAAATATAAATCAGATACTGTCCCCCTCTAACTGAATGCCCTTCAGTGGCTTCCCATTGCTCTAAGAACAAGCTCTTTGATGTGGACAATTAGTGTTGGTGCAGACCTGTGTGCCCAAGACAGTTCCAGCTTATGCCTGCAGTTGCTACATAATGATTAATATTGCCTCTGCCCCACCGCCTTCACTCTTAAAGTTTCTTAGCTCAGAATATAAATTAAATAGATTCAAATGAGACCCAGTGCATTCTACATCCCAATGCATGCCCATCCCTAGCACCAGTTTTTCAGATCCTTGAGGGCACTGAGCTCTTTCTTGCCTAAAGGCCTTCCAGGATTTTTCTAAATCTTTCCCTGAATGATTCTTGTCTGTCATCCAGGCCTCAGCTTGATTTTACTGTCTCAAAATTATTTTCCTGTATTCCCCAAACTAAATTTTGACCTCCACACCATTCTTGTCTCTCATAGCACCTTGTTCTTTACCATCCTAATCCTTGTCACAATTTGCCATTACACACACACACACACACACACACACACACACAGACACACACACAAAGTGAGGCATTCAGTGTTTGTCTTCCTCATTCCTACCCTGCAAGCTGGAAGAAGTTAGGTGTTCTGCACATGATGTTTGATCTATATCTTCCCCAAAGCCACTGTGTAGGCATTCTTATCCTCATTTCAGGGATGATATTTGGGAAAACCAAGAAGCTTGCCAGTTACAAATGGAGCTAATATTAGAACTCAAGTTCATGTGACTCCATGTCTCACACATTTGCCTGTACTGTGTGGATCTGATAGCTTAGGTCAACCCTTAGACACTTCACTGTATTGAATCTCAAAGTGTACAGAAATTGCAATGTGAAGAAGTGGTCTTTTGGCCAGGTTTAGCATTGATAGTCCCTCCTGAAAGGAAATGGCTTAGTCTCTGTTACCTGGATTTAAGATTCCCAGTTTTTATTATCAACTTACTCCATGATCCAGACACTTAAGACAGTTCCTTCTTCTTTGGTTGCCACATTTTAGCTTGATGATATTTTAAATATATATATATATATATATACACACACACACACACACACACACACACACACAACTATTAGTGTATTTTGTAACTACTAGTCATTCAGACACTCTTCGTTAATTTCTTACAATAAGACTGCTACAATCAAAGAAGGGATATACAAAGTAAAACTCTTTTATTCCTACCAGGCTGCATAATGTTTGCACACATTAAGCACTCAATAAATGTTTATTAAATGGATGATTTTCATGTATTCTAATGTATATTTAACATGATATATTAAAATGAAATATGTTTGTAAGTGATCTTTATATGAACATTCAGTGTACTAAAAAAGAAATGTCACTTTTAGGAAAACTGAATTTTAAAATCTCTTGTTCATATACCTAAGTAGAAACATATTTAAAGTTTTTTTCTATTTCAAAAAGGCTAATTAATAAGAAAGCATACTTACACCCTGTAATTTTCGTACAGAGGCTTCACAAAGATTAGTCATAGAGTCCATTGTTTTGCT
>CM052441.1:71065958-71081781 GCA_028533085.1 Varecia variegata
ATCCACGCGTTTACAGTTAACTCATTTTCAACAACGGCCCCAGGAAAATACACTGGGAAAAGGACAGTCTCTTCGATAAATGGTGCTGGGAAAACTGAATATCTACATGCAGAAGAACAAAATTAAAGCCTTATCTTTTGCCATGTGAAAAAATAAAATCAAAATGGAGTAGAGACTTAAATCTAAGACCTGAAACTATGAAACTAGTAGAAGAAAACATTGGGGAAAGATTTCTTGAGTAAAACCCCAAAAGCAGAGGCAAGCAAAGCAACAGTGGACAAATGGGATCACATCAAGTTAAAAATTTTCTGCACAGCAAAGGAAACAGTCAAAGAAGTGACGAGATAATCCACAGAATGGGAGAAAATATTTCCAAACTATCCATTTGACAAGGTATTCATAACCAGAATAAATAAGGAGCTCAAAAAACTCAATAGCAAAAACCCCGAATAAACCTATTAAAAATATGGAAAAGATCTGAATAAATATGCCTCAAAAGACATACAAATAACCAACAGGTATATGAAAAAATGTTCAATAACACGAATCCATAATCTCAGAGAAATGCAAATCAAAACCACAATGAGATATCATCTCATCCCAGTTAAAATGGCTTTTTTCAAAAAGACAGGTAATAATAAATGCTGGTGAGGATGTGGAGAAAGAAGAGCCCTTATACACTGTTGGTGGGAATGTAAATTTGTATTGCCACTATGGAGAACGGTATGGAGGTTCCTCAAAAAACTAAAAACAGAACTACTATATGATCCAATAATCCTTCTGATGGGTATATGTGTAAAAGAAAGGAAATTAGTATATTGAAGAGATATGTGCACCCCCATGTTTACTGCAGCATTATTCAGAATGACCAAGACATGGAATCAACTGAAGTGTCCTGCAACAGATGAATGGATAAAGGAAATGTGATACACATACATAATGGAATATTATATGGCCACGAGAATGAATAAAATCCTGTCACTTGTAACAACATGGATGAAACATTTTTAAATTTTTAGTTATTATGGATACATACTAGTTGTACATATTTATGGGGTATGTGTGAAGGATATTATGTTAAGTGAAACAAGCCAGGCACAGAAAGGCAAATATTGCATGTTCTCACTCTTATGCAAGAGCTAAAAAATTGAACTTATGGAGATAGGGAGTAGAATGATGATTACCAGAGGTTGGGGAGGGTAGTGGGAAAGGGGAAATAAAGAGGGAAAGAGGGGATAGTCAATGGGTACAAAAATACAGTTAGATAGAAGGACTAAGATCTAGTGTCAGTAAGTAGCACAATAGGAGGAGGACTATAATTAGCAATAATGTACTGTCTATTTAAAAATAAAGAGTGGAACTGGTACTGTTCCTAAAAGAAACAAATGATAAATCCTTGAGGGAATGGATATTCCAATTACCCTGATTTGATTACACATTGTATGCCTGTATCAACACATCACATGTACCCCCAAAATACATACAACTATGATATACCTGTAATAATTAAAAATAAAAAATAGAAACCACATGTACCCCATAAATATGTACAACCATTATGTATCTATAACTAAAAATTAAAAGAGCTTAAACTCATTGATAAACAATGCTTGGCTTGGCAGGAATGGGGCTGGGAGTGGGGGTGGGGGTAAAAGAACAAGAATGAACTATGAGCTGGGGCTAGAGAGCTGAAGAGATTCCTCAAAAGTCAGAAGGAGACAGAGGGAGATGGTGGCCTGAAGGGTGCTCCCTCCCATGCCTCTAGGAGAGGGCAGGAAGTAGGGGAATGGCTGCGTGGTACACCAGTGTGCCTGCATCAAATACTGAGAAGGATTTCCACGCCCAGGAAGGTAGAAGAAGCAGCAGAGGTACAGTTGCTCATCCATGGGAGCCAAAATAAAGTCAATATCAGGGGAAGTTCTCAAATGTCCTCATTAGATTCCTGGGAACGTTAGAGGCTAGGTGAGCATGAGGGAACGGGAACGGTGGGAGAAAGAGAAGGGCAGTATAATAACAATGGATGGAATTTCCAGGAAATTCAGTAGCATAAGGGTCTGGAATAAGATTAAATTAGATTCTGAGAAAAGTGAATGATGAGATTCGTGCAATCCAGAGTTTGTGGAACACAAGTTACATCCACTATGTATCTGTTCATATATTGCTTACAACCCTTAGTACTGGCTCATCTTCTATTAATACTTTACTTGAGGATCAATTCTTAGGTCATTTGATATAAACAACACTGTTAAAGCATGTTCACCTTCAAAGTTTTTCAAAACCATAAAAAATGTATATGTTGATTGTGATAGTTGCTGTCTCCCATTAATAAGAAAAAGATATCTTTTGGATGAAAATGAACACATAATGAAACAAAAAAACAGAATACACATACTTAAACTTCTTTGAAGTACACTATTAATAAATTGTTTAAATGTAATTTTTCCTAGAAATTTCCAGAAAAAAATTACCAGAAAATAAGAAGATAAAATAATAAAATATTGAATTACTGAGCAACTAGGAAAATTTTTACAGAAACAAAGATTATGTTTTCAGTGTTATTCTTTGGCTTCTTACTACAAAAGTAGATGGTTAGAAGTTTCCATGTTGCCCTTATTATATTACAGAAAAGGGCAGAATAGTCTTCAGACAATAATTGCATTATGTTTATACATTTTTATCAAAAGGTAGCAAAAAATCTCATAAAACAAACAAAAATTCCAAACAAAAATTTAACAACAAGCAGATTTTAAGCTCTGTCTTGGACCATTAACAAATTAAAATACTAAGTTTCAGTGAATCTAAGGCACAAACAAAAATTCCATCTTCATAATATGTTATTATTGAATGCCTAGCATATTAATGTATAATTTAAATATTAATGATAGCACCCATGAAAGCCTTGAGAGATAGGACCTAATTGTTAATTAGTTTGCCACAAGTTCTCCTACCTAATAATTCTTAAATACAAATGCTTCTGCCTTAATATATGTTACTTTATAATTATAAATATATTTTGCACAAACTCACTTGGTTACATACAGATGACCAAGAAAGTTTTTCTGAGTGCAGATGCCAGAGGAGCCATTCAATTGCCCTCGTTCATTACTTTCACAATTCACTGTAGGATTGAACTAAGGATGAAAGTGACAGTTAAAAATCTTTAAGATATGATAAAATATGTTTAAAAAATGGATTAAAGCCACAGATTTATCATAATTAATAAATATCCAAAGTTTCATTGCTAAATGCGACTTCTAGTTTTTCCTTAACCAATATATTAATGAAATGTGATTATTGAGACAGAAAGTTGCCATACTTTAGTTATGACATGTATAATTAAATCTATAAAATTAACTTGTTAAACATAGTCATAGAAACGGAGCTATCTAAAATAGGTTTTCTAATACCTACTTTGCTTGATGAAAATTACCTTCTCTTTATATATTAGCATGGTCTAAATTTCATTTCAGCAAATACTGTAATAATTGCATTGTTATAACTTCTTTCAACTGAACACAGCAATTTCAATACACCAGAAACTTTTGGACTCTCTTTAAAGTTCAGTATGGTTGAATGCCATATGCACATGCTGCAACAAAGTTTATGCCATCCTCCTTACAGAGGTCAGTAGATTCGTTATGTTCGTTTTTTTGAGAACATTTAAGCATCTTTAATTTCCATTTTGAGAATACCATGGAAATGAGTTCATTCCAAGTATATTTTTCCTCTTAGAATTATTGAGAAGGAAAATACAATATAACACAATGACTTTAAAAAAAAAAAACAAAAAATATGTAGGAAAGGAGCAGTAAAAGAAGGAAATAAATTACACTTTTGATTCTATGGTTTTCTGTTCGTATGGAGAAATTTGAATAATTCTAAACATAAGAATGAGCTACAGAATAAAATGAAAAGCTGCACAGTGATAATTTATTCATGAGTCTGCCCATGAAGTACATCAAGAAAAGGTTGTGACTTCCTTCAAAAGAGGTCAGTTATATCTGGACTCTCATTACAAGTCCAATCTGTTCCATAAATCAGATGTGGCACCAGGTAGACTCTTTCCTACCAAGTAATCAGTATAAAATTACTGAAGCTCTATTTTCCATTTGGGCTCCACCGTTCTACCTCTGTGGCCCTGCTGCTCACTGATCCATGCCTTAACATCATCTCACACTCGTGGTGACATGAATGCCTCGGCTCCTGGTTAGCCCAGGGAATGTGGCCTCAATCACAGTGCCAGCAACCTCTGATTCCTATAGCCATGCATTAAAACGGCAGCTTCTTAAAAGCTGAAACACACCAAAAACACCACTGGTCTTTCTTGAAAGGAGCTTTAGGTGTACATTAAAAACATTTAAAATGTACAAAAATATACATATATGAAATATTTTTGCAGGCTTATTCTAGGATACTTATCATACTGACTTATTTAACCCCTTTTTTTAATAAGACTTTTAGGAAAAGTGTCTGTCTGTTGCTTGGAATCACGTTTCCAAGTTCATTATGACAAAATGAATTGAATGTGAAGACTTCAAACTGACTATACAAATTTTGCATTTAAATGTTTTAAATATGGAAATTCTTTATATATCTATTTTACAAAATAGGAAAAGAGTGCAGAGAGCTATAAAATTTACACTTGGACAGTCTACTCTACTGTGAATGCTATATTGCCTCCTAATATATATATATATAGCCTCCTAATATATATATATATTGTCTCCTAATATATATATATTGCCTCCTAATATATATATAGCCTCCTAATATATATATATTGTCTCCTAATATATATATATATATTGCCTCCTAATATATTAGGAGTCAATATAGCATTCACACTTTAGTAGACTGTCCAGGTGTAAATTTCATAACTCTCTGCACTCATTTCCTATTGTGTAAAATGGAGACATGCTATTGTATAAGACTTTATGAGATTATGTGTGTGTATATATATATGTGTGTATGTGTATGTGTGTATGTGTATGTGTATATATATATATATAGATTTAGAACAGTGCCCCGCACATAGGACATATCATATAAATGTTTCTTGTACATTATAGTATAAAAAACAAATAGAAGTTAAAATTTATTTCTTTAATAGTCTACTTTTATAAGAAACATATAAATGGTAAGTAAAAATCCAAACAAAAACTAATTTCCAGGGTTTTCCTCAGTTCTGTGCCTATTCATCTCAGTCTCCTGTATTTTTCTCTCTTGTCCACTGTTCTGTAGAACACATTACACTTACTGTGTCTAATTTTGCATTTATAGCCCTAAGGGTATTCTAGTTCTCAAGATAATCTTCTGAGTAAAAACAAAGAAATAAAATTACTTTAAGAAAAATTTTAGACAAAATTTCATTTTATTGCATTATAGAGCTTTAAAGACCAGCAATCCATACATGCTATATACATTACCTCCTAGTGAACCACAATATTCATTTCAGTTGTTTTTCACTGTGGAAGTATTTTAGATTATTTGTGTGTGTGCGCAGAGTGGGGAGAGGAGTTGTTAGACATTATACAAACCACTAAAAATAGTCAGATTAACTGCCCTTAATCTGAGAAACAATGCAGGAAATGCAATCTCATTTTAATATTTAGGAAATGCTTTATCTACTGCTTCCGGGATCATAACAACAAATCCATGGTCTCCAAGTACCTGGGGATGCTGTGGCCTGCAGCTGGGACTTAACAGGCCTATCCCTTCCTTCTTCCCTCCCTCCTTCCCCTTTCTCCTGGCTTCCCTCTCTCCCTCCCTCCCTTCTATTAAATCTACACCTTTTCTAAGAAGAAAATTGAATTTAAAACACATAAAGGGCAAAAATTTAACACAACTTCTCTTTCTGGAACCATTATACATATTTTTAAACTGTATTTTTAAAAAGTTCTAGCAATTGGAATAGTATCAGACCATTACCTTATTTGAAATAAGAAGCAATGTGTGACAGGGGATAAGTCTGCTTACGTTCTTGTTGACCCATACAACCAAAAAGCATTTAAAACAAATGAAAGCCAGCTGTTTCACTTGAGTAAAAATTTTCCAGTTACTAACTACCAAATGGGTGAACCTAGTTTTTGTTTTTCTTCCCCCTCACCTCTCTCTCTCTGTCTTTCCTAAAACAAAAGCAATTCTGACTGTTTTTCAGTAAAAACAGTCAGAGAAAAAAAATACCAGTCTAGGCAAGCATGCATTTTTCATTTTTTATGCCGGATTCTGAAATTCCTAGCTGTGAACACTCTTGTCTCTTGGTTATCATGCTGAGTATAAAGAACCTGATATACACTGCACTAAATTGGATGTACTTCTCTATTGTACAACAGCATAAACAGAAGCATAAAATACACAGTATTTGTTGGAGGTTATTCATGCCTCAGAGTATAAATAACTTTTTGAGATTCATTTTCAAGACACTATTTTCCTAGTCAACATTTTATGGATTGGAACAAATGTTTTTTGGTTTTTATTTTTTAGTTATGATGTATCCAGTTGCAACCCTCCAGGTAAATAGCAACTAATATGTGTATTTCACAGAATGTAAAGGGAAAAAACAATCAAAACCCACAAGTAAGAAAAGAAGATTAATAAAAAAGTTAATATATGACATACATTTAAAAAATTATAGCTGTACACAGAATGACTTACAGGGAATTCTACACTACAACAAAGGGAAACACATTCAGACATATTCCTTTGTAATATGGGCATCCTTAATAAAAGTTAAAATAATATCTAGAGAGAGACCAGTAGGAGTTGTGTTTCATAGGAGATACTGTTAGTTAATTTGTTTAAGTGTACATGACAGATGTGTCCAAATCTATTATAATAATGAGATTTGCAAAATAGACTAACACTATTTTCAACACTGGGAATTATTCTGCTTTTTCCTATCTTGTTCTTTAAGAATGTTTATGCAAGCACCACAGACAGTCACATCAAGAAAAAAGGACTTACACATTCATATTCTATATGTAAATCTCTGTCTTTGAGTGATGGCACTAAGCCTGGCTTACTTAATACAGCTTACATGGTACTGAGTGAGGAATGGTTAGGCACAATCAACCCTTGCACAGTCTCGCCCCAGCATGTGGCATTACCCTGGGGTGATTGGGACCACATTTCACACTCCATTTGTTAAACACCAATGTATTCAGAATGTTTATATTTTGGAAAAAACTAATCGGTAAGCGCTTAGTAGTAAGTAGCAAGTATAGCATAGTGAGGAACAAGGAAGGCCACCACTTTGTATAGAACATGTTGAAAAGGAGCAAAGTCTTCCTAGGATACCACAGATGGAGGCTTTACTTAAAAGAAACGTTGCACTAATGCATAAGCAAAAGAGAAGAACTTTCCATTAACAATAACATAGCAGGGGTCTCTGAAACACGTAATTGCCATATATATAAGGGAATCCACACCGGACACAGGTAAGTTTTAGTAGAATCTGAACACTTAGAAAGCAAAGACATTTAGGCCCAATCAGAACAGAAACTGTTACTCTTTTAGTCAATTTGACTATACAATTTTACCATTTCCTTAGGTTAAAGTGTAGAAAGGACTTAAAATGGTTTTTCCACCTTGTCACTTTGTTGTGGGAGACTATACCACGCATTGTAGGTTATGTGGCAACAGCTCAGGGCTCTACCCACTAGATGCTTCTGGCACCTCGCACTAGTCATGACAACCAAAGATGTCTCCAGACATTGGCAGATGTCCCCTGGGAAGCAAAATCTCCCCAGTGGTGAACCACCGGAAGGAATTTAATGCTGATATCAACATTGCACACAACATAGACTTAGCTACTTAAAATTAAGTTAATTAAGAAATTCTCAAATATCAGTTCTCAGACAGGTAATTGGCACTGATGAAATTTTCATTGAAATGAGATAAAATTAGACCTCTATAATATTTTTAATCAAAATTTTTAAAAGTTATCATTTCATGTGCAAAAATGTCCTTTCTTTAATGACCTGACATTGAAAATATAGTGTTATTTTAAATTTTTTAAGTAGAATAAGAAGTTTATAATAATTTGTTTGGAGCCCATGCCATCCCAAGTTAATATATAATAAGTATGAGTTTATATCTCATAGTATGATTCACTCTCAAAAAATTCTTTTGCTGTCTTTATAGAGTCCCAAATTAATAATACTTGAACTAGGTGACTTGTTTTACTCATGATTCTGGTACTCAAATTAGCAAAACTCAGGTAAGCAGCACTCCTACGCTAATAAGCTTTACGTGTGTGTGTGTGTGTGTGTGTGTGTGTGTGTGTGTGTGTTTGAAACATCACAGAGTAAAACAGAAGATCAGGAAATAACTGATAAAGCTGAGGCAGTGTGTTCTAGTCAAAGTCATTCAGTGAGTAATTCAAGAAAATAATGTATTTTTACCTAAATTATCTAAATCTATGTAAATGAGGCCACAGAATATCTGGTTTTCATACCAACATAATGTTTTTACTTTGTCTATCCTTATGAATTACTACAACTGTTTCATTTTCAAAAACTCATACATGTTTAAGGATCTACATCTTTTTCCTAGGGTATTTTGAAGGAAGACTCTAATTTTTCAGCTATAAGGATATATTTTTGTGTTAAAATAATTCTAGGAAACAATTCCAAGGTTTTTGGTATATCCAGATTTTTTTTTTTTTTTTTGAGACAGAGTCTCGCCCTGTTGCCTGGGCTAGAGTGCCGTGGCGTCAGCCTAGCTCACAGCAACCTCAAACTCCTGGGCTCAAGCGATCCTCCTGCCTCAGCCTCTCGAGTAGCTGGGACTACAGGCATGCACTATCATGACCAGCTAATTTTTTCTATATATTTTTAGCTGTCCAGATCATTTCTTTCTATTTTTCTTTGAGATGGGGTCTCACTCTTGCTCAGGCTGGTCTCGAACTCCTGATCTCGAGTGATCCACCCATCTTGGCCTCCCAGAGTGCTAGGATTACAGGCATAAGCCACTACTCCCGGCCCAGATTTTTTCAACATCTGCAGCAGCTCTCTTGTGTGTGCGCTCTCTCTCTCTCTCTCTCTATATATATATATAATATATATATAATTTTTTAATGCAATAGCTCCAGAATGTAGCCTTAAGAAAAGCATGTAGTGATGTTATTATGCTATTAGGGATGACTTTGGAATTAGAGTTATTCTTGCCTTTATGTAGAAAAGTAGAATCTATTAAAACAAATTGTCTCAAGCACATGGACATGATTAGTTAGATATATTGCATTTATACGCAGAAAATGCTTTTCATTTAATCACACCAGAGAAGCTATAATCCTCAAAGATCACCAAAAATGCAATGTACTTTCAGCAAAAGTTAATTAATTCATCCACGATCTAGCAGTTACTTTAAAAAAATACTTTCTTCCAGTGAAGACATTTGGCTTAAAGCTGTTCATCTAGCAATATTGTCACTCACTTGACATGTTTAAATCCAGAGATACATTTGTATTATTCTTATTAAGCTGGTCATCATGGATAACTTAATCTGAATCACAGATACTCTAATCTCATGATGTGGTAAGTGGCATCAACATGACCTATCTTTAAACATTATTGAACATTCCCAAAGATAAAATGAAACAGAATGTAGTATTTAATTCTCATTACCAGCTACAGCTTTTAAAGTGAAATCTCTTTCTTAGTGTCCTTTTTTGCTTTAATGTTAGAGGACATCAGGGTCAGCTTCTAGTATTTATATAAGGCAGGAATTCAAATAGCTAACTCAGAGAAAATGTGATTCCACTTTCTTTCAAAGACTCAATGCAAATTCCATTTGGATTCCTGAGAGACCCTGAGATTCACTTCACATTTCACTTGAAATGCAGTGTGTAGTATGGTTAAACCACAGGAGAACAAAACCGCTGGGTATCTGAACTGTTCCCTAAGATTAAATGAGGCCCTTATGGAGGTCAGAAAGGTACTGTAATCTTCTATGGCGAAACTGAGACTTAACATATTTGGACAGACAATATCAGTGACTTTTAAAACTGATTAGCAGCTGTGAGAGCAGGGCCGTATGAATAGAAACAAACAGAAGTGAAGATTTTGATAAAGAAAAAGGTTAATCTCAAACTATAAGCAAAATTGGGGTCAGGAAAATATCTACTTTTAAGTTAACAAGCTTAGAGCTTAGATACTCTTTAAAATAGGGCAACAGGGGAGCAAATATTCAGTGGATTTTTTTTGTTTATAAGTATGTTAACAGCATCAAATAGTTAATATACTTGCTAATGTTTTTCTTCCTCTCATGGAAAATATGGATGGGCATAACAGATGCATATACTAGATGATGAAATTTAATAATGATAAGCAAGGAAAGCAAAAAAAATCCTCTTTCTTGGACAGAATACAATTGTCTTCAATTAAAGCACGCTCACATAGCTTTGAGATTTGGGTCGGTTTTTACATCCTGATGATTTTATATGCATCATCATATAAAATGGTAAATTAAATTTTAAACTCTTGACTATAACAGTTTGTGGTGAAAAATTAGGGAAGCTGAAATATTCATTTATGAACTAAAGGGACTTCTAGACTTTGTCATATTAAAATACTCCAACTGGCATATTTTAAAAGTTCCAGGAAGAAACTAAAATTTCCACTAAAAAATGCAATATGAACCATATAAAAATCTGAGCTAGAACTATGAATACCAGTGTTTATTTTTAATTGTATTAAAAGGTATTCTAGGTACCTGGTCTTAATCTTATTAGATTATTGTTCATTATTTATATCTGCTCTGTGCCTACACAATATTAGCATAGAAATTGTCAAAACTAATGTGATAATCCTAGGACATAAAGAAATTAATGATCACGCTTGAAGTTCTGACTCGGGGGGATGGGGGTGGGCGAGAGGATGGGTGTATACCTACATGATGAGTGCGATGTGCACTGTCTGGGGAATGGACATGCTTGAAGCTCAGACTCGGGGGGTGGGAGGGGCATGGGCAATATATTTAACCTGAACTTTTGTACCCCCATAATAAGCTGAAATTAAAAAAAAATACAAACAAGCAAGGACGGTGTGTGTGTGCGCACGTGTATGTGCGTGTGTGTGTTGTAACATCGCACGATATTGAAGCAATAAATTTCAACAGGCATCTCTGTTTGCCTAGTTCTGAAAACCACTTTGTGATTACTTTGTGAGGTAAATAAATATCTTTTATATAGCCAGAACTCATGAGCTAAAAGGTAAAAGTATCCCAAAACACTTCACTTTCTTCCAGACAAAGCTATTAAAACATCTAAGTAAACTGAAAAATCTTATTGCTAAACCCCATCTTCTTAGGCTGGACTTTAATATTATTCACTAACCAGTCTTTCCTACATTACCAGGAATGACCTACATTACTACAGGAATTTCCTACATTACCAAATAATTGGCATTATTTTCACCAACTAAATATGTTGGTTGTGCCTTTGAACGAATTTATTACCCCTTCCTCACTGTATGGGCCACTGTCCACCGTGCCTCTCAGCTTTCTCTCCATGTATGTGGAGAACACACCACCTTCGCAAAATCCCGTTCTGAACTCTGCTCTACTGAAGGCCTCTCATGATCAAATTTCCCATTCTGATTATTATTGTAAACAATTAGAAATTTCAAAAACAATATATACAGGGCAGAAGCTATCAGACTAGGGGACCCAGGGAAGGTCTCTCAGAAAAGATGATGCCTGAATTGATTCCTGAAGGTATTAGCCTAATAAATGTTGGGTGGCTGGGTGGGGACAGAGGGGGAGGAAGTTTTCAAAACAAAACACGCAGTGTGCAATGATGTGGAGGGGGTGATAGAGCACCTAACTTGCTGAGAATAGAGCCTGGGTTCAGGGGTAGAGGTGGCAGGCAGCCTGGGTTAGCTACAATTATAGATACAGAATGATATATAGCTTTCAACATCAGCTGAAACCTTCATCTTCTGGGTGCCAATTTACTTTGCATATAGATATCTAAATGCTAAATATTCATTATCATTTGTGGGTTAGTCTACTATTTGTACCAAATCAGAAAGTAGTTTGGCCTAATAAACATCACTACCAGTACCTTTGTTAATAAACACAGTAGCAACTAATAAGTGAAGAGTTTTGGAAAGAAGAAGTTACATCTTTAATCATTTCAACAATTATAGGTTCTCAGAACACGAGAGAGTCATTAATTTTTATGTTTAATCAAAAAGACATCAGTTAAATTTCCTTTCAGAATGGAACAAGAGCCTGTGTAAAGTGTTGCATAGAGCCTTTGGACCCATCTGAGAGTCAGCCTCAACTCTTCTCCCTTCCTCTGCCTCGTGTCCCGTGGGTCACCAAGTTCTGCTGGTTTTTGGTCACAGACACTTCTCTAACCTCTCCAAACCTCTTCATCCCACTCCCACTGTCCAAACTCTTATGGCCTCTCTGGCCTGGATTCCTGTGGAAGCCTCTGAAGCAGTTTCCTGCCTGCAGTCTTGATCCCTCTGGTCCACTTTCTTCATCACTACCTAAGATTATGTTTTTTTAAATGTATTTTCTTATACATCTGCCTGGTTTAAACAATTTTCATGGCTTTCTATAACTTTTAGGAAAAAGTCCAAACTCCCTAGTGAGGTAAACACAACACTTCTCTCTCTGGTCCTACCTTTATCTTGGGGCTGCCCACTACTTCTACCCCCTGAACCCTGAACCCTGATCCCAGGCTGCCCCCCACCTCCACTCCCTGACCCCTGACCCCAGGCTGCCCACCACCTCCACTCCCTGACCCCTGACCCCAGGCTGCCCGCCACCTCTACCCCTGAACCTAGAATCTATTCTCAGCAAGCTGGGTGCCCTACCACCCCCTTCCATATCATTGCACACACTGCTTGTTCTGTTTTGAAAACTTCCTCCCCCTGTACCCCCAACCACCCACCCAACATTTAATAGGCTAATACCTTCAGGAATCAATTCAGGCATCATCTTTTCTGAGAGACCTTCCCTGGGTCCCCTAGTCTGATAGCTTCTGCCCTGTATGTATTCTTCTGCTTTTTAACTGTAACCATCTCTTCACTTTTCTGTTTTCATCATTAACTGTAATTTCTTAAGGGAAGGATCCTTCTTTATGCATTTGTGTGTCCTCAGAGCCCAGCATAGTGACTTGCACACAAAATATTTTTCATACATGTTGGTTATGAGCATTATCAACAAATCAAATCCCCAAAGTCTTTTTGCATCACTTGCTGTATGCAAAGGTAGGTACAGGTTTGGGATGGGGTTAGAGGTGGCGATAGGAGGTGGAGGATGAATAAAATTAAGTCTCTGTATCTAAGAAATTCACAATCTTCAAATAAACCATTCAGTAAGTATGTAAGATATGGGGTCAGTCTATTGTTTCTCTCTCTCTCTCCAGAATAGACAATGGAAATGATATGAAGGTGCTAGATGTTTCTGGTGCTCATTACAATAAGCCATTGAGCTTGAAGAAGGGTAAAGAGAATAGGACAGATGATGCAAGCCTGTGAAAATGGCAGAAAATTCAAATAGGTTAAAAGGAGTTTTTTTTATTTTTAAGAGATAGTACAAGATCTTTGCTAGCAAAAGGGGAAAAAGTCCCATTGTAAGGGCAAGACTGAAAAAACAGAGGAGAGAGGGTGTCATTGTCTAAGTCCCTGAAGAAGCTTAAGAAATGAAAATTTAGGGCTCAGAAAAAGGGGCCACAACTACAAACTACTTATAGGGAAATGGACTCCAGACAGGGACTTAAACAAATGGCTCATTCAAAGATTATTTTCCAACTTCATAATTAAAAGTTTTTTTTTTCATTTTTCTAGTCTTGTCTAAAAATACTCCAATAATGATTTTTATTTAAAATTAATAGAAGATATGGGAAGCTAATTTTTTATATCCTTTTATGCCCAAAATTAAATCATCATGTTACTTTAATTACATTTCAGGATAATTTTCTCTAATAGTAAGAATACAGGAAATATGTTTATAGCACTGTTAAACTAATTTCCCCAATGGTATCAGCTGTGACTAGGGCAAACATTAGGTACTAAATTATCTTTTCCAGACAATCAGGGTACTACTTCCTTTGCTGAATAGGTAAGGTGCTAATTAACGTTCCATAACTGCTTAGCTCAGTCACAGCCCTTTGCTAATGAAAATCATGGTCTTTATTTGAGTTTGTGGCCACATCTCTCACACTTTCTCTTTAGATTATAAGTTCTGTACCTTTTTCACTATTTGTGCCTTTAGTACATAACAAAGTGCCCACATTGTCAGTATCCAATGAGTAGTTCTTGAATAAATGGACATATAAATATATTAATAATAAGTGAATGAATGAGCAAGTGAGTGAAAGAGTGAATGAATGAAGGATTATTATGCACCAATCCACTATGGTTGCTATTTATTTGATTAGTCTGGGAAAATTCATCGCGTGTACTGGACAGGAAGGCCATGATGAACTTCCAGCCAAAGGATGGTCTGTCCAGTGACTTCTCATCACTTTGGTATGTACAGAACATCACTACCATCAAGTTTCACCATGGCCGGCTTTCCTAACAGGCTCAACGGCAGCTGAGGCCCTAGAGGTGCTAAGGATGTTCATGATTTCATAGTTCATGCATAAACTTGGAAAAGAGGCCTTGAATAATCCACAGAACTCAAATAAATGTAATATTAAGTTCACACACTCACTTCGGCTATTTGATTTTGCACTTAGGTAATAGAAATTTGGAAAATAAAAAGCAGCTAGGGCTACTTGAATACTAATTCTCAAATTTAGCGTGTGTTAGACCAAGTTGGAAAGTTTAACTTGCTAAAAAACAAACAAACAAAAAAACCCCAAAAAGCACATAATATTTACATAGCCCCCAGAGGTTGTTATTCAGTAGTTCTAAATTGGGTACAAAAATCTGCAGTTTCAACAAATTCCCCTGTAACAGTGATTCTCAACCAGGGATGATTTTGCAGCTCCCCTCTCTCAGGGACATTTTGGCAATATCTGGCAACATTTTTGGTTGTCACAACTATAGGGATAGCAAGTGCTACTGGCATCTAATGGGTTAAAGCCAGGGATGCTGCTTAACACCCTACAGTGAGAAGGCTGAGAGATATTGCTGGTTGGGGGGGAGAGAGAGACAGAGAGAGAGAGAGAGAACTAAGCAGCAACACTATCTCAGCTTGGACCATGCTCATGATACAGATATGAGGAGGTGAAGTACATCTTACATAGATTTAAATTAAATGAATAGAATTGTAAAATGGTTCTAAAAGAGATAAGCTCCCTTAACGGAAAATTCCTTTATCAGCAGTACTTTATTCTCTAGTGATACTGGATAATGAGATGTTAGTGAATCACTAATTTACTCAGTCCTCAGAGTCCACGGTTTCTCTAGATATCCTGCAAGGGAAAGATTATCTCAGAACAACAACAAAAAAGTTCATTCATTCATTCAGTCAACAAATATTCCCTTTAATATATAATTATTGAGCACCTAATGAACCTATATCAAAAAACATCTGAAATAGTATACTTCCTTTATAAAGTTAATGATTATGCCTGTGTTCAGAGTAGGTCTCAATAAATATCTCACGTTAATATTTTTTGACAAGTTTTAACTATAGTTTGACTAATTTCTACCCTGCTGGCATCTCACAACACAATTCATTAAAAAATACTATTGTCTACTTTCAATAATAGTAGAATGGATTAGTAAAATGTGGTATATGTATACCATGGAGTATTACTCAGCTATAAGAAATAACAGTGATATAGAATCTCTTTTGTTCTCCTGGAGAGAGTTGGAACCCATTCTATTAAGTGAAGTATCCCAAGAATGGAAAA
>CM052441.1:71082281-71110436 GCA_028533085.1 Varecia variegata
CACCAAATGTGGTTGATTTACCATTTAGCAGAACAGATTAAGAACTTATCAGTAATTATGAAAATAATTTCCTTCTTTTATTGAAATACTTTGCAGGCACTGCAGCTTAGCACATTATTATTCTAGGTGGCGTAGGTGTTGTTGAAAGGCAGTGTGAAAATAAGAGCCTGAATTATGAATTCCTCCCATGAACACTGAATCACTTTTATTTTCTGT
The DNA here is from genome assembly GCA_028533085.1 of Varecia variegata. Lineage (NCBI taxonomy): Eukaryota > Metazoa > Chordata > Mammalia > Primates > Lemuridae > Varecia > Varecia variegata. The sequence continues at coordinate 71,082,498 of CM052441.1, forward strand.
GGCAAAAAAGAACTTATTTCTCTCTTGAAAGAACAAAAAAGAACAAGAACATTTTAACTTTCAGAAACACATAAGATTGCTGTACAATATGTATGGAACTAGATGACCTATCAACTTTGAAATAGTATTTTACTCTTTATTTATATCCATCCATAAAACTCACTACTTTTTTGTGTAACATATGCCTCAATATAGACAAGGAAATAGCCTATTTAAATTTATTATAAAATTTAAAAATTCATTCCATTTCCATTCAGTAAATACTTATCACATACCTACTCTGCTCCAGGAACAGAGTAGGTGCTGGAAAAACAGAAGTGGGCACATATATCAAGGGAGCCAAAGAAACCCATTGGTGAGGAGAGGTTTCCATGAAAAAGCCAATGCCATGCAAGGCAATCTATTAAGTTTTGCATGCCCGAAATTGTAGAAAATAAATTTTCTTTTCCTTAGTTTTTGAAGATCATCTGTTTCAGCAACTTGTGATCTATACTCAGGTCAGGCTGAAAAGATCTATCAACATAGGAACTATTAAGCTGAGGCATCGAGTGTCTTTTAATTATAGTGATTGTTAAAAGGATGGCCGCTCATCTGTGACATACACTCATGGGTAGTCTGAGGTCTTTCTGAACAAAGGTATTGAATTTCTTTTAGCTGCAATACAGGCTAGTTGTCTATAAGTTATTTTCTAATTCTTTCCACCTATACCTTTTGTGTAAAGAGTTTATTTTTACCCTCTAACTGTCTTTGTTTGGGCTGCTATGTATCCATAATAATTAAAAATAAATACCTTAGACTGGGTAATTTATGAAGAAGAGAAACTTATTGCTCACATTACTGGAGGCTGAGAAGTCCAAAATTAAGGCACTAGCCGATTCAGTGTCTGGTGAGGGACTATTCTTCACAGATGGCGCCTTCTATGTGTCCCCGCATGGCAGAAAGGTTAAAACAGCTCTCTTGTGCCTCTGTTACAGGAGCAGTAATAGCACAACCTAACGACCTCTCAGATGCCCCACCTCCTAACACTATTGCATTGGGGATTAAGTTTCAACATATGAATTTGGTGGGGTATAAAAACATTCAGACCATAGCATCAACAGCAGTTCAGTATGTCACAGCTGAATGGATAACCATATATTCTTCCGTTTTCCACATATTTCTAGATTACAAGAGGTATAGGGCAATGAATTTAAGACAGTAATGTTAAACTCTCTACCTTCCAAGTCTCAGCTATCTTGTCTTCAGACTTGAAGTTGACAAAAGTGAAAGACAACAGATTTCCTTTGTAGGTAGCAGATATGGAGGTGGTCTAGGCTCCTTCTCTGACTTTCAATGTTAGTCTAGGCTCAAGTTGCAAACTATAAAGGATCCATACATTTTGTGATTCCAGAAAGGAAGCTGACCAGTGGTAGACTTGGTAAGTAGGACCTTGTTGGACTGAGACTATATGGTATGTTTCTAATAAAATAGATTAAGCTGTATGCTGAGTATCCCTTGCAGACCAGAGTCAATTTTTAATTTTTTTTTTGTGTCTTATTGAGTTAGTAAAATTTCAGAGTCTGCTTAGTTGACTAAGCACATGGATATCCATGAATAGCAATTCCTGGGTAGCTGCCACCGTGATGCTTGAAATGGCTAAAATGCACTTGGTTAGAAGATTTTCTTCAAAGTTATTCCTATTTCCCTATTCCCCATATCAAAACAAAAACAAATCAAAAACTCAACCAACCAACCAACCAACCAAACAAACAAACAAAAAAACCCAGCATCAAGTTTGAAGTCCTTGGCTGTAGTTTCAAATATAGTTTCTCAAAACACAACTCCACTGTTAAAGATCATAACTACAACCTATTAGAGACAAGAAACAGTGCCACCCACTTTGATTTAGCCTACTGAGTATACCGTCTTAGAATAGTGCTGGATTCCCATGCTGGTAAAAATTCAGGGCAATGAAAGTTGCCCAATTCTGGCCAAAACTCAGTTCTACTAGTAGCCCCCCAAAACAGTTGTACAACAGCACCAGTTCTTATGAAAAGGAGCTGCTTGTATAAAGCGTAGAGAGTTGACAGCCTACTACATACCATGTATTGGCAATATGGTATTTTATTATTGAAGATATTGATATATTTTTAAATATAGATTTCCAAATTACTTTTATAGGCCATGTTTGTATATATTTTTAAAAGCCTTCTTATGTTTTTCTTCTTTGTAAGCTATGTTATCTGCAGTTTTGCTCCAAATATAACTTTCAATTGTAAACCAATTGTTACTTGGTTTACAACCCTCGAGTATACTTATGTCCATTATATCAAACAAAAATGATTAAAAAGGTTTTAATTTTTTCAATCAAAATCATTATGACTGCATTTTTATCCTATTGCTTTTCATCCATGTCCTCCAAAGTTGGATCTATAACTTATGTATTTATTACCAAACTTTAAACTACTTTTCTTTATATTGATCTCATCCTTATTAATGTTCATTGAATCTATATTTTAAATAATTTAGAGAAAAAAATATTAGAAAGATTTTAGGGAATACTTACAAATATACTTGATTGCTTGGTTAATAGTGTCTAAAGAGAGACAACATTGACTACATTTAATTACTGAGTGTTTATAACACCAAATCTGTAAAATAGTTATTAACTATAGTACAAGTGAGCAATTCTGGAGTTTAAAATAAGGAAACAACAAATTAAATATTAAGTAAAGTGTCCAGTGTGGTGTTTATAGGATATGTAAGTGGGGAAAATTTTAGCCTGAGTCATTAAAATGACTGTAAAAACACAGTTCTAAAATTATCTAATATGAATTCTCAGCATTTGAAGCCTGCATGGTTCCAAAACAGAACCACAGACATTAACAAATTAAGAGAGGTTCACCAGAGCTTATCCTTACCAGCCAGCTCTAAGTTGTTCCTATTAATACCATGCCCATTAATAATCGAACAACATAATTTAAATATCTTGTCAAGAGGGTCTCTTGGAATCATCCCAGGGTCCCTAAGAACAACATAAATTGATGAGAAATATTGGATGAATTCCCAGTTTTGCTATTATTGATTTTTAAAACATTTAGTTTAAGTAAATATTTTGAAAACTGACTTCAATGACTTTCTGAGAAAAGAGAAAAACAGGGTAGATGGGGCAGAGTGTAGAACATTCATTTCACACAGCGTAGACACTGATGAGAGCTTTCCATGGCACCTAGGGGTCTTTTGCTCGGTATTTCTTGGTATTCTTCATCTAGGTCACTTTTTACCTTCCACTCTCAAAATCCTTCTCAAAGTATATATGACACCTTTAAAAAATAACTTTTCCTGATATATAAGGACCATTGTTCAAACAAGGGAATATGAGTAACTATCTTTCCTTGTTAGATTCTTCCACTAACCAACCAATGAACTGGACAACTCACGCCTCCCCCAAACTTTTACTGAGCACCTGCCATGCTTCAGTCACTGGGCCGAGCACTTTCTCTGTTGATCCTCATTACCACCCCATGCAATATTATGCCCATTTTGAATTTTTCAGTAATCTGGAGCATAGAGTGATTAGACATGTTGGGGTTATTTTTATTATCATACTTTTTTCATATTACTAAGAACTTGGAGCTAATTTTCAGTTTCATAACTCCAAATGGATAGGCAACCTTTACTGACAGATTTTGAGCTTCTACCCACTATAAGATTTTATCTAAATTTATAAAGTGGAATATTGACCAATATTATTCCTTTAAAATTTATAGCCTTTCTAGATCATTATTCATATGTTAAATAATTGACTGTAGGAAACAGTAATCTAGATATCTGGCAATATTTTAGATTTAGAAATATCTATGAATAAGGCCAGGGAATTATCATTTCTGAATTATAATGCCATGCTAGAAAATTAATATTAAAGAGTAAACTCTGACCCTTTAGTGTTTTGTTTTGTTTTAACATACATGGCTCCTTGATTTAAAATTGTTTTCCCTTTCTTATATATAAGGATTTCTTTTGGCCAGAATTCGTAGCTGTTTTAATTTCAGAAAATATTTAGCTTTCATTTTATAATTTATGCCTACCACTTGTCAGACATTATACAATTTCATTGGATAGCTTGGATAGTGACCACTGTGGAGCTTAAGAGAAAAAGAGACAGCAGGCAAAAGATGGAAATCCATGCATTTGAGGAAAGCTAATTGGAATGGACTAATAATTCTAGGACCAAATGTAATAGCTAGTTAGGTAGCTCAGGAAAGCAAGAAATGGATCCTTAAATGATATCTTACACATTTTGGATACTTGCTAAATAAACATTAATTGTATGAATGAATAGTGGCATCTTGGAATAAGTAAATCAAAGGAATATAAATAAATCAATTGAATTAAAAGGCATTCCCTATTTTCCTTATCTTGATCTATCTACCCATGAAATTTTTATCTTTAACACACTATATAATTTACTTATCTGTCATGTTTACAAATTCTTATCACCCTTCCCACACCCTTCCCCCATGTAAGTCCCATAAGACAGGCTATTTTTGTCTGTTCACTGATATGTGTGCCAGGAACCTTGAACAGTGGAATAAAACATAGGTTCTCAAGAAATATTTGTAAAATGAAGGAATGAATTTACTCAGTACGATTTGCAGATCTCTCCAGTAAGCACAATAGAATTTACAAAAATGAATGTGACACAATTCCAGTCTTCAAATACTTAAGTCTAGAAGGGAATATCAAATTGTTGTAATATGAAAGAGAAAATATAAAGGTTATGAATGTTATCTACACAAAGCACTTTAGAGCAGCACTTCCCAATAGGTACACTGTGGGACATTGGTATAGGGTTTAGGAACTATGTGTGAGTAGATATTGACTTAGATTTCCTATTTCCAGCAATGAATTTTTTTTTTCAGATGGACCTTCCCATTTGAATACTGCTAGAAATGCTAGAATGTATGTGAAAAAAGTGTGACAATGATTCAGCCCTTATGAGGATTTGCAGCCTAGGTTCACAATATCTAAGTGGTTCAGGGAACCTCTAGACTCAATTTAGTTTAAGGGATTCTGGGTTAAGGCCATATCACCAAGCATTAAGCAGAGACACATACATATTGTCTTTGGAGAAATGCACCTTAATCCTTGGCCTCAAAGAATCCTCACCACGAATTGTTTAAGGACAACTGATATGATATAACCTAGCACACTAAGAAGTAAGGTATAATGAGTAAAAATTAGGAGAAAAAAGAGAGCAGAAATAGTCCATAAACATTTAAAATATAAGAATTATTAGCCACAGATTATAAAAAAAACTATGCTGACTGTGTTAAAAGTAATAAAACATAGGCTTAAAAAGAAATACATAAAACAGAAAATTTTAAGTAATTAAAATATTTTTTAAATTACCAAATGAAAACTTTAGAAATAACAAAAATGACAATAACTCAAATTTAAAACTCTATGGATAATTAAATAACAAGTTAGACAAAACTTAAGAGAGAATTAGTGGAGGCATCTTCCAAGATGGCAAACTATAGACACAGCTTGTCAGAAGGTTCTGGCAGAAAAGTAGAGGGTTGGACTGAGGAGAGTGGAGAACAATTACTGCTCAGATGCAGACCATGGGGAGAGACAGCAGAGGAGTCTGGAGACCCCACCAAGAGGAGCTGTGGAGCTGAGATAGAGGAGGATAGAGAAGAGAGATTGGCAGTGTGGACCAAATCCAGGGAGGCCCAGAACCCAGTGAAAGGGTAAGGGGGGCTCCCCTCCCCTACCTGGGTCCTCCAGTCAGCAGCAAGACACAGGGCTTTCAACCTGCCAGGGAGTGCCATAAGGGACCAGAGAGCCAGCATTCTTGCATCTGGATGCCTCATCTTCTACAATTCCTCCATTCCTGACATCCCACAAAGTAATTTTGGCTTCAGCCAGCTTGTAGCCGTAGCTCCTCCCTCCCCATAGCAACCACAAAAGTGCTCTGTGCTGAGAGGGCTGCCTCTCAGCTGAACCTGTCTCAGCTGAGTATAGTTCAGTATTCTCAGCTGAACCTGCCTTAGAGAGTGCAACTGCATCAGCAGCAGCTCCAATAGGCTGCCCGCTATCACTGCTTCTGTTCAACATAGTGCTGGAAGTCCTAGCCAGAGCAATCAGACAAGAGAAAGAAATCAAGGGTATCCAAATGGGGAAAGAAGAAGTCAAACTATCACTCTTTCTGGACAACATAATCTTGTATCTAGAAAACCCCAAAGATTCAACTAAGAGACCTCTAGAATCGATAAATAAATTCAGCAAAGCCTCAGGCTACAAAATCAATGTACAAATTTCAGTAGCTTTTATATATGCCAATAAGAGTCAATCTGAGAATCACATCAAAGATACATTAGCTTTCACAATAGCAACAAAGAAAATAAAATACCTAGGAATATATTTAACTAAGGAGTTGAAAGACCTCTATTGCAAGAACTATGAAATCCTGAGGAAAGAAATTGCAGATGCTATAAATAGATGGAAAAACATATCATGCTCATGGATGGGCAGAATCAGCATTGTTAAAATGTCTATGCTACCCAAATTGATTTACAGATTCAATGCAATCCCCATTAAAATACCAATGTTATTTTTTGCAAACCTAGAAAAAATAGTTCTACACTTCATATGGAACCAGAAAAGACCCTGGATAGTTAATGCAACCTTATGTAATAAGAATAAATTGGGAGGCATCACTTTACCAGATTTAAAACTATAACACAAGGCTAGAGTAACCAAAACAGCAAGGTACTGGCACAAGAACAGAGACATAGACCAATGGACCAGAACAGAGAGCCCAGATATAAAACCATCTTCATATTGCTATCTGATCGTTGACAAAGCAGACAAAAATGTACCCTGGTATAAAGAATCCCTATTCAATAAAAATGGTGCTGGGAAAATTGGATAGCCATATGTAGAAGGCTGAAACAGGATCCACATCTCTCACCACTCACAAAAATTAATTCACAATAGATAAACATACTTAAACCTAAGGCATGAAACTATATGAATTCTAGAAGAAAATTTTTGAAAAACTCTTATAGATATCAGCCTAGGCAAGAATTTATGAAGAAGATCCCAAAGGCAATCACAGCAACAACAAAAATAAATAAATGGGACCTGATCAAGTTGCAAAGCTTCTGCACAGCCAAGGACACAATCAATAGAGCAAATAGACAATCTACAGAATGGGAGAAAATATTTGCATGGTATGAATTCAATAAAAGGCTGATAAGCAGCATATATGAAGAACTCAAGCAAATCAGCAAGAAAAAAATCAAACAAACCCATTAAAAAGTGGGCAAAAGACATGAACAGAAATTTTCAAATGAAGATAGACTAACAGCCAACAGACACATGAAAACATGCTCAACATCTCTAGTCATCATGGGAATGCAAATCAAAATCACAATGAAATATCACCTAACACTAGTGAGAATGGCTTGTATGAAAAAGTTTCAAAACAACAGGTGCTGGTGAGGATACAGAGAGAAAGGAACCCTTATATGCTGTTGGTGGGACTGCACACTAGTACAACCTCTGTGGAAAGCAGTATGGAGATACCTCAAAGAACTAAAAGTAGACCTACCATTTGATCCAGGTCTCCCACTACTATGTATTCACCCAAAGGATAAAAAGATATTTTATTAAAAAGACACTTGCACTCAAATGTTAATAGCAGCACAATTCACAATCACAAAGATGTGAAATCAATCCAAGTGCCCATCAATACACGAGTGGATTAATAAAATGTATACCATGGAGTACTACTCAGCCATTAAAAAAATGGTGATCTAATGTCTTTTATAACAACTGGGATGGAACTGGAGGCCTTTCTTCTAAGTGAAGTATCACAAGAATGGAAAAACAAACACCACATGTATTTAATACTAAATTCAAACTAATCCATTAACACTCATGTGGACAGATGGAAGTAAAACTCAAGAGAAATCAAGCAGGTGGGGGGCAGGAGCGGATGGGGACATTCACAACTGAAGGGTACATGCACGCTAACTGGATGAAGGGCACACATAACTTTGACTCAAATTGCACAAAAACAAATTATGTAACCACAATGTGGGTACCCTATAATATTCTGAAATTTAAAAAAAGTCTTAGTGAACTAAATAATAAGTTAAAATGGACAACTAAGAACAAAAAACTCCAGAAATATGGAATAGGGGTTCTGAGATGAAGAGACTAGGAGACAACATTATTCAGAGTTTCCATATGAAGATGAGATAGATTGTGGGTGAATCTATATTTGAAAAACATAATGACCAAGAATTTTCCAGGCCTAATGGAGAGATGAATATTCTCTAGAATTGGGCATTCTACCCTGACCCTGCTTGTAAACATTTTTATTCATTTACTTCAATGTGATATATAATTGATATTTTCTGTGTGCAAAGATATAAAAAAATGCTGGAAAGCATTGCTTTGGGCAGAGGTTGGCAATTTTTTTCTGACTATAAAAGACTTGATAGTAAATATCTTAGAATTTGCAGGCACTGCGGTTTCTGTCATGACTCAACTCTGCATTTGCAATATAAAAAGAACCACAGGTAATACATAAACAAATAGGCATGACTATGTCTGATAAAACTTTATTTACAAAAACAGGTGGAAGTCTGTATTTGTGCCACAGGCTGCAGTGTGCCAACCCCTATGCTAGAGAGTCAAGGTAAATGTTACAATAAAAAATATGTGGCAACATTTTACTTCCAATGTTAGCCCTAAGAATTCATGTTGTTGCATTCAGTAATGCAACATTTCCTGAACTTTATAGCTCACACTAATGGACATAATGGGTTGTTAATAATATTAGAGGCACTTAGGTAAACTTTATCAGTTAAAAAGGATCATTTATGTACTAACAAATTCAGTAATATACACCTTCAGGAAACCAGGCACTTAAGATTCAATACCACAAAATCTATGATGTAACTTAAAACATTTTAAGAAAATTAAAATTTTCAGGTATAAAAAAGAAAAATTTCTCTGAAGAAAGCTGAAATAAAGTCATTTTGAATTATAATGGCTTTATGAAAAAACACACAATTGTGGATATCACAAAGCATCAAAAATAATGTATAGTGTAAGGCAGAAAAGCAAAATGTAAAAGCTTCATTTAGTTTCTTACTAATGAATCTTTAAGTACACATTTTTTATGAAATTAATATTTTTCTATCGCTTGCTGTAGTACTTTTAAAATAGCATGGTTGCTTTGCTAATGGAACATTTATCAACAATAAATCTGGAAACCGGTAGCTATTCTAAAGTTGCACATTATTATTTTTACTGATATAATATTTCATTTTTTAGAGGTAAGGTAAATTTTACTTTAACTTAAAAGGATTAGTGTTTTGATAACGTAAAGTTTCAATATTTTCATTTCTGTCAGTGTGAATATAATCAAGACACACAAAACATAACATAGTTTTATATTTTAGAGAACTGATGATTGGACCTGAAAGGATAATGGGAAATTCTACAGAATCCTGACATCTTAGGTGGAAACTCCAAAAATGTAGCTTCGCTGCTTCTGCAGTTACCGCCATACTGGCTCTGAATACAACCACTGAAGCAGGGTTACATCAAGTACCAATCAAAAATAGTTACTTCTTACCATTCTAACTACAGAAAAACAAACATGATCTTAGGCACTATCCAGTAAAATTTAACATGTTGGACTAGGATTCATATCGGACATATTAGGATGTAAAACTGTTAATTTAGAACATTGAACATCTTATGTTTGTCATGTAATCATGTGATTTCCTTTGAAAGTATTGACAGCCATGATGTACTCAGTTACATTTTAATGTGTTTAAACAGACCATTTTGTGCTACAAAAGTAAGAAAACTTCTTGAAGTTAAATAGTTTTTAAATTCTGTCTCTAGTTAATTAAATCACCAGGAAATTCTGGAAATAGTTATCTACTGGAATCTTGGCTATAAGTATGCTGAATATTTTGAATACAGACTTTCTTTTTTTATTGCTGCTCAAGAAAAAGGCTCCAGTTAGGTAACTGCAAGTCTGTAACAGATGCTTCTATATTTCTTCCCAAACCATAAGACCATAATATTACTGTTTTACATGGTTAGCTATTTTTGGTCTATTTTCTTTATTAACTGTTGTATAAATTAAGTCTCCAACAAGATCTCTTCTTTGTTTTTTTTTTCTTTTGCTCTTTTATTATAATTGTAAATAAATTATTTTCTGTTCATATTAGTTTGCATCCAGTCTATCCCAGTTTGAACAGAGCCTTATAAAAGAACTTTATCATTTGGTTATTCCCTTAAGGGGAAAAGTTGGGTATTCAAAAATAGTAATGCTTTGTATAATTGCTTTGAATTTCTAAGATGTAACAGATTTTTCTTAGGGTGTACAATATTGTGTCCTTCTAATGTATAGGTATATCAATCACCCAGAGAACAAAGAAAATGATGACAATTCCTTGAAATAATGGGATGAAGCTGGGGTGTTAGTTTTACATTTGCTAGGGGTTATATTATGAGGTACATGAAATGGTGACTTCCATTATGAATGACAAAGGACAGAAAGATGTTCTGGTTATGAAGAAATACAGATAATGAAAGCAAAAGAGAGGAATTACTTCAATTCAATTACTTAACTTTGAGATAAAACAAGCTAGTGTCATTCTCAGTCAGGACGTGACTATTGCTACTCCCAACTCCAATAAATCAATTTGAAATGTAGAAAATGGGAAAGTGCCATCCTTAAAAGCTTTTGTTTTCAACTACAAGGTAGGCAAATAAATTATAAATGGATTGATAAAACTGTTTAATAGTTAAGCCATGGTTAAGAAGTTACAACTAAAACTCAGAAACATTTTCTGAAAACAAATGTGATCCTTTACAGACCTGACAGCATCAGATGGATGACTACCAGATCCATAGAGAAGGACCACAGGTTAATTTAAAAAAAGGATTATAGGCTTTCCAGGGAGTGTAGTCACCACAAGTGGTCTAATACTCAAACTCTAAATTTAGAGCAGCTCAAAGAATGTGTAAATTATCGATCACTCAAATGCTAACTTTGTAACCCACTTTAAAAGAAAACATTTAAACATTTAAAAATAAATATTTATCCTATCTAAAATAAGCCTATTTCTGAAGTGAGCAAACTACTTCGGATTTATTTCATGGGTCACATGTGATGAATCATTTTTGGTATCCTGTTAATTAGTGAGCTAAAGCAAAATCAAAATATGTTTTACAATTGTTTAAAACTATTGTATCTAATGAGAGTAAAACAAAATGCCTTTGTTTGAAAAATAAAATTAGTTCTTTTTAATGAATTCTAATACTACAATAAACTGAAAAATTGTCCCATCAAACTAACAATATTAGGCTTAATAATTGCTAGGAATGTTTATCAATTGATAAAATAAAACAGAGATGTGAGTAATTCTTAAATACAAAGGGCATCTGCAAAACATGCAAATATTCACTCTTGTACAAAATGAGCCAATGAATATTTGTTGAATGCGTATGCAGGTATACTAGGCATCAAGAGTGCAATGATGACTAAGAAAGATAAAGTGTCTCTCTTATGATGCTTATTTTCTAGTGGAAGAGACAGACAAAATTAAAAATATACATAAGAGAAAAAGGAATGCATGCTATAAAGGATATAAAATGGGGGAATATAAAGAAAATAGGATGACACTTTGGATTACATGGTCAGGGACATGCTCCAGAAGGGATGTATAAGAAGGTACATAGAAGCACAGTTGATAGAATAAAATAAAAACCATGTCAGTAGCCATCAATATAGAGAATATTAGATCAATTATGATATACCTATACAATGCAGCAGGTACAAGGAATGAAATGTAAGTGGTAGAGTATAAAAATTTTCAAGACATATATTGAATTTAAAATTGAGGTTGCTAAGTGTTACATACATTATGATAATATTTATGTAGAAATAGTCTTCATACCTATGGCTGCACACATGTCAGTGCATAGATACCTAAAAGTATACACAGCAAAATGTAGGTAAGAGTGACTTTGGAGATATGGGTGGGTGTAGAGACCCAAGATGGTAATGACCAATAAGCCTTCAACCTAACAGTTATGTTTTAAAGTTTTACAAGATACTCAATGCATTGCTTTTGTAATTAAAAACTAACTTAAGAAAAATTAAAAAGAGCAGCAACTTGATAATCCACAATTAAAACACAAATTCTAATATTAAATTTAATACTACAGTCTTGAAAACATCATTTAACTCAGACCCTTTCTGTATAAAAAGAAGTAGCACTATCTCTTCACTATTAATTATACTTAAAGGACCTATAGTCGAAGCTAAAATCATTGCATTGCTAAAACTATTGTATATATGAACATGAACAAAATAGAAGAATAGCTGTGAAAAAAGGAAGTAAAGGTGTTTTAACCTTCATTGTTTAAAAACTCACCCAGGAAAATAATTTTAATGATGAAACAATCTGGTGAAAAGTGTGATAGGACAGAAGTTCTGTCACAGTGGAAGCTTTTTGATCACTTTTCTGATACATCAAGGAAACATGAACTACACCGATCTCATGAGATTATCTTCTTTGAAAGGCAACTAAACACACCTCCTCTCCCCAGATAGTTTTCTTCAAGGACAATTTAAAAGTTGAATTTTGTAAAGCTAAGACAGGTTCTTCATGATGGATAAGAGCCATGCTATCAGCAGATGTTAGGGAAAGTTGAGGGTGGTTGATTCCTAAGGGGAATGCTGACCTCAGACACCAAGAGCTTTATAATTTAAACTCAACACTTCATACTTTCTGTGGAAGGAAGCAAACAGGAGGCACAAAATAGGGTAATATTTCTTTTTGGAGTGTCCCTTTAATAGTCCTAAGGGACTTTTGGAATAACTAACACTTTTCCCTCTTTTTAGATCAACATAGAAGTACAGTCTACCCTGTAAAAAGATAATAAAACTAAATCAAAGTTTGTTATTATTCACAGAGATATGCAAGTTGCTATAATCAGGAGTTTAAGATAGCATATTTTTCTGGAGTAGAAAACATTCAATTAAATTTTTATAGCATTTTATTCTTCCCTTGGCTATACAACATACTAAACAGCCCCTTAGAATATGCCACCAAAGGCTTCTCTGGCTATTGTAGAGAGAGGAATACATGTAAAAATTTTACTGCCATGGATTTCTCTATGGGGTTTCAAAAATATAATGACATCTATAAGGCCATCCAGCTCATGCTATCACCAAGGCAAAACTGGAATTCTCCTTATGGTACTAGGGTTTCTAGAAGTAGAGGATCCCTAGAATATCAGACATGATAGCAAAAAATACATTTAATATTATTAACTACAAATTAATTGTATCGGCATCCTGGGACTGAGCAAATTGTCAGGGGGTTTGATCCTTTCCTAGTGATTTTGTAAGAATATCCCTCTTCTAGACTCTCTGGTGGGAAGCAAGTAACATCATAAAACCTCAGATGTAGATCATATTTGGGGTGAAGAGCACTGGGAAAATTCTTAGAATACATAGAATGCAACAATGTGGTGCTCTACCTGACAGCATATGGATGGTGGTATTAGCTTTTGGGATTGATTGATATTTATCTCCCCTCCAAGCAAAACAAATAACCTACATGAATATTTAAAGTATGGAGTCTATCTAAGATTTCACAATGGATTTTTTGACTCTGAGGCATTAAAATCTCATAGAATTATCAATGAAATAAAGATGATTTTGATCAAATATATTGAAATTACTTGTACAAACAAAAAAATACATGGAAGGATTACTCATTTAGCATAATTATTTTCTTTTGTCTGCATTTCATAAAATATATGAATAAAAATTAAGTGTCACTCAACGTTTTTATGACAAAACAATCTGAAAGGACCAAATAAATATTGCATTACTCTGATAATAGATGCAAGGTCATGCGAGTAAGGTATTGGCTAAATGACCATAGAAATTGCTATTTTATTCTGCAATGCTAAGCTGAATTACTAAGACAAAATGTTGAAATGGCATTTGAGCTTCCATAAATTCTACAGTATCAGAGCTTTTAAAAAATCCTTGTGGAATTCACATCAAAATGTGCCTTACAAATTAGGTAATGCAATCCTATCTTGCGATGTAACCTGATGGCATCATCACACACAAACACATTCATCATGCTGTCCTGTGGATTCAAAAAGGAGAATGTTTTCCCTCTGAGTGTAACATCCCACTGACTTATATTCCTATTAACTGGCAAGCTGCTGAAATAACTTAATGTGGTTTGAATATTTAGTCCAAAGTAGTGTAAGAAAACATCTGTCACTTACGTTTTTGAGTCATCCCACAACACACAATAGGGATTCAAAGTACCCTAAAAATAAGCAGAGAAGGAATAAATATACCTTGAGTACATATATACCACATTGAAGGATCATGTGAAATGGAAACAGAATGACAGATTTCTTATCTTGCAGCAAGGTATTTGAAAGATTCCACCTCAATGTTTTATAAGAAACTTGCATTTGCTTTCTTCACAGATTTTGTGACCAATTTTATAAAATTCTATGAAAATCATACATTTATTCCAAATATCATAAACTATGTTTAGTTTTGTTGAAAATTAGAAGTGAAGCTATCATATGCCGTAAGTCCATTATTTGATATTTTCAATTATATATTTATTTCTCTAGAATATTAATTGCTAGATTACTTTCTTTAAGAAGACCAAAGTATTACCAGTATTTAAATGACAGTGAAACAGCCTATATTATGCACATGTGCAATCATTACCACCACCTTCTTTTTAGCCTTTAATTGGTGCTTCCTAGAGACAAGAAGTATCCATTTCCAGAGAGTTTGTGGATTTGCAAATCTGCCTAATTAACAAGTCATATTTGTATAGGATCATATCTAACAAAACTTTAAATAAAAAGGTTAGATTTTAAATTCAGTTCAATAATTATGTATTAAGTATCCACCATGACCTTCAGCATGACACAATGAGTTTTCACACTGCATTATTCAAATGCTTTCTGCTGGAGAGTTCTTCTTCCTATCTGCCTATGCACTTTCATGGAGTCTTATTTTGTCCTTTGAAACTAACTTAATACTTTTTCCTTTATGCAATAACTTTAGACATATGTAACTACAGATTCTGTCCTACCCCTGAAGAGTCTTCTCTCATCCATTAAATATACTCTGTGGGTTTCAAGTCCTCTTGTCCTCATCACTCATTTCCTGGAGGACACCCTTTTAAAATGCATTGAGGGAAATCATCCACTCGTGTCTGACCTGTGCAGAGCAAAGTGGTACTATTTCCTCTCCAATTTAGGTGTCATGTTCCTAATAACGAAAACTAAGGTTGCATCAGATATTTTGGTAGACTCTTCTTGAGCTTGACAGGTATTACTCATACATTGCAGTCTCTTCATAGCTTTTAAACCCTGATTTTGGCAACACACACATTCCAAGCTTTGCGTCATTACAACATTAAAAAAACAAACATGATTATCTGCATCTTCATCCAACCAAGTAATTGATAAAAATAACGAAGAGGCCAGTGCAGTTTAGAAATACAGTCCTGAAACAGGCCACTGGCTCCCTTCCACAGGTGGACATGGACCCTCAGTGCCTCAGTGCCAACCTGGTCCCCTGGCCTCCATCTTGTTTACGAGTAGGTAATCACTGGAGTGCATCAGACTAAGCAACATCTTTGGAAGTCTAGGGAGGCTCTTTGTGAGGGGTGCCTTTCTAAATGGTGTTTTCTGGGTCTGTTCTATCATTCCTCTAGAAATAAAAATTAAACTCACTCTTCTAAAATTTATGAAATCTACCCCAACCTTATTTTACTATTTATTTTAATTGGGACATTTGGTTAACTCCAATTTTGTAGCACCAAAACTATTCTCCAAAATCCATCAAAGACTACATATCCAAGGTATCTTCTTATCAAGTGCTCATACCTTTACATTATGCTCCTAGAGCATAAAAACTCTTGTCTTCCCTGAGAAAAATGTCATAGTCCTGTAGATGTAGATGAAGAGCAGACTCAGGGAATGTTTATGTAACAACACGAGAGAAGTGCTTGTATAAATATCACTAGTCATAGCTTACTGAGTAAGTGAGCTTACAGATGAGGGAACAGAGAGTCATGGTCTTTGCTAATTAGACTTATTAATAGTTTTATGGGAGAAGTGGGTCCTTATTTGGTTCTCACAGAAGGGATAGATCTCAATGTTCAAGGGATGAAAGGAGGAATAGTGCTTCAAATTGGTTTCTTTCTCTAACTTATGAGACATTATCTAGTTTTATCTGGATTTTTCATACAGCTTGTGACTTTCTGATAAATCCTCAGCATATCTAACATGTTGTCATACAATTATGCTATATTTATCTAGGCTTTTGTTCCAAGGAGCTCAGAGCACTTTACAGATAACAAATTATCCTTGAAATCTCACAATGAAAGAGTATGGGATAAACCCAGTGTAGCTGAGGAATCTGAGTGGTAATAGATCTTCTAAATGTAGATCACTGGATTTAGTAATGTATAATACATATTAAGTTAAATCTCTATATAAACTAATACAGGATACTGATTATAGGCTTAATATTTCATAATTATTGCTCATAACATGCTAAAACACAAGAAAATAATATTAGAAAAAAATATAAACTTAATTGTTTGGATACCCCTTTCTTTTTTAACACCCTAAAGAAACTAATTTATACTTTCAGACAAAAGTATAAACATGAGAAATGCTTCTTCTAGTCTTATTTCATGCCTTTGTCAATACTCAGTTTTATCCTCTATCTTCTTCACTCCTTACGTCTTAGACCCTAATTGCATGTTTCTCTCACTCTCTGTCCTTATGAAAAGTTGATCACCATCCAGGTAAGAATTATAGGCTGCAAAATGCACCATTCAATTTTGTGTTTTACTAAACACTCTGAGATTTACATGATAAACAGACACTCATTTGTAAATATTTATTCTAGCATAGTTACTAATGTGCAATTCTGTGAGCCAAGGTCAATAACTTAAACATTTGAAGTTTAGAAAAATAAGCAGAATAAGTCAGAAGAATCTTAGTACCTGGGTAGACCAGTCACTTAAGAAATGAGAATGAGAGGAGGGAAACAAAGCAAAAGCCATTGATGAATGAATTCTACACATTAAAAAAAAAACAAAAAACTGGCTAAATGGTTCTGCTGAGAAACTACTTGTAAAACATTTGTTGTAATTTTCAGATACTTTTTTCAAAGGGCCTCTGTTACAAGATCTGTATGAGGAATTTACAGAAAATCAATAACAGGAAATGGTGAGCCCAACAGAAAGTAGAAACAAAATATAACTACAGAGCAAGAGGAAAATAAGCAAGCTCTGAGATAACCTGTAGAAGTAAATTTAAGCAATGTATCAAACTAAGAAAACAAAAATTGTCGGGTAAACAAGACAAATTGGTTAAAGAAGATTAATTTACCAAGATGTAAGTGACATGTTAAACACTAAAACTACATGTATTTGAAAACTTTGGAAAAGGATATGCTATTCTTGACAAACATGTTTTTGACAAAAACAAAAAAAAGCCTCTCTTGGCTACATTCAAAATAACATAGTTGAACTCAAGTTAAAAATATTGATACTCAAGTACTTTTAAGTATTTTAAAAATGCTCCATGACCCAAATTTCCTAATTATCATAGATATTCTACACACCACTTTCAATTGTTTTTGCTATTTTCTTTTACTTCTCTGTTTCAACATCGACCAAATCAATATTATCTATTTAACAGTAGACTATATCATCAGCTTTGTTAATGTATTTCTATAGATGGTTCTCTCTTTTTCTTTGGACTGCATAACTTCTGTTTTCTTATTTATAAAATAGGAGATTTGGACATCCTTTCTAGCCCTAGCTCTCAATGATTCTAGAATTATATTCATCAATGAATTCATTTTATTATTTCAAAATTCTCTTCCTACTCTTTTTTTTAATGGAATAATCACTATGTTAAATTATTCTCACAAAGCATGGAAGTCAGAAAATAAAGCCAGGGTGATAATCAAAACAAGTCTATTCATTCATGCCAAAATCATCTAGTAAATACCTATTATATTCCAGGTACCCTTGGAGGCACTGTGATACAAGGTTGACAAACAAAATCCCTGCCTCACAGATTTCACTATAGTCAAGGGGGTAGGGAGAGGACAAGACAAAAAATATCAACAAGTACATATATAATATATTAGTAACGTGCTATAATGAAAAGTAAATCACAGTGAGTAGGAAAGATTGGAGAAATAGAATAGATTGTAACTCTGTATATTGAAAAGGCTTCACCAATTAAGATAAGATTTGAGCAGAGATCTGAAAGAAGTTGGATATCAATAAAGTCACAATAAAAATGAATAATGACCAAGGTTCCTTACATGTTCCTTGGTTTTCTAAGTTCTAAATCAATTCAATGCACATGCTATCTTAATCACTCTCTTGCTATCTTAAAAATGTTTTTAAAATGTTTTCTCTAGACCTACTCCAGAATCAACTGGGATACTTATTAAAATGCAGATTCCCTGGCTTTGGGAATTTTGAGATTGAAGCTGAACTTAGAAATCTGCATTTTAATAACTATACCCACCCCCCCATAATTTTAATCCACATCAGATTTGGAGAATTACTGCTCAAGACACACACAACAGAAATAACACGGGGAAAACATTTAGCCCCACTCTTTCAGCAATTTTGAAATATACAATCTATTATTTGTTATAGTCACTGTTCTTTGCAATAGATCACTAAAGCTTAGTCCTCCTGTCCAACTGAAAATTTGTGAGGTGATGGATTTGTTAATTGGCCTAATTTAATCATTCCACATTGTAAACATGTATCAAAACATCACATGTACCAAAACATCACATGTACCCTATAAATATGTATAACTATTATATACCCATGATAATTAAAAATAATTTAGAAACCTGAAATAACATGGTTATCCTAGTCTGTTTTTATTCAAACTTTCAAATGCTTAGTGCTCATATGCAATAGTAAACTACTAACCTGGAAACTTCAGAACTTTCTTGTACCTTCCACAGCTCTTTTGAAACAAAAATAATTTCTTGTCTTTGGAGGCAAAGCAAGCAAATTGACAAAGCGGCTAAGGACACGAAGAAGGGCAGTGACTTCATCATAACTATTTGAACATTTCCAATGCTCTGAGTCAGATGTTCCAGGGTGATTCTTTCTGTCACATTGTCCAGTGAATTGGACATGGACCTCTTGAGTGTGGATAGGAGAAATACTGTTCAATGGATACCACGCTGCCTCTTTTTAAGTTTCTAAATTTTAGATGGCAAGACATTACATAAAAATGATCTGGATTTTGCTGAGCTTATGCTCTCTTTCTTTCTCCAGTAAAGTTTAATTGCTGTTATTCTACATAACTGCACAAATAAATTTTGGGGATTTCTTGAGAACATTTCTAATATGTTTGAACTGACCTGCAAAAGACTAATTCATATCCTGTTTATAATTTTAATGCTACTTGAGAAAGAACACATCTTAAAAATCTCAGGAATGCATGCTAGGGAAGCAAGGTATTAGTAGATGTAAATTTTTCCACAGTCAAATCTATCATAGTTCAGTAGTAGCTGATCTGGGAGAGAGAACCCTTTTGGGGTCATGTCTTTTAACATATAAACACCTCTACAGTCACTGAAGGAGTAAACACCACCCAAGGGGATTATGCCACTGAAAAAGTATGGTATAAATCTCAACAGGGAATAATCTGCTGCATGTTCTTCTACAAACATTTTCTTAAAGTTGTGATAAGTACTGTTCCATATTTTAGTATTTTAAATAATCCTTAGAGCTAAGTCTAGGTTTTACCATCATTTTTTTTTAAGGGGATAGCTGTCATGTATCTGAAGCCTAAAGAGCCTCACTGAGAAAGCAAGGTGCTCTTGCTTATTAGGAATATGGTGACACAGAGTATTTGAATTGTCTTTTGAGGATTCGATAGAAAGGATCACACTAAGAACTAGTTAAACTCAGACAGAAAAGAAAAAGTTGGCTTTGGTTAAAGCACAATGATATAAAGTCCACTGAGCTGAGAAACAGAATAGTGTGTTATCAGGACCAGTCGCATCCACATTACATAACTATTCTCAGGGAGTTGGCAGCTATTTCATTGGAACACCAGGAGAAGGTAGCTCACATTAACCAGATGACATTAGTTTAAAGGAAAAGATAACAGCTTGCTTCTTTAATTTCTGAGTTTTGTCACTAACCTAAATGTACATTATTTCCTGATGAATAGTTTCTACTTGTCATATGGGAAGCAGTAAAACGTAGAAACACCATCAGGAATTTTTACATTTGTATCCTTCAAAGAAAACCACTGCCTCGACATATATGTCTTAAGAGTGTCCTACACACGTATAATTACATCATTCTCAGAAATGGCTCCATAGAATCTGGTGCAACTCTTAGCAAATAAATGGGTCTTCTAAGGTTAAAACTGCGCAAACATTTACTATTAGTTGAAAGTGACAAATAACTTTAATAAATGAATATTTAAATATCTAGATTCCATATAGATAGAGTATATAGTTTAGTTCTCTTCCTTTTACATTCAAGAGGATATAACAGTGTGCTCTAATAATAATTACATGAGGTTGTAGCACAGACAATGGCAGGCAGGGGTGGCAGTGATAGCTCCAGTCTATCAACGGCCAGCAGAGAAGTTTAGCTAAGTTGTTTCAAGAGTACAACATATCTGTAAATGTCAGAGTTGCCCTTGGCATCCAGCACCTTGTCCCACATGGCCCTTCTTTTGGCTACCTGACGATGCTGTCTCATGGTATTATTCCCTAATTTCCCCTAGTATCCTGCCACCACCTTACAATGACAATTCTCACTATCTGGTGATTCTATTAATTGGGTTCATAAAGTGCTATTATAGGTAATTGCCAGGACAAAATGAACTTTCTAGTTGGTAACTGATTTTCATTGAATAATATATTATCTGTATAATAGTAATCTGACTTAAATGAAACTATTAATGTGTGTATATATATATATATATTAATTTTTCAGTGTGCCAATGCAGAGTGTATTAGTTTTCTATTGCTGCTATAACAAATGATCAGAGACATAGCAGCACAGAATGACATGAATTTATTATTTCAGTTTCCATAGGTGAGAATTCTGACCTATGAGCTCAGCTGAGTCTCAGGTTAAGAGTTTCACAAGGCTGAAATCCAAGTGTTGGCAGGACTGTACACTTTTTTGGAGAATCTGAGGATGAATCCACTTACAGACTCTTGCAGTTGGAGGACTGAGGTCCCCACTTCCTTTCTGGTTGACAGTCACAGATTGTTTTAGCTTTTGAGGCTGCCCACATCTTTTGACTTGTGGCCCTCTTCCTTCTTCTTCAAAGCCAGCAATGGCAGGTTGAGTCTTTTAACATGGCATCTCTCTGACCAGAGCTCGGAAAGGTTCTCTACTTTTAAGGGCCCATGTCATTAAACTGGACCCACTCAGATAATCCAGGATAGCTTTTCCATTTTAATGTCCTTGTCCTTAATCACATCACACAGAAGTTCCTTTTGACATATAACACACATGTCTCATTTGACATGTAATCACACTAAAGTCCCTTTTGACATGTAACATACTCACAGGTTCTGGGTGTTAGGTTGTGGACATTTTGGGGTAGTCATTATTCTTGCTACCACACAGGGTTGACAACTATAGCCCATGAGCCAGATCAGCACTGCTGCCTATTTTTGTAAATTACATTCTGTTGGAACACAGCCACTCCTATTTGTTGATATATTGTCTATGGCTGCTTTCACACCATAGCAGCATATTTGAGTGGATGTGACAGAAACCATTATGGCTCCTGTGCTTGAAATATTTACAGTCTGACTTGTAAAAAGTTTGTGGACCTCTGCTCCAACAATAGCACAATCATTCTAAAATCTTTTTGAAGAATATCAATTATGTATTAGGAATAGAAATAAATTGAATTTGAAATGTGAGAAGGTTGCTTACTTGAGTTTAGGAATTTAGGATACAACCAAAAAAATGTAACTAGAGAAAAATTTCTCTCTCAATTTCAGCTGTTGGCAGAGCTATCAATCTCCTTCTCTAGTTAGCATTTCAAGACTCTCCATAAAAATTATTAAGAACTTTAAGCAGACAAAATATCAGAAATCTCTTCCAAATGGATAAAAGCTAGGGTAGTAAAGTAATTTAAAAAGTAAAAGTATACAAAAAAACCACCCCTTTGTGAAAATTATATAGAGGCACAGACTGGACTTTTTAAAGCTTTGCCAAGTGATTTTTAATTTCTTAGTTATTAGATTTTATATTCATGAAAATACCCACTGAATAATGTTGGAATTTCTTTTCATTGTTTCTCATGCTTATTTAATGGTAAAAAGCATATTTATTACAGTCTTCCACTGTGATTTCTACTATGATTTACAAAGGCTGTGGCTCATGATTAATTTTAGTTTAAAATTAGTTTGTACACATAAAACAAATTTCTTAATTTGTTAGCTTGATACTATTAATATTCAAGCAAATATGGAAAAGAAAACAAAACCTGCATGCCCAAATTCCCATGAGATCTTTTGTGCATATGACCAATTTAAGAACTACAAACAAACCTGAGGGGTTTTTCTCAACTCTGAAAATATCAGTAGCACCCTACCTAGACCACGAAAGTTGCTGCCCAGAGGAAGAAATATTTTCAAAAGGCAAGATTAGACTGCAGGCCACTCCATGTTTCCATTCAAAATGGAACTGCATAAAGACTTTATCTGGAAAAAAATGCATTTTCAGGCTTGCAAAGTTAATAGAACATGAGATAACTAAAATGAATTTTTTAAAAATTCTTCTAACTCATCTTTAAAGATGGGGATGCTAGTCACCTCAGAAAGTCATAGTAGACCCAGACCTCTCTGACTCAAGGGATCCTAATAGTGTGTGTGTGTGTGTTTGTGTCTATTGCACTCATTTAGTTCTCAGGAATTATTTTCAATAAAATTATTAACTTTCCTTATGTATTATAGAATCTAACAATTGATAAGTATAAATGTCACTCTGAAGAAACCTTAAGTAATATACAAATAAAATTCTTTTCCTGGAAAATATAAATTTGATATTCTCTAAAGGCAAACAATTGCTATGCTTAAGCACTAAGGACTCCAACTTTATAGGTCATGACAATGAAGCCGTAAGACTGAAGAACTGAACTAAGTATAGTGTCTTACTAATTAATGACTTATGAGCTAGTTAAGACTGCAATTGGCTTTGCTAAATACAATTTAGAATTACTAGGTTCCATATTCTATTACCTATTCCTACCAGTTCCCAAGGGCCTTATTATACTTAACATACTGTAAATGCTATTTGTTAAAACGCTTTTTAAAAGAACACGTTTCATTTGGAAAATGTTAACAGGCTTTTCCCTAGACTCATTATAACTATTAATTCCCGTTCTTCCTTTTTTTTCACATGGTATTATGAAACAGATGCAATTTTCAGGTTAGTCTTTCCTGAGCTCAGGAAAGTGCAGCAGATACTTTTCATATAAGAAAATGAGTGAAAGTAGACAGATTTGATATTAAAGATATGTCATATCTAAAATAGCTTGATTTTGAAGGCAATAACAATGGGTATACACACACACATACATACACACACACACACACACACACACACACACACACACACACACATATATACAGTTGTCCCTTGTTATCCCCAGGGGATTGGTTCCAGACCCCTGTGGAAACCAAAATTCACAGATGCTCAGGTCCCTTATATATATTTGCATGTAACCTATGCTCATGCTCTTGAACACTTTAAATCATCTATAAATTACTTATAATAACTAATTCAAAGTGAATGCTATGTAAATAGCTTTTATACTATATTTTATATTTGCATTATTTTTATTTTTATATTGCTATTTTTTATTTTTTTCCAAATGTTTTTGACTTGCGGATGTTTGAATTCATTGATGTAGATACTGAGGGCCAGATGGATATATGTATGTATGCTTATATATATATATGAAGTTTTAGCTTGTTTGGATCAATTTCAATATTCGTGTTTAAGATAGAACCTTTATTCATATTTTAGCTAAGATTGTTATATTTCAGTATAGACCTTTTTGGTTTTCTCTTCAATGGAAGTAAACTGATATCAGTACATAGAACATATCTTTATAAGACTGGTAGTAAATATTGTGCTATTCAATAAATCAATCACATATTCCTCCCCTCAGTGACCAATAAATTATTTTACAAAATCTAATTTGGATGCTAAAATAAATGTAAATATAACAAGCATTAGAAATTCAAAACAATAAAGCAGAAGGACTATATACATTGTACAGAGAACAGTGAGACAGGCATTTAAATAGGAGCCCAGAGACACTCAGCTGTATAGTTGGTAAATGGAGTGTCCACTAAGGACAGGCATGGTCAGGCACCACGCGGAGGGGGGAATCTAAGTAAGAGTGCTTTGAGGCTTTCTCTTTCCTAGCATAAATCCTTCTTCTTCTTCTCCCCTCCCCACCCCCTTTTTGTAACAGATCTGTCTATATATACAGTCTATATATAGTATAGTATTCTTTTAGAAGCTGGTTATTTCACTTACTCAAAATATTGAAAGACACAGAATTAGTTCTGAGTGACTTGTGATAATTATCTCATCATTCTTGTATGCTGGCTTTCTTTGCCTTTCCAGTACTAGCTGGTACTTAATAAAATTTGTTGACTCTACACTCTGTTTTCCATACATAGAAAATAAATTTTTGTACATAGTTTATTTCTTTTCTAAATTGGCTGACAAAATATATTTCCAGAAAAGATTGACTCAAAACTGAAATATGTTCATTTCAAATAGTTTTATTGAACTAAAATAGTGAGACTTTTTAATTTACATTATTTTTTAGGTTACTCTTTTTTCAACTCATCAAATTTTTTTTTCCTTTAACATGTTCTTTAAATTCTAAATAATGATTTCACCTTTATTTAGCTAAGTCTTATGAATGTTCATTTACAGAATGCTTCTTAACAAGAGACAGGGTACACATTCTACAATAATGCTGTGCTGCTTTTTCAATAACTCTATAATCTGATACAGGGAATTAATGTCTCTTACTACTTTTCACCAATACTTGTAACTGTATAGGCAATATCATGATAAATAATAAAAACAAATAAATAGATATTTTCATAAAAGTCTTTGAACACACAAATAAATAAATTCCTTATTCAAAAGCAAATGTTCTAATGTTAAAAGTATCTTCCAGTTTTCAGTGTAGCAAAGAGATTAGGGCTATAGTAAGGTATGATGAGGTAGATATTATAGAAATAAGACACATTCTTGAGGTTAGATAAAACCAGTATGGTTTAAATATTAACCATGATGTTCGAATGTTATTGCAGAGAGGCTTGAAGTTTTTATTAAATAATCTAGGAAGCCTGAGGCATCTTAGTAGAAAGTGGTTCACAGGGAAGATGAGTATAATTTTTCAATAAAATGAAGGCTGATTTCTTGGGGAAATCAGAAGTTAAACAATAGTAGAAAATACACAAGTTTTGTAGCTGAAAGGATGTGAGTATAAATTCTGTTATGTCATTTACCTACTATATGAATTTGGGAAAATGACATAATCACTTTTTGCTTCAGGTTTTTTTTTTTTTTTTTGTATGTACAAGTCAACCTCATGGAAACTTTGCAAAGAATAAAAAATAAGTACAAGTAAAGCATGAGATTGACTTATTTTAATACAGAAAGTATAAAAGTATAATAAGGAAGGCTATGATAGGAATTACTTTCCTTGCCCCTACATCAATTATTTAAGTATTTAAAGTCAATGTAAATGATAAGGAGATATAAATTTGCATATAGGACTGAATAAGATCTGAAACATTTCTTGTCATTCTGGGATGGAAGATTTAGATTTACACTACTGGAGCACCCAGGTAGTTATAAGAAATCTTTTTTGATCCTTGACTTAGTACTTTTGAATGTCACCCCACACCCCTTCCTCTGAGTTAATCACTCCCCTTTGATCTACGTTTATAACTTCTACTGCTGCGTGCTACTTAAATTCAGTCTTTCCTATCACAAGAAAGGCTCTTATTCACTTCGTCGTCCCCAGTGCCTAGCACAGAGCTTGGTAAAGATATGTGCACTAACAAACAAGTTATTAACTATTATCTTGGATAAATTAAAGAGAGGTTTATCATAAACAAAAGCATAGAATAATATGGCATTCTGTTTCTATATAATACATATGCTCACAACAAATTAATTCATTTGCAACTATAAAAGTTGAGAGAATGGTCTTATCTGTAAAAAGAGTGACAGTTAACCCTCTTTAAAAGGTAATTCTATAAGCAACTCAATGCCCAGTGGATGGTACTTACATTAGCCAAATGAGCTAGTTCTATCTCCAGAAACGAATCAGTCGTTTTGGGCTCAGGCCTTATTGTGACCACGATGATTTTGGAATTAACGACAGTATAATTTCTGAAACAGAGTAATTATGATTAAAAGTAGAAAGGATTGATGAAAAGTATGAATTCCTACTGCTCAATACATTTTGGGATGATGTTAAGTAAATGCATCCTAAGCAAAAACACAGGTATTGCAGTGTTATTCATGGAAAGAGATAGTCACACTACTGTTATAACGAAGCCCTATGTGGAACTAGAAAACTTTGCGGGGGGTGGGGAGCCACTTTAGCATTTTAGATGCAGAAAAGATGAAAAAGCAACAGCACTGACAAGCTTTCGATTACTTAAATCTGATTCACCTACAAAATGATGGATTGTGAATTCAAACCTTCAGGCAATCTTTGAATGATTATAATTTGCTCTCCAGGAGATCAAATACTCTTCTAGCAAAGTGCTGTCTTGGCATTTTTTGGACTATCCCAAAATACATTACAATAAATAATTGCAGTGTGGAATAACATGAGATCAAGTAAAGTTTAAACATAAATAAATGCTGTTGCTAATTATAGACAATCTTTTATTTCAGCAATAAAGATTTATAGGCCACTGCCTTATCTCACTATTCTCAATCTAAGAAACATTTGCCTTTTGAAATATCCTACCAAGTGCAGTTCAGTCACAAAGAAGTTATTTTAAATAAAATCATAGAAAAAACCTACAAGAAATTACCCATACTGTAAATATATAAAACTGAACCAACTTTTTCTTGCAGATACAGGTTTTCACCCACAATATGTAAAATGCTGCAGATCACCAAGTTTTTAGAAATGTAAAGATTTGATTATACTTTTAACTATTTGAAGAAATACCTCTGTGTGTGTGTGTGTGTGTGTGTGTGTGTGAGTATATATATCTAGATAGATAGATAGATAGATACATGTCATCTCTCCTTTTTGATTTGTAATAAACTACCTACTCTTCCATAGGGCATGCACTATCCTGGGGAATTCATATTGGGTATCAAAGACAAAATCATTTAGTTTTTTTTTTTTGTCTTTTTTGTTTTTTAAGGCAGGATTGACAGATAATAAAATTCACCAATTTTAATGCTTTGTGCTTTTGATATTTGTATACTACCAAGCAAGTGCTACCACAATCATGTTAGACAACCAATCTCTCTCTCTAAACAGTGTCCTGCAGTCCTTTGCACTTAATTCCCTCCTCTCCCATGTTCCCAGGCAACCAGGGACATGCTGTTACTATAATTTTGGGTTTTCTAAAATTTCAATTACATAGAATCATACAGTACAGAGACTTTTGTGTTTGACTCAATTTGCTTAGCATAATGTTTTTCAGATTCATCTATTTTGTTTCTTTTATAGCTACGTTCTACAGTATGGTCATAGCACAATTTGTGGATCTATTCACCAATTAAGTTA
>CM052441.1:71110936-71139139 GCA_028533085.1 Varecia variegata
GTTCGAGACTAGCTTGAGCAAGAGCGAGACCCTGTCTCTACTAAAAATAGAAAGAAATTATCTGGCCAACTAAAATATATATATACAAAAAATTAGCCGGGCATGGTGGCGCATGCCTGTAGTCCCAGCTACTTGGGAGGCTGAGGCAGGAGGATTGCTTAAGCCCAGGAGTTTGAGGTTGCTGTGAGCTAGGAGGACGCCATGGCACTCACTCTAGCCCAGGCAACAGAGCGAGACTCTGTCTCAAAAAAAAAAAAAAAAAAAGATGTGGCCAAATGAAGCCCAGATTTTGTAAATGATACACGGACTATATAACATTACAATGTTTCATACTATTAGTCATGCCAATTTGTTATCTCTATGGATAATTTAAATTGCTAACATTTTCATGATAGGGCATTCTAAAAGGATACAGAATGTCACAAAACTACAATATTTTATTGAATAGTGACAATGAAGAAGCAAGGTTCAAAGTTGAGGTTCTGAAGCTAACAAGCATGTGCTCTTTGGAGAGCTGACTGCTTCGGGTTGATTGCCTTCAAAGTACATTCATGTCAAAGTGATTATGTCTTCGTGTTTCTATTATTTCCAATATTATTTAGTTCAATTTCTTTTCCCATTTGTGTTTAATTCTTATAATATTAGGAATTTAAATGAGTTCCACTTCCTAAATATATAGAAAATTTCTGCATCATTTATCTTTATTAGGTTAGTGCACTTGACAGGAAATTCATGTGATTTTGCATTATTGAAATTTGTTCCTTTCTTAAAAAAATAATTTTCTAACCACTATAGGCTTGTAAGAACACTGTAGTTTTTATTTATCTGTATTTTTTCATGGCATTTTAATACTATAGAGGAATTTACATATAATTTTAGTTCTATCCTTTACAATGTCTTTAATGTGAATTGCTACATAAAATGCATTTTTTTTTACAGGACTGCATTTTTCATATGTCTTACTGGGAAATCTAAACACTGCTCACATCTCAGAAGTATTGTGATTTTCTTAGAAAACTGAAACTTGTGTTTATTAAATGAATTAGAGAATGTCTTGTTTACAGCCATTTCTTGATTTCTTGGCTTGAATATATACTTGGACACACTTTTCTTTCTCCTTAGAGATTATTTCCTTAAAATAAATTCTTAGATGTACAATTGCTATATCAATGACAGTACACTTTCAGATCTCTTGGTATTGCCAAATTGGCCTCCAAAAAATGTTAAAAAATGAATTAAATTTCTCACAGCAGTTTATGAGCTTGCCAGGCTATGGATGTTTGCAAATTTTTTGATGTGAGTGGGTTCGTGTGTCAGTCTTCCCTCCCTGAGAGGATCCTATGGCCTGGGCTGGCCAGCCTTTGTCTGCTAGGCACATAAGTGGTCATGAGGGCTGTGTGTGTGTGTGTGTGTGTGTGTGTGTGTGTGTGTGAGAGACAAACTCAAGCCTTGCCACTGACAGCCTGGGTTGGG
Organism: Varecia variegata; assembly: GCA_028533085.1. Classification (NCBI taxonomy): domain Eukaryota; kingdom Metazoa; phylum Chordata; class Mammalia; order Primates; family Lemuridae; genus Varecia; species Varecia variegata. The sequence continues at coordinate 71,112,410 of CM052441.1, forward strand.
AACACGGGGCCAACTCCAGCGTTCCCTGATACTGCCCACACATGGCCACCCACTCCTGGCTCTATAAGATTTTCTACAAGAGATACATGTATATTCACACATTATCATAGAATTCCATGGGTTGTACTGCTTGAAAGTATCAATATTAGCAGTGTAGAGGCAGTTAGATATAGTAGAAGAGACAAGTTGAATTAGAACTGTTACCTACTAGACATGTATTCTTGGGCAGGTCACTTAAGCAATAAGAATCTCATTTCTCTCATGTATAAAATGAAAGTTCTGGATGAAACTAAACTTGAATGTTACCTGCAGCGTTAATATACTGTGGTTCTGTACTTTTTATCTGTCAGAAATTATTCAGAAGAAAAAGAAAAGTGGGAGGCTAAAAATAGCACATATTTAGTTTGGACTTGAGTGGAGCACATTTCTTTCAGTTGCAGTAACAATTTGAATCTTTAAAAAAAAGTAACTTTAAAAGAGAAGACAGTCAAACAGTAAAATAAAAATTGCAACTTGAAGGGTAGTTGAATGTATTAATATATTAGGGTGAGAGAAGAAAAGACAGCTAAATAAAAGAGCATCAACATGCAAAATTTTCATGTCTTTCTGTGAAGAAAAATCTCTAAATTATATCTATTCAAAACATTGTACCAAGTCCTCTTTTATAGTCCTTACAAGGGATATTATGAAAATGATTATCACAAAATATAAAACAGTAGACCTAACATTATTCTGTGTTTGGGAAACTTGGCTCCAAATATTTCAACAGATAATTAGTAAAATAATCACCAAGGAAAATATTTCACGAAAATTTATAAATAACTAAACATAAAGAACAAATTTGTACACTTTTTCATGTTGAATAAGAAGATATTTCCTTTTTCACTGGGTTCAATTCACATAGTCAAACTTATACAATGAAATAAAATATATGTATTTTATTCCTTTGCTCCTACCATGTTTTCCTACTGTAAACACTAAACTTCTATCTACCTTATTTTTTTAAAAAAGATGGCTTACATAGGATATTCTATCAGATAGAACAATCAATTATTACAGCAAAAATTCCCTGACCCTTTATTATTTACTAAACACTGTTCTGGGAGTTTTGACAGTGGAGGAGATTTAAAAGAATTAATACGGTACCATTAGTGGGATTGCTGCTCAGTAAATGTTTGCTGACTGACTGAAAGAGTCACCTTTGTCCTTTAAAAGGTGCATTCTTATTTAGCAGATTTATAATTGGTACAGCTATCACTAAACTTTCTGGAAGAATTTTTCGAAAAGGAGAAAAACAAGCTTGGGAGTGTTGAGTGGTCACATTATATTACTGTATGAGATAAAAGAAAATGAGAAGTAAATGATAGTATTTCTTTCACCTTTCAAAGAGTACTTAAACAACCATTTCACCCTGAGCATTTTACTGTCATTATTTCTAGTCAATAATCTGAATATAAATATAGTGTTCCTATAGTCATTTACTGAATTACTTTATAGATAGAAAGTACGAATATTTAAAAATATTTGTGATTCTTATACAGAGCTTACTAAGGACTTCAGTCTAAAGAATATGTAGAAATCTCCACAATAAAAGTAGAATTTTTGAAGTTGGAAAAAACTGTAAAGTTTAATTCTCACAGTTTACATATTAAAATGTCAGAGACTTGCCCAATGGCTTATCTGAATCTTTTTGTGTCACAGGTGGTATTTGGGGAGCTGATCCTACAGACTATTCTCTGCTGTAGCCTTTAAATCACTCATAATATATCCATTAATCTACCCATAAGCTGTAAGTGACCAACTGCCTCTACCATTATTTTTTTAGAAGGATGTAACACTAATTAAATGCTTCTTTTTATTTTTACCAAAGGGTGATATTCCTTGGGAAATTTCCATTTACCTTGACTACATAAATTTATAAAACTTAGAAAATCTTTACTTCATTTCTGTGGGTGAGTGAGTTCTATGACATTATACAGAACAAGATTAACTATAACATAACTTTGCTGGTGATCTAGGAGGGAAACTAATTAATAATCTAAAGCATTTTATATTGAATATTTTATTTGCATTCACTGTATACCTCAGAAGTAAATAGGGTGAATGTGTTTCTATTTTAAAGTTGAACTGAAGGCAGAAGATTGTTGAGTGACTAGACCAGTTTATAAAACTCTTGTCATGTTAAATTGAAATTAAAACACAGGTCATCTGATTTTAAGTTAGTGTCCAGTCTAGAATTCTTAAAAAAAATCTTTACACAAATGGACTTCCTGTGGAAATAAGTGTATAACTTTGATTATCTGGGCACTTTTAACTATAGCACATCTCTCCTCAAATAAACATCATATGCAAAGATATAGGCAATGTGACTATAAATAAATTTTATCTGTAATTGTACATACCAATAAGTCGTAATAAAATCAGTGGAAAAGTTGAGAGTAAGCCTAAGTAGTTTTGAACATTTTTTATTAGGAAAATCAAACCGAACACAAATCTATCCCAATTCAGGAAGCCCAAATTTCATACAAAAGAGAAGGGAGTTAAAGAAAATTCAACTTCCTATGGTTGAAAGATAACCGACATTGCATCCATCGGGGCTCAGGATGACTTACCATCTAGCCACACAGAAAGATTTTCTCTAAGGAATCATGGCTAGTTATTGCTGCTTCCTTGGAAGATATTTTTCTGCTGGACTGAACTCTAATTGTTTTTATTTAGTAAACTATTTGTTGTGACCTTGGTATAACTGTTCACATCCTTCATATTCTATCCTCCCTAAAAACTTAAAGCTTTATTTATGAGGGTGTGAGAAAGAGCTCAGTTCAACTGTGACTGTGTGTAACTAAAATGTAACTTTGTCTCAATCCTCCAAAATGAAGTGGTCTAGAGGAAACAGGTAATTGCGAGGGGTAACAACATAAAGAGATGTGAACAATGTTTTCTGTGAGATTAGTTAAAGGAGATAAGACAGTAGAGCAAATAAATGAATGTTGATAGAATTACTATTTATAATTTTGTTAATGTCTGAGAGGAAAGAAATCAATGTGTTTCTTCCAACAATAGTCCTCTAAATGAACAGCCCTTTTTCTTAACATAGTTGTAATTGAAAATATATTTGAAAGCAAATTGGGATCTTCTGCAAATAAAGAAGAAAACCGTGTCCTCTCAGCCATCATGACACTCCTTTATTTTTATATAATGTTGATGAACAGTACCATTAACTACAAATAAAGAGAGAAAACAGATTAATTTTACAATGACCCATTCTATTATGTAGATTTGGGATTTTTCTTTCTTACTTTCTCTTTTTTTCAGTTGAAGGCAAGTCGTGATTAGTTACAACAGAATTGCAGGGCTATAATCAGACACGAAAATTGTCTTTTCTAGTTGTTTTTACATGCATAATATGCTAACAACTTGTTCATTAAATTGGTATTTTCTACTTCATTTAAGAAAAAGCCCTTTGTATTATCAAAGCTTGTTTGACTATTTTCATAGAATGAGCTATAATCACATTTTGGAATAATTTACAAAGATTACAACAGCTTATTACTTTGCAGCTTACCTCAAAGTGGGCAAAATTAGATCTAAGTTTTTGTATAGGACTGCTCCAAGAACAAATACAGATGATTCATCTAATTCTAGAAAGAATAAAATTAAAAATATTAGCAAAACAGCAAGAAAAAAACTGTAGCTTATAAAACTTTTAACTGTTAGTTCCAAGGGGACTTCAGTACTTGATGCAAAGGAGAGGCTGGGTAGAAGAAATGCATTCCTAACCATGCATGCCACCCCGCACACCCTGCACGTTAACATGTGTTTCTGATGGTTTTCTGTCAGGAAGTAATTTTCCTTTAGCAGGCTAAGAGAAGAAGCTGATTTAGTTTCTGTTAAAGAGTTTGTATTCCCAATGATGTGGGGAAATAAAGTTAATTCTCTTTTAGAGCATTATCTTTTAAGGTCAAAGTCTCCAAAGAGAATTAAGACCACAATGTCACTTTTGAAAAGAGCCATTAGTTTTAGAGCCCATTGAAGATGTTCTTAAAACTTAATTTTTTCTTAAATTTGTTTCTATATGCCAAAATAATACCTTCAAACCAAAGCACATTTTTCTGTGAGGCAGAAATAAAAGTCACCTTGCATAGAAAAATGCAACGCATTTCAATACCTAAGTTAAAATATTTGGCCACATGCTTTACACTGGGAAAAGATCATCAACATTGAAAATTGACCATGTCAAGCTCAGGTCAATAATTTGAACTTGTTTTTTATTTTCCATTTTAATAGATACTTTTTTTCCCAGTAAATTCAGAGATTTAGAAACCAATCGTAAGTTGTCTATATTTACAAAATTAATTTAGAATCATCATTGCCAACTATTTTCAAATTGTTTAATGTATGAAGATTTATACTTAGTGTCTCATTAGATGTCCTTGTCACAAATGTTTTGTTTGAGCTCAAATTATTTCACATATTTACCTTTTGATGACACAGGAGTGAAAATGCTTTTTGGAATGACTACCCTATCTTCTGAGTTTCTCGCCCAGTCAACCATTCCCTTCCGTCCTTTCATTGGGAAGTTGATGTCTGTTAGAACAGAGGCTGCAGGAAGTTTCTGAATGCTAGCCACTATTTAAAAAGAGAAACAATAATGTCAAGTAATCTTGCATTACCTTTTAGTGTAATTGAAATCGATCAAAATAAACCCTGCAGTATATTCAAAATAAAATTTCAAGTCAAAATTATATTTATTAGAGCAACAAACTACACTATTTCTCATTTTTATACAATATTTTTCATTAAGGTTGTGGATTCTTTCACTTATCCATCTAGGTTTTTGTTGCTTTCAGCAGGAATCATACAATGATGGTCAATGATGGAGTGGATATTCTGAGAGTATCAACAGGTATTTCTATACTGGTTGTTCACAGTAGGTCTCCATCCCTAGTGTTAGAAGTTCATATTGTATTTTTGTTCAATATTTTGGTTAACACACTTGACCAATAGACCAACATTTGCATTTAAATCTGAATTTTGTGTTGAGACAAATTTTCTGCATTTTCATCAGAACAAATTTTTCGCAGATTAGATGGGCTACTCTGAAGACAGAGAACAAAGTCACATTGCTCTGGGAGACAGAACTGTCAGAATCTAAACAGTAAAGTTCCAATAATGTCATAAATACAGAATCAAATAATATGCAGATACATTCATCAAATTGATTAATAATAACAAATAATACTTAAGACTTTCTCCTAAAATTAAAATTAAAAAGTAGTGAAAGTATATACATTAATGGAGAATTGTATCTTTACTAGCAATAAGTATTATAATATATCTGAAAAAAATCATGAATGATATGTTTAGTAATGTCTGAATAAATTTTTATTCTATGCAGTAGTTATATGTACATTTGTATAAAATTTATATATGTATAATAAAACTATGATAAATACTTATGCACTTACATATTATATACATTTTCAATTATGAAGTATAATTTGTAGAACTTTTATGTAGGTCCATGCTTGTACTACATTAAAGCTTCAAGTGTCCCTTGGAGGATTTAAATGGAAAGATGACAGGGAAACTGTAAAAGCTATCACAATGGAAAAGCTAAAGTAAAAAAAACCATTAGGCTCCTCATAAGCAGATTTCATTTGAAGGAATGTGTAATTTAAATTGAGAGGATGAAAATTAAGAATTTAACAATATTAGTTGTATAAATATATTACTGCACCACTAGCTTCGTTTCACATTAAATTGGTTATATATTATTGCATCACATTAGTGAAATTGTACTTTATTAAAGCTCTTTCAGGCTATTACACAATCCATTATCAGCATAGGATGGAATTTCATTTGGCTTGTAATTTGACATACTAAGCTTAAAAATGTATTTTGTAACTAAATGTTGAAGGAAAGAAGATACTGGGTAACATAAATTAGGTATGGATGCTAAATGCTGTTTTTGGATAACAGCTCTAATTATTCTAGTTTATTTACATTTTTAAAAAATACCCTTTTTGCTACCAATATATAACCTAGTCCATACCTGCTAAAGGGTCCAAGTCCCTGCTATATACAGATGGACAGGTAAGCACATTAGCAGCACATTTTCTTGAGTCCCCTAAGCTTTATTCAACATGCAAAACTAAATGCATCTGCTTTCAAATTCTTTGACTCTAATTTTGGTTGTCTTGAGGTTTAGAAGAAATTTAGTTCACCTCTCTGCTCTAAAAACTGAGGAAATAAAGTTTTCTAACTGTAATACAACTGGTTTCTATTATTAATATGAAGGAAAATAAATAATAGATAAATTATTGAACTCTGAGGTCTAATAACTTTTATGTTTCAATACACATGGAATAGAAAACAAACAAACAAAAAGAAATAACAAATGGAGGAAGTATATTCCGTATCAACTATATATTACTTTACCCTTAATAAATGCTAGCCTAATACCATACTCATAAATCTATAAATTGATATAGTTATACATTCATGTATCTCACTTTATGAAGGACATTAATTTTGCACCTAGAGGTACATTAGCTGTTAAATTATGACTATATGGATTAGACTGTACTTTTGAATATAGTCTAGATTAAAGAAATGTAAAAATCAATTAGGAGCACTAATTTGTGCAACAAGTCCTTTAAATTGTAATAGTCTCTAGCATGGGGAGTGCACAAAAACATTTATTCATTAATTATACTAGGAATATCTTGGGTTTTTTTTAAATATTATAAGTATGTATAAGTTTCAAGTGGTTTGAGTTTTTGCCTAGATGGTAACTAAGTTACTGGAATATGTCTTTGTTTCTTGAGTTATTTTATTTTTAATTTATTTTTAATTAGAAAACCAAAATTGAATATATTTATCACATACAGCATGTTGTTTTGAAATATGTATACATTCTGGAATGGCTAAATTGAGCTAATTAGCATACACGTTACCTTATATACTTTTCATTTTTTTTGTGTGATGAGAACACTTAAAATCTACTCTCTTAGCAATGTAGTTTTTAAAGTAAGATTATACTTTCAATAAATCCATTATGAAAAAGATATGACTTAATAGACTGATGGGATTCAAATGCTACTCTTCAAGTTATCAATGTACAAGTTCTTTAAAATATGAAACATTTAAAATGATATATATTTACCTTGAACCTAGCTAGACAGATATCTAAGACGACATTGTGGTTCTCCATGACACCTAAGAAATCAATCAGAAAATCTATTTCCTTGTAGCAAATGAAATTTAAAGGTGACTTTTGCTTCCTTCTTTCAGTCCCTGTTCCAGACACTTGGATCAATCCAGTCCTCAATCCCTTTCCTTCTTCACTGAGTTTAACTGTTCAAAACCCCTAGGTAAAATTTAGATGCAGTTACAGTCTTTAGGGAAATGGGAAGCTCATATTTTAAGTGAATACCAAAGAGGTCAGCTTTAAAAATTAATGCCTTAAACTACATCTAAGTAAATATCTGCCTCATGCTGACAAAGGGACACAAAAGTGCACAATCTACATACCCTGCTTCTGTAACAGCTGCTGAATTAAAGCCAGTCATTGTGGGTGTTTAGATGATGGAGCAACTTGCCTCAAAAATTGAAAAAAAAAGCCTTTCTTACAGAAGATTACAGTGCTTGAAATAAATCTCAAAGGACTCAGTATCCCTGAACAAACAGGCACATCTTGAATGCTCCAAGAGTTACCCTAAATTCACTGTATCATGTTTTCATTACAACATTACATTTGATTTCTTATGCAATAAAAATAGGTGACTCATCACTGATAAACCTGGGAGCAAAACCAGCTGCACTTCCATTTTGCAATTTTAATACTTTCATTTTGAATTTGGATAGGCAGCATACAATTCCTTTGAGAGCATCATGCCTTTTATTGGCCAAGCTCTCAAAGGATTCAGGTTCAGTATAGATTTCTGTTCATCAGAAAGCATAAGGGAATTTTTGCAGATGGGTCTCGAAGCACATGAGCCATTTTCCTTGGTAACCATTGAGCACTTCTTTCATTAAACAATGCAGAATAATGCTTCTAGCCTTGTTCTTGAGGGAAATCATGATGTTTTAGCCCTTTGCCCTTACCGAGGTCCTGGAGCATGAGGATTCTGTCTTATTCATCCTTGTATTGTGAGTGGTCCACATAAAAATTGGAGGCAGTTAATCTAATACATTGATTACATTTCGGGAAGGAATGGAGGGCATACGGAAGGAAAAGGCTAGCAGCAAGAGAGCAGGAATGTCTGGATGAGGCCTGCAGAGATTAGCAAAATGGACAAAGGCCAACAGAGAACAGTAGTCACTGGAGTGGCTTGCATGTGGACTTTGGATCTGGACCCTGGATTCAAATCTCTGATTTTTTTAGGGTAACCATACAACCTAGTTTTCACAGGTCTGTTCTGGTTAACCTTTGCTGTTATGTGTAATTATTAAAAGCATCCCCTATCAATCTCAAAAGTCTCAGTGTGAAAGATAAATTACATGTGCATCTTCTAATTTATGTGACTTCGAGCAAATTGCCTAGCCTCTCTGTGCCTGAATTGTCTTCTGTAATATGAGAATAATAATATTGTCTACCTCATTGGGGTGTTGTAGGAGTAAATAAGCTACTGACAAGAGCTGAGAGTAGTGCCTCTGTAACAGTGTCTGGAGCTTGGATGGTCCTATGTAAATGTTGTCTATTATTATCGGAGCAGGTTTTCCCATAGTCAAATCCAACGGAACTACTCCCACTATGTATTCATATTATATGATAAAGTATTCGACTTTTGTAGCAAACACTATTTTTTTGTTGTCCCTCAGTGACCCTAGGCATGAGATTATGTATTCAAAACTTTATGTTGAATATATTCATATAACCAAAGGCAGGAACCACACTTAAAATAAATAGAGCTCATCCTTTAGTACTTAAATGTACTACTTAGGGAGTTGAATAAAGGTTTCTTTTTACTCAGCCTTGATTCTTTTTCCTTTATCTTTTTCCTTCCTCTCTTCCTTTCTTCCTCCCTCCCTTTCCTCTTTCCTTCCCTCCTGATAGATTCTGCCAGAGGGAAGGGCCTGCTTTCTCTGGTTATTCGAGTACACAAGGTTAGCTAGGTTAAAAATATATTGCCTCAATAGAGTAAGAGAACCACTGCATCATGAATGATAAATTCAGTATTTCCATTGCAGCTAAGACCACAGATGCAAAGGACACTTCAAAAACACTACTTTTAAGCATTGACCTAATTGTTTAATGCCACTACTCAAATTTTTTAGCACTCGATGTGATGTAAATGATTAGAGGAAACACCCAGACAATGGCACCTTGTAACCTTAAACAATCGTGTAAGGGGATACAGAAGTTTGAGGGCTGCCTTAAAATCTGCCCTTTTCATTGTTCCCTTATATTGATGTTTCTAATATAGTTGAAGTTTGCATCATTTTTCATGTTGATTCAGAGGGAACAACTTACAAACTGAGTCTTGATTCATCAATATTAGAAAATTGCCCGGTTATAAAAATGGAATTGCTTGTGGAAAACATCACTCAATATTAATAGATGGTCACCTGCACAGTTTTGAAATTCTGTAAGAAAAATATGGGGTTGGAAAGAATGATGCAATAACACACTCTCTGTGTTAGAAAGCACCTATTAGTTTTGCCAGTGTATCCATAACAAACAGATAGGAACTGAGCCAAGCCTGCATGTAGTATGACCCCCGTGGCATTTAACATTTAAAAAAAAAACCCATGATTTTTATATTTATATAGCAATGCTGGGGCTGAGTCCCTCGTAAAATATTGAGGGCCCTTGGAAAAAAGAAAAGGATAGCTGACATTTATTGAAAACTTGTATGACCTTGCCATTCTTCATTTATCCCTTAATTAATTCAACAAGTATTTATCAAATTCTTCCTCTGTGCTAGGCACTGCTCATATCACAGCACGTGGTCAGATGCTTTACACATGATATCTTATTTAATATTCAAAACATCCCCATGTGGTATTTTTATTATCAATATCCTTATCATTATTATCAGGATGCTCATTATACAAATGAGGGAGCAATCTCTGTTTAAGCTACTTCCCCCAGGTCCTAAGTGGGAACATGACTTGAATCCCAGTATATCTACTTAGAAGTCTATGATTTTGCACAGTGTGGTGGCAGTTTGATTTTACCTAACAAATTAATGGCAAATTTATTTTGCCTCGTTGCAATATTTTTCACTAAGTATGTAAGGCGGGAATCATGATTTTATTTGAGGAAATAAAACACCCACATGTCTGTCAGGAGATCAAAACCGGATACCACTGAAGAATGGTGGTTATCAAAAGGGGGTATAGATATATACCCAGTTTAATTTGCCTGGAACAATCTTTATGTTCTAACATTTCTATTAAAACTCATGTTTTAGGATTTTGCAGCAGTGATCTATAGGAAACATTCAGATATTTATATAGACACATTTTTAGTTGTTCTTCTCTATACTTGCTTCCCTCATCTACTCTGTCTTCTTTCCCAAAAGGCTGGTATTGAAACGTTGGGGGCCACAGAGAAGGAACAGGACTGCAGGAGAGTAACATGTAGCCATCACCTCCCTGGAGATAAAGCAGCCAGGCAGGGGCCTCTGTAGGGCCCACGGTGCTCTGAGAGAGAGCTCCACCAGCCCCATCTCCACCATCACCCTTACACAGTTTAAGGTCCCCAAGTCCCAGCAGCGTCCTCACACAGAGATTCAGATGAGAAACACAAACAATCATTCCATTAGGAGTTTATAATTTTTTTTTTTTTTTTTAGAGAAAGAGCAGTATTCTCTGATACTCAAAACTAAAAGGGCAGTCAAGAAAGTACCTACATGGCATTTTAAAGGTTGTTTTTTCAACTTACTAGTTTCTAATGATGTATTATATATATTGAAACATTAAATAATTAACCATTTTGCATATTCCTTTCTGGCATCAAATTGGCAAAAATATTTGTGAGTCATCAGGTTCAAATTCTGCTTTTTATCCAAAGCCATACACGTGACTCATGTTCAAGATAAATTGTCTCAACCAAGCGTTGGCAAACCACAACCTTCAGGCCAAATCTGTCCCATCCTTATTTTTGTATGGCTTGAAAGCTAAAAATAAAGTTTTATTGAAACACAGTCACACCTATTCATTTAGATATTGTAAAAGTTGTCAGAATCAAAATGGAGTCACTTGTGTCAAAAAACAAAAAAACAAAAAACTGACAAATAGATCAGGGGAGAGCCGTAAAGAGAGGGTTTCCATGCACAAATGGCTGATAACAAGAACTATCTCAAAAGACTCTGCAAAAACCACAACCTTGCAGAGAGGTCCTCATGACCTTACACAAAAATATACTTTTGCAATGACATCTGCCCAATAACTGTCCAACTTCAGACGGGCATCACCCTTGTTACTGATCCTTGTTGTCAAGGATAATTATCTCAAAAAATGAAGTAATCCTCCTCAATTTTCCTTTAAAAACCTTTGTCTTCCTTTCCTTTTCTGAATACACACATAGTTTACTATGGCATGCATATTCACATTGCAATTCACACTCCCGAATGAACACCATTTGCTTTCAGAGAGCCTCTCTCTCTCTCTCTCTCTCTCTCAGACTGTTATTTACCTTCACAGTAGTATTCCCATCTGTTTACATGTTATAATGGCAGAGTTGAGCAGTTGCAATGGAGACTATGTGCTCCACAAATCCTCAGATAATTTCCTATCTGGCCCTTTAGTGAAAGAATTTGCCTGCCCGTGTCCCCAACATAGAGTAGTCCCCCCAGGAGCTGCAAGGGATAGGTTGCAAGACCCCTGACGTATTCCTGAAACCACGGATATAACCAAACCAAATATATACTGTGCACAAATTTCTTTTTCCTTCTTCACAGCTTCACAGATAAAAGATTTATTCTTACTAGAGATCTTAGCAATCACAGTATACAATTATTTTTTCCTTTCCTTATTAAGCAAAGAAGTGTCACCTTTTTACTTAAAGGAAGCACTTTATGGCTTCTGTCTGGCATATCTCAATTGCCAGCATCACTACTCTGGTACTTTGGGGCCTTCTTAAATAAAATAAGGGGTACCTGAACACAAACACTGCAATACCTCAATGGTAAACCTGATAAACGTGCTGGTTACTAAGTGACTAATGGCTGGGCAGCATAGACAGTGTGGATACACTGGGCAAAGGGTTGGGAGGATTCACACCTAGTACAGAATGGAGTAGAGTGTCATGAAATTTCATCCTGCTACTCAGAATGGCATGCAATTTAAAACGTATGAAGTGTTTATTTCTGGAATTGTCTGCTTAATATTTGTGGGCCATGGGTGACTGTCTATAACTGAAACTTTGCAAAGCAAAACCTAGAGAAAGGAGGGCCTATTGTACTTAAAAGAGGCTATTTTTGAAGATGACAATTTTTCTTTAGAAAGAAATATAATTTCATAGTTACATCATTTATTGTATTATCTAGTCCATATTTTTTGACTACCTTATTCTTTCTATGTTACACAGTTATAATGGGAAAGATTTAAGCTGATTACACCAGTTTTCTTTCATTTTTCAAAAAGAACATGTTTGTGATCTTTTAGAAACAGATACTTATAAATGGTCATCTTCTCTACACAAGTCGTTTGTATTTGAATCCTAATGTGAACACAAAATAAAATGTAATAGGGGAAATCATTTTTCCATGTGTACCTGAAAAGTAAAGACAAATAAATATACAAACTTCTTTAGAAAATAAATCCCCCCTCTTTCCTCAACCACTAAGGTTAAAAAAAAAACAAAACAATCATTCCTGCAGAGGAAAGAGAATTAAGTGATAACTAACCACAAGTATAAGACAAGGAGAGCTTTTGTGTATAGAGCATTATCAACTCATTGTTTCCATGTTTATGTGTGTTTATGATATTGTTTTTGATATTCAGGGGTGTTTAAACCTTATTAGAGAAATAATTCAGGAATCCATGAGAAGTCAGGCACCAAGGCAGGGAGAAAACAACAACTGGAGGCAACAATACAAGGGCTTCCCAAGACAGTGAATCATCCATTCCCAGAAGAGCAGTAACAATGGGAAGTGCTGTAATTTGACAAGAGAAAAGAGATCATTGCAGACTGAAGAGTTCATTCTGTAAATTTATTTATCCAACAAATCTCTATTGAGCCCCCAGAGTGTTCCAAGGACTATCCTACCACTGACAATTTAACAAGTGAACAAGATACACAAAGTTTTTGCTCTCAAAGAGCTCATGGTCTAGTAGGGAATTCACCAAATTGTTAAGTGAATAAACAATTCAGATAATTTCAGATGGTGATAGGTCCCATCATGAAGGAAATGACTGAAAACACTGAGCACAGTGAGTTGGCCTAGGAAGTCCTCGCTGTCTCAGTACTGTCCACGCTGTGGTTTGACAGACAAGTACGAGTAAGGGAGAGGTAACTTCCTGTGCAGACTCAGAGTCTGGACCAAGGTGTGAAATGTTCCGGAAGTATCAGAATGGTGAAAAGAAAGAGAAGGACATTCTGAGCAGAAGAAATGACACGAACAAAGGCATGAGACAAGGAAGCTTAAGATGTCCTAGAGAAATAGTAATGTTTACTTATGGGACAGAGTGTTTAGTTGGAGGAAAAGACCAAAAATGACACTGTAGGCTAAAATGTCTGTATCTGAAGAGTGATCAAATTTAGAACATAGAGATGTAAATTGAAAGTCTTTTTATTAGAAGTAATATTTAATAATACGGACATGGGTAAGTTTTCCTAAAGAGAGAGTATAATGGACACATTCATTCATTCAACAAACACTGAGTACCCATTACATGCCAGACACAGTTCTGGGCACCAGAAATACATGTATGAACAAAGCAGTAAAGTCTCTGCCCTCATGGGACTGGCAGAGTATTTGGGAAGAGACAGATAAGGAACAAATAAAAAAAACTACGTAGAACATCAGTCATGATAAATGATAGGCGAGAGAATGATGGGTTAAGGTTGGGAAGACACACTGAATATAGAAAGCTTCTTTGGTAAGCTGCCATTTGTGCAGACACCTGAAGGCAGTGAGGTGGGAGCTATGCATATATTGGGAAAATGACAGAAACGTGTCAGAACTGTAACTTATGAAAGACTCACTTCTGAGGATAAAGAGAAATAAACAGGAAAAGACACCCAAAATAAAGTGTGAAGAGGAGGGGGAGGGGGAAAGAGAAAACGGAAAACCACAATAGTAAGCAAACTATCCTTTTTCTGAAAAAGGCATAGTTTAGTAATGAGAGGATGGCTTTAAAAAAAAAAAAAAGTCTAAAGGCTTTATAAAGATTATGTAGAATGAAAAAGAGCCATTGGATTAAAAAAAATGAAATCTACACTCTAAAATTAAGTTTAGACTACGCTCTGTAGCAGGGGTTGGCAAACTTTTTCTATAAAGGGCCAGAAAGGAAATATTTTCAGCTTTGTGGGCCATCAGACCTCTGCTGGAACTACCTGACTCTGCTGTTATGATGTGGAAACAGCCATGAGCAATTCATAAATGCATGGTCATGCAAGGAAATATGGTATGAGCAAAATGACTTGTATGACCAATCTCGTTGTTCTTTAATTCGACAAAAGTTTATTGATCATATCTTTCATTTTCTACCACCAAAGCACTTTTTTCCCTAGACTCCCTCGTCTTACTAAAAGGTACTGACATGTACTTAGACATTCAAACCAAAAACTGGTGTAGGGAGATGGCCATCTTTTACTTCTGAATTTTCTCACCACTGACAACCCACCCATCAACACATCCTCTAGGTATTATTTATGGAAAGTGTCTTGATACACCTGCACTTCTATTTCTATTCTATATCCTTCTAGAAGCCACCAGAATCTCTCACCTGAACTAATTCAAGAGCAGTCTGACTGGACTTCTTTATTCTATTCTTGTCTCCTGCTCTCAGAAACCAGTTACCTTTTTAAAATATAAAGCAGATCCTGTTTTTCCCTTACTCGAAATAATTCAATGGCTGTCCAGCGCTCTCAGAATAAAATCAAAATCTTGTACCATGGTCTACAAAGATCTCCGTGGTTTGGCTTCAATCTGTCTCTGCAATCATATATTTGGCTATCTTGTTTGCTAACCACGATCAAGATGCACAGATCTTTTTTGTTTTTACCACAGGGTTTTTCATCTCTAACTAGAACACTCTTTACTTACTGTCATCCTTACATCTCTGCTAAGTTGTTTTTCCCTTCTCCTGTCCTACCCACCCTATCTAAAGAGATCTAAGTCTCCATTTCTCTCTATTACATCATCCTGTTTTTACACACACTTACTCATTTTCTGCCTCCCACACTAGATTATAAGTTCCAAAAGGGGAGGCATTTTCCCTATTTACTGTTGTGTGCTAGGATCTCAGCACAGAGTGGGTTTGTTACAATAGCTATCCATATTTTTTAAATAAATGAGGTTTACTGAGGGTTTAATAGGAGGAAGGGGGGTTAATATGATAAACTTGGGCCTTGGAGTCAACCAGACCTAGTTTTCCATTTACTTTGTGAACATTGGCAAGGTATTTAATTGCTATTCAGTTCGACCATTTGTAAAAAATCAATAGCCTTCCATGAGGATTAAGTCAGAAGCAGTTATTTCACTCCTTATATCCAGTAAGACCCAATATATGCCAATTCCTTTTTATCTTCCTCTGCCTTAACCATTCTCTGCCTTGTATAAAATACTGTGGACAATCAGACTCCTTATTCAAACCAGAAATCAGTAAGTTATCCTTGGCATGTCCATATCCGCCCACCCTGAATCCAGTTCATCACTGCGCTTACTCTTTCACCTCTAAAACACAGATTAATGTGGTCTCCTTATCCCCACCTTGACTGCCACACATTAGTCTATGAAATCCTTCCTAAATTAAAGCATCACTATGTTCCCCACTTCCATTCTTGTGCCTTTCCAATTCACTCTCCATACCTCAGTCAAAATAGGTTTTAAGCATAAATTGAATCATGTCACTCCCAGTGATTTCCTGTTACTCTTGTATAAAATACAAAATCCTTTCCAGTGTGTACCCCTGACCTGGTCTTTGACTTCCTCTTCAGTGTTAGCTCATGACTTTTCCCATTGACAGCTACTCTCCAGTCGCAATGGCATCCTTTCATTTCGTACCAACTCCTCTTTGGCTAATTATTACTGAACCATCAGGTCTTGGCTTTATTGTAGAATTTTAGCCACTTCATCTTACTAAAGAGAAATCATGGGTTCTGTGCTTTTTCAAAACAAGAAAAACTGAGGTACGTGTTCTTAAACAAATGTAATATTTTGAAGAAAGAGGAGGAACAAATAGCAATAACAGAAGACACCATTCACTAAGCATTTAAGTGATAGTAGCAGCACATTACCTCATTTCATCCCACAATACACTCTGAACCAAGAACACTTAATCCCATTTTATAGATTAATTTTGGATCATTATGAAGCAAAAATAATCTTCAGATCCTGGAGGTATTATAATAGAGATTCATAAGTTTACAGTTGGAATTATAGGCAAACTACAAATTTTAAAAAATTAACATATCAACTCTATATTTGCAAACATCATTTCTTTTTCTTCTCAAGCAATAGACAACCAAAGTTCAGAAAACAATTTTGGTCTTTGGAGATTATCAAATAAAAATCCAAAAATCCTCAAAATAAACAATATTTTACTCTCCCCACCTCCCTCTACACAAATAAATACTCTAAGATTGAACTCTTTTACTACAGTAAATTACATGTGGTTAAAAAGAACATAAACATTAATTATAATTTTTGCAAATATAGAGTTGATTCGTTAATTTTTCCCCTATGTTTTCTTTTTATTAATTTCAGAATATTATGGGGGTACAAACACTTTGGTTATATATATTGGCTTTAAGCAAAAAGAACAAATTGGGAGGCATTAATCTACCAGACTTCAAGCTATACTACAAGGCTGCAGTAACGAAAACAGCATGGTACTGGCACAAGAAGAGAGACATAGACCAATGGAACAGGACTAAGAATCCAGATATAGAACTAATGAATTAGGTTTTATTTGAATTCAGAATATATATTTGGGAATATGGCCTATTAACCAAGATAAATCATTCCCTTACAAACTATTTAGTCCCTACAATTATAATATTCTATTTTGTAGTCATCAACTATGCCTTGAATACAATGCTGTTCAGTATATTAAATTATACACCCTTTAAATCTTATTATTGTAGGATTCTCAATTCAGTTTAACTTTTATAAAAAAAAATCTTCATTCTTTAATGTAACTTTGACAAAAATCTAATTTTCCCCTAAGCCCATAGTATTAATTTTAATGATATCTAACACAGTTGCATTTCTGGTTCAAACACTAATAAATATTTGAGAAAATAATACATAAACACATATTTATACCACTGTTTTTGTCTGTGGCTTATATGCCACAGAAAAGCAAATTAAAGAAAACACATTAAACTAGCCATTGTAGAAATTATTAACATTTTTAAAGTTAAAACTTTTCAATGGAATTTTAAGTAGGTTACAAAAGCACAAAAATATTTTGGACTATACAGAAAACTTTAAAGACAAGAATGAACAAATTAATTTATGAATTCCAGAGAATGTAGCAATGGTACAAAATTATTGGATATATCTATAGAGATAATTAATAAAATCTTTCAGACTATGAGTTGATAGATTACATATTAAGGAGAAATTATAAAATTAAAGCAGAAAAGATTTCTTTGTATGACTCATTCAAGAGAGCTAAGATCTGACTAATGACAAATAAATACATGGAAGAGAAAAGTGGCTTTTTATGGTAGCAAACTGCCAAGTACCACTGAAATATTTGTGGGCCTGAATTGTCATTACACCCAGAAGGCAATTCTGGAATACACTCCTTTTAAAACAGACAGCACACATGGTTTTCTAGATCAGTCATAATATCTGCTTAGAAGTCTGGGATCCTGGTCTTCTTTGTGAAGTACACAATAAGTGGAATATTCAGATTTTAAGAAAAGTGTAGGGTACTAGATTTCGTTAGGAACTTTAGAAGTTCCCTAGAGGAGCAGAGTGTGACCAGAGGAGACCGAGTGGCCTAACCAAAGTCACACACCAAATCAGTAGCAGATCCCATATGGTCTTGTGTTTGTAAGTGCTCTATGTATGTTATCTTTAATCTTGTCAACAACTCCACAGAGGTGATATAATTGCCTTTAGAAAAGGAGAAAACTGAGGAATTTTGAGAAGAAATAACTCAGAGAAAGTCAGTTAGCCATGGTGCTGTCAAGGGTTGCAGCCAGATGTGTCTAGCTCCAAAGCCAGCGTATTTTAAAAGGTACAGAATGGCATCTCTGCTTGCATTGACATAAGAGCACAATCTTTAATCTGAGTCATATTTTTTTAGTTTTCATAGTCAGATGAGAACCAATTTATTTAAAAGTCAATAAAGCAAACAATGGAGAAAAAGAATTATATAGCCCAGATTCCTTGGCATAACCAAATAAAATAAGACTTGTGAAAAGGTGAAGCTATGAAAATAGAACAAAAAAAAGAAAAAAAAAGAAAAAAATTTAAAAGCCAGTCAGTGTGTCTTTTCTCTTCACTGGTTATTGTTATATAGGCAGACCACTATTTCCATAGAGATAAGCAATTATTGCCATAGAAACAGTTAAATTGGGATTGTTTTTCATATTCACACAAACTCAACAGTAATGTCCTTCTAATTTGAAGAGCAAAACTGGAAAGAAGGCATATAGTATGCCAATTTTACTAATTTCAAATCCTTATTACTTTGCATAAATCAATAAAGACCAGAAGTAATATTGTATAAAGTTTAAAATTTGTTTTCAGTTGGCTTTAGATCTTATCTTTCTACTTACGCTTTGAGTATGAATCTACCAGATTCTAAAGGAATTTATCTCAAACAGAAAAATGAAGTCATCCTGGGAAGACCTAAAATTCCCAGATCTTTTAGATATAAGGTCTCCAGGGAAATAGAAAGCCACTTAGTTCCCCAGATGGTCCTTTTGTTCAATCCCATCTCAAAAAGCCTTTCCCTAGTTAAAGTCCTCTGCCAGATTTACCTGAGGCAAAGCACCAACCCCTTTATGCAAAGCTTCTCTTCATAGCTTCCCTAGGATACAGAGGTCATCAAAAATTTGTTTGCAGAAACTCAGATTCTTTAAACACAATAAAGAAAACTCAAACCCAAAATGTTTGTGGCTAGGTCTATGTGTCAACATATGAGAAACTCAGTAATTCTAAGCCCATATTCTTACCAGAAATCTTAATTTTTGAAGTTACAGTTTTCTATTTGAGGACAGCTTTGACTATCCATGCCCAGTGCACCAAGAAGCATGTTCCTTCACCATCACTATCTGTGTTATATGCATTTCATCTGTTAGCCCTTAAACTCTTTTCTTATATGTATGCAAAGCTATGGTGGAAGTCGAATTTTCTTCTGCTTTTCCAAATCATGTTCTCAATGCTGCTGCACATTATTGTGCATTCTAAATATCTTACGTTTCCAATTGAGGTTTATGTGACCTCCTTCGGTTTCTTTAGACCAATAGCATTTTCCCAGTAAATATAAAATCCAAACGAGATGATGGCCCTCAGAACTAAAGATTTGGTCCTCTGTCTATGCATTCTCCACTAGGCAATTACTGAATCAGTGGAGACTGAAGGAACAACAAACAAGTTCACAAAATTTTCATTGGCTAAGATATGTTATAAAAGATTTATGAAAGATAAAAATGTGTAATTAGCCAGAAAAGCAAAGTACATATGAAGAATATTACTACAAAAGAAAACAATGGTTAGGAGTTATTTTACCTTGATGTAGAAATATAGAATATGTGAGTATGATTTCCCTAGAGTCACATTAAAAAAACAAAACCTACACTGAAGTTCATTATATAGCAGAAGTAGGTTAGCGTGTGGTTGGCTGAGCAAGATAATGAAACAAATCTTTAACTTTCAATTACTAAGATGCAAAGGGGAAAATGCAGCCACTCTGAATGGGAAGCACTGATGTAGGACAAATTGTATGGGTGCCCTTCTCACTCAGGCAGCAAGGTTGTTAGGAGTAAATACTATCATGAACATCTGTGGAAACATTAAACTGGGGACTGCTATGTAATATAAGGGATGCTTTACCAAAACTTTCCTTGGAAATCCTGAGGAATGAAAGGAGAACCAAACAAAAACATTTTTCTATATATTGCATTCAAATGACACTTCTGAAAAGAATTCAGAAGTTAAGATTGGAGCTAGAAATTGGCATAATATAGGGATAATATAGAGACATTTTAGGTTATTTGGGTTACTCAAATGAAGAAAGAATAACTATCAAGAATGTTTTCAAGTTTTTCAGGTATAAGAAGCATTGTTTAATAATGACTCCATGAATAATTGTGTCCTTGAGTATGGCTGTATAAAATTGATTAGATAAAGCTGGAAATATTATTTAATTCTTTTCATCCCAGTTAACTTCTAAAAGAATACAAGTCTATGGATAATCTGAAGCACCATAATGCAATCAGCGTTTTCTACATTACGGTCCAAGGTTGTAACTATGATAGCAGTACTATTGCAAATTACATTTTTTAAGCTGTAGAGATAAAGATGCTTTGCAAAAGTCTTTCCAACTTGGACAATAAACATTTTTATAGATTCTAATTCTTTAAACTTTTATTTAAAGAATAAAAAATAGTTTTAAAAAGTAGAACGGAGCTGACTAGTTTCTTGTTGGACTTGCTTGAACCTTAAGAATTATTCTATTCTTGAGGCTCTATGACTTTAGGAATAGAAGAAAAAAAACACAAAACTGGAAGGGAAAGTAGGGTTCACTTCATCTGTTAGCTGGCAGCTCACTCTGAGTTACAGCTTTACAAAGTCATTTTAATGATCAATTTCATGCTGGCTTTTGCCCAAAGATTTGGATGGTGGGGTGATGACAGGATGCTAATGGCTTCTAAGGATAAAATTGCTGAATCTCTCTCAGAGCAGTAAAAATGAAATGGGCTTACATTGTAGGAGTAAGGATTTGTGTTGAACTTAGGGAAGAATATATATATATATATATATATATATATATATACACACACATATTTTAAAAAGCTTGCTTTGAACTCTAAACTTTAGAGACATCTACATGGTCACCAAAGTAAATTTTTGACATCAATCTTACTTCTGTAGTTGGATTCTTAAAGATGCAATGGAAATATTTCCTTGAACCCTCTCTTTCTTCCATGCCCTATTTCTAACCATTAATAAACTCTGACAGGTCGACTGTCAAAATATCTCCTCCATCTGACCTCTTCTCACTGTTAATATTTCTAGTGTTGCCTGGTCCAAACCTCTGTGTTCTCTCTAGCCTCTAGCCTCTTGCAATAAACACCGCATTGATCTCTCTGTAGTCACTCATGCCGCCTAGCCTATTATTCTCCACCACATAGTCAGAATGTTCCCTTTAAAACATAAAGATTACAGTCATGCACTACGTAATGACGTTTTGGTCAACAACAAACCGTCTATATGATGGTGGTCTCAAAATTATAATGCAGCTGAGAAATCCCTATCGCCTCGTACTTACTATACAATACATTTTATTGTTATTTTAGAGTGTCCTGCTTATTAAAAAAAATTTAAAATGTTAACTGTAAAACAGCCTTAGGCAGGTCCTTTGGGAGGCATTCCAAAAGAAGGTATTGTTATCATAGGAGATGACAGCTCCATTCATGTTATTGCCTCCAGTAAGTGGGACAAGATGTGAAGGTGGAAGACAGTGATATTGATGATCCTGACTCTGTAGGCCTAGGCTAATGTGTGTGTTTGTGTCTAGTTTTTTTTTCTTAACAAAAAAGTTTAAAAAGTAAAAAAAATATAAAAAATATTAAAATGGAAAAAACTTACAGAATAAAGATATAAAGAAAGAAAATATTTTTGTACAACTGTACAATGTGCTTGTGTTTTATGCTGTTACTAAAAAAGAGTGAAAAAGTTAAAAATAATTAAAAAGTAGCAATAAAATAAGGTAATTTCTTATTGAAGAAATAAAAAATATTTTTTTTATCACAAAACTAATTTTATTATATTTTTTCCCACTTAAATTTCTTGGCTAAATATCTTCACTGTCCCGATGACTTCTGGTTCTTGTTTTCTTGATGGACACAATGTCCTTACCCTCCTTTGGATTTTCCGCACATCTCTTGACAGCCCGGGTTGCTCTCTGCTCAGGTTTGCTTCCATCGAGTTTTTTATAGACTCAGTGTGGCCTACGTGTACAGCATTTACAAAGTCTGCGGCAATGCACAGTAATCATGAGGGCTTCACATTCACTCACCGCTCACTCACTGACTCACCCAGAGCAACTTCCAGGCCGGCAAGCGCCATTCATGGTAAGTGTCCTCTACGGGTATACCATTTTTTATCTTTTATACCACATTTTTACTGTATGTTTTCTATGATTATATAGGTTTGGATACATGAATATTTACAGTTGTGTTACAGTTGCCTACATTATTTGGTACAGTAATATGCTGTACAGGTTTGGAGCTTAGGAGGAATAGGCTATACTGCATAGCCTAGTATACACGTAGCTTTGTTAAGTGCACTCTGTTTGCACAACAAAATTGCCTAAAGATACATTTCTCAGGACACATCTCCGTTGATAAGCAACACATGACTCTATGCCTTTCTTCTGCTCAGACCCTCCAATGGTGGTTTTTCACCCTGCTAAGACCTCAAATGCCTTTCACAGTCTCACTTCCCACTCCCTCTCTGTCTTCATCTCCTCCCACAGCCACTCCAGCACCACTGGCTTCCTCCAGTTCCTCTAATATCTGAAGCACATGGGTGCATATATGAACTTATAGCTCCTTCTGTCGAAGTGTTCTGTCCCTACATATCACTGCACCTCATTCCCTAAAGGCTCAGGTCTACACTCAAATTTCACTTTGCTGATGTGACGCCTTCCCTGACCATTCTCCCTGAAATGACACTCCTCTCTTGACTCTCTGTCCCCTTGTCCTGTTTGATTGCTTTATTTCTATTCATAGCAGTTACAACCATCGGGCATGTTAAATGGCATTTGCTTGACATCTGTCTCTCTACAGTAAAACATAAGTTCCACAAGAACAAGAGGTTCATCTAATTTATCCACTGAGAAATCCTCAGGACCTAGAACAGAACATGGCATATATTTAGTGAATGAATATCGGAGACCTCATAAAGCCAGTTAAATCCACAAATCATTACCAATCTATCATACTAACATTAGGGAGCACCTTAGCCTGGGGGTCTCAACTGGGTAGAAGAAAGCCCATCCACATCCCTGAGTAGTCTTGCCTGCCCCTATAAGGGTCTGGCATGACCTTTCACCACAACTTCCTCAAGGCTTCCATACCCAGCCATTTGGAATAAGTGTATCATGGTAAAAACCATGAGATAATTCTTATTAAATGAGAAATAATCAAAGAACTCAGTGCTGCACATCATTCCAAGTCCGTTTGAACTATTTATTTTCTCAAGAAAACCATTATGCTAGTACAACAAAGAAATGGTTATTTTTAGATTTTTTTCTTTCTGACCTACAGTTGCTTCAAGTGTCTAGCAGGAGGGGCAAAGAGCCAGAAGGCAAAGGCAGAACCTATTAATAACAGTTTTAAGTTCCAGTCTAGCTGACAGAACCGACGTCAGGTGCCACAAATAAAAATGATGTTAAATTGTGTATTTTGGGGGCTTGGTGTCAACTGACTAAAAGTGTCTTATTTTTAAAGAAATAAAGTTAAACAAGAGATGGAGATGTGTGAATTACAAAACTAAGCAGTGACAGGAAGGAAAATAAACCTGGAAAGAGAAGACACTCCATTCTATAATGATATCATCAGACTGAAAGTTGATTTCTCAGGTGAAGAATAAGATATTCTACCAAAGAAATGATTAAGTTTACCAGTGAATGCAAGAAATGACATACATTTGATGTTGATGAAAAGGCATTGTAGAGAGAGAAAGGAGATCTTAAAATTGTCCTATTCCATTATTCAGACTGAATTTGGATTCAATTTCAGAAAATATCAAGTATGAATGTTTATTCTAAAAGCTCAATGTTTCATATTTCTAAGCCAAAAAAGACAGTGATATCTAGCTTGGCAAAGAAAAATATCTTAATTTTAATGTTCTCAAGGCACTGGCCTTATTGGATTACTGGAGAGGAACTAAAGCTATATTTTTAAGAATCTTGTATCTCTTAGGGTTTATATATAAGAACAATTTTTGAAATTCCCTATAAATAATAATTATAACATTCTGTATTTGGAGATATTATTAGTCTAAAAAAATATTCCCTTTTTATTTGATATTTTCCCCTCCAAGTAATTTCCAAGGAACAGTTGTGAAATAGCTGTAAATGGGCGTAGCAACGTTCATCTGTGCAAAGTAAATCCATGGAGATAAATATATCAAAATGTTAAGAGTGTAATCCATTGATGGAAATTTAGAACCTGTTCACTGTGTACTTTTCCTTGAGAATTTTCATGTTATACCATCGATAATCGCATAAGATTTTTCTTAACTCTAATACACTGACCTTTTTTAGCAATTGGTATTAAGTGTTGCTTTGGTTTTTTGTTTTATTTTGTTCTGAGACAGAGTCTCACTCTGTTGCCCAGGCTAGAGTGCCGTGGCATCAGCCTAGCTCACAGCAACCTCAAACTCCTGGGCTCAAGCAGTCCTACTGCCTCAGCCTCCTGAGTAGCTGGAACTACAGGCTCTCGCCACCACGCCCAGCTAATTTTTTTTATTTGTTTCTATTTTTAATTGCCCAGCTAATTTTTTCTATTTTTACTAGAGACGGGGTCTCACTGTTGCTCAGGCTGGTCTCGAACTCCTGAGCTCAAGCGATCCTCCTGCCTCGGCCTCCCAGAGTGCTAGGATGACAAGCATGAGCCACCTTGCCCAGCCTAAGTATTCCTTTTGAATTGTTCTCTCCTTCCTATTAATTATATGACACTGATTTTATACAGCCCTGTCCTGGAGCTCCTGGAACTCCTTATACCTACTACCTCTAACCATTCTTGCTCGGACTCCTGCCCTGATTCTTTGTTTTTAATGTAGGTATCACCACTTTATGTCTCTTCTCTCTTATTACTGTATTGATAATTGACAAATCTGTTATGGCTTCAACTGTCACGTTTATCAACTTGATCACCAAGTGTGTATTTATAGATTTGACTTCAGTAACAAAATGCTAGATCTTATGTTATTTTTTTCACATGGGGACTATACTTGTCTAAGTATTAATATGTGAAAGATACTATCAAATGTTTGTAAAATAAATAAGATCTCAATCCCTCCATTATCTGCCACACTCCACTCAGTTATGGAATCCTATCAATTCTAGTCTCAGAATCTCAGATTCATACCCACATTTTGGTTTCTATTCTTACCACCCCTAATTCCTGTCTTCATTATCTCCTGCATGGATTACTGTAAAAAGCCTTCTAACTATAGTCAGACTAACTGCATTTATAGTCCTTGTGAATTTCAATAAATTCTGGTTTTGGCTCTAACACGTGTCCTACCGAAGCACAACTTTCATTAGGTCAGCTTTCAGTGACTCCCTACTTATCTTTAGAATTGAGAACCATGTCTCCATATGTGTCTCCAATTTTACTTCACTTCCTTTACTTCTATATATATGTGTTTTTATCAAAATAGACCACTTATCCCCTAAACACAATCTCCACTTTGACAGCTCTATACCATCTTTGCTAAAAGAATGTTCTGGAATATAATCATCTATTTGCTTCATGCTGAATTGTCAACAATCCAGCCATCCTTCAAATTCTACATTAAATGCTTCCTTCTCTGAGAAATTTTTTTTGATCCTTACACAGAACCACCTCTGGAATAAATCACTAATATATGGTTTATATGCCACATACCAAAGTGCACTTGGTATTTATCTATTTATGTAATTCTTTTATGTCTGTAACTGGGCTGAAATCTTCTTGCAGGCTAGAAGATCAGTCATTTATTTTAATGATCTGAATCACTTAGCAAAGGCTTTGCTTATAGTAAGAGATAAATTCCTTTTGTTTTTAACTTTACATTAAAATTAATCGGCTAGTAACATATAACACATCACTAATCTTCCTTGAACTCAGTTAAATGAATGCAATTCCAGTTCTAAGTCCAAAGTGGAAATAATTAATTTCTAAAGAATAGGCTATTCTTGATCTTAGCCAAAAGGCCTATGAAACACTGAGAAAGGAAATCGCAGAGCATGTAAATAGGTGGAAAACCATACCGTGCTCATGGATTGGAAGAATAAACATTGTTAAAACGTCTATACTGCCCAAAGTGATACACAAATTCAATGCAATCCCTATTAAATTACCAACATCATTTTTCACAGATATAGAAAAAATAATTTTACACTTTGTATGGAACCAGAGAAGACCCCGTATAGCAAGAGCAATTTTAAGCAATAAAAACAAAATGGGAGGTATTAATTTGCCAGACTTCAAACTATACTACAAGGCTGTGGTTATTAAAACTGCTTGGTATTGGCACAAGTGCAGGGACACAGACCAATGGAACAGAACAGAAAATCCAAATATAAAACCATCCTCATATGGCCATCTAATCTTTGACAAAGCAGACAAAAACATACTCTGGGGAAAAGATT
>CM052441.1:71139639-71202604 GCA_028533085.1 Varecia variegata
GAAAGATTGGTATTGGGTTCCTAGCTCCTGTAGTTTAGGATGATAATGCAGTTGGCCATCATTAACTTGTGAATACTGCACAAGAAACAGCAGTGTTGAGAAGAGACATAGTAAGCTTAGTTTTGTTCAAGTTAAGCACAAGGATACAATATGGCTAAGAGAAGAGGCTCAGGGGGGCAGGTTTAACTATAAGCCTAAAGCTCAAAAGGTAGAAAAGTTTTAAATAATTAGTCCTAGTCAAAAACTGGAGCCTTTAGAGATTAAGAAAATAATATTGCCAGGAACAGAGTTGAATGGAATGAAGTCAAGGTCAAAACACTGAAGATAAACTCAATAGGAAGAGGAATAAGAAAGAGAAATGAGGAGGTAGGAAAAGAAGTAGGAAATCGGTGACAGAATAATATAAATGCCAAAGAAGACTCTTCCTGCTGAGATTAATCCAGAGGAGATAGACCATTCCTTTAATTAAGTGAAAATCCAAAAAAATGTTCAAGATATAGTGCAGCAGGTCTCATTTTTTTTAACTTTGATGCACTTGGCTGATGACTTTTGCATGGGTGATATATAAAAGCACAAACACACCCCTAATATAGATTAAAGCATGGATCACACATTCCCTGTGATATGGCTGTGTCTCTATTTCTCAGTCTCCTATTCAAAGAAGTATACAGAAATGAAGTTGAGTAAGAGCAACATTACAATACAAATCATCTTCAATTGGCTCTAATGTATCCGTTTTTTTAAAAAACTAAACAATCCCTAAAGAATATTATAACTACTTTTTTGTAGCAAGTGAATAAGCAAAAGGATGAAGAGACCTTTTATCCAGAGCATCTATTCAAGTGCCATATCGACTAGCCACTGGCAATTGAAATCTATCAAGGATTCAGGAAAGCACAAGATTATAATACAAGGTTCTCCTATCAGGTTTCAGGGATCAAGAGGAACCATATGATTCAGAGACAAGAATCTTAGCCACTGCAAAACTAGGAGACAAAAGGCAAGAGCTCATATGAAGGACTAGAGTGTCAGGAGTGGAATCTGCAGAAGGCTAGATTACCTGACCTGAGAGATAGCTGTGGTCAGAGAGCCTCTGACAGCAGAGCTGGACTGTCCCTGCTTGACCGCTGCAATCTGCCAGACCTAAAGGAATGTGAGGACAGATAATTGAAACTAATCTCCCCTAATAGTCACTAGTTTAGGGGGAAAAACAGAGCCTTTAAGGACACCTTGTTTTTTAATTCTTCTTTTAGCTCTGACTCATTTTGAAAACTACCTAAGAACATTGTTCCAGGAATCACTGGCTGTCTTTCATAATAATATCATTTTTCTGCTATGATGTAAGAGGGTTTGACCTGTACAGTTTCAGAATAGCTCAAATGGAAAAAAATTTTTTTTTCACATAATTCTACCAGTGTCTTTATGCTGACTTTAGGATCAAGGACTCCAGCAAGTGGTAGCAGAATGAGTCTGCTTTGAGGTATAATAGATGGGATGAGGCTAAATGGAAAGAATAAGCTATCCAATGTTCAGTGCTTTGGGGGCATGAGCTCAGTGCTGCTTTCCAGGTCTCATTTAAAAATGAAAGGTAAAAAAGCTAGTGATACTAATATGATTAAATATGATTATTCCCCCAGAAGTATCCTGGTAGAGCAGCCAGTGTTATTAAAACATCATAACTCCGTGTACTTCTTAATTGAGGAATGAGGTAAGGACTGGTCTCTCAAGTTGGGGCAAGCCTGGCTGATAGACCTAAGGGCCACACATTTTTACCCCCTTGCAATACTGAAGGCAGCAGTTACAGAAGGTTCTGTCTTGGGGCAAGATGCCTGGTACATACATACCTCCTCAATAAAGGAAAATTCTCACAGTCCTTCAGGATTCCCTACCATGGGCCGAACCTCCCCTCCCCCAAATCTATATGTCGAAGCCCCAACACCCAGTAGCTTAGATGTGACTGGAGACAGAGCTGTTAAAGAGGAAATTAAGTTAAAAACAGGGCATTAGGGTGGGCCCTAATCCAATCTGACTGGTGTCCCTGTCAGAAGAGGAGATTAGGGTGGGTGTGGTGGAGATTAGGCTGGGTGTGGTGGCTCATGCCTATAATCCCAGCACTTTGGAAGGCCTAGGCAGGAGGATTGCTTGAACCCAGAAGTCTGAGGCTGCAGTGAGCTATGACACCACTGCACTCTAGACTGACAGTGCAAGCAACAGAGAGAGACTCTGTCTAAAAAAAAAAAAAAAAAAAAAAAAAAAAGAGCAAAAAGGAAAAAGAAGAGGAGATCAGAACTCACAGAGAGACACCAGGGATGTGTGTGCACAGAAAAAAAGACCATGTGAAGACACAGAGAGAAGGTGGCCACCTGCAAGTCAAAGAGAGAAAGAAGCCTCAGGGAGAAACTGAACCTGCCACAACCTTGACCCTGGACTTCTAGCTTCTAGAACTGTGAGATAATAAATTTCTGTCGTTAAGCCACTCAGTCTGTGGTACTTGCTATGGCAGCCCTAGCACACGAATACATTCTCCAATCACAATTTTTTAAAACAGAAAAATCTTTGAAAATAAATGGAATCACAACAGAAAACCATCTATACATTTACTAATACAAATCCCAATATTTTTTTTAACTC
Organism: Varecia variegata; assembly: GCA_028533085.1. Taxonomy (NCBI): domain Eukaryota; kingdom Metazoa; phylum Chordata; class Mammalia; order Primates; family Lemuridae; genus Varecia; species Varecia variegata. Next base: position 71,142,271 of record CM052441.1, read on the forward strand.
TGAAGGAAATAATGGGATATTCTGAAAGAGTAAAACTACCTATGTCAGATTTTATTACATTTCTTTTAACTCAATCAAAACTATTTATTATATTGCATGGTAGTTTCTAATTGATAGGTTGTCCTATACATATTCTTAAAACTCCTTTGCCTCGCTCCCTCTTCCCGCCAGATTGTGGTGCGTGGTTTGGACTCTTCTGTGGAGCTTCTCAGTTCCTCTTAGCAAGCAGCCATCTTTCAGATTTTGTTTATGGTCGGATTTAATCATGTTGATTTTTGAAGCAAGATTTGTTGCTTAATAATTCATCCATTTAAGGAAGTTATTTGGTGTTGAATGTCTTATTTACATGCCCCCCAATAATAGGGGCCAAGTTTAAATACTACCTAGAAAGAGATGCTAGTTATATAATGCTCTCTCTACCACGGAGAGACAACAGGGAACCCCGTCAGGCTGTTATATATTGAAAACAGTAACTCTTATGACTTGGAGTGATGGTCAGCTGGGAGTTACAGTTCTATACACAACTTAGTTTCCACTGAGTCAGAAATTCTGGTTATGGATTTAAGCAATTCTTCTCATCTACTTGCTCTCTAATTCTAAAATGGCACTGCAGTGTTGACCTTAAAGACATACAATTCTTTTCTGTCCCCATTTTTTCTGACACATTCCCTGACCTTCTCTTCTGTAACAAGCGGAAAAAAAAAAAAAAAAAAAAAGCATTGCTTACACTTCCTTAGATGCTGCCATGAGAAACATCTGACCTTCTTTTCTTGGCAGGAGAGATATCAAATACACATCTGAATCGGTAGTAGCTACCTCTCCAAAGACTGTAAATTTTTGTCCCGTCAGAAGTCGGAATCTCACCTTGTTGGCTGATAATAGTAGCCACATTTCTTGAGCTCTGCTATGTGCCAAGTACTATGTAAATATTTGAATTAGAAAATTGAACCCTCACATCAACCCTATGAGGTAGGCATTATCCTGTATTGTGGAAGATAGAATTGAGGCACATAGAGATAGAGGAGATAGAGTAACTTTTCTTAGGTTGCAGAGGTATCAAGTGGAAAAGCCATGTCCTGAAGTTCAGGATTCTACCTATAGACCAAGCACTCTACTCCCTTACTTCCCACTTCCCTATCTTCCCTGCTCATGTTTGAGAAAATTATTAACATTTCTGGTTGCACAATGCTCTCTGAATAGAGGATCTCAAGGTGTTAGTTGTATATCGAATGCAAGATTTGCCCTAGAATTTCAAACTAGAAAAGACCAAATCTTACTTCATCAAGAAAATTAGACTACCTCTATAGATGAGGCTTATCATGGTATGATGATACTATATTATCATGTTAACAGTTGCTTCCACATTTATTAATATTCTTTAATATGCAAAAGAAAAACTATCTGGCACTGAAACCACAAGAGAAATAACACTCCAGGGTTCTCATCAAGTGACCTAAACTATTGATGGGAATAACCCATGGTACAACATCTATGCTTGCTCACCCAGTGTTTTAAGATAGTAGATGCTTGACTTCGCTGAAATCACTCTCTCTGTTTTCAATTTAATTCCTTGATCACCTATCTCTGAAACATTTATTTAGAATATAGTCTGCATTTAAGAAAGAAATTGAAATGCTGAGGTAAGAGCTTCCTATTCAATTTCAACCATTGGGAAATAAATTTCTCAAACCTAAGGAATGTGTCAGATAAGTGGTTATCCAACATTGAGTAATGACCTACTTGAAGGTCATGATCAAGTTTTCTTAATGAAATAGAGGATAATAGAAAATACCAGAGTGCATTACACATAGGAAGGTAAATATTATTTTGTAAAACTGGTTTTCAGTTATTTATTAATGTAAACCGTGTGTGTTACACTGGCGTATGGTCAAAATCATTTGAAAAACACTGAATTAGACCAACAGATCTGTTGTCAGGGGGAAGGAGGATGCCTGAGGAGAGAATGGTCTTTGCATTCAGATGAGTTTGAGGAGCACAGCACACTGTGAGTCTCTGTGGACACCTTCACGTGTGTATTCTTTCCAATATTTTCTTTCTTCATCCCCCAAATCTAAACTGCCTCCAAGGCCTAACTTTTATTCCATTAAGAGATCTCTCTTCCCTCTTTTCTGACTCACTGGCACTAAGACATGTCATCTTCTTTTCTCACCTCCAGGTCACTACCCTGGGTACCACTCCACCCCCACCACCACCACTATTATTTCTTTACCCACTAGTCCATGTTATTTATCTCTGCAAACAATCTTTTTAAAAGTAACACTTATACTTAGTAACTTTATTTACAGGGAATCAAGTCTAAACTCTTCTCTTTGGCCTTAACCCCCCTGTCTTCATAATCTGCATTTTTCAATATACATCTCATTTTCCACAAGACTTGGTTTCCTAAACATGCTATGCTTATACCATTTCTATGCTTTTGATTATGCAATCTGATAATTTGTTGAGTGTTTCTCTGCCTAAATTGCTTCTCCAAATTCTATCTCAAGTCCTAACTCTCCTGTGAATTCTTTACTTACTGCTGTAGTTCAGATCCCTGTATTTCTAGAATTCCTAGAAATAAGACGTACTGTATTTCTCTCTCTCCAGTCTAGCCTCATTCATAAGTTTTTTTTTCTTCAATGATATTGCAAGCAGCTTGAGAACAAGGTCCATCTTTTACTTTTATGTTAAGAATTACAATACTAGCAATAATGACATTATGTACAACCTACTGTGTGCCAGTTAATTGTTTCTTTTTTTTTTTTTTTTTTTTTTTGAGACAGGGTCTCACTCTATTGCCTGGGTCAGAGGGCAGTAGTATCTTCATAGCTCACAGAAACCTCAGACTCCTGGGCTTGAGAGATCTTCCTGCCTCAGTCTTCCGAGTAGCTGAAACTACAGTCAGGTACAATCACCATGCCTTGCTAATTTTTTTTTTTTTTAATTTTTTGTAGAGACTGGGTCTATGTTGCCCAGGCTGGTCTTGAACTCCTGGCCTCAAGTGATCCTCCTGCCTCAGCCTCCCAAAGTGTTGGGATTACAGGCATGAGCCACCATACCTGCCTGTGCCAGTTAATTAACACATTATGTATGGATCATTAAGTACTTAACTTGTATTATTTCTTAATTTCACAATAATCATGAAAAATAGGTGTAGTAGATCTTTATTATGCATAGATTCTGTGTTTCTGAATTTATCTACTTGCCAAAATGTATTTGTAATCTCAAAACCAAAACTCACCATGCAATAACGGCCAATTTGGACATGTGTAGAGTGGTGAAAGTTTTGAGTTGCCCAACGTGCATGTTTCCAGCTGAGGTCTAGCATGGCAACACTCTGCCTTTTTGTCTCAGCCCTCATGCCCTAAACAAGTGTCTTTCCATGGTATATTTAATGCTGAGTTTTTCATATTTTTTGTGCTTTTTGTTGGTGATTTCACAGTTTAAAATGGCCTCACCATACTGCTGAAGGGATATCTAGTGATCTTAAGCACAAGAAAGGTGGGATGTGCCTTTCATAAAAAATGTGTCAGATAAACTTTGTTCAGGCATGAGGCATAATGTTAGTTGTAAGTTTAATGTTAGTATATCAACAATAAACATTAAATAAGGTGTTTTTTAACAGCAACACACATAAAACAAAGTCATTCTGATCAGTTGATGAGAATGCTATGACCAGTTTCTCAGAGGAACCTAATCCTGTATTTCCCCTAGGAGCAAATGGTTCTATTATTTGTTAATTCGGTGTTTCCTGTAATTTTATAGACTATAACTACCACAAGTAATGAGAATTGACTGTCCTATTATCTTTTATTTATTTCTTTTTTTTTTTTTAGAAATAAAGAAGGTAGAGAAAGATTAAATAATATGCCTGAAGATACCAAGTTAGTGACTGAATAAAGCTGGCATTTGAACTTATATATGTCTGGTTCGACTTTGTCGAGTCTTATAGTTTCTGGTGTGAGCAGTACAAACTCAATCCTCTATTGATAGAATGAGATTCAGTGTGATTTTCTCCACTGGTAAAACTGAGTAAATGAACACGTTTTCACCCCAGTCTCTGTCTTCTTCCTTCCCTCTCTCTCTCTCCCTCCCTCCACCCCTTCCCTCTTTCTTTCTCGCTCTATGCAATGGATGTCCATAGGAGTTTTCTTATTGTTTGTGAAACAATGTGAATTCCCTAAACGTTATGATATTACTCTTATTCATTCATCAATTATTTCAAAACAATATTTGTGTTTACAATGCTTCAAGTGCCAGGTTAAGCCTCAGGGATAAAATAGTCTCTCATCAACCTTAAATTTTACTGCTGAAGGCAGAACTAGAAACAATCCTTACAACGTTATGGGTGAGAATGCCATAGTAGGGATGTTTACAAGGTTTCAAAGCACAAAGAAGTAGAAAAAAATCTAATTTTGCCTGGGATTTGGTGAGAAGAGTTTGGAGAAGAAATGATCTCCCAGATGGGTCTAGAAAGAACACATGTCAGACTGGAAGAGGGAAAGCTATACCCCATAGAGAGCTAACAGAGTCCTGGAGGTATGGCAACGTCTAGAGGTTTGGAAAAGAATATTCTCAAAGGAAAAGGTGTTCGAAATATGTTCTACCAGTTTCTAAAAATAAAAGTATTACTCTGGCTTATCATTCCAAGGCTTACAAGCATATTTTTATTTTAATTTTTTTTCAATTTTAACAGATCATAAATCAGGATGGGATTTAGAGGCTTAAAATTGTGTCACAGGTATACACAGGTTTTCTTAGAGGGACATAAAATGATGGTGTATATTATAGTTGATATTGTTCAAACCAGGATGAAGCATAGTTCCGCAGTCACACCCAAAGGCTTGCTTTCAGGGAGGAATAAGACTTTAAAGAAGCTTCATTTTATGCCCCAACAGCTGATCAGGCAAAACTTCTGCAGCCACCTCTGTAGGGTGCAGCTGACATGTGCATTTCATTAAATTATACTCAGGGATCTGGTCAGTGGCTGGCTGGCTAGTTTGTAGTATTGATAGTCTTATGAATTATTTTCTTTGCTTCTTTTTACTGTTCTATTTCAGTTTTGTCATTAAAAATAAGCAATGGGTATCATATATATGCTTTTATGATGGATGCAATCTTAATATGCAACAGCTGCAGGCAAACGGTAATGAACGAAGGGAACCAGCCTTGCTTTGTAGCTAACCCTTGTTGCTATTGGAGTAATTGTGCCCATTTGAATGGAAGTTGGAGTTGATTTAGTAAAGTCAAACTTTTGGGATCCAGCCATGCATTCTTCTATGAAATTAATGGCAATTATAATTTTTACTTCTGAGAATTCACACTATGAAGTTTTTAAGTCCTAATTATCTTCATTTATAAGGAAAGTTTGTATACTTATCTGGTTTAAAAAATGTAGGAGTTAGAAATTTTGCTGCCACTTTTCTCCATTGTCAATGGCAGCAAATTATTGCTCTTAATAAAAGGGGACGTTAATTCTAAGAACATAAAATTCAAGTAGCTCATGTGATTATAATGCTGTCCCTCAGTAAGGCGAATGATCTGGGGAAAATTTAACATTATAATTTTCTTGATTGCTTAACGTGAAAACAGTATTCTGATTTTTGGAGTTGCCAAGCTACACATGTTAAAGTAAATTTTTTTTAAAAAGGTGAAAAAAGATAAAAAAATACTAACATTAAAAAATAACTTGCTATGAGCTGATATAGGGGATGGCAACAATAATAACTTCTATAATTTATTTTAAGGATACACATACAGTTTAATGTGTTCCTTTAAAATATTTATATAAATTTCTCACATCCTGAACTATGATTATCGAACAGGAATAGACACCAGAAAAACACAAGAATAAAATGTTTTCATGACATTTAGACACTCTGCTGAGTGAAATTTTTCATGAACAGGTTTCAAAGACCAAAAAATAGAGTTGCTTTTTAGAAATAATTATGATAATTACACACAGGAACAGGAATCATTTGAACAAAGAGAAAGATCTCCTGGGTTGGGACAAATCATGGCCATTCTCATGCTCTTAATTGTTAATATTATCAGAGCCATCTTACAAACCTTCAAATTGTTCCAAGGTCTTCATAGTGTAATTTATTGGATTCCTAATAGAAAAAAGTGCACATACATATATTTGTGTGTGTAATGCAATAAATCCCAATAATTAACTAGCCAGATGTCCAGTCATCTCCCATGATGTTGCTTATATTAGCTATTCTATATCTATAAAAGCTATTCTATGCTTCTTTCATCAGCATATCAAAGCAATTTTTTTATTGAATCTAGCATTACTGGCCATTTTAAATAAAATGCCTGGTACATAACTACATTTAAAAGAATGTATTCTCTTTGAATAGTTTTACTTAATTTTTCATTGGTCTCTGCTCATCATTTTCCTGTAAAAAAAGGAGGATGAAAAAGTTCAGTGGCACATATATGATTATTAACTTTGCTGTTAATTAATTTGATGAATAGTTGTTGAACACCTTCTGTAGTCCAGATTATATGCTAAATCTTGTTTGGGGGAGGTGGGCTGGAGTTTGGCTAGGGTCCAAAGATGGATCAGAAAAATGTCTTCTTTTTCAAAGATTTGCTAATGAATGCTAATAATACAAGCTATAAAGAGATGCGGGAGAAAAGGGGCTGTTGGTGATCAGAGGCCCAGGGAATCAAGAGATTACTTTAGAAGGTTGAGACAGATCAAGCCAGTCTGCAAGCACAAAGGAAGCAAAGAGACAGAGCCAGGACCATGCAGTGCATTCAGGAATCAGGAAGTGGTTCATTTGCATCAAGTGTATGATTTGTCAAGAGGATGTGTAATCCATTTGTGAGGCTGGAAAGGTGGATAACCTACATGTGTGGAGGGTACTAGAAGCCAAGACAAAGATTTTGAGTTCACATTTAGGAGACCTTGACGCTACACTGAAGGTTTTTAAGTAAGAAGTGACATAATCAAAGCTGTCTAGGACAAATAGTACCACGATGTACAACACGGATAGGGACCTAGATAAACATGTGAGGGAAGATCAAAGGAAAGAGGCTGAAGAAATAATGTAGGCTGAGGTAACGAGATGCTGACTTAGGATATGGCAGTGGGAAGAAAGGAAAGGATGGATGAAAAAGGCAGTGTAGGCAGACCCAACAGGAAAGGCAGAGAAGAGAATGGCATTACAGTTCTGGTCTAGGGACTGCTAATTCTACAAAGAAAAGTAGAACATGCAAGAAAACCTGAATTCAAGATTAATTTAGTTTATGCCATATTAAGCCTACGGTGCTAGCCAATCAGAAATGTCCAAAGAAAGCCCTTGGAAATGGCAAAAACTGAAGCGAAGGGATGTTGATTAAGGTTATGAACCAGAGTTTATAATCATGCCAAGAAGACAATAAATACATGCAGATAATTTGTATTAAACTGTAGAAAGTCAGATATAAGGGGTACAAAGTTCTCTGGGATTTCAGAGAAAAGAAAGATCATTTTCAGATGGAGTCGGGGACTTGGTGGTCTGGCATTTGGAAAAGCTTACTAGAGTTGAGCTAGGATTTTGGCGGGCAGAGATAGAAGAAGAAGGAATTCCAGAGGAGGAGGGCATTCCAGATATCTGAAAAGAAACCAGTAAAGCCAGTGACATAGGGAAATGCAGCTCCCATTTATGAAGGCATGGTGAGGACACCAGTGTGTTTGGGATTTTGTGTATACTCAGAGAACTGATGAGGAAGTAGGACGGAAATGGAGAAAACTATTTCTGACTATGCTAAAATGACAACAAAATTATCAGCCAAATTGGTCTATTTAAGTCTAATCAGCTAATGTCCATGACTAAGCAATTGTTTTAACTAATCGTTCATTGAGTCAATGCATTCTAATAAGTAGCTCAATCAAAATATGTTCAAAATATAATCTGGTCATCTTAATTTCTTGAACTTTAGCACCTATTTTAAATCTTAAAGGCCTATACTTTCAAGAGTTAGAGATTATTTAGTGCAGCATTCTGCCTGATGTTTCAACTGGAAACGGAGTGTCTGAGGCATTTTTTTTTTTTAATGAAAGCTTGTATTTTACGTTGCAGACTTTAAATGTTATTTTTTAACATAAATGCTAATGTATCCAAGTATTTCAGAACTGCAGGGGAAAGTTGCACTTGGTTACTTTTTAAAATTAGAAAAACTATTTCATTCTTTGTCAAGAGAAAAGCATTTTTGAAATGCTCAAATGGCGGTAATCTTCCATCCAAACCCCTCAATGTATTTTTTTTTTTTTTTTTTTTTTTGAGACAAAGTCTCGCTTTGTTGCCTGGGCTAGAGTGAGTGCTGTGGCATCAGCCTAGCTCACAGCAACCTCAAACTCCTGGGTTCAAGCGATCCTCCTGCCTCAGCCTCCTGGGTAACTGGGACTACAGGCATATGCCGCCATGCCCGGCTATTTTTTCTATGTATTTTTAGTCGTCCGGCTAATTTCTTTCTATTTTTAGTAGAGACGGGGTCTCATTCTTGCTCAGGCTGGTCTCAAACTCCTGACCTCGAACGATCCACCCGCCTCGGCCTCCCAGAGTGCTAGGATTACAGGCGTGAGCCACCACGCTCGGCCTCCCTCGATGTATTTTTATAATTACAATTTTTAAAAGGGATACTGGTGATATAGAATGCAGCACCAATAATTTTCATTGCAGTTATGCTCAGTAGTATATGCATGTAGTTTTAGTAATGTATGTACCTCTATAAAAATCAGGGCATCAGTATTATTTATGAATGATTCCATGATTTCAAAAAGTCTTCTTTTCCACTTTTCCTCAATAGTTAATTAAAACAAACAAACAAAAAACCCAAAACCAAAACAAAGTCTGCATTTTCCAAATGAAATGCAAATAAAACTCACAAATGAAGAGTAGGCTGAAAGAAAATAATACCTGATCTGGGAGTTTTGCCAAACTTTTATTTTAATGTACTTAATGCAGAGATATAGGAAGAACATTATGCTGGAAATGCAGAAATCAACTCAGCATTCTTGGCAGAAGTACCTTGTAGTCTACAGCACAGAAAGAGTTAATCTGAAATGCAAACTGGAGTTGCATTAAATGTGCTTTGTTTGCCATTCAACAAGCTTTGTTTTAATGGCAAAGGCAATACTGAAATTGTGTGAGTACTTAAACTTTATTATGGAAATAAATGATGTTGCCCTAAAAGTCTTCCATGACAAGAAAAATATGCTGTAAGGAGTTACTGAATTACCTATTTTCTTATCCAAAACAATTCTTTATTTGCCTCATACTTTCAGGCAATCATTCCACAAAATTAGTATGGTTTCCCCCTTCTAATAGCAAAACCCAAAACAAACCTTAAACTATGCCTTCTTTGCATGTTATGGTAAATGTGCTTTCATTACGCTTAATGTACTTTTAATAGTCTCCTATGGCAAGATGGTGATATTAAATGTCAGAATAAAATATCCATGATGCCACCTTGAATTTGCTACCATGTCTTTTATCTGAGGGCTCCAAGCACTTCACACATGTTCTCATTCAGTATCTCCTTGAGGTGTAGTATGTGCGTTTTATGGTTGAGGGCAGTGAGGTGAAGAATGACTAAGGGAACTGAGGTCATTTCCAGAGCTCACACTAAGCACAATCTGGAGCATTCTCTCCCGTTAGTCCAGGCTGCCTCCAAGATGGCTGCACTGGCTTCTCAGGGCCCAAAATCGGTTGTATCCTCACTAGTCTTTTCCCATGGAATTATCTCCCTTACCTGGACACCATCAGATGCAGGGATGTAACTTGCCCTTTTAAAGGTGTCTGTCACATTTCTCAGGATTTCCACGGACATCAGAAGATCGCCTGCATAGAAATTTTTCCTCTGAGTTAAATCCAACAGTGTCTTGGTCACCTGGGACATTCCATCACCTGCCAGCATTCGCTGCCCCTTAGCAAGGTGCTCTTTAATCTGTGATGGTCAAAAGAACAGAATAAACATCAGAATCTTCATATTTCTCTGCATATCTACATCAAGCAACTGTATTTAAAACTGCTCACTCAACTTTAAAATAGCCTTGTGATACTTGGGTGGATTTAAAACTAAATTCTGTGTATCCCATACTCAGATGGATAAACACTGAGCATGAAAAAACTAATGTACACATTTTGGCAGGGTTGATGGACTTGCCACTTGCAGTTAGAACACAATATAACACATTGGGGAAAATGTGCATTAATTTAGGTTTTTAATTGGAGTAAAAATTTAAAAAATACTCTTGCATATGGTAAACATGGGAGATTGTTTAGTAATGTGTGATCTGAGATGAGAGAATATAAACACTTCAAAATATCCATGTTTTACTAACAAGCTGAGCTTATTAACTTTTGTCTTACATCTTAAAATAAACACATCTTTATATAGCAGCAAAAAAAGTTATCATAAGGACAATTTTGAGAAAATACCTCTAAATTTTACAGGTTTACTATGATATGATTGAAAGCTGATTACTTCAGCTTTATTTTTAAAAATAAACAAAAGCAAAAACAATAAAAAATTCTTCAGCAACGGAATGAACCATTAAGATGCAAAGCTTAAATTAATTTGATGGCCAGAGAGATGTGCTGCCAATTCTCATATCTGCTTATCTTACAATTCAAGGAGGAAAAAACATCTTACAATGTGAAAGAACGTAGGAGATAATAGAGATAGTAAAGAGATGGCAAGAATCCATTATGCTTTCACTTGTTTACTAAAAGGTTGATCTTTATCTTCCCATTGTTAAATTTGTGATAAAATTAACTTAAAATTGTGAAATAATCAAGAACTAACACACCAGAGAAATACTGAAATAGAAAGACTAAAGAGTAATGATTCTAATTATCAATTTTTCATCAAGAAACATGCTGAAAAATCCTTTAAAGTATGGCAATCAATCTGAACTAATCAAAAAAGTGGGAATATTCTAAAAAATATAGTTTAAAAAGTGCTATTGGCCAGGTATGGTGGCTCACACCTGTAATCCTAGCATTCTGGTAGGCCAAAGCGGGAGGATCACTTGAGGTCAGGAGTTTGAGACCAGCCTGAGCAAGAGTGAGACCCCGTCTCTACTAAAAATAGAATGAAATTATATGGACAGCTAAAATATATATAGAAAAAAATTAACTGGGCATGGTGGCGCATGCCTGTAGTCCCAGCTACTCGGGAGGCTGAGGCAGGAGGATTGCTTGAGCCCAGGAGTTTGAGGTTGCTGTGAGCTAGCCTGACACCACGGCAGTCTAGCCCCAGGCACCAGAGTGAGACTCTGTCTCAAAAAAAAAAAGTGTTATCTTGACACCTCAGATATTTTACTTTTCTTTATCTCTAAAACTGTCAAAAATATTTTGGTAAAATGAAAATCTTCAGAGGCATGCTTTATTTCCATGTGTTATGCTAAAAAGAAAAAAAAAGTAACGTATTCTTTCTGTATTCTTTCAATTCTGTCCGTCTCCCTTAGGTGGCAACTATCAACCATGAACTAAAGTCCAAAGGATTGGCATGGCATCAATAATCTAGCCCTTGCCTATCTCTTTAGTCCCCACACCGATTGCTGTGGAGTGGTATTAACATCTGTAATCATGATACAGACACAGCATTGGCCAACAAAAAGGAGAGGGACCCTCAAAGTAGAAGCCAGCTGGTTTCCACAATGGCATGTACACCAGGCTGAATGCCTGTCCTTCTTCAAAACTACTGATAATTATTTGCAGTATTCTATTCAGGTCATGTGTTCTATGACCTCATATTTTTGCTAAAGATATTCCACCCTCCTTCTTTTCATTATTTATTGTAAAAACTATTCTTATTTAGACTTTGGTCTTGTAAATATCTAAACAGAGTTAATCAATTCCTCTTCTGTGCTCTTATATAAACATCCCTCTGATCACAGTAAATAGTAATCATTTGCTTATGTATCTTTTGGCCCCTACAGTCTCTCTCAACTTTGAAGAGTAGGTTCCCTGACTTATTCACAGCCTCAACATGCAGTGCAGTAAATTTTTTTGGAGTGAATTCAGTTGTTATGTCCTAACTACATCTTTGTGGTATGACACAATGGAATGCACTTTGGAGACGGGGTGCCTACATTTGTATTTCAGCTTTCCAGCTTATTATTCATGTAACCCAGTGCTTTGAAGACTCCATTTACTATGTCTCCTCTGAGATTTGCAAAATGTATCTATATGGTAAAAATGTTTTCAAATCATTTTCTTAATTCAAATGAATCCACATGAGCCTAAGATAATTAGCAGAAGCTAGAGCATTCAGGAAAGGTCTTGCTTCACCATGATCGGTGTGCCCTGCATGTTCTACTTCCTGAAGACTTCTAAGACTTTCCCCTCATTCACTGTACTCCAGCCACTCTGGTCCTTTTACTCTTCCTCAATGACATCAGGTACAAATCTGTCCCAGGGACTTTGCATTTGCTTTGCCTTTTGCCTGGAGTACTCTTTCCACAGAGATACACATGCTTATTCGTCACCTTCTCAGAGAGGTCTAACCTGACTCCTATCTCAGTGGGACTCCTTGTTATTCTCAATAATCTCACCCAACTTCGGCATGCTCAAGCTTCCTGCCACTGTGCTGTCTATCTCTTGGCTCATTCATTTTTCTGCCTTGGCTATTAGACTATAACCCTCAATATATTTAACCAGAACAGTTGTACCCCCATAATAAGCTATAATAAATAAATAAATAAATAAATAAATAAATAAATACATAATGCGCTTCTTGTAGTGCCTAACACATAGCAGATGTTTAATAGATTGTAGTTATTTTTATTATCATACCAAAATCATCTGTATTTTTATGTTTATAAAGTAATATTTCATAAAAAAAAGAATATAACCCTCATGAAGGAGAGGATTTTGTCTATTTTGTTTATTATTATATTCCCAGCATCTAGGTCTTATTCAATATATTGAATAAATTAATTAATGAGTCAACTTCCTTCTGTTCTTCCCTGTTGGGTCATAGGATTAAGTCAGGCACATTTGGAAGATATGGTAACTCACTCACAAACAGTCCACAGCAAACAGTGGTACCAAATATCATGAGATAAATAAACTACCTGACTTAAAGAGACAGTATAGCTTCTGGGCTGTAAGAGTGTCTGGCTCAGTAAGTAAAGTATGAGAAAAGTTTTGCAGAGAAATAAAGCTAATAAGGTCTAACCTTAAAAACGTCATAAAATTTAGTCCTCAATTTTGTGCGGGTAATGCCAATCACAGCTGCGATACTAAAAGCTGCAGAAGATTAAATTGTTCTCCATTAGGAATAGAACGCAGCAATGGTTGCCAAGGTAAATAATGTCTGAATGCCTCAAATCAGACTATTATCTATGATTCTGGCAACCCACACCTACGCCTATGAGGGACTTAACTTGTATGGATCTAATGTATGCTTTCCCTCAAACAAAAATATCACAACATTGACTTGCATCTTGAGAAATAAAACATTTAGACATGTCTTCTGTTTGCAACAAAAATAGTTACAGAAGGCACTGGATGGTTCAACGAATAGGAAAGCCAGTCTGTCACGTCTGGGTCAGCATTAAATCCGGCCCAAGTCCCTAGTAAATGAACGTCATTGCCATCTGACAGCTGCTTAGCAGGCTTATGTGGAATGAGCTGTTCTCAGTCCAGCTCTTAGCAAACAGGTGTCCAGATCACAACACCAGTTCTCACAGTTGGCACTGATTAGCATCTTTCCTGGCATTGTCAGGGAAAAGCACTCAGGACAAATACCTGGTAATATTTTTACACACTGGTGTAGACTATTCATAGCATTTATACAGGATATACAGGGTGCTTGGATAAGACACATTTCTGTCTGGAACATATTTAGTTGAAAGACAGTTTCCCGTTTCTTGATCATACTTTGACAATACAAGTATATTGTGAAAGGTTCTTTCTTTATGCCTATGCTTTATCCCTTTTTCTAGAATGACAGATACAAGTTTCCCTGCTAGATTTTTTTTTTTTTTCTTTCCTGGATTATGAAGAAGTTGAGACCAATGGGCTTGCTAACCTTACCTTTTCTCTGTTTCAAACTGTCCTTTATTTGCATTCTATCTCTACTCTATGGTTTAATTCTATGGTTATCTCTAAGATTTTGAATCCCATCCAATCCCTTCTTCAATACTTCTCTCTCTCAAAAATGTGGCCTGATAATCACATATCTTATTTAAATATCAATTTCTCATATTTTTACCTCCTTTCAACTACTATCTTCCTCTTGGTTTTTTTCAAAAGCAAAAGCAGAGATATAAACTCTGGTTGGAACTCAAAAACTTTTAAAATTTCAAGTTAAACATTCTAATTACCTACAAAGCATACTTTCTGGAAATCTTGCTAGTAGATTAAGTTTAAAGAGCAGCTGGACTCATAACACCTGGATTTAAAATGTGGTTCTGCCACTCACTACATAGGACCACTGGAAAAATTATTTACCTTTCTCCTAGGATCATTTGATTTGTCTCTAAAAAGGAGAAAATATCATATCGTTGTGATGATGGGTTAATACGAAGACAGAGGTTAAAAGCAGACATCCGGTGACTGTTTCCTCTCTCTTCCCATCTTCAATTTCAAACTCCTCCAATACTAGCTATGTGGTGTTTCCATCTCCATTCTTTTCCCTATGGGCATGAGATGGATTCTTGTCCAGGTCTTCAATACTTAACTTCCCGAACACTAACTCTTTCTTCAACTGAATCTAACTGGCTATTTATTCTATTCATTAATTTCAATGATGATATTTTTCACTTATGCAAGTTTTGTTTAATCCTTTTCATATTCTTCCATTATTTATTTTTGCTTTCTTTTCTTTCATATCTTAATTATTTTAAACAAGTATAATTTTGAAAAATATTTTTTACTTCTTGCTTTGCTAAATCTCCTGATTCTTGAATTTGTTTATTCTCCCTCCTGGTATTTTGCTTCACGATATTTGTAATTATTGTAAAATTATATTCAGTGGGATATATTTATCCTTAGGGAGCCCCAAGTCTTTAGTTTCTGAAACAGTTGTTAGAGATACTTTTGAGTGTATTTCTCTAGAGGTGGAGCCTTCAGACAGTTCAATGGTCCAGCATTAATTTATACTAATTTTCATGTTAATTCTATCTGGTCATGGTTTAGACTAGGAGTTTCAGTTTCTGAAAGGTGATTTCTTTCCCCTTCCTCTCCCAAACCTTTTATGAATTACAACTTTCTTAAACATGTAGTAGGCCTGAAAGTGCACAGGGTTTTTCTAGTGTATGAGGCCAGAATATAGTGCCAGGTCATTGCCGGAGGCTTGGTAATGGCATCACTGCTTGTGTGAGTAAGGGGACTTTGCCAGCATTTCCAAAAGGGCTTTACAATCTCAACCTTCAGCACCTAGGGCTTTCATGTGATGTGAAGCTCCCACAGCTTTTCCCTGCGGATCTAGCTTTGATTTCCCCCCCCCCCTTCATTTCTGGTATCTAAGGATTCCCCTGCCTTTCTTTTGAGAGGAGCTACAACTCAGTATTTGAAAATATATGCATACTGTAGTTTATGCAGAACTCAATATCATCTGTGAAGGTAATGTTGGTCCACCCCACTGTTCCACCACTGCTACAGGTATCCTAATAACAACCAGTCTAAACCTTTCACCACAGCCCAAAGAAATCTCATGGATTCTGTTTTTGCTCCCTGACTCATTCATGCCCTTCTATAACCTTAAATATTCTCTCTAAATCCTCTTGTTAAATTATCTCTTTCTCCTTCATGAATTCTTTTTGGATAACTACAACTATGATATAATCTCTACTTTCAAGCCTCTTAGAAATAAGCTTGCTCTACCTTATATTATCATAGTGTTTATGTTCTTATCTTAGCCATTCTACTAGACCATAAACTCCTAAAGGGCCTGCAGTTTCTTATTCATCTCTGTTTCCCCTGTAATCTCTAGCACATTGTCTGCCACACAATGGTACCTGTTCAAAGAACTTGCTAAATTGAACTGAAACTACTATGGGAGGATTTCCTTTTACCTTCTACAATTATAATACTAAAATATTGACAGAGTTAAACCAGCAGTCCATGATTATTCGAAATAGGTAAATATGTAATAATTGGACAACTTTTACATTTCTGGACAGACTTGCCTTTTTAAAAGATATCCAGTTAATATGAATGGGCAATTAATTTCAGAAATTTTAGACATCTACAGTTATAGTTATATAATTTCTACCTTTAGAAAATAATAATATATCATTTACTGGGTGCTGGCTATATGGCAAACATAGGGTTATATTTTTATATGAAGTACATCATTTGAGTTTCAAAATGACCCTTGGAGGTGCTATAATTATCGATATTTATAGATGAAGGAGCAGAGATGTAGCAAGGTTAATCTGCATTCTTCAGAAGCACATGGTTCCTAAGTAGTGGTTATTTGAGCCCAGGCAGTCTGATTCCAGAGTCCATGTGCTTAACTACTATATGTTTAACTCAGGTTTTATATAGTGCTTTTGTTAGAAATTGTCAAAATGCTTATTTTGACAATATTTAAATATATTAATATATTAAATATTTTGATAATATTTAAAAATCATTCTTGACCACATTGTTTTAAGGAGACAAATGTTTTTCAGATGAAGAAAGAATACAAGAAACAAAGACTTGAAGCAATTTACCAGACTGCCGAGGTATTGCCAATTATTTGAGTAGTAGTTGTTATTTTGGAATATAATGTGTAAATGTTACCAAAGCCATTTACCAATATTTCTAAAAGATTTTGTAGGTAGCTTTATACAAGTAGAGGGAAGAACTCCTTAAGGGTACATCAAGGACTCTATTTCCCTCGGGTGGTATTTTTTGATTCTTTTAGGCACTTAACTAGTTCAGAAAGCTTTTACAATTTCAATATTTCCTTTTAAAATTATAATTGTCGGTGATTATGCCTACTCATACTGCAACACTCCCTGAGCATTATTGCTCCAAAGGACAAGTCTTAAAAGATTCTGTGTCATTCACATTTAATACTGTTGACAAGATCAACAGTGAAAGGGAAGAAAATGAAGTCTAAAAATAGTGGCTTTTCATAGTTCTCGATTAAGCCTCCTTGCTCTTTATATGGAGAGATGTGGTGAGGGTCACGGTGTAAAGAGTAGGTGTGTTTCTGAAATAACCTTATTCTTTTCGTTTCATGCCTCCCACTGCCAGCCACACAGTTGCCTCTTTTGTGTGAATCCTAAAAAAAGGTTTATCATAGTTGTTCTGTGCAAATGACACACTTTAAACATCATATATTTATATATTATTTTCAGCATCAACTCCTACAGTCCATCTGTAAGGTATATTAACGGCTTTCACAGTTCTAAGTGGCTTCAATTAAAAGATAATTATACACAGAGCTTCTTTTCATAAAGCAATAATCAGAATATACATCTTTTGATTCAGTTCATAATTCTGTCATTTTCTAAGACCAAAGTCACTCCCTGGATGATGATATTAGGTTATTTACATATCTACCTGGAGGAGGCTCCAAGAAAGACAGAGATTATAATATATGGAAAAGAAAATATATACTCTTAGTTCTAGTCCATGAATATTTCTTAATTTCCCTTATATCTGATATAAAGAGGTTATGTTCAACTCAGAGTTGCCCTAGGGCTAGAAGTTACAACTTGAAAAGACAATTCTTGTCTAGAGACAATATGATAGGGTAGATTTAGGTCAGAATTCCCCTGCATAAATCACATATGTGTCACATAGAACCCAGAAATGTGGTATAAATATTACTTGGCCAGAGGGGCATTGGATATCCTTGTTTCTTGCCTCAGAAATCTCTGAAGTGAGAGATAGGATGGCATGAATTTCAGGATTTCAAATTATTGTTATAAGAATAAACTGAGTCCTGAAGAAAAGGAAAACTGAGTCAGGTATACAGTGTGCGTATTTCCCTACCTGGAAATTTCCAAAATAAGAATGAAAGCATAGTAAATTTACCTACCCCATAGAAACTAGAAACAGCTTTAATTTATGAGTGTTTGGCTAGAATGTGACAAAAGTATAATCCTGAGCAAAGGACATGAGTAGGTGAGATTTCTTTTCTGAGCACCAAACAAATGCAGATGTTCTCATAAATATTTTGAGCCAGGGATGGAACTAGCATATGCTCCAAGAGCTCAAAGCAGTGTAATGGTCACAGGGTTGCATGAGACTTTTAGGAACCTTTCAAACGGGAAGCAGAGTACTAAATAACACAGTATTTCTCTAAGGCTTGCTCAATTCTGTTTCCATTACTTGATCTTTCTCCTTCTAGGGATAATGCATCACTTAGAATAGGATAGGTTATACTATGGTAACAAACAACTCCAAACTCTCGGTGCCTGAAAACAACAAAGAAATATTTCTCACACTACATGTACAACCCACATCATCAGGAAGGATCTGTTCATCATAGTCATTCAAGGGCTTGACATGAGGAAGGACAAACAATCTTGTACGGGCAATGACATCTTGAGGCCTGAAATGACAAAGATCACCTACATACACAACTAGTAGACCAGAACTAGCCACCTGGGCACCTAACTTCAAGGTGGCGAGGAAGTACAATCCTCCTGTGTGCTCAGGAAAGGAAAATTATGTATCACCTAATATATATAGTATGTCTTGGGATGGTATGAAGCTGACTAATTAATAGTCATTTTACTTTGCCTATCTTTAGCTCCAATGCATTCATCCAACAAAACTTCAACCCCAGAAAAAATCTACCCCAGTGCTTCTCAAACTTTAATGTGCATATGAATCACAAAGAGAACTTTTCCCAATGCAGATTCTGATTAAGTAGGTCTGGAACAGGGTTTGAGAGTCTACATTTCCAGCAAGCTCTCAGACACTACTGATACTTCTGGTCCTCGAAAAACATTTTGAATAGCAAGGCTCTACCTAATGCCTTTTCTGCACCTGCATCCAAGTAGCTCAACTTTGCTGGAGAAAAAATAACCACTATACTGACTAGAAATACTCTAAATTCTGTATTTCAAACCTTAGATTACATTCAGTGCAGCCTGGTAATCCTATTATATTTCTCTAATAGGCTTATTTTCAACCTCTTGGAAATTACTATTTTATACCTTTTCATGTCTCCTGAAAAGACACACATCTTTTCCTAAATCCTCACTTGTAGCTAATGATCCTGCCTCCTACTAAATGGAGAAAAAGGAATCCATCAGAAGAAAAATGCTCTCCCACACAAGACCTACTAAGTTCTTTTCATTGTATTCATCTTTCCCGTCTGCTCTCCCCAGGGTATAGTGGAGCAAGTATCTCTTCTCTCACCAAAGCCGATTTTTCTGACTTTTGCTATAGATCTCAGCATTCTCTGCCTTCTTGGATTTTCTTTAATTTTGTTGTTTCTCTTCTAATTTTTTACTATTACTGTTTCTATTGGATCATTTACTTATATATATAAAAATGTTCTAATATTTCCCATTTAAGACAAAACAATATTGAAACTTTTTTTGACCTTACATTTCCTCCTCATTACCACCACATTCTTCTGCTCCCATTCATCATCGAAATCTAGAAAGCAATGAAGATGCAGCCTTTCTTCACTTCCACATCTCCTGTTCTTTCTGTTGATGACTTCCCAAATTATTACCTGTCCAGGAGCTGGAATCTGAGTTTCTGACTCCCACATCCAATTACTCTCTCCATATTTAATAAAAACAAGCTTTGTTAATCCCCAGCCTTACCTGCCCCAATTATTCCTCATGGGCCTGCCTTCCCCATCTCGAAAGAATGGCATCGCCATCAGTCACATGTGGTCACTAAACCTTAATGAACCATACAGTCAGCTCCCATCTGGATTACTGCACCAGGCTTCACAGCTCCCAGTCCTGCCACCCCACAGTCTACTCTCCATAGAACAGGCACGTGACCTCCTTTCATTAGACTGAATCACATTCCTGTATTCCCAAGGGCTTCTCATTACACTTAGAATAAAATCCAAACTCCTAGAAAAGGTGTTTGAGGCACAGCATAATTTCTTTCCTACCTGGCTCTCCAGCCTCATCCCATGACACTCTTCTTGCGTACTACCTCTGGCCAGTACATCATCTTTCACTTCCTCAGGATCTTCCCAGGTGTTATTCCTTCTGCATGGAATGTGCTCTTATTTACTGACAAACTCATTCTCTCCACTCTTTACATGTCTGTCTCATGAGATCCATCTCATCTTTCAGGTCACAGTTTTAAATGTTGTCTCCTCACAGAGACTTCACCGATTTTCTTATCTGAATAGTCCCCTAACATTATTCTCTATGGTGGCATCTTGTTCATTTCCTTAAACATGTCAGAATTTGTAATGATTTTATCTCATTTCTTGTCTAATTTATTTTAAATTTGTTATGTATTAGATTCAAGTTGCATCTCCAGGTCCTTGAACTCTGCTTGGCACATAGTTAAATTTCAGTGATTATTTGTAGAATGAATTAATGGGTAGATGAAAGGATGGATGAATGATTGAATAAGAGTTCACTTTCACTTGTAATTTTGTTCCCTTTGGTATTAGCCTAAATATAATTCTTTACACAATTATATTCTATTAAATTATCCTATTAATAAGTTTCAATTCAATGAATTTCAATGTCTAAAATTGACTCTAATGTTGCTTCTCAAGTCATACTAAATCCATACCCTGGGAGAAGCTAAATAGAAAAAACAGTATATCTATTAGAGGTATTTCATTTATACATCTATATAATAGACTTCCTTAAAATTTTCTAGGAAACACAATCACATGTGTCTAAAGATTATCATTATTATTATTACTATTATTTTAGTAGAGATGAGGTCTTGTTATGTTGCCCAGGCTGGTCTCAAACTCCTGGGCTCAAGCAATCCTCCCGCCTTGGCCTCTCAAATAAAGTGCTAGAATTACAGGCATGAGACACCACGCTCAACCAAGATTATTTTTCTCCTTTGTAATACAATTGAAATTTACTGGTTTGGGATAATGTATAATTCATATAAGACCAATGCTTTTGCCACCACAGCTAGAAAATCCCATATAAATCACAAAAATCACACTTGTAAGGACTTTAGAGAGCTATGTAAACAGTGATAATGAGATGAACTAAATTTCCAGAAAACAGAGATCCTTTCTGAGGTAAGCCAAAAATTATAGTCATTTATTTTTCTCCTGGGAAGATTTCCTAAATCTAGGCAAAAACTGAGGGGCAGGTATGGCCTAATAAGGGGACCTCTAGGTACAAAGAGAAAGTACTGTTTTTTGCTTGTGTGGGGCTGAATAAACATATTGAAAACTTGAAAGGTCCTAAAAATTTTGCTGGGATTTTTCCTCATGAGACATTTGCTGAGTTTTTGAACTGTGTAGGAAGCTGAGGAGATAGGACGAAAACTTCTAAAATGCAGAAGTACAATTTTCCCCATCCTTTAAGTGCTTTGAGAAGAAACGCCTCTGAGGGAAGAGTCCAGCCTTAAGCACTAGCTCCTCAAGACGTTTGATGGATTTGAGGTTGCTTGGGCAGAAAGCTGGATCACTGAGCTAGGAACCTCTGAAAGGCAGGGCTGAATCTTTAAAAGTTTCTCAGGGCTAACAAGAAAAGCATACTTAGGCTCTAGAGATGCAATGGACGAAGGGAGACTAAGCAGATGCAGTCATACAAATGTCAGGGTTGATATTTTGAGGGGTGTTGTCCCAGTTCTTTGGCTCCTTGCTTGGAAAAATTGCAAACAGGGCCCTTGTGACAGAATGATGACAGACACTTAGCACTTGCACACAAGCGGCTTTTATTGTAGGCTTTCGCCATAAAAAGCGAAAGTATAGGGTCTGTCTCTGGAGTGGAGAAGACCCTGGGGTCTTATCACACTTCTACTTTTATGTCTACACCTTATGATATGCTAAATGGTGGGTGGAATGGTCATTATTTTTCTGGGAAAAGGGTGGAGAGTTCTAAGAGCTAGGGCTCTCCCCAATTGTATTCTTATAGGGTAACTTCCAGGGGTTGCCATGATGCTTATAAACTGTCATGGCACTGGTGGGTGTGATCTTTACTATATTAATATATGTTAATGTATATTAATGGGGAAAATGTTACCTTTGGACATGAGCTCCTAGTTTCTGCACATGTTCCTGGCCGGGTAAATTCCCTAAACTCAAGTTTCTGTTATTGTGAGTTTGGTTCTAGATGCTTATTGGCCTCCTGATTTTTGCCTCCCTTCTCATTTCCTGTGGTCAGCACTACCAACCCTTACCTGTCCCTAACACTAAAATTTCAAAAAAGCCCTGATCCAGATCAAGTTCTGATTTAACTAAAATAGCAACTCCTCACTATATTTGAATAACTAAGGAAAGGAGTGATGCTTTCTGTTGGACATTAACAAGGTCTGAAGACCCTACATTTATTTTACACAACGTCTAACATGCAATTGAATATTACTGGATATACAGAGGGGCCAGAAGATACGACTGACAAGTAAAAGGAAAAAAACAAAAAACAAAAAGGTATACTCATAGAATATCCAGTTAGGATTTAAAATAACTATGATTAAAATGCTAAAGAAAATAGAGGAAAAGAATTACAAAATAGACTTTGTCTATTCTTTAATGGAGAATTCTAAAAGAGTTGCAATCTTAAAAGAACAAAACCAAACAAACAAACAAAAAAACTTTAAAAAAATGTATATTCTAGACCAGGAGTCAGTGAGCTACAGCATGCAGACAAAATGCAATCCATTGCCTATTTTTGCATAAGAAGTTTTGCCAGAACACAGCCATGCTCATTTATTTACTGTCTATAGCTGCTCTTGTACTACAAAGCAGAGTTGAATAATTATAAGAGAAACCATATGGCATGTAAAGTCTAAAGTATTTACTATCTCAGAAAAATTTGTTAGCCTTGTTCTAGACTTAAAATACATGAAGTTAATAAAATTGAAAAATTTTTACGGGTATAATGGAAAACTCATTAGGAATCTGTGAAATATGCTGTAAACTTTGACATATGCATAGTTTAGAACATCAAGATTTAAATAACACCATCCTCCCAAGTTTTTTACTTTTTTATTTTATTTTTTTCCATCAGCTCCTTCACGGTAAATAGCATTCAATAAATGTGAGCTATTATCAATTGTTGAACACTCAGTGAACTCTTAATTTTATTCAGGGACACATGTTAAAACCTTTGTAATTGTGGAGTTGAATTCAGATCCCAAAACTTTAATGTGGTTCTGAATAAAATTAAGAGGCTGCGGCCCATTTTAAAGTAATGCTCTTTAACTCATCCTTGGCATTGTTGGGTTTTGCAATGATTATTTGAATTCTAGAAGTGAGGACTGTGACAAACGATTAGAGTTTGGCACAAGAATAGAAAAGCAGTTAAATGCTATGTATTGAGTAGTTAGAATAGGAGTGTCCACATTATTTCATTAGAGGGTCGTGTAATTAGAAACATGTATATATGGATGACAAATCTGTGTTGCAATTAGTAATAATAGCTCGCAGTGATTGCATGTGTACTATGGGCTGGTAACAATCCCATTTAACTGGTCTTGCATGATCTCCTTATTGCTTCATTGATAAGAATCCCCTCATGATTACAAGGTTCAGCAGGATTAAGAACTACTAATCTAGCTTCTCCCCGCCTCCCATCACTTGCCATGTTTCAGCCGTGTTGTACTATATAGAACTTGCAGAACAGGTAACTGCTGTCTCCCAGACTCACACGTCTCCACTTAATTGGTGAATATATGAAAATTAAAAATCATCTGCCAGTTCTCCTGACCAGCTGAACCTTGCCACCCATTTCTTTGTTTCATAATTGCTTATTAAAGAAGCAATAAGACTTGCATACCTTTTGGCCCAGTAAATATTTGTTGTAAACAAAAACTGTAATGGCTATCGTTTTATTTTTTCCTCTAAATAAGCTCAGTAATGAAATGTATTATCGTCTTTTAGGCAATGTGCTTAGCATTTGTGCAACGAGGTTGTAGCCAAAAAAGTGTGATATGTGAGGAGTTTTGTTGTAATAAAGCAAAGTTAACCTGAGAGTTAGGAAGTATGGGAAAAAATTAAAGTAAATCTATTCTCCTATTCTTTTTCTTGCTCTCTCTCTGTCTCTTTCTAGCTCTCTTTTCTGATAAACCACTCATAACAGTAGAGGCAAACAGGAGAAATAGAGTCCTTAAACCAGGATTCAAGCAGTTTCACATCTTTTACCTTTATCAATGACTGGATAAATTATCACTCCAACATTTGTATTTATTTGTTTAATGAAGGCCTGAAAATAGGAACTGAAGTTTTAAGGAGCAATAACTGAAAAGGAAACATTCAAACTTAACTCTTCCTATTTTCATACAGAGGGGCTTCCATTGGAGTAATATCTTTAGCCTTTCGTGGTCGCTATCACTCATACCTCTCCAGGGAAGGAGGAGTGACACACCTATCTGATGAATTTTGGAGAAAGCATTGGTGTGCACGGTTCAACCCCTTTTGCTTTAGATCTGTCTACCTGCAGGGGCATATGTTCTGCCATTTCTACGTGGCTTATCTCTCCAGATGAGTGTACATGTTTGTATGTATGTAAAAGAGAGAGAAAGAGAGGAGGAGAGAAAGAAAAGAAGAAGTTGCCTGTGATTGGGTATTCCAAGGACAAAATAAGTCTGTTTGTTTTGGGGGGAGGCTGGACCACTTGGCCAAAATATTCATTTTCTCCAAATAGTTTTATATGTGATAAGAAATTATATTCTTAATTTTTCTGACTCTTGTGCCTATTTCTCAACTGATTCTGCAATTATGTTTACTTTGTGTGGTATAAAATTCAGAAAACACTCCAGAATAGCAAATGAAACATTAACATATAGACAATACGAAATTGCCAAGAATGCTACTACATTTAGCGCTTTGTTCCTATATTTTCAATTTTATTTAATTGGCTGTGTGCCTTTGTGTCTTTTTATTTTTTTTCAAAAATGACACAATGTTGACATAACACAAAATGACACAAAAATGACATAATGTTTAACTTTGTATTTTATAAGGTTTCCAAACAAACTTCACAAATATTAACTTATTGAAATTGTTCTGCAATGGCCAATTTCATAAGGTGATGTCATCACTCCAAATTTCTAGATATTTGGGGCTAGTATAATTTCACATTAAAGATAATACTTATAACTTTCATATGGTTAAAATTCATGAGCGTTAAGTCTGGTAGTATCACCTTCTCAGAACTCTGGAGTTGCCAGTATCCTTCTACTGACAAGAAAGGTACCAGAGTCATTCTTTACACAAGCATGGATTGAACATCTAGTATATGCCTAGCATTGTGTTAAGTACTAGAAAAATGAATATTAAACAACAAAAACACATGGTTCTTGTCCTCAAATAACTCAGACTAAATGTCCAATATGACAGATTAGTGATTTTATATTTTAAGCTGATTAATGGCCTCTTCTGTCTACCTCAAGTGGTTTATAATTGAGAGTTCACTGAACATAACTAATGTTTGATGATGATAAAATTTCATTTCAAGCTTAGTTATTGTTATATCTTTATGAAATATATATATATATATAGTAATCTATGTGTCAAAGAGTTGGAAAACATAGATCTGTCTAATTTACATAATTCTCTGCAGTAGATTATGATTAATTTAATGAGATTTTTTAATATAGAGGGGCAAGCAAATGAAATCCCTCAAGAATTAAATGTTGAAATGGTATAAACCAGAGGAGAAAAATTCATAGTCTCCAAAGTAATTTAAGAATTTTGCAGAGCCTCAAATGTTCTATGTCACAAGCACTGTCTAGCTTTGCTACTCAAGTATGGCTTAGGGAAGCAACAGAAGGAGTAAGACTATGCAGGGAAGTGGATCTGATTTCCATCCCCAATTGACTTTGTGGAATACACATGAGGAGGCTACTGTGTGAGGCAAGCACCATTTAAGACATAGCTTCATCCTATACTTCCCTGAACATGTAAAGGAGAAGATTATGATCCTCAGACAAGTCCTAGATTTGCGTATGTATACATGTATAGGTGTGTGTGTGTTTCATATATGTATGTAAGCATAATTCATGTGCCAAAATACATGCAACACCCATCCTATCATCTATATACTGCTCATCCAACCATCCACCCATATCTATCTAGTTTATCTATATTTCTCTACATGTTCAGCTCAAATTAACAGTATGTTGGGTTCTAGAATTTTCTTCTTACTGAGATGATTCTTTAAACTCAGAATGAATTTTCTGTACACAAATATATTAATCCTGCATAGTTACACAGCTCTTTTACAGCCTGCTAAGATTTCACATATAGTATCTCATCTGTTCTACAAAATTTCCCCAGATGGTAAGTTCATGGAAACAGCTTCATTAAACAGCAAGTTAAGACTTGAGTGAGATCATGTGACTTTTCCTCAGGACACATAACCAGAAAATACTGCTCCTGGCACCAGACTTTGGGGCAGATGATTTCAAATCAAAAGCTCAAGAGGTTGAATGGCCTAAAGAAAAGATATCAGGCTTCCAAACATTTGTGCTTGAGGTGTAACTTTCACCCTTTACCTTACTTAAGTGGATTCCTCCCCTGCAGATCTTCAATTTCTTTCCATGCAAACTGAGGCAGGAACGCCCACCTAGCAGGTTCCTGTGAGGACTGGAGCTAATTTGTGAAAGTTTCCAGCCAAGTGCCTGGTACTTTGTAGGAGCTGAATACCCAGAGGCTGCTTTTTATTCTACATGGTCATGCACCTGATAATTGTACCAAAGTCAACAAGGGCTTATACATGGTTTCTGTCAATTATTGATTGAATGATTTCAACAGGATTCACATGTAAGATTTCATTTCTTCTATTTCACATGGGCTATCTGTCTCTCTCCATTATCAGATAGCTTGTACTCAAGAATGAAAACCCATTTAAATGACAATGTACAAAACACGGAGTTTAGAAAGTAAAAAAAAAATTTCTTCAAGAAAAGTATTATTAGTCATTCTTTAAAAATTTGTAAAGATTGGCTTATCATTTACTTAATCCATGCAATTATTCCTACTTCTCACCTTGACTAAATAAGAACTGAATATGGATATAGTTAGATTAAAGTAAACAAAGTCTAATGCCTAAAACTTAAGGAAAAATAAAATCCATTAAAATTAAATTCATAAAAAAGTTTTTGCTTATACTTAATTCTGAAATATAATGGCCTGAATTATTGACAGCTATTATTAAAAGAAGCTTTACATTTCATACCCATACATTTTATATTATGAAACTAAGCTATATATTATATTCTGTCATTGTATGTATATATATTTGTCTACATATGTAAACAAAAAGTGCATTTTTAAAAATCTGAAAACCAAACGCTAATATATTTACATACCAAATCAGTAATTGAATTCATGATTATTTTGCTATGTAGGAAATAGATAAATATATTTCTATTTATATTATTTGTGTATATAATATATAAAATAAAATAAATATAAAACTTTAGGGGCCGGGCGCGGTGGCTCACGCCTGTAATCCTAGCACTCTGGGAGGCCGAGGTGGGTGGATAGCTCGAGGTCAGGAGTTCGAGACCAGCCTGAGCAAGAGCAAGACCCCGTCTCTACTAAAAATGGAAAGAAATGATTTGGACAGCTAAAAATATACATAGAAAAAAGAAAATTAGCCGGGCATGGTGGCGCGTGCCTGTAGTCCCAGCTACTCGGGAAGCTGAGGCAGTAGGATCGCTTAAGCCCAGGAGTCTGAGGTTGCTGTGAGCTAGGCTGATGCCACGGCACTCACTCTAGCCCAGGCAACAGAGCAAGACTCTGTCTCAAAAAAAAAAAAAAAAAAAAAAAAAAAACCTTTATATTTGTATCATAGCCTTACCTTTATATAATATATAAATATTAAATTTTATATTTAGATTACAAGTATATAAATATATTTATGTATTTGTCTACACTTTGTATATTTACAAATATAAGGTTTTATGTAGCCAAATCATCATCAGTTACTGATATATTAATACCAATAAATATACAGGATGTCCCAAAAGTTACCATACATAGGGAAAAATGGGAGATTATAGCTAAATGTACCTTTATTCACAAAATATTCATTATAAAATTTTACAAAATTTTTCCTTTATATGGAGACTTTTGGGACACCCTGTAAAGTTGACCCTTGAACAGCACAAGTTTCAACTGTGCAGGTCCACTTATATGCAGATTTTCTCCCACCTCTGCCACCCCTGAGTCAGTTAAGACCAGCCACCCCTCTTCTAACTTCTCCTCTTCAGCCTACTCTATGTCAAAACAACAAGGATGAAGACCTTTAAGATCATCTACTTCCACTTCATGAATAGTAAATATATTTTCTTGTATGATTTTCTTAATAATCTTTTCTTTACCTTACTTTATTGTAAGAATACAGTATATAATACTATAACATAGAAGATATGTGTTAACTGACTGTTTATCTTATCAGTAAGGCTTCCAGTCAACAGTAGGCTATTAGTAGTTGAATTTTTGGAGAGTCAAATTTATGTGTGGATTTTTGAATGTGCCGGAGGTCAGCACCCCTAATCCCCATGTTGTTCAAGGATTGACTGTATGTATATACATATATGACAGAAACAAGGCACTATGTAGTTAGATAATGATCAACACAATTGTTGATTTACTATGTAAAGATATTAGACATTTGGCTTTCAGATTTTTAAAAATGCACTTTTTTTGTTTTTCTGATAATAAATACTAATTCCATTAATTGATAAAGGTTGTTATTGTACAAGCTACTTCTCCACCCAGAAGCAGGAATATTCTTCAGATTAAAAAAAAATTATGTATATTTTTGAGTGACAGTAGTAATAGTAAAAAAATAAAAACATAAGCACAACAAATCATAAAGCCTTAAGAAAGTAAACATCATTCCTGCCAAGGTTCAACTTCCCAGTTGGCTTCTGCTTATATTTTGTTCCACACACCACAATGTTTATTCATGTATGGGGGTCCTTACGACTGCCAGGATGGAATGACAACAGTCCCTGATGATGACAAAGACTCGCACTTAAAAATATCAAGCAAAATGTAATTGCACTCAAAATATTCATACATCATACTCTGAATAATTCAATGATGTGTGGGAAAAAGAAGGGCCGTTTTGGAAAATTTGGCCCTTGTAATCTTTTGGAATAATTAAGTTTCTCTGGTGCAATACCACTGTCATTTTTTTTTCCATGTCTTAATCTCAACTACAGTGGGAAATTTGATACCTAAGCAACACAGCTTTATCATTTTCCAACTACTGAAAAGTTAAGGAATTTTAAAATGTATTCTGAAATTTCCTATATACAATTTAACATAGGCTTGAGCCAATCATGATACAGTTTAACTTTAATAGATAAAACTGAATAACAGATTTTCCTCAAGCCTTTCCCCTATTAGACAAGGAATTCTTTCATTTATAGCAGGATCCATAAAAACGCAAGCCTTAGGAACCAAACCATTTAGCACTGACTTATAAAAATTAGTTTTCTGTCACATCTCTTTTTCCTTCAAGCATTTTTTCAGAGATTCTACTGGTTTGATTGTACAGCAGAAGGTTAAATTCTCAAACAGTGATTATTAGCAAAAAATAAACAGAGCAAGTACTAAAGCTGGCTTTGCACCTACTGAATGCTGCAAGTGTCTGTACTCATTTGATATGCATCTTGCAAAGCTCGGCTGTTCCCAGAAGGCCACTCCATGAAGACTGAGAGAGCAGCGTCTGCTAGTGGTGCCTGCACGTCACAAAGAACAGAGAGAAGCTTTATAACAGGGATGCTTGAAGGCATCACAGAACTGGGAGGCAGGCTGAAATTGAGTTTGTAATTTTTTTTTTGCTTTAAAAAACATGCACATGAAATTGTTATTTTGAGTATTTTTATAATGCATATTAGTCACACAGAGAAACCATTGCATCAGCAATATTTTCTTCATAGGCTAGGTCTCTTCATTGGCTCCATTCATGAAGCACTTTACTAAAATGATTTCATTAATTGCTTAGTGGGCAGATTTATTTATGGATAAAGGACAAAAGCATGACTTCAGGAGCAATCACAGCATGCTGTTCTTGGATACTGATCATTTGGGTTTGGGTGGGTCATCCTACTGTACCTGTGGCATTCAGGGGACATTGATTGAATGCCAAGTCGCCTGCTGGAGTTCTTTTCCACACCATCGACATCAGATAATCCTCTGGGCATATTTCATAAGGTGCTGCAATTTAAAACAGAGGGACTTGAATGTCAGTAGTGTTTTTTCTTAAATACAGGCAATAAACAATCCTCAAATGCATATCTCTAACTGCAGAGCTCTTTCGTTTTCTTTAAAGTGTATCATTTACTGAAATGTTAGTGACATAAAAATAAAAAAAAAAAAACACCAGGTTTCATTTATTATCTACAAAATATTCACAGAATTTTAGTTTCTTTTTAAGCTGTTTATTGTGTAGGCTTTTTATATAAGTCATTTCAATTTGCCTATAAATTAAACACATTCACAAATATCAATCAAAAATATTTCCAGTATATAATGTTGTAGCATGTTATACAATAAAGTGATTTCCAATAAGCTAAAAGCCATACTAGAATTATCAACTGTAAATGTTATGAGTAAATAACATAAAGGGCAAAAATATGTAACTTTTTATTTTTGTCAACTAAGAGCGATTACGCCAGTCATGCTACATTATATAAAAATAAGCTGATTTGATCATTTTATCTTATTATTTTCAAAATCTCAATTTCATTATTGAGCAATAAAGTTAAAATGAATTTCAGGAATAACAGGTGTATGACAGAAATATTATAATGAAATGCAAAAGAGTTGTAAAAGCATGAGGTCTTTCTCTACTGTGTTAAAACTGACAACTTGCTCCTATGTGAAAGAATATTAGTCCCTTCTCTAGACACACCTACTATTGTGCTTCTCACACAGCATTGCCACTTATATTTTCCTATGTTTGTTTTCACTAATTGCCAGGGATTTTGTTTAGGTCTTCTCATCTTGGTGTCACTTGCACCTAATGGTGTGTCAGGTACACAGAAATTGCTCAAAACTGAATGAATAAATGCATGAATATATGATTATATCAATACCTTGATAAATAAATGAGGACCTAGAAAATAAGAAGTACCTAACTAAATATATGAGTGTGACTTCCTGGGAGAAATGTCTTCCTTTGAGAATAATGTAATATTTAATCCATAACAATCATCATTCTACTGATACCAATTCTACTTTAGAATTTATAAACTCATTACATTGCATTAAAGTAATGTAAAGTTATGGTGGGGTACATCGAGTGGAAAGGACTCACCTTGCCAGTGTGCCCCAGCCCCTCTGCCTTGGGACCCAAGCCATTCCCTCCTGGCCCCATGAAAATACATGGGCTGTTAAATAGGTCCAGGTATGCTGGGCTATAGTTAGCATGGCCTGGGACACAAAAACTGGATTTGTCACTGAGTCTGGCCTGGGAATGGTGGTGATGAATAGGATTGGAGTCATTACACACCATACATTAAAAAAAAAATTATCACAAAAAATGTACAACTCCAGTGAGAGTGGGGACAGCCTCTGTGCAGGACTCCCTTCCCCAGTATCTCAAGAACAGAAACAACAGAGAAATAATTAAGGGGCACAGCAGCCAACACTAGCCCAGTGCCATAGCCACCCACTCCCACACTGGGTGCAGATGTTAGCAAGCGGGGGGCTCCTTCACTGCCTGCTGTGTCTGTCCCCTACCCCGTGGGAAGCATGTGCTGCCAGCACTGCTGCCCCATCCAGCCTCCCACCAGGTGGCCCTGGAGGCCCGTAGAAGTGTCTCATGAGCAGGAGGGCAACAGCATCAGGAAGAAAAACAAAGCCCAGACACCAGACGGTGGTGAGTGAAGTCACCCTGTGAAAGCAGTGGTGCCCAGATTAATTCCAAGGAAGGGGAAGCAGTGGAAAAGAAGAAAAATTAGGAAATGTTGCAGCCACAATAAGAATACAGTCAGATGGTTTCCGATCCCCATGCTCTTGCTTGCGATACTGCAGTCATGGCTGGACACATACTCTCTGCCTCCAGCTATGTATCAGAAACATGCACAGTCATTCCTCCGTATCCGCAGGGTATTGGTTCCAGGGCCTCCCAAGGATACTAAGTCTGTGGATGCTGAAGTCCCTTATCTAAAATGCATGTCATTTTGTACCTGCATATAACCTACACACATCCTCCCATATACATCTGACCCTTTGACAACACAGGTTTGAACTGCACGGATCCACTTATATTTGGATTTTTTTTCAAATGCTGATCGAAAATACAGTATTCATGGGATACAAAATCATGTACACAGAGGGGTGACTTGTCCTTTCCCTATATACAGGTTCCACAGGGCTGATTGTGGGACTTGAATATGTGCAGATTTTTTTTTTTTTTTACGTGGAAGTCCTGGAACCAATTCCTTGAGTATACCAAGGGACAACTATACTTTAAGTCATCTCTAGATTATTTATAATACCTGATCCAATGTAAATGCTATGTAAATTGTTATTATACTACATTGTTTACTGAATGATTACAAGGAAAAAGTCTGTACATGTTCAATACAGGAACAATTTCTTTTCCTGAATATTTTTAATTTGTGGTTGGTTGAACCCATGGTTGTGGAATCCATGGATGTGGAAGGCTGACTGTATATGTTTCTTCGGTTCAGATGTCTTTCTTGAGTTTTAGACTGACATAGCCAACTGCTGAGTGGCATTTTTTACTTGGCTATCCCAAGGAAATCTCAAAGTCAAGCTGCCCACGCTTCTGCTCCCATCATTTTTGTTCATAATGCTGCTTGTTTCCTCCTCTTGTATTTCCTAACTCTATGAATAATACCACAGTCCTGTCCCAGCAACTAAAACCATCAGATCCATCTTCTACTCATCTTTCTCTTCTTCTTAACCTTCAAAAAGATTTGCTTTTACTTCCACCACTTATTTAGGCATTCATCCTGGCCCATTTACATTAGGGAAACAACTTTAGTGGTTCATTCCTGCATTTATTTAACATGTGGTAGGCCCTGTTTTAGAGAGAACCAATGGTGTGTGAGAAAAACAGTCTCTGCCTCATGGTTCTCTCAGTCAAAGTGGGGAGGCAGAGGTCAGAAATTAAACACACTATCACTTAAGTACAATTATGACAAGCACTTTAAACAGTAAGCATGGGATGAAGAATCAAGGAAGGCTTCCTGGAGGAAGTGACATTTCATTGAGCCTGGAGATGGAAGGTGCAATAAGTGCTCCAGGCGGAGGGAACAGTGTGCAAAGTTCTTGAAGCAGGGAAGAGTTTGGGGCATCGAGGCCAGAAGGGCTGGAAGAAAAAAAGTAAGGAAGAGTGTGGCTTGATGGCCTAAAGACTGGTGGACACAAGGTAAATTTAGGAGGTAGGTAAAATGATGTGGGCAAGGAAGGAGAAGACGCAGTCAAGGATGATGGCTGCTTTCTGTGCAAAATAATTGGGTATAAAGTGCTGCTATTCTCCTGCATCTGCCTCTTTAATCCAATTTTTATGCCACATCAACAGAGTAATCTATAAAATGAACTTTAATCCCATAATTTGCTACTTAAAACCCTTCCATGCTTCTCCAGAATTGACAGGATAAAGATAACTACACTCAGTGTGAGGAAAAGATCCTTCTAGTAAGCCCTAACCTGGCATTCCAATCACGGCTCATATTTACTCTTCTAGTCATCAGCTGCATGGAATTAATTGTCATCCTCCAAGTACTCATACTTCTCTGTCTTTGCAAAAATTATATGTTCTACTTAAAATGCTCTCTCCCCTCATTTTTGGAGTAAATTTCCTATTTACCTTTAAAACACAATTTAAAATGACGTATTATCCAAGAAGCCTTTTTTAATACTTCAGTCACTGAATATACAAATATTATAATTCTTCTCACAATGGATTAAAAACACTTGTTTATATGAGCAAAACTCCCCAATGCCCAAATGTTGCTTTTTAGGAGATTAACCATGTTTTGTTTTATTCCTTTTAATCTACTGTAATGAATTCCCATGGCATCAAGCATATAGCAGGTATCCAAAACACTTTTGTTAAATAAATCACTTTTACTGAGGAAGCAACATAATAGATCAGTGCTGTCCAATAGAACTTTCTGTAATGATGCAAAATGCACTGTTCAGTATGGTAACTACTAGGCAATTGCTGTGCTATGGATACTGAGTTCTTGAAATGTGGCTAGTACATTTGAATTTTAAATTCCATTTAACTTTAACTTATATATATTTAAATTTAAATAGCTACCATATTGGACAAGCTATAATAAATGATAACCATGTTTCTGTAAATGTTAACAAAACTATTACAGAATATTAAAAAAAGAAAAATTAGATTAAATGTT
Source organism: Varecia variegata (assembly GCA_028533085.1). Classification (NCBI taxonomy): domain Eukaryota; kingdom Metazoa; phylum Chordata; class Mammalia; order Primates; family Lemuridae; genus Varecia; species Varecia variegata. The sequence continues at coordinate 71,176,710 of CM052441.1, forward strand.
AAAGTTCACAAAATACATCGTGAATAGTTTATTACATAATTGAATCCTATATATAATGATTATTCTATGTTTAATAATGATAGAGCAGTGGTTAATCTAATATTACGATCACACTTGATTATTCTTTTTGTTCCATCTATACACCCCTCTTCTGTTCATTATCTTCCTCATTATCTCTTCATTTATAATTTTCACTTTCGCTTCACTTGAACGATCTTTTTGGTTTTCAATGCTTTCAAATTCAAATTTTCTTCAGTTCCATTGACGAAATTTGAAATACATTTCATAAAACCTGTTGCTAAAGCTTCTAGTATTTCTTGATTTAGTCTTGACATAAAGCAGTGAAGAAGCAATTTGTACCCTGAACTTCATTTCCCTGCAGTTTATCAGAAAGCTGCTCACATCCTCGTGTTACTCGGGCAAGGTCCGCTGCCTGTCTCTGTCCCCTCCCCCACGGTCAACTGCGTGGTCAGAAGAGCTGTTATTGCTAACATTAACCACTAGATGGCACTGGTGGGCCAAGAGGGCGACACGTTTACTGCGGCGGCAGCTGAAACTGATGGGTTCAAAATCACGGTACACAGAGTAGTAACTATGGGAAATATGGATCAATGCTTGGTTTTTACAAAAGGCACACTACTTGGGGAAAAATTAAAAACCCTCTTTTCATGTTAAGTATGATGTTTAATGATTAAACTGGCCTCAGTTAGCTCAGCTCCCACCCTGTCTGCTCTGACTGCTTCTTCTCCAGCTACACAGGCCCACTCACTGGCTATACCTACTGCAGCACTCCAGGCTCCCGCCTCGCAGTTGTTGCTTGTTCTTTCTGCCTGGGATATCCCTCCTCCCACTCCTCAAATCTGTCTGCATGGCTCATGTCTTTACTGTGGGGGGTGGAAGTGGGGGATCGTAAATGGTCTGGCAGTAGATTTTCATGTCCACTTAGGAGCAAAAAGACAGAGAGGTTAGGTACTGTACTTATCCTAAAAATTAGCCAAAAGAGGTTTCCAGGCTATCATGACATGAATAAAGTTAGCCTTGGAGGCCTATATCTGACTTAGTAAGAGCCTGTAGAACCCTGTTTAGAATCCCCTACAAGCATCCTAACTCTGGTTAAGGACAAAGCTGATTAAATAGTAATTCTCCTTTCTCCAACCACAGCACTCAATTACTGAATCCCATTTGCTTCGTGACTGTTACTTTGGTTTACCTACAATTAAACAAAACAAAAGCCAATGAGTTTTTAAACCTAGAGAGGTCAACGCACTTTATGTTTTGCTCCACGGTAAATTTATGAAGCCTTAGAGTCATTGTGCTTTTTTGGAGACAGAAATTCAGTACACAAATGATAAATAAAGAAAGATGGCAGAGGAATCATAGATTCAAAGTTGCAAACAGGTCCAGGAATTTTAGCTTTTTATTAGTAACATGAAATCCCACAGCTGCTTTAAATATTTCATCAAAGGTGATTTAGCAGTCTTTGAAGATCCTATCTTAAAAAATGTTAGCTCAGAAAATAAGTCCACTTATGCTCAAACAAAAGAAAAACAGCTAAGATACTAAAATAACTATTTTCTTCCATTTTAGGTTTACCAAGTCCCCGGTAATGGGGATTTTTCTGGTTTCTACTCATTGCCATTTATGGAGTTCATTCATTCAACAAATATTTACTGAGCACTTATAATATCCCAATTACCATGTTAAATACTGCACATGAAAAAAACAGACATAAATGGTCAGCATCTCTCAACGCCCAAGATGGTCAGAAAGACAATAATATGAGAACTTACAGTCCAGTAGAATGTCCATACTTATCTGGGAAGCCCTGGCTACTCTAAGAGTCAGGGAGAGGATTTCCAGAAGAGATGCAAGCTGAGGTTTAAAGGAACAGAAGTTTGCCAATGAGGAAAGGAAAAGTGTGCCATGGAACTCACATGTAGGAAGATCTGGGGGGCAAAAAGAACTGGGTATATACAAGAAACTGGGGAAAATTTCTGAACGGATACAGTGTAACATTGGGGGCGAGTAAAGGTGGGTAGTTTTAGAAGGGTGAGGCGTGATAAATGATGAGATAAGCCAAGAGTTTGAATGTATCTTAAGGGCAAGGGAAATGTATTATAGTTTTTTAAATGCTATACCTGCACTTTGAAGAAAGGATTGAAGGAAAGTGAGCATGAAGTCAGGGAGGCCTGTGACAATCTAAATGACGTAACTGGGGGAGAGACAAAGAATCATAGGAAGTGGACAGATTCGAAATTTGTTTGGGAGGTAGAATGGGCTCAGCTCCGTGGCTAACTGGATGTAAGAGGTGTAGAAGAGACAGAAATGAAAGACAGAACTCAGGTTTCCAGGAAGAATGTCTAGTGTGCTATACCCTGAACTATGACACATGAGAAGATGGCTTAGGAGAGGAGATGCTGAAAATAGTTTTGAGTTTGAGATATCTGAGCACATCTAGGTATTATCAAAAGGTCAATTGATATATGGAACCAAAGCTCAAGGGAGAAAAAAAGTAGAGATTTGTGTTATTATTTTTCCTGTTTAATGCTGCCTAGGTGTATTTTGTAAATTAGAAAATGCATACAGCCTACTCCCTATGCTTAAAATAAAAATGTATTATTGTGCAAAAATATGAAAGACTCTTAATTTTTTTAATGCCTTAGCAAAAAGGAATAGCAACTCTGTTCAACAGCTCAAAGATCAATTTGTTATCACTAATGCAAAAGATATATAACAAGAATCTGTTGTTAAGATACAACTGTACTTGAAGTCACAAGCATGTAGTTAGCATGCTCCCTTAAAACAAGGTAGCAATTACTTAGTGATTAGCTATTAATCTGTCTATTCAAACTGATTTTCTGTCGCTTAAAAATAGCAGAAATTATACAGAGCTTTAATCAATTTGATGTGGAAAATTAGTTTTCATCCTACATGTTAGAATTTCGGCATTAAAGAGAAATTGATTCCAAACTGTAGAGCTGATAGGAAAAAAGAACACGCCCTACTCAAGACTCCACATTTCAAATTTCACTTGCTGGCAATTCATGCATCTTCTGTTTTGGGAATTCCCTTTGCTAGAGGATGCACAGGTAAATAGCAGAGACCAGTCTCTGTAGCTCACATGACTTACAGCTCTGATTGCAGAGGTGGAACCTACTCATGTGAAGAATTGATGCTGCTGCTAAGGTCTGAGGGAAAAAGAGGAGTGTTTATGAAGTGTGTTTCATAACAACATTCCTCATATGGAAAATGGTTTTTAATCTGTCTCAGGCTGAAACAACACACAATTATACCAGCAATATTTATATCATATCACTACAAGTCATTCTTCTAAGTACATTACCTATTTTAAATGATCAAATTCTCATAATAACCTTATGAAGTGGACAGAATTATTATTCTCATTTTAAACATGAGGAGTTTACGACAGAGAGGTACCCAGCCTAAGGTCACTCAGATAAGAGAGGGTGGACCTAAGGTCAAACAAACAGTTCAGTCCATTCTCAGAGAAGTTCACATCCTCTCTAAGCATAGGAGTCCTTTTCTTTTGCTGTGGTGGTAAACACGTCATTTATATATTTAGTAAAAATTTGTTTTTAAGTCTGGAAGTCAGCAAACCATGAAATTTAAATTTGTTGGCAAAAAAAAGTATATATTCCAGATTGTCTTTTTAAGTACCTGATCTGGACAACGTTCCATATACACACTTATAAATTCTGTATTACTATCATTTAATTCTATATTTCAGCTTAGCTGACAAGTTCACTTCAGTTTCAACCCGTTAACAAAGTTAATTAAAGAAATAGCTAGCTTTAATTTTGAGGAATAATTTCAGCTGTTTACTAACTGTTAGTTATACACAGTTTTATAATGGAGTATACTTAAGATTTTGCTGGAAAATTGTGTTTACTTGTGTTTTTATATGATCCTAGGAACAGCTGAGGGTGACAGTGCTTCTCAGCCTTCCCCAGGTCATAGCACATGTAGAAAATGATAAAGAAAATGATAACATTTGCAGGCACACTGGGATAAGGGGGCAAGGCTGTTGGAGACATGAGGCCACTAGCCACAGCTTCCTGTCTTGTCAGCTGCCCTTGGGTTGTAGGAATCACTACTTGTACACACCTGGAAACAATCCCTGAAAGGCAGGGGACCATGGAGCTGCCTTGAGGAGCTCTAGCCTAGAAGTATAAGCTGTGCTGAGATTTGTGGAAACTGAATAACTTGCTATAAAAACTTACATATTTTTCCTACCTCCAATATTTCAGTAATTTATTTCTAAAGAAAGAAGGATCAGACCACAAATTTAATTCTAAAGAAAAAAGGATCATAACTACAAAGTAAAAATCATATATGTGATAAAGGTTCCTATCCAATAAATTAGTCCATTCAATAAATAAACAGAATTTTGAAAGAATAAAAGAAGATCAAAAAATGTAAGGCATTAGCATCATAGTCATTGCAAACTCTTTATTCACATGCTTTTATACAAATGTTTTCATTAGTTCAGCTATAGCATTTATGATATGGAATAAAAACATTAAAAGGAGCACATGTCTAATGACCTATTATGTTCAAGTAGGCTTGGTGTGGAGTAAGGAATTCAGGAGGCTGAAAATAGTTCATCTGCAATGAGTTGGAATTCTAGCTAACAGATATAATTATTTAATAATAACATATAAAAAGAGAAGCACAAGTTAGATTTATAGGGGTTCAAAGAAGAATGTGTACTCATGAGATTGTGGGAGGAAGAAGAATTACTAAGGGAGGGGGCAGCTTTTAATGGATGGGCTACCAAGAGGCTCCCATACGAACAGGTGAAGATGGTGGGGGGAGGGACAGCAGGGACAGTCCAAGTGATCAACAGTGCAAACAAAAGCTTAAGGGGAGAACATGCACCCCTGAATACAAGAACCAGAGACTGCATCTGTTTGATTCTACTATCTATAAACAAATATATACTATAATAACATAAATTTATAAATGAGTAGAGCGAGATAACATTGGAAAGTTAGTGGAGCTGATAGGAATACTAGAATCTCAGAGATCCCAGTAGGCACTGAATTTGACAAGGAAAGAGAAGTTATGGAAGTGTTTTGAGCATGTGAGTCACATGCCCAAGGCCAAGAAGAAGGGAGAATAATCAGATAAATTAGTATAGAAGAGATTAGAGAAGGTGAGTGTTGCTATAATACGGGTAATGGACAAAGAGCACATGAACTACCATTTAATAATCCTAATGATCTACAGTATTGAATCATTTCATCCTTGAAACAATCTCCTGTGGCACATGTTATTCTCCCCATTTTATATATGCAGACACTGAGGCTCAGCTCCGTACTTTGTTGGACTCCACATTTCTGGCTCTTTGTGCTACACTGCTCCTTCCTCACTAGTACATGGTGGCAGGAGAAGAGAAAGTAGGGCCATTGAGGAAAGGAACTTGAGGGAAATGGAATCTATCACTAGGAAAGAGATTGCTAGAATGAGGAATTACTCCAGATGATGCCAAGGATTTGGTGGTCAGAGAGAGAAAAATTTCCCTGGTCACACAGAGTCTGAATTGATTCCCAGGTTAGAAAAGTGTATCAGGTATTTGTGAGTGATGATGCATAGATAAAGACTGATGGGTATTCCTCCCAGAGGTGAGAATTGATGAGAGATAGAGTAATCAAAGAAGCAGAAGGGGGCTGGGGCAGAGCCTTAAGGTCATTGACATGTTAGGATAGATAAGAAGAGCAAAATAAGTGGAGATGGAAAATGTCAAAGACTAATATTCATGTTTAGTGTCTTGGTAAATATTGAGCTCAACATTAAATTTTTAAAATTAATATTAAAATTTTTAAAAAATAACTTTAATTTTCTTAATTTAATATAATTGATAAATGGTTCTTAGGGTTTATTTTTGCTACAAAACAATGTGGAATGAAAGAAAGAAATTTGCAAAAAAGTTAAAAATGTTGCTTGAATTTTTTTTTTTTCAATTTGAGGATGATCAACATGTTGCCAAATATTTAGAAATTGGACAAGGTAGGGGAATATAAGATTGCAACAAATTGCTTTTTAAGTTTCTGCTGTGCCAGAAGCTGTGAGAGTTTTCTCAAAGTCTCTTCTGATAATCAATCTGCTAAGACAAATTATGACAATATTTATCTCCATAGCAACCAGTTTGAATAACAGACATCTGGTATACATGTTGTACACACAGTGGTACTATCTGGTATATGCATTGATTCTTTGAGACCTCAGTAGTTCTTCCTTAATTCTGCTCATAAAATTCAGCTGCTTTGCTGCAAAACTAAGGACTGGAATAGGTAATATAATTCATGCTTTTTGAGAGGATTAGATGTTCTTTTAGATATTTATTAAGAAGAAGTGGTCTCTCTCACCTGTGTGGTATCTTCAAGTTCTGATTTACTTCCTACTTTTTAGAATTTATCTGAGGTGACTTGGCAAGAACAAATAGAACATTTAAGATGAAAGATGAAAGAAGTCAATACCTAGTGCCACCTACTGTCAACATTAAACTCAGTGGTTGGTGTTAGGTGAACAACTGGTGTCAACATTTAAGTGAGACATTATTTGCTATGTCCAAAAATATTCAGTGAAAACACTTGCTTTAACCCTTTAAAGAACTTAACAGATAATAATATAATTCCCTGCAGTATATATAGGTAACAGCTGATAGCAGAAAATATTGGAAATTCCAATAGAATAGGAGCTTTGAAAAGTACTATTTGTGATTAACTAACCTCATGGTTTGGAATGAAAAAGGTAAAGCAGGTGCAAACTTGTATGCACATATTTTATTATGGAGTAGTATGAGTTTTTTATCTTTAGAAAAGAAATGCAAATTCTACACATATTTGGGTTTCTAATTGTGATTACATTTAGTCTTAAAATGGAGTGGTCCACACAATTTAGAAGAGCTCAATTTATTAAACTGGTTAAACTTGTCTCTAACAAAGGCAAAATATTTGTACCAGTAGTGATTAATTCACCATTCCACTAACTGAGACCTGCGGAGAAAATAGGTCAATGTGACCTAAGACTTCTTTCTCTCTGACATCATCCCCACACCAAATATCATATACCTATATATGTATATAGTAGCTAAGAGCCTGGGAGGATAAGAGACAGGGAAAGTACACGCCTGCTCAGAAAGAGAGTTGCTTGAAATGGCGATGGCACGACTAGCGAAGATCGGTGTCTTGGCAATGCCTAGTTTTACATCGAACTTGTTCAAATGATACACAAGTTGTTTCTCCTCCTCTCCATGGAACAGGAAAAATGGAGATTGGAGAACTGAGAGTTGGATGTGGTTGAAACACTAGTTGGCAGCCCGGTGCGGTGGCTCACGCCTGTAATCCTAGCACTCTGGAAGACCCAGGCAGGAGGATAGCTTGAGGTCAGGAGTTCAAGACCAGCCTGAACAAGAGTAAGACCCCATCTCTACTAAAAATAGAAAGAAATTAGCCAGACAACTAAAAATATATACAAAAAAAATTAGCTGGGCATGGTGGCACATGCCTGTAGTCAAGAGGCTGAGGCAGGAGGATCGCTTGAGTCTAGGAGTTTGAGGTTGCTGTGAGCTAGGCTGACGCCACAGCACTCTAGCCTGGGCAACAGAGTGAGACTCTGTCTCAAAAAAAAAAAAAAAAAAAACAACAAAAAAAACACGATTTGGCTAGAGACACTCACAATGAATTGTCTGTATTTTCACTATCACCCAATTTCAGAAACAATCTCTCATTATTTATGAAAAAGCATGAATAGAATCAAATTTTGCAATCTGGTTGAGGCAATATTTTAACTTTCACCAATGGAGACGAGGTAGTGGACTATTCCACATCTTTGCTAATGTTATCTTATTATTGTTATTATTACTACTATAGGCCAGTAAATCAATCCAAGGGATGATTTGTAGACCAGCATCATCACCATCCCCTGAGAGCTTTTTAGAAATGCAACTTCTACCTCGTCTCTACAAAAAATAGAAAAATTATAAATTGTAGCCAGTAGTCCTAGTTACTCAGGAGGCTGGGGCGGGAGGATCACTTGAGCCCAGAAGTCTGAGGTGGCAGTGAACAATGATGACACCACTGTACTCTAGCCTGGGCAACAGAGCTAGACCTTGTCAACCTCTCCCCCTGCACCCCTCACAAAAAAAGAAAGAAATGTAAATATGCAAATTAACAGGCACACACTAGACATACTGAAACAGAAACATCAGAGGTCTGGCTCAAAAATCTGTGTTTCAAGAAACTCTCTGGGTGATCCCTAGGTACACTGAAGTTTGAGAAGCACTACTTTGGACAGTGAGGGGAGGCACTCAAAGAAGATAGGAGTGCAAAGTAAGCAAACTTTATGATTCCTTCTTACTACTGAAGATAAGTTAAAAATTACTCAGAAACCAAATGAATAATTTCTTGGTTGGTCTCCAGAGAAGACATAATCCTGTTGGAGAACAACCTTAGGGAGATAAGGAACAGTCCCTCCCAGAATGGCATTTCTCCTAAATGGGGCATTTCTCCTAGGAGGCAGGGCACGGGATGGGGGGCTCACATTCACTGCATGACAGGGATCCAAACTCTCATACAGATGCATTACAATGATCAAGACAAGTTTTGCATTATCAACCCTACTGTTGCTCTCCTTTGGAATGAATATTTAGAGATAAATATCACAATAATTGCTACATCTCTGGTCTAAGTTGCTATTACTGCATACATTTATGATATAGTTATCTTACTTCACAAGTTTTTTTCAACACATTCAACCTGCAGGCTTCACTCACCATTCTCAGATAAGGCAATTGTGGTTCCAAGAAGGAAGTTTTATGGATACACTAAGTGTAATTTTTATTTTTAAGCGGTGCATTCCAACTTAGCAGTTAATGACTGAAGAGTAATGGATCATAGAACCTGAGCTATAGAAATTGTGAGCCCTTCCCCTGGGAACAGAGCAAGCAGGTCCCCAGGCAGCCAGAAAGTTAACTTAGGCCAATCCAGCGGAAACATTTGCTTTCTGAATAATATTAGCCAGGAAGATATTGGGGAAAAAAAATCACAAAAAATAAAATCCCTAAAAATATTATGTTTCTCATTGTAGCAATATAACAAAATCAGGGGAGCTACTACCATCCTATCATTTTAACCCTAAGAGCCTGAGGGTATACAATGAGATGAGATAAATGAAATCATTATTTGGTGTGTTTGACAAATTTAAAAATTGGGCCACTCAATCATCTTCCCTGTACTTTTTCCGTTTCCCAACTAGCAGTATTTTTTAAAATAATTTTTTCAATCCTAGAATTTTCTTTTTATGATGAGAAAAGAAATATCTTATTTGTGGCCAATGATGCCATTTTTAACACTTTAAAAAAATCTATTTACCAATAAAGAAATATCCTAATCTTGATGGGAAAATATTTTTATTTTCCATTTTTAGTGGACATCATAACAGCTTTTGATTAAATCCAGATGATTAATCATTATTGTCATTAATTATTCAGACAAAGATGGGGGTATATTATATTTCTTCTTTCTGACAACAGAGGGTCTCTTGGCAAACTTGATTAATTTGTTTTGCATGCAAATTAAGTGAAGCATAAAAATAAATAGTTTCCAGCAATCTGCAGAAAAATTAAGAATAAACAGCACTAAAAATAATACTAAAAAAACTTATGTTTTTTAAAAATACATTTGTTGAGGCTTTGTTATTGACAAAAAGAGAAAGATGCCTTAGTAAATGTTATGGTAATTTGAAAGTCTTCTCAATTTATATTGTAAATGTGTAAATAACGTAATGCCTGAAAATAGGAACACTATACTCATGTGTAATCACAAAAGTAATATTTATTGAACACAGAGAGAAAACCGAGTAGAGTTGAAAGCATGTCCACCATGAAAAACAGTTAATTGTAAATCCAGCTCTCTTGATAAAATAATTTGGGGATGATACGATGTGATGTATATTTTGTTGCCCTTGTATAAGCACTAATTTATAAATTATGTAGCTGATTCAAGAATTCATTTTAATTATGAAAGTGATTTTTATATACCTATAAGTAATTTGTGGTTCCCTTCAAATCATATTATTGAAAAAAGTAAAAGAAAAAGTTAATAATATCCAAAAATGTACAGTGTGATATAATTTTCTTTTCAGATTTATGTGATAATTTTTCAGCCTGCCTTAAATCATGAAAGCCAGCAAACAAACCTAGCAAACAAGGTATACTATCTTTCTTGTAAATAGATTTGTAAAATGTTTTCCAAACAGCAGGTGGCAATCTTTGTAAATTTGATTGCAGTAGTATTATCTTACCTTTACATCTGCAGAAAAAAAGACAGTTTTAAAGGACTGGTTAAGAACCTTGCTATGCTCAGACTGGTTTAGGTAACTTCAAATAGTAAAAGCATCTTATTTAATCATGCTTACTATTCTATGAAATTTCTCTCTAGGCAAAATAAGTGTTTTTGTTTAATACTTCTTAATTCTAATGTAGCACAGGAGGAATTTCACAGTGCTAATCTGTATAGGTATCCTTCTCTTCATAATCCTGCATGCTGGTTACTTTTTACCATATTGAATTTGGATGCCCTTAAAAATTAACAAAATTAATGTTAGATCTTTTTAAGCTCTAAAAAACCCACTGACATATTGTTATTCTTAAAATCCAGTTCTGTTGGTACCCTTAGTGAACTGTGAGAAGTTTTTAGAATTCTAACTATGGAGAAATACAAAGCTTTTATTCCTGGATATCTCTTAGAGTACTTTGTTTTTTTCTAGATTGAAGTAGTCACGTTAGACAGAGACAGAAATTCCTGAAAAGGAACCTCAAAGATCTTGGCACTCTCTGTACCCCCAGGAACTAGACAGCAGAGAGATCATCTAGCTTGCCCACAAAGAGCTGCAGTTACTAGTAGCAAGAGGATTCTAATTCAGTCTTCAAATTCTTTTAAGTTCAGCACTTTCCTTTATATTACACTGTGAAGTTTTGAAATTCTATCCTATCACCTCTTTAGTATGCTTATTTTTTTCTTATCATTCTAAAATCCTGATTTTCACTTATTTATGAAGTCCTCAGTGTGTCAATAATATTTTATGGAATGCACACATGATTAGGACGGAGTCTTTGTTCTACATGATCTTTTAAAATATGCTCTCTATAATTTGGGCAATTTCTGACTTTTCATTTTTTTCTATGCTTATATATAAAAGTTTCTAATATAGCAGCACTTCCATTCTTTCATTAATACCTAAGACCTTATGATTTCATTTAAAAATGTGTTCCTCATAGGAATTTATTTTTTAAATTGAAAAATGGGGCAAGGCAAGTAAATGAAAATACCCAAGGTCAACCATCAAGGTGAGAATAAAATTAGTAACAGAACTTAAAAGCGCCTGAGTGCTAACACCATGTCTTTATCTTCTCACTTAGCTAACACTTACATCTTTATATTTCTAGTGTGTATTATATATAATCTAAGACAACTTTTTTTTTATTTTCAGTAAACAAATATTTCATAAAATATTGAAAAAACTGTACCCTTCCTTAGTTTAAACTATATCCAGTCTTGTACTCTTCGGTAAGGCTACCTCAGTATTATCATATTTTTCAATTTCATTTTGCAACAGAAAACTTAAAAACCTATAGGACTATTCTATGACACATAAACACAGAATGCCCCATATGTTATAGAAACAAGTAAATGTCCACCTGTCATTAGCAATCCTTCATTGAGGATGTACTGCCCTTAATTAATGATAATATTTCAAAATCCTTTTTTTTCAGGTTATAAAATATTTCCTTTGGGATAATTTCAGTTCATTCTCACCAGGGCATCGCTGCTCGCTGCATCTCCTCACTTCTTCTCCTGTTCCTTCACATTGCTGCCCTGTTATCGCCGCACCCTGACACGTCCTGATTCGCCTTTCCCAGCCACCGTCACAGGACTTGGAACAACCACTCCAGTGACCCCACTGATTCCACTGACCATTGGCTGAAAGAAATGTGGCTTAGTCAATAGCAGTAGTCTCCTGCATCCTGCTTTAGGAATTTCAAAATCTGAGGGCATTACTGTCCCTTCAATTTTTATCAATCTAACACCATGAATAAACTTTATTCAAATATTTAACTTCTTGGTCAAATATAGAGCACTGTGATTAACACAAGTTTATACAAGCGTGTCAGAGTCTTTAAATGGCCATTAAACCTTCCTTGTAAAAAATGCTAGTTCAGAGTTTAGTGCTAAACTTCATCAACTATATTGGTATTTAATCTCAGAATCTCCTAAATTTTATTACTTTATTAGCATGGCATACAGTAGAATAAGCTCTGGTAGAATTGGCTTCATCTTTAAGAAGTACATAATTATTATCGTATTATTCCATGACCACCTGGCATGGTTCTGGCACATTTTATAAGCGGTGGGTGCCATTGCTATGCAGGAATCAGGCCTTACCTGTGCACTCGGGGTTATAGCACTCTCTGCTTTCTGCCCAGGGCCCTCTGCATTCGGAACCCCCGTGAGCAGCTGCGGTGCACTGCCGGCTTCTCTGCTGGGTCCCATTGGAGCACGTCACTGAACATTGGCTCCACGAACTCCACTCCTGCCACTGTCCATCAACTGCCAAAGCAGAAAGAGACAGTATAAGAAAATCTTCCAGCAGGGAAGGTTGTACATAAAGTACATGGTAAAACTACCCTTGAAGATGAATCCCAATCAATGGACTCTGAATGAAGGCAAGGGAAGGTCACACCAGCATGAGAATTTATTATTACCCTCCAAACTACCATCACCTTATTCTCCACTTCTATTTCCTTTTATGCATCTAGTATCTCTTTTTATTCACTTATTTCTTCAAAAATATTTACAGATCATTCAAAAATATAAGGTCTTGGACCATGAGATGGGTACATAGAGAAGTGAATAAAATAAATACTGACCAATACATTACAGAGCTGATATTTTAGAAAAGGAACCTCTAGAAATAAAAAATAGCATGCTAAATAAATCAGTTATATAGAAGTGTTGCAAAAGATAATTTCAGGGACACAGTCAGATAAAAGTTTGGAGTGTTCAGGGAGTCTTCCTTGACAAACTGAGGTTTCAGGCAAGCCCTGAAGGATAAGGAGAAAATACTTAGGATTAAAGCATGTTCCATGCAGAGGGATATAGACAAAGGTCCTTGCAGAAGAAACATGGGCATTTCCAGGAACTGGGTGAAGGTCATTGTGAATGCAATCTCTAGAGCTGGGTGGAGAGAGGTAGCTGAAGAGGTTGGTAAAAAGGAAGAGGCCAGATTTTACAAGACTTTCATGAGCTGTGTTATGTTTAAGAAGATGTTGAAGGATTTAAATGGGGGATTCTATGATCACATCTGGTGCAGGGTGGAGGAAGAATTGTAGAAGTTGGGGATGGTCTGAGCCTGGATGATAGGCAGTGCTGTTGCAGTGTCATGGAGAGATTAGAAAGCTGCCAAGAAGGGATGGTGAGAGGAACTCCTGAAGGGCTGGCCATGGGAGCTGAAGAAGAGAGAGGACCCAGCTGACTCTGAGATATCTGGTGTACGATGATGGCATTGTAATATTGACTGCTGAACTTGACTTGTCTTTGCGATATTCAAATTGAGATTTATTTATTCATTTATTCAAATGATTTTTGAGCATCTATTAGTTATCAGACACTGGGATAGGTGTTAACAAGAGATAGAAAAATAAAGAATATAAATCCCAGCCTCAAAAATCTGATAATTTAAGACATTATGCATGCAAAGAAATAAATAAAAGGTTAAGGACAACAATGTCTTAACATGACACATGAGGTGTTTAGGTTTTCAGAGGACAGATCACATCTACTTGAGGAGTAATTAGATTAGATTTAGAATGGTGAGATTCGGGCAATTTAGACAAAGCAGACAACATTGGCAAAGGCATAATCCCATGTGCCACAAAACAGAAATGAGCAAAGGATTCAACCAAAAATATTTTCCAGATTAGAATGCATCAACTAGCACATAAATGTTATAAATGTACTAGTAAATGGCTGCCTTCTTCTTCCAATATCATTCCATGGTTCTTCATCAATTTGATCATAGGTAAATGAATTCACCACCAATCCAAAGTTCCCACCGACCTGAGCTGATGTTGCTGTGAAAATTCATCCAAACAAACAAGAAAGCTTGGCACAATATGAGTAAGTACTTTCAATCTAATTTCAAGCCTCACATGTAGCTATTAAAAAGAAGGTTGTTTAATAGGTATCTAGCTGTACTTAATAAACCCTTTGTGAGATTAAAAAACACAAAATGCCAATTTAATCATCCCATTCATGTAATTTTAGCATCTCACTTTATTAAAAGTATCTGATACAATCTTATTGGCAATGTACTCCATTTGCCAAAAGAGAAAATTCTAGTGAATCAATAAGACATTATAAATTATCTATTTCTCCTCTATTTTGGCTTTAAAGATGAGTGCATTTTTCATTTTAGAATTTTGCTTTCCAAAGATAACACTTATTAAGCTTGCATTATGAACTCTTATTATCCTAAGCATTCTGAGAAGGGCTTATAAAAACAGATTCATGCCCTGCACCTTACAATCGATTTGGCAAAAGAATTTACATTATTGAGAACATTCAGAAAGCAACACATTAACAAAGGTAAATCAGGTGATGCCAACCTAATCTTAGTGCTATGTAACTAGCAGAAAGGAATATGTGATGTTCTCAAGTACTCTGTTTTGAGGCAAATTTTGAGAATGATTTATTAAGAATACAATAGGTGTATACTCACTGGCAAAGAGAAGATACGTCTTTCTAGCTAAGATGGGGAGTTGGGAATGAGCAAGTCAAACGTGGAAATCAGAGAGAAGAAAATTTGGCAGAATGTCTTATTTCTATGAAGAATGAGAAAAGACCTTGCTGAAAAGATACTAGGAAGAATGAGAATATCTGTGAAGTGTTTTGCTTATCAGGCTTTTACTGAAAGAAGATTGTGTCACCATTAGTAAAAAAAAAAAAAAATAAAGACCTTAAATTCACATATTTTAATATTAGTTGTTCAATCCTTTCTGACAATCTACATATTCTATGTTTTGGCTAAAGTTTGAGAACAGGTTAATATTAGAAATTTGAGGGACAATTTGAGGTTCAATAGCACTATAAACACCAACAAAACATATATTGCAGATGTGAAAAGTTTTGTTTGTAAAGTCAGTTACAGGAAAAAAATGAAATTCAAGATTTATCAAGTGGATATTTTTTGTTCTTTTATATTTACAGTGAGAACTGAAAGATCCTTTTATTGAACATTAACTGCACTGTTATGAAAGAATTGACTTGGCAAGGTAATTCATTGGTTATAAAAAACAAAAGAAGAAAAGCTCAACATTTCTTTAGTGTGTCAAATCCAAGTTACTGAGAAAATAGATAAATGAGAAGTCAAAAAGGAGAGGGATATATGAATTTAACTTAAAGGGCCAGATGACAGACGTGTATATGAAAGAATTTCTTTTAGTGCCAAATATGAGATATTATTTTATTTTAGTTTTTTTATTTCTTTTCAGTTTGATATTCTGGAAAAATTTTTTAATCATAAATTATTGTGTTTTTATAGGGACCTCAGCCCCAAACCATCTCAGGAAATTGTAGTGTCATTTTATTGAATGAGAACAAATGGAGGATGGGAAGGTTTGGGGAGGTAGAAATCAAAAGTTTTGTTTTGGACATTTAAGCATTTTCAAATAGCATGTCTACATTATCTTTTAGGGATAAATGTTGAGCAACTTAAAAATAAAAGCCATTAGCGTCACAAGAATGGAAAAACAAACACCACATGTACTCACTATTAAATTGAAACTAACTGATCAGAACTCACATGCGCAGATGGAAGTAAAACTCAATGGAAATTGTGCAGGTGGAAGCCGGGAGGAGGGGAGGGGTGAAACCATATCCAACAGGTACAATGTACACTATCTGGGTGATGGGCACACTTATAACTTTGACTCAAGCAGTACAAAAGCAATCCATGTAATCAAAACATTTGTACCCCTGTAATATTCTGAAAAAAAAAACAACAAAACAATAGTAGGCTGGGTACGGTGGCTCATACCTGTAACCTTAGCACTCTGGGAGGCCTAGGCGGGAGGATAGCTCAAGGTCAGGATTTTGAGACCAACCTAAGCAAGAGCAAGATACAGTCTCTCCTAAAAATAGAAAGAAATTAGCTGGACAACTGAAAATATGTAGAAAAATTAGCTGGGCATGGTGGTGCATGCCTGTAGTCCCAGCTACTCGGGAGGCTGAGGCAGAAGGATCACTTGAGCCCAGGAGTTTGAGGTTGCTGTGAGCTAGGCTGAGACCACGGCACTCTAGCCTGGGCTACAGGGTGAGATTGTGTCTCCAAAAAGAAAAAAAATACAATAGCAAAAAAAAAAAAAAAAATCAAACACATGCAATTACTAGACTGCTTGGCTTCTTTAAGCATTTTTTAAAAATTATTTTGAGGGACATAGTTTTAATATTAAAAATAATAAACTGTTTTCATTATAAAAATAAAGGGCATTTTTATATGATACATGTGTATTTCTTTTTTTTATAACCACTCATCTAGGTTCTCCAAGAAGTGAAGGGAAAGCGTCTTTCTTTTTATCTAATGTTTAACTGGGAGCCACTGTGGTGAGGAAGCTGCTTCTCCTTCAGCCTGGATGCAGGCCTGGCTTTTCACCTGGGTCAGTATGGGGCAACAGAGACAAACAGTGCCTCTCCTCACCCAATGCCTGTCCCAGGTGTACACTGACCTCCCACATTTCTAAGAAGGACTTCTCAGGGTCACAGGAAGCCTATGAATTTGTAAATACCTTAAAGCTTTCCTTCTAAAACTGTGTTCCTATTGAAATATGATTCACATCTTGGCATTCTTCCAGAAAAGAGTTCCCTGGTAAGTTGGAAAAATGTGAATACTCCACATTCCCTGTTAGAGTCTCATAATGAGCTCAGAAGTAAAGATTGACAGAGAATTTGGTCTGTGACTGGCATTGCGCCAGGAGGACGTGGGGGCACTGTGGTGAGAAAGACTGACTAGGCTCTGCTCTCATGTCCGTAGAGTCTGGGGGGCTGTGGTGGAAGCAGATGATAAACAAGTAAACAGACGAATAAACAAGAGAGTTGCAGTTAGAGGTTTTATGAAGACAGTGTGAAAAAGACGGAATGCTCAGCCAGGCCTCTCCGAGAAGGTGGTGTTGGAGCTGAGCCTGAATCACCAGAAGGATCCAGCGATGATGTGAGCATGTGTGGAAAGCTCCACACAAGTGCAAAGCCTTGAGATCAGGAAAGCTCTGTGTGTTCAGGAGCAGAGAGACGGCTGGGGCTTGCAGGATCATGGAAAGGGGGAAGAGGCAGGAGGTGGGTTCAGACAGCACACGCAAGCCAGGTCTGATGGGGCCCTGTAGGCCAGGTGACCAGGGAAGATGCGAAGCTATGAGAGAATTTTAGAGTAGAAAACTTATAAGATATAATTTACATTTTAAAACTTAATTTTGCTGTTGTGTGTAGAATGGATGGGATGAGGCAAGAATGGGTAGTGTGAGATATTAGGGGAATATACCGTAGTCTAGACAGAGCTGATGGTGCAGTGGATTATGGTGGCATCAGTGGGCATAGAGAGAAGTGGATGAATTTGTGATATTTCTGCATGTAGAGTTGGCAGCTTCATGGTTGGGTATAGAAAAGTAGAAATCAAGGTTGATTTTTAGGTTTGCGACTTAATTAAATAGGTAAAAAAAAAATGGCTCCTTTTATTGAACTATGTTAGACTAGTGTCCAAACAGATTTGCGTGTGCAGAGCCCTTAAAATCAAAATTTCTATTTTTATGATGTTGAATTTGGAATGCCATTTTGGACACGATGCAGGAAGTACTGTACTAAATGAAATTTGTTTACAACTTTGCCTCCCACATTTATTTGAAATGGAATCCCCTCCCCTCTTTTTTGTTTTAATTATTCATGGAATACCATTTGATAAACGCTGCACTAGCATATATAGTGTCTTCTATAATATGTAGCCACATCAGGATTAATACATTCTTAGGCCTTTTTAATTTCTCTTCATTTCCATCATAAGCACTTGCAGTTGGATTTTTTTTTACTGTTAGTTTTCAACTAAAAACTCCAAGTGGCTATTACTTTATGAGCCATTCTACAAAGGTGACTAAGAATCCAGAACAATAGGCTGTGTTTTAAACGTGAGAGATCAGCCTGTCTTACTGTCATGTAATGCGCTTCCTTATACACAAATGTCACATTGGGTACAATTAATGTTTCATTTTAGCAGTGTAACAAATTACAAGATTGGAATCAGAAGAGTTAAAACTGCAAAGATTAAATTGTTAGATTCCTGGGGTTTACTCTGTTATATGATCTTTCTCCTGCCATATATTTAACATATGGAATGGCAATTGTGCTCACCTGGAAGAAAAAAATGTCTTCTCTGTACAGGGGCCAAATTAAATTCTGTGATACATTTTAATAAAAGTATTGTTTTTCAGTTGATTTTCACATCTTGACCAATAACTGTTAACAATTTAGAATAGGTTAGATAACAATAACCATAAATTAGATTATGTACCCATCCATAATGTTGTGAATATTTTAATAATAAAACTGTCATTTCAGCAACTGTTCTGGGATGAATATTGCTGAATGATTAAGGAGTTGAAGGGAGAAAAATTCTGGGCCCTGGCTTTGAAGTTATTCAATTTAGTGATAGCAAAGTTGGAGAGTTGGAATTTGCCTTGAGTTGGGAGTTACCCAGGGATCTGGAAAGACTCTTTCAGACTAGAAGACTGAAATGTACAAGAGTCCAACCGCTCGCTTTGGGCATATGTTGAAGAGCAAAAATCCATGTCTCCTACTTGCCATTTTAAAATAAACTGCAAAGGAAGAAAAATCAAAATGCAATATCATTTTTAAAAATTAGAATTGAAAATATAAGCAAATGATCATGGTATAGATAAGAAAAAAAACTCAGTAATAAGTTAAATTAAATGAGAAAAGATATTAAATAGTAAAAAAAAGAAAGCCAAGATTAATAAAGACACGATCAACTTTAAAAATATTTTAAGTTAAGAACTGAATGATCTCTGGAATAATGTTCAAAATCTAAAATGATACAAAACAAATACAATTGCCATACAACAGACTGAGAAGGTAAAGAAGATAAAATCTAAATTAATTTAAGGATAGGTTAATGAGGCAGCATTTGAATGTCAAATTATAGCATCTTCATGCAGAGAAAATCAGGGACTTTGGACCCCATTTCCGGCAAATGTTTAGCCTCTTCCCACTCACTGTCTTCACCAGACTGAGGGCCCTCCGACTCAGCTCTCTTAGATGCTGAGAATCAAAATTTTAGGTTCACAGGATACTAAACCTCTTGCTCTAGATAATAGAGATATTTGGGTCCAGCTGTGTTTCTGAGGTTCTATTCATGGGTGATTGTTTCTCTCTTTTTAGGGTCTGTAAGAGTATGCAAATGTACCTGGAAACTACAGCCTGCAGCATCCTGTAGGGGGCTCTGGGCTCACAGGAATGCATTTGTCAAATGTAGGACGACCACTGGTGTAAACTGCTCAGCCCCACGGACTGACACAAACGTGTATGTAAGTACTTGTCCCTAGTACGAACCCAAGAGAAGAATCCCTTTCAGTCTATGATTAAGGATGTAGATCTGAAAAATTACCATAATATCCTTAGTTCATTTGACCTATTTCTTCCAAAATCCCTTAATTTTAAAGTAATACCTTCATATAAATCATGATAAATATCCTTCCCTTTATATCAACTTTTACACTTTTCAAGATACTTCCACCTAATATTAATCATGTACTAATCCTGTGATATGGAAGGATAATGAATACTGGCTCCAATTTATAAATGAGAAAATTGAGGAAAAGAGAAGATGAATAAGTTGCCTAAGTAAATATTTTTACTTAAGGATTGGGACTGAACATTAATACATATCATCTCAATTCTAGACTACTGTTTCCCACTGAATCATATAATTAAATTCATTTTTACATGTCCCAGTATATAAATGAAAACTTATTTGCCAATAGATCTCTCATTTATTTTAGTCTTTAAACTGTCACTCAATTATTATCTCTGTCCTCTATATTTTTTGTACTCTATACATGAATACATATCAGACTGAGAAATGGCAAAACTGAAAAAATTGAGAAACAAACTTAAATCATTGCCTCCTCCAGTCTTCAGCTACTGACTGAAGGAAAAAAAATTATCACCACAAAGTAAAAGATTATAAAGAAAATTAGTATAAAACTTGAGGCTTTGAACTAAGAATGTAAGCTGAAGTGTTTAATTTATGTTCTCTGAAGTGTTTAATTTTAGAAAAGATTATATAATTTTATTTTGGGGATATATATCTATATAATTTTAATAGAAGCCCTACTAGAAAATGTAAACATTTTGTTTGACACTTCTCTGCAGTTAAATATCACTAAAAATTAAAACCATTGAGGACTGAGGTTTCTAAAGTGATCAAATCACTCTAGCAGAGGAGTCACCATAAAGGAACACTCAGAACTGGTCAGACACACACAGCTAGACCTCAGTGTTAGCAGCTTGCCGGATGCTCACAGTGAGGCTGTGTTATCTCTTGTTGGACCTAAACCATCTCAATGAACATTAATATCAGACAAGGTCACTTCGGAGACAAAGACAAGGTCACTTCAGAGACAAAAACAAGCTCACGGTGCAACCCACAAGGTACCAAACATTCTTCTTTCTCAGCTAATATGAGCAACTGCTATTTCTTTATCAATTATAGCTAGTCTTCCATTCACCTAGATAACTTAAGATATCCAGTAATAGAATTTTTACCCCTTCCTTGCAGCATCCAATCCAGAGCAAAGCCTCTCTTCCTTAAACCCTCCCCAAAATCAACCAACACAAGCCCAAATCCCTTATTAAGTTTTTTCTAATACCCTCTTACTGAGATGCCCCCCAGTTCCCTATGTTGGTTGATTTTTCCTCACTGCAAAGAGTAACAAACTCAGATTTGTCAACTACAGGTGTGATCCTGGTAGACTTTAATTGGAAGGCGTTAACTTAATAATACTAAGACTCTCACAGCATTTGCTCTTTACCAGGTTCTCTACCTTACAGCATCTCACCTAGTCCTCTTAATAGTACTGCGAAGCGGGTATTACTATTGTCTCCATTTTGTAGATGTAGGATTAGGAACTGAGGATTAGAGGAGTGACACAGTTATACTCAAAGGTAAAAATCTAAACTTAAGTATATGTTCTCTTACAAAAGTCTGAGATGTAGTCCCTCCACTACAGTGCATTAATATCTTTATTACTAAATAGACACAGAAAATGTCCTTCAAAAACTTGGGATGAATTTTAGAAATTTGGATATGTGCATGTCAAAAAATTTATTCAATAGTAGCTTATTGGATACTACCAGGTACAAAGTTGCATGGAGAGATAAATAGGAAATTGAAGAGAAGTTCCTTATCCACAAATATTTCAATTACTAATACCATTATGAACTCAATGCTCAATTAGTGACTACAGTGAAAATCCAGAGAAAATAGAAAACATATATTGGACCACAAGCAGCTTTAAATTTGGTGAGATAAGAACAATGGGCTACAAAGGCCACTGAAAACAGACACACACACACATGCATACACACACATTTCCATAATATTTTGCTTATTAAAAGTAAAAGATGACAAAAGGAGGAAAATGAGATCACATGATGTTCATGAGCCCGTGAATGAATAATAGTGCTTTTGTTGCTCTATGTCTCCTGCCCATTTCCCTTCATCAACATCAGCCCTTGTTCTCAGACACCGTGTACAAATTAGTAAGTAATAACTAAAACTAGGAAATACTGTATCTGCCTTTTCCAATTTTCTTCTCTCCTTATATGGATCCCTCAAAATCAGAACTGTTGTACCCCCATAATAAGCTATAATAAATAAAAAAAAAAAGAAATGGGAAAAAGTTGGACATTGACTAAACAAAGCATCTGATAAGATAATATCTACTTATAGGTATATATCAAACTCTGCATAAATAAAAAAATACTTCATTATTTGATGTGAACAATATATGTCAAACCTAAATAGTGTCTACTTCATTATAGTGGTTCACAACCCACATGATCCTATCTTGGTTAACACACTAGTGTAACCAAGGAAGACTGCTGTAGGTGTTGACCCACATTCTTCACTACTGATGAACTACCTATCATAGCTTTATCCCTTCAAATGATGTCTTAGGAATCTCAGGTAGGATGGTTAAAAGAAATGTCTGCTGAAACCACTGAGTCCTCTAATCACCACCTTTAATTGAGGTTAGAGTATTTATATGAATTTTTCAGAACTGCTAACTTTTCATATGTTTATGTTCAAATCTTCTGAATAGATTGTAAATTTTTTGACATCAAGGACTATGTATTCTTCTCCGTAGTGTTTTATGTCTCGTTGATACATGATGATGTTTTTATATTCAATAAACATGCCTGACTCTAGCTATAAGATGATGAGTTCTTAGGAGAATTCCAAATGTTTGCACCAAATAAATTTCACATATTTTAAAACCACAATGCCAAAATTTTGGGAAGTGTATAAGAACTTTTAAAAATCATGGTTATTAGAGTTCACTTTCAAATAGTAAATTGGGATAAAATGTGGGAAGAGTTTTACATCTTTTGTGATGCAACAAAACTCAAGAATGAAAATAATAGGAGTCAGAAATGATGCATGATAAGTTTAAGAACTCAAGGATAGTCCCATTGTACTTACTTATGAGAGAATATGAGCTAGGCCAGATTTACAAATAATATAAACATAACGTGCAAAGAAGAAAGATCTACACGAAAGAAAGCCATCTGATTTTATTGGTCTAAGACAGATTCTAATGATAGTATAATAGCGTTAAAAACCAACTAGCTTGGAAATGCATATGTTTGCTAATTGAGTGATAAAGCCCCTTGACTATATCAACTTAGGAAAATGAGTTTTCATTTCTGAATTCTAACAATATGGCCTCCCTATCTACTGATATCCAAGTATTTTACTCCTAGAAAAGTTCATAGAAAGTATAGAGTATGAGAAACTTGGTTCACAACATTTTGACTGATCAGTGCCATTTTATCTTTGTATTTATGGGGATGAACTTAGGTAAAAGGAGTAATAAAAACCAATGTATTAAAAGAGATTCCAGATAGTTAGCTATTATTTTTTATTTCCCCATATCATCTACTTCTTAGCACTCCATGGACAAATAAGAGTAAACTATATTTGATTCTCTATAAGTGTCACCACTCACCACTTAAAAACATAAAATAAATTAAAAATTTATATATGCTTCTCCAAATCTTTGGAAAAAAGACATAGCATAAATATGTATGTGTGTGTCTATCTGCCTTTGTGTTTATAGAAAGAAATAAGACAGAATATTACTGATCTCATTAACAGATTTTCTAATTTATTTTGGAAGTATTTGTTTTATGTTTGAATATTTGAATAAACTAAATAACAGTATTATGAAGACTTTTCTCTGGCATAATGGGTGAAATTAATTATCAAGGATAGATACAATTGAAACATTTTAAATGAAGGAAAAAAATTAACATAACATAAACTTTAAGAACAGACTATATGGTCTTCACAATAGTATGAAGTATTATATATTGTTTATTACATATTGTTTATGATCTAACCATTTTATGCATCTAGCAATAGATCTAGAAAGTCTGACTGCCTAATAAATATCTGTCATTTTTATACATGGTCAGTGGTACATTCCCACTCCTTAATTGAATGAGTGTGAGAGAATAACATTGGGAGGACTGCCTCTAAATCAAGTCTCTACTTTCGGTATGAAGGCAATAATCAATCTCCAGTCTTTAAGACTCCTTGTAATTTTCCCAGGAGGGAAAACCAAGTGCAGATAAAATCTTAGTGGAAAACATTAATATACACATTTATAGAAATCCAATAAAGGTGAGCATTGATGGATATTCACCCAACAAAATATTAAACACCACTACATATGATGGAATCAAAGAAAGTACCCAGCTTTAGGCATGAAACAATAACCTGAATGAAAATTGTACTCAATATTTCCCATGCACAGTAGGGACCATACATAAATATGTACGTACATAAATGCAAAGTCCACCAAATGCAGAATACACTCACCTGGGCAGAGAGCAATATTACAAGGCTTATGATGTGTTTCAGGTCCTTCACACGGCCTTCCTCCATACTGAGGAGGTGTGCACGACCTTGTTCTTGTTCTTTGGCCTCGACCACATGTAAATGAACATAAACTCCACGGTGACCATTCCTCCCAAACTCCATGTACTGTAATAAAGCAAAGAAGCTTCAACAACAAAAGCAAAGAGGTAAGGTCAAAGATTTTGTTCTTTATAATTAAGAAACAAAACTCATCAAATAGACAAGTATGAAGATATTCCAAAAGCTCGGTTGAGATAATATTCTTATTTGCTATAAAATGTAAAAGTTAAAAAATTCATTAAAATAATGGAAAACTTCATGTGCTTTTTTTCTGCATCTGAACAGTTATTCATATCATAAACTTTAAACTTTTTGTTATGTTTAATGAAAATGCACCTCTCTTCTGCATGGTAAAATAATCATGAATTATTTTTAAGTCAAAGTAACACAAACTAGTAGTGTAGAGAACTAAATTTCTCATGACAGAGATGATCTTCTGGAGTTAAATTTATATTTAAAAAGCTAAGAGCCAACTTAATTTTTCTAACACTTTTAAAGGTTCAGGATTAAAGACTTTTATGGTATCAGAAAATGAAAAAAAAGGGCTGAAAATTGATGCATATTTTAAACAGCTTTTTAACCTCACATTTTAGAAAGTAACTATATTTTTGCCATTTAAAAATTTGAGTTTAAAGTCACCATACTTTATATAAGAAGAAAATTTCAAATACTGTATCCACTCGCATAAGATCCTCCTTTTTCCCTCATTTCAAAATAAGTGGCAAATATGAAAATCTTTCTAATGGGCATAAAACCAGAGGATGCTTTCCTTCCTCCAAAAACTTGATAAAAAAGGAAATCCTCCTAAGTTATATAAATTTCTAACAGAAACAATGATCCAGTTAAGATTATGCCTAACAACTATGGATATGTCAATTCTTCAAATACACCACTATAATGAATTCAAACTTGATCAGAAATAATAACATAAATTGTGATTCTTCATAATAACCACTGTGATATACAGTGATATCTTTTACAAATACCATGCTCTTACTATGCTCTTAGAAGTTCAAGTTTCAGATGTTTGATATGACACCCACTGGCATGAGCAGGGGGAGGAGAAATTTATAGAATATAAGAAAAAAGATGTTCATTTTCTCTTCAACATTGGTAGGAGTAAGTAGAAGTCAATATAAGGTAGCAGAGGAATTATACGAGAAAATACAGTATATCTAGAATCTTCTTCATGTATATGCTGATCAAGTTGTTACTTTAAAAACACATATATGATACCTTAATTGTGAGTTAATCCATTCTCTTCCATTTATTTTATAAAGTTACTTCAACTGGTTGTTAAACTATGTCCAAATAGTGAAAAAATAAATCAAATTTGAGTGATATTCAATGAAAAATCTCTTTCAAATTCTGTGAAACTTGCTGGGAAATACATTTTTAAAACAATATATAGAAAAATAACAAGAGGGTGAGAGAAAGTAAGATGTTTTCATTTTCCCTGTGAAAAGTTTGGGAAAATCAAAACTAATTTGTATCCAGTGAGATAAGCATAAAAAGTCTATATTTAGCACTAAGAAAACTATATATACATA
>CM052441.1:71203104-71220086 GCA_028533085.1 Varecia variegata
AGATTGTTTGGAAAAGGGTGGTCAGAACCATGTAGATCCCACTCTGAGGCAAACAAGTAAGCAATATCAACAAATACATGACAAAATTACCATAAAATGGTCATATGAAATTAAACTCAGAGCTCACAGAAATGTGTGTCAATATTTTCTTCCTTCTGCACTAAAATAAGGACACCAATATTTCTTTAGCTACTACTATACCACTAATCTCTGGTGGAAAGATGGAATTTGTTGCCTCATTCATACTTCTGTGAAATAAATTTTTTCCCTTGCCAATGTAGAGATGAGGAAGCAAAGGATAAAATAGTGTCCAGTTACACTATAACTTAGAGAACCGAGATTCAAAATTAGGTATGTCTATGTCCAAGGCCCATGTTCTTTGCCTTACAATACTAAAAGTGAATACAGAAAGGCAAGGTAGTTTTCCCTCATAATTCAAATTCATTATAGAAAATATAAGATGTTAGAAAAATACATATTATGTGTGTACTAACTTCACTATCAAGAAAATCTTACTAAAATTATCTTCTAAGTTTGGGACTCTCTTTTGAGGGGAGGCATATGTAACAAGATGTTATGAGACTCTCTTCATAACTTGTACCAGGGCTTACCTAATAGTGCAAAGCTTTCATTGTTGAAAATAATTTACTTAACCAAAATCTCCAATGTTTCCCAGGGACACAAAGGCAGCTTTTACCATGACAATCATCCCAAGGTAAATATTGACAGTTGTCATCCAAAAGAAGAAAAAGAGGCAGCCTTAGGACAAACACTTATACAGTTAAGGGAGACTGAATTTTTCCTGGTTGGTTTTTCACTTAACCACCAGGCTGGCAAGCCAGCTGTCAGATACAGAGGACGTTGGACAGACACCAGCATGAAGGACTTAGATGAGACCATGAGAACTACAAATACAGAAGTGGATTAGTTTTTGCAGCTCAGGGAGGTGAGTGAGGATTTGGATAACTTCAAGATAGAAAGATTTAGAAGTAATAAAAGTGATACACTCTATCAGCAATCGGGAAGTCACAATAAGGAATTACTTTTGAGAAGTTTATGACTTCACCTGGAGTTCAATTTCACTTTGAGTTTAACTTCTTAAGGAAAATATTCAACAGATACCACCATGGATAAAGAATGTCAATATGAGGATATAAGCTTATTGACTTTTTACTGTGATTGGATGAGGTCTACAAAGCAAATAAGGAATACAGGCTGCTTTTGGAGAAGGTCCATGTTTGTGGTTGGAAGAGGAAAGAGAAACTTTGAAGTAAAATGAAGATGAATAGTTAAAGTAGACAGAAATACTAGGAGAGTGTTTCACGAGGGAAGTCTGGCTGAGACATATTCCATGGGTAAAAGGAATGTTATTGGGTGTTCAGAAGGTTACTAGATTTGGGTATTAGGTAATCTTAAATAGCAAATAATTTTCAAAAAGATAAAAGAAGAAACAAGTTGATTAGAAACAGAAAAATGTTAGAATTGATCATTAATAGATAAAGTCAATAGATGTTTCTTTCTGAGAGTGACAGGAAAACTCTAACAAATCCAATAAAGAGATAAAAATCCATCTGAAAATTAAAATGGCAGTGGATAATTAAATAATATATTGATTTTAATATTAAAGTGGATATATCATTTTTATAAAAATTTAATACTAAGATCTTATTGAAGTTAATAATTTTCAGAAAACATAACAATAATTCAAGAAACAGGAAATATTTCATTGTCCAATAAACAGAAAAGAAACAGAAAATGTTAAAGCACTATGTAAAAATACAGATCATATTTATGTACAGTATGGGACTGATTTTTAAGCTTTTAAAATAATTTCCTGATATATATACAAAGTGTTATAGGAGTTGAAAAGGATGAATAGCTACCTATTTTGTTTTATGAAATTAAGATAACACTGATAGCAAAATCTGACCAAGATGGTTAAAAATAAAATCCATACATCAAAATAATTTATATGAAAATCCTAAGTAAAATGCTAGAATGAAATTAATAGTTCATGAGGAAGTAAATCTCTCACAGCTAAGCAGGTTCCATTCAAGGAATTAAAATATGTACTAACATTGGGAAATCTCTGAGAAAAATATAATTTCTATAAATCTGAAAAGTCTGAAATGTATCAACTCTACTTAATTAAAATTATTCATAAAATAGTAACTCTTAATATGATTAGAAAAAATAGCAACAAAAGTCTCAAACCAATAGTTCTATAATGTTTAGTGATGAGACTCTAGAGGCATTTTCAGAAGGAAAAAGTACAAATAAAGGATGCTCATTAAATCAATAATTATTTAACACAGGCTTGGGAGTAGATCTAATACAATTAGAATAAAAGCATTGATACAACAAACAATAATGGAAAAAGGAAGAAATTGTCCTAATTTGTAGACAGAAAACACAATTTTAAAACTGGTAGAATTAATGAGTTCATTGTATCTGAATATATGATAAAACACTCAAATTAATAGCTCTGCTATATTGACAATAATGCACTATAAACAATAATTTTTAAAAATTTACAAAAAACAAATGTAAAACAAGCAATTAATTTAAAAACACATATGCACAAGCTATATGCAATGAAACTACAAATTTTAATCAGAATCAGATGCTGCTGAGTGCTTCCCAATATTATCTTATTTACTCCTTATGGTTAACTTACTGGATACATCTTATTTTCATTTGAAGCTTAGAAAGATGAATAAAGTCACCTAATGTCACACAGTTAAGTGGGAGGAAGAAGAGAAAAGGAGTGAAGGGAAAAGAGGTGAAGAGAAAGTGGCAACTACATAGGCAAATATTCATAGATATGATAGATTTTACTGTGGAAGACTTTCTGTACGTTAAAAAAAGATTTTATTCATCAGAGAAGACATCATAAATAAAATTTAAGGTTTAACAACAAACCAAGGAATCTATCTGCAGCAAAGTTACATGAATACACAATTAACAGACAAGGAAATAACCATAATTAATAAACATGTTCATTCACTAACCACCCAAATAACATAAACTACAATAACAATTTTTATCTATTATGTTAGAAAAAGTTAAAAACATACTTTGAAGGAGTCATCAAATGAACACTCATTGAATGTTGTTGGAATCTAAATTATTTAAACCTGTCTTTAACAATTTGGCAGTTTTTATTAGAAACTTTAAAATTGCCAATATTCTTTAACCAAGTAAGTCTATTTCCTTGAATCTATCTGATGAAAAATACTAGAAATATGGTCAAAGATTCATGATTAACTATATATTGCAGAATCTCCGGTAATAGCAAACCATTAGAAACTAAGGAACAACTAGTTAATAATAAAATTAAAGCCACATTTGAAAACCATTTTCCAAGAAATTTTAATGGCTAAGAAAAATGCACCTGCTCTGTTTGTAAGCACAGTAAAAACAGAAATTAAAACAAGCAAAAAACTACAAAACAAATATGGAAAAAACAAGCCCACCCCTTTTATGTCTGTGAGGTTATAAATAATTTTATGTGTCTTTACAACTCATTGTCTTTTGCACATTATCCACAATGATTATATATTATTCCAAAAAATCAGGAAGGGGGCATTTTAAAAAATCAATGTTTAGCACAGTTTTGCTAAAATATAGACAGGAAAACTAGATTTGTGTATTTAAGGAGAGAGTAGGTAGCAAAAAAATGGAGGCAGTGGTCAAGTTTCTTGCTGCTATAACTTTGTGAAAGAAAAAGATAAAATTGGGGCAATAGCTAGAGGGAAGACTAGAGTGTGAATATCTGGGAAACTTTTTAACCTAATTTGCAAAACTCATTTACAGCTTGAAGACAAAGCACTGCTGTGAAGCAAGGAGACGTGGGGATGATCACCGCTTCCACTCAGTGCTGTGGAATGACAAGGCTGAAGATGGAGGTCATGGACCAGCCTGCAGCAGGTAAGCTCTGAAGTAGGACACAGGTAATTGCTTGACCAATCAAGCAGAAAGGGAAGCCTGCAAGAGTTGTCATTGCTATTGTGATTAAAATAGATCACAGCATATTTTGCTGCAAAATACATCTATTTTCAAGTAACTTTATAATTTTAATTCACAGTAAATGAAATTTTTTTGCTCAATCCTGATGGACAGGAAATAAAGAGATGTCTCATGTAGTGAGAAACAATTAACTTATTATTAATTATTCTTAATGCCAGAGGCTCAGAAAGCAGCTTTGTGAAGTTCATGTCAGCTGGGGAAAGGATAAGATTATCACTAACAAAGCAAACCTTAGGACTAATTAGATGACCTTGGATGTATATCCTAAAAATTGTTTTTTATCTTTAGGAATAGAGCTCCAATAAACCACACAACATAGTTTGGAACTACTATTTGGGGCTATTAATACAGATATAATATTTATATAAGACACTATATATTCTTAATAGTCCTATCAGCACTGAAGTCCTTAAAATCACAGTGGAACTTCTTAGGTTGGGTGTTTGGGAAAAAGATGTTTTAGAAAATAATTTTAGTATTCAAAACAAGATTATGAAGCATGCCTATGTAACCAACCTAAATGTCTACCAATAAACAATTACATAGATTAGGATAGAGTAAAATATAGAATTTTTTCACGGATTAAAGAATAAGGTAGATTAATGAGTACTGACCCAAAAGGATCTCCAATGTACACTGTCAAGTGAATAGTATCAGATAACTATTAATAGTACTCATTCCATATATTCAGACCTTCACTAAAACATGTGTGTATGTGTGTTTATGTGTGCATGTAGAAACGTCTCCAAAGAATCACACCAACTTTTAACATTGGCTTCCTCTTTGTAGATGGATGGGGAAAATTGCAAAGTTTGTAGTCAATATACAGTCATGTGCCACATAATGATGTTGAGGTCAATGACAGACCACATTTATGACTATGGTCCCATAAGATAATAATAGGGCTAAAAATTCCTGTTGCCAAGTGACATTGTAGGCATCCTAACATTGTAGTGTAATGTATTACCTTTTCTGTGTTTAGATACATATGTACTTGCCATTCTGTTACAATTCTATAGTACTCACTATGGTAACATGCTATACAAGTGTAGCCAGGGAGCAATAGGCTATACTATATAATCTGAGTGCCTAGTAGGATATGCCATCTAGGTTTGTGTAAGTACACTCTATGGATGGTACTTACTTACTTACACACTAATCATCAGGAAGATGGCTGACCAGAGACACCAGCTGCCACAGCATCACAGTAAGAAGGAAAGTTTTAGATGAAAGAAAGAAACAAACATAGATCAGGTATAATTATAAGGGAAGGGTGCCAGAACCTACAAGAGACTCCATGGGAAGAAGTTGTGAAGCAGAACAAGAAGGAATAAAATATCAGCAGAGACAACCCCCTAGAGGCTTGGAGTCAAGTGAAAAGGGTGGGTGGAGCAGTTTGCTTTTCTCTCCCTCGCAACACTGACAGTCAACAGGTTCCCAAGGTGCTGGACTTTCTACCCACACAAGCCCAAAAGCTGCTGCCACCAGTGAGTTTACAAGAGCACCTTGTAAGTTAATCATCAGACTCCCAGCCCCCCTGGGGCATTTTCTGTCACCACAGACTCAAGCCAGGATGGCATGCACCATATTGCTTCGCTAACCACAGTGTGTCCTTGTCCTCCCCAGGGGATTACAACTCCTCAGGTTTCATCTTACTCATTCCCACACAAACATTTCCCTTTGGCCCAGACTACAGGAGCCAAAGAGGTCCAGTGGGTCCTGAGGGATCTGCGAGATCCCAGAGTCTAGAAATTCTGGGCAGGCTGCCTTCCAGAGGGAGGGACAGAAATAACCAGTGAGCTAACTTTTCTCCATTCAGACTCTTTTCCTCCTCTTCCCCTCCCAAAATATACACTGGGGAAAAGAATCCCTATTGAATAAATGGTGTTGGGAAAATTGGAAAGCCACATGCAGAAGAAGGAAACAGGATCTATATCTCTCACCAATCACAAAAATTAATTCAAGATGGATAAAGGACTTAAATGTAAGGCATAAAACTATAAGAATTCTAGAAGAAAATTTTGGAAAACTCTTGTAGATAGCCACCTAGGCAAAGAATATATGAAGAAGACCCCAATGGCAATCACAGCAACCAGAAAAATAAATGGGACTTGATTAAATTAAAAAGCTTATGTACAGCCAAGGAAATAATCAACAGAGCACATAGACAACCTACAGAATGGGAAAAAATATTCGCAAGCTGCACAACTGATAAAGGACAAATAATCAGAAACTAAAAAGAACTCAAGCAAATCAACAAGATAAATCAAACAACAACCCCATTAAAAAGTGGGCAAAAGACATGAACAAAAGCTTCTCAAATGAAGGTAGACAAATGGTCAATAAACATGAAAAAATGCTCAATGTTACTAATCATCAGGAAAATGCAAATTAAAACCACAGTGAGGTATCACCTCACCCCGTCAGAATGGCTTTTATTAAAAAGTCTAACAACCATAGTTGCTGGCTTGGACGCAGAGAGAAAGGAATGCTTATACACTGTTGATGGGACTGCAAATTAGTACAATCTCTATGAAAAACAATATGGAGATTCCTCAAAGAACTAAATGTTGACCTACCATTTGATCCAGCAATCCCACTACTGGATATTTACCCAAAGGAAAAGAAGTAATTTTATCAAAAAGACACCTGCACTCAAATGTTTATTGCAGCACAAATCAAAATTGAAAAGATGTGGAATCAACCTAAATACTTAACAATTCATGAGTGTATTAACAAAATGTGGTGTATATATACTATGGAATACTACTTAACCATAGTATAGGTTAAGTAGAATTAAGAATAACTTAATGCCTTTTACAACAATTTGGATGGAACTGGAGACCATTCTCCTAAGTGAAATATTTCAAGAATGGAAAAACAAACACCACATGTACTCACTATTAAATTGTAACTCACTGATGAGCACCTATGGCATAAAGGGAAGTAAAACTCAATGGAAATCAAGCAGGGCAGAAGGGGGAGGAGAGGATGGGCGAAAACCTACCTAACGGGTACAATGAACACTATCTGGGTGATGGGCTCACTTTTAACTGTGACTCAAGCATTACAAAAGAAATCCATGTAACCAAAAACATTTGTACCCCTGTAACACTTTGAAATTAAAAAAAAAAAAAACTAAAGAAGAATGCAATTATTATGGTAACTGCCCCAAAAGAATATATGATATTCATTGCTACATCTGCTAATGTCTGGCACAATAAATTTCATTGAATACATTAATGTTTTAAATAGGATATTTTCCATAGATCTAAAATACATATATTTCTTAACTAATTATATTAATAAAAGAAACTAACAAAGAAAAAAATAAAAAATACATTCTATGACAGCAGTCTCCAACCTTTTTGGCATCAGGGACCATTTTCATGGGAGACAATTTTTCCACAGCCCCGGGGGTGGGCTGAATGGTTTTGGGGTGATTCAAGTCCATTACATTTATCGTGCACTTCATTTCCATTACTATTACATTGTAATATGTAAAAAAATAATTATACAACTCACCATAGGTTGGGGACCCCTGTCTATGATGTTTGCAAAACTACAAAATCACCTAATGACAAATTTCTCAAAATATATCCCTGTTGTTAAATGAAGCATGACTTATACTTACTCTTATACATTTGGGGGGTTTTATAATTAACATGTATTCATATATTAGCTGGAGTAATAAAAATTTAAAAATAAGCACTGAGTACTTTTTTTGAAAGTCTATGGATTACCAAAGAAAAAATTAGTCAAGGCCAAGAAGCCTCAGAAATGTCCTCATCCATATAAGTTTAAATATAAATTTAATAGGTAGTTATACATTTAAAGGCAATTTTAAACCAGAGGTGGCTCTGGACTTGTTAGCACATACAGGGAACTTACCATTTAAAAGATGAACATTAGCCAGTTGTGACTGAGGAGAGAGGTTTTATGGTAGGAGACTACAGTGCAAGTCCACTGATCATTCCCACAACACTCCCCTGAAATACTGGTCCCACTGAATTCCGTATGTCACTTCCATAGGCATTGCTATTTGCAGTAATCTGTTTCTAAAATGGTATTTGCATTTACAGTGACATTCTCATACAATTCTTATGAACTATTATTTTACAATGAATATTTTCATGGCTAAACACCATTTTTTTCCTTAATGTTAGTAATGAGAAAGCCTCGTATGTGGTTGTTTCTAAGGTGACAGCAGTGAGGCACAGGAGCAGGCCCTGCTCGTGGCTGAGATGTGCTTTCTTAGAGATCACATGTGATATGGAAATTACTAAACTAGAAACCTGATGTTTTCACAAAAGAATGTGATACTTCAGTAATGCCTGCCTATAAGGTCTTGCCACTTAACTTTTGCCCATTCTATTACCTTCCATTTTCCTATATTTTAGAGTAAATAGCCCAGTGATTCTAGGACTTTAGTTTGCATAGGAAATACCTAGTGAACTTTAAAAATATATATTGGGGTCTAATTCAGATCTGCTGAAACAGAGTCTATGTTAGAGGGCCTCAGGAATGTGCATTTTTAACAAGCACCAGGTGATTCTGGAGAGATCTCTACTTCTCAGCAGTCATCTCTCCTCAAGAGCATGTATCAACCATCACAAACTGTTCACAAGAGAATTTGATTTGGCTTATAGTGAGTCTTAATGATCATGAAATTCAACATGAAATCTATATTTCTGGCTTCTATTTAAATATCTGAAGATCTAGCAATACAGGCCATCCTTCTTGTATTACAAAAAAAAAATTAAAAAACACTTTAGACTAAGATATACACTCCTATTTATGCAGTCTCCACCAATCCCTAAATACATATCTTACCAGTTTTATTACTTAATTTTAGCTGTCAGCAACTCTAGGCTTTGGAATTTACCATACTTTCCAAAAATCTGGTTATTTCATCTCATGACTCAAATCTAATGTTTGACTTTCAGACTGAACTTGGGTAGAGTACTCCTTGTATATGCCACTATGTGCTAAATGCTGTAAGTTATTTACTTTGATTCATCAAAAAGTCATTGAAAATTTACCAATATTTCATCAGGTTGCATAAATAACAGGGATTTAGCTTCTGCTCTTAAAGCATTATAAATGTTATAGCTATTATAAGCATTATAGGCAGTATTACTTTATCGAGTTCTAAATAGCAGTACTTCAATTGTAGGCATTAAGTAGAATTTTTTATTTAAAAATTCCTAATAGAATATTGGGTTCTTGGCTCTAGGTCTGTCTGATCTCTGGAAAAATAAATGTGTCTTGAGAAAAATAAAAATGTGTCAGTTAGGTTATAAAGTTTTAGAAATACCATCATTAAATTTATAATCTGGCTCCATTCATTAAGAAATATGTAGTCAGGATGATCACATGAGCCGAAGAGTTCAAGATCAGCCTGGGCAATATAGTGAGTCCCCATCTTTACCAAAAGAAAAGAAAGAAAAAAGAGAGAGAGAGAGAGAGAAAGAAAGAAAGAGAGAGAGACAGAAAGAAAAAAGAGAGAGAAAGAAATAGAGAAAGAAAGAAAGAAAGAAAGAAAAAAAGAAAGAAGGAAAATAAAGAAAGAAAGAAAGAGAAAAAGAAAAAGAAAGGAAGGAAGGAAGGAAGGAAGGAAGGAAAGAAAGAAATATGTAATAGGGACTTTCATGGTGGCTTTTCATTAAAAGATAGATAATTTGATTTATTTTTAAGTAATAAAAGATTTAGTGATATAACAATATGTAATCTTGTTATTATTATTTTTTTTATACCCTGAAATGTTTAATTTTGGGCTATCATTGACCATTACTTACAAAGTTGCACCTTGCCTCCCTAAATAACTTATCTTGTTTTCACAAAAAATTTCTTTTGTGGTTTGATCACTGTGATTGCTGCTAGTAAGCTCAAGTTAGATGAAGGAATTATGGGCCAATTTTTAAAATTTTTATCCTAGATTAAATTATATGTCCTAGATTTCTAGAGAGTCCCATTTTAAATATTATAGATCCATAAATATATTCATCCTTATCAAAACACATGGATTGATATTTGTTTCTATATTCCATTTTCAGAGTCTTTTTACAAAAAAAAGGTAAGTTGTAATGGGGTAAAATCTGTTATTAATAAATTTAAAATTATGTCAAAATCATATAATAGCAGTTCAGAGAGACTTCTAATCACATCATCTAGCTCTTGCCCCTTCATTCTGCTCAATACACAGAGTTTAAATTGATAGTGCTAGTGCCAAGATCATTAGGTGGGGCTTTTTTCAGTTAATCATACAAATGGAAAAAAAAATGTCTATGATTATATTTGGTTAAATGCATTTTTTTTTCATTTTTAGAGCACGTAATATTGTTAGTTCTTCTAAGGCCTTACTTTAACAAGATTGTTGGGTTTTTCATGACCTCTTCCAAGATTATACAACCGACTATACTAATCATAATTTGGGTGTTGAAATCTGAA
Source organism: Varecia variegata (assembly GCA_028533085.1). Classification (NCBI taxonomy): domain Eukaryota; kingdom Metazoa; phylum Chordata; class Mammalia; order Primates; family Lemuridae; genus Varecia; species Varecia variegata. The sequence goes on from CM052441.1 coordinate 71,213,584, forward strand.
CTAACTGTATCTTATCTGTTGAGGTTTGCTTTAAATCTTCTTATTCTACATTTACTCAGGGGCATTTTTGAATTTTTCTGGCATAATACTGCGGAGGGCAGGAGTCAATATTCTTTGATTAGTGATTCATAATGAAAAGCAAACATCACCAGTCTACTGAAGTGATGACATGCTGTTTCTTGCTTAATGAAAGATAAATTAAAATCATTTGGCATTGCCATATGTTTACAATCATTTCCTAAGCAGGAAAAAACATTACTACAGATGGTTTAATTTATTGTCCTAAAAAGGTTTCAGGGAACAAAGTCTCTGTTAGTATAAGTTTTGGTGTGATAATAGACACAATCAATCTTCAGGGAATAAAATAGCTGGATATGTAGAACTGTACCTGCCATTTTGAATCAGAAGTAGCAGTATGAATAATACCTAATTACTCCTACATTGGTTTCAGAATATAGATAAAAAGTATGGTACAAAATTGTGGATTCTATATACACCAAGCAGATATTATTAAAAACTGAAAGCCACTAGTGACAACAAATTTGTCTTGAGTCATCCATACTCTCAGTCACATCCATTTTATAATAGTTTTTAATATAATTTCTTAAATTGAGAATAAGATATTTCTTACAGCTAAGAAATTCACACTAAATATTGCCAACGTTATAATTTCTCAAATTTTAAAATGTAAAACATTTTTAAAACAATATTAAACATTATTGAATATCATGTTATAGTAGGAGACTAAGAGATAGGGCTGAGACCAGATGCAGGGGCTTGAAGATTGGGTGCAAGCATTAAACAATCCTTAAACAAAAGAGGCTGATAACTACAGGCAAGAACAGGCCTCCACTGGCTTTTCAGCTATCTCTGCCACCTTACATGAACTTTGGCTAATTACAATATCATTTACATTGTGGTTTTAAAATTTTTCCACCCTTGAAATCACCATGACAGTTCCAAGACAACCATATGAAAATGTGAGGGAACCCAATTCTAGGAATTACTACCCAAATTCTTAGTAAAAGCCAACCCCTTGGCCTTGAATATTCCTCCCCTCAATCAGTAAGACTACAAAAGATCTAAGACCATTTTCTCTCAGTCAGTGCAGCTGTTCTTTTTGAGTCTGCTCACTCTCTTTCCTGAGAGTGTACTTTCACTTCCAATAAAGCTTTGCTTGTTTGGCTTATGTGGTGCATCCTAAAATTCTTTTCCTGATGAACACCAAGAACTTGAAAAAAATCTCCACTCAGAGGTCAGTATCACTTACGTACATATTTGCATAATTTTTTCTGCTTTTCTGTTTACCATTATTTTATAAGAATTTTCCATTATATTATCATATATATATGTGTGTGTGTGTATATATATATATATAACTATTTTAGGGACTTCTTATCTTGTATTTTAATGTATGAATTTGTTTCCCTATTATTTGACATTTAAGTTGTTAATATTATGCACACAATAGTTTTTTACAAGTAATGATAAAAGGAATATTTTACTTTTTTTTGCATTCATTTAGTGTGATAAACATTGTCTAAGATAGTTCCCAATGACCTCCACTTCCTGACTTTCACACCCTGTGTAATCCCTGGGACTTAGTGTGCCTGGGTTTAGTGATTCACTTCTACCAAAAGAGCATGGCGGATGATGATATGTTACTTCCAAGACGGAGTTATAAAAAGACAGTGGATTCTTCTGTCTTGAGTTTTCTCTCATTTTCTCTTGGTTTACTTGTCCTGGAGGAGCTAGCTACCATCTTGTGAGACACTGTGGAGAGGTCCATGTGACAAAAAAATCAAGATCTGAAATAATCACAAGTGAGTCTGGAAGGAGAAACGTCTTCTACCACCACCCCCAACTGAATCTTCATATGAGACCATATCCTGGCTACCTGCAACCTCCTGAGAGACCTTTAGCCAGAGGCACCAAGCTAAGCTAGGAACCATATTCCTGACCCATAGAAACTGTGAGATAATAAATTTTTATTATTTTATACTGCTAAATTTGAGGTAACTTGTTGTCCATAAATAAATAATACAAACATGGGGAACAGAAGGTTCATGATAAAAACAATAATTCCATTAGCATGGGACTACCTTAGCATGCTTTATTTCCCAAGAAATGAATTCCCTGATTAGAAGAGATGCTCTTGGAATATCATAAAAAGGTACTCTATAAATCCAAAGATGACAGTTTTGGCAGAAGCATTGTAGGGAGGGAAGGCAAATCCATATCCCAAGTACCTATTTTAATAAGAAGTGCTGTTCTTTCCATGATGGAAATATTCAACTGGTTGATGCTCTGGGGAAATAGTGCTATATCATGGGCTCTGTGTTGATCCCTATTGCTGACAAATGGGGCACTCAGCACTAAATGTATCCAGATTGCTGTCAGAAAAAAGTCCATGTTTCTGAGCCCATATATAACCTCCATCCTTGTCACCATGACAACTTTGTTCATTAAATTATTGGGCAATGACAGGAGTGGCTGGGAAAGGGCACTGACTGAAATCCACAGAATGGGCCATTCTAATTGTTTATTAAAGTTCTCCTTTTCTGTGAGCATCCCTCTTTGGTGAGGATTCACATGACATATGAACTACCTGCCTATTTGGAGAGGTCTATCCACATACTCATTTTCACCAGACCAACCTGTTACTAATTTCCCAATCATTTCCTTCTAAGTCTCTGAAAATCTAACCACACATTTAGCCACAGCCTATGAATCCCTGTAGATCTGTACTTCTGGTTACACAGTAATAGGTAACAAATACATGTAAGAATGGTCTCAGAAATGAGATAATGGGGTGAACATAAATGGTCATTTTTGTGAATTTAAGTTATTGTTTTCAGACTACTATTCCATTTATTTCACTGCCACTAAAATATATGAGTATATTTATTTGACTGCCATCTTATTAATTATTATATATTTCTAAATTTTATAATTTTACACACACACACACACACACATAAACACAAACACACAGTCAATACATTTAACCAATATCTACTGAGAAACTATTGTATGGAGGGCATTCCATTTAATGTTTTATTTAAAAATTTTCTTTCATTACCTTCAAGGCAAAATGTCAATGCCTATTTTTTGTTATTGTTTTCCCTTATGTATTAATATCTTTTTCTTAGTCATGTATTGAACTCTTGATTTTAAAATATAAATTCATTGAAGTTATTTATATATTTTTAAACTTTTGATAGGGTTGTCTAGTGCTTCTCATTGTTTAGGCAGAGGTTTAAAATATTTATATTTTAATTTTTTATAATTTTTTTCTTTCTAACACTTTAAAGCTTAGACTAATACTCTGCTGAGACATGATATTTAGCTCTATTATGGTGATATTTAATTCTTTAATATTTAATGTTTTAGTCCATTTTGTCCACAGTTTGGTATATGGAGATGATAGCAATTATTTAAGAATGGCAAAAGCATTTGTTTAAGAAATGTTTCTATCTCTCATAATTTTTTTCAAAAGTGCTTTTAATAATAATTTGTAGGTAGCTGTCAACTATCTTTTTAAATAAATTTTTATATTTTAGATTAGTCTTAGATTTACAGAAAACTTGGGAAAATCACACAAAGAGTCCCCATAGACCCCACACCCAGTTTACTCTAAAGTTAACATCTTAGATTACCATGATGCATTTGTCACAACTAATGAGCCAATATTGATATTATTATTGCCTAAATCCATACATTTTCAGATTTCCTTAGATTTTCTCTGATGTCTTTCTTCCTGTTCTAGTACCCCAGTAAAGATACCACATGAGGTTTGGTATTGATGTCTCCTAAGGCTCCTCTTAGCTGTGACAGTTTCTAAGACTTTCTTTGATTTTGATGACATTAATAATTTTGAGGAGTACTAGTCAGGTATTCCCTCAATTGGAGTTTGCCTGACAGTTTTCTTATGATTCGACTGAGATTGTGGGTTTTGGGGAGGAAGATTACAGAGGTGAAGTACCATCTCCATCACATCACATCAAGGGTACATGCCATGAACATGACTTATCACTGTTGATGTTGACTTTGATCATTTGTCTGAGGTAGCGTTTGACTGATTTGCCCACTGTATTCTTGTTTGCCTTTTCCATACTATACTCTTTGGAAGAAAGTCACCATGTGCAGCCAGCTACCAGGTTTTGAGGCACTGTGGAGAGGCCCTTGTGACAAGGAACCAATATCTACAAATAATATATGAGTGAACTTGGAAAGAGAAACTCCTGTCCCTAACACCACCACATTTAAGGGGTAGGGAGTCATGTTCTACCTCCACTATTCTCTAAATAGTGCCAGAAATAACTTTTCTCTTAATGCAAACACTCTAGAGTTTTGCTATGATGTTGGAATGGTCAACTTTAGTGTCAACTTCACTGAATTAAGGGATACCAAAAAAATTGGTAAAATATTATTTTCAGGTGTGTCTGTGGGGGAATTTCCAGAAGAGATTAGCACTTAAATCAGTAAACTGAGTAACGAGCATATCCCCTCACCAATGTGGGTGAGCATCCTCCAATCCGTTGAGGGCTCAGCTGGAACAAAAAAGCAGAGGAAAGGCAAATTTGCGCTGTTTTCTGGAGCTGGGACATCCAACTTCTCCTGCATTTGGACATCAGAACTTCAGGTTCTCAGGCTTTCCAACTCCCAGACTTACACACATGGCCCCACAAGTTCTCAGACTTAGGACTCAGTCTGAGTTACACTCCTGGCTTTCCTGATTCTTCAGCTTACAGATGGCATATGCTGGGACTTTTTGGCTTTTATAACTGCGTGAGATAATTCTCATAATAAATCCCCTCTTATAGATCTCTCTCTCTCCCCATCTTATTGTTTCTCTGGAGAATCCTGACTAATACAGACATGTTTCTCTGAATTTCTGGTATTAGAGAAATTAAATCTGAAGTGTTGTTTCATAATACAATTATCTTATCACTCTCTCCCTTCCTCTATCTTTTCCCAGTGTCTAACCACACTCTCACCAGCTACATGTACACCAATTGAGATCAATTGTTTGGCTTATGCTTAAGTGTGTCTTATCATGGGTAAAGCAGGGCTGAGATTACAGTCTAACATTGATCTTGTAACCCCTAGCTAGAGTTGCTACCTGCAGTGGGTAGCCAGGGTATAGCCAGTGGACTCAAGAGATTTACTGGTTTTCAGATACTACGGAAATTAGTTTGTTTGGACTCAAGAGATTTACTGGTTTTCAGATACTATGGAAATTAGTTTGTTTGTTGAAAGTTATAGTGTCTGATTCCATAAATCGTGTGTTAGAAATCATGAAAGAGTGTAATTAGGGGTGGCAACAGAACCAAGGTGCCTAGCCCAGCAGACAGGCATTTTTATCTTTGATGATCAGATTGGATCAGGTGATGATTTTGCATATGACTTTTCTTTAAAATTCTTAATGAAAAATAAGATATTCAACCCCCATCTCCCTTCTCATTTTCCTTATCAATTCTCTTCTTTCCCCACACACTTTCTGCTTCCCAAGCAAGAAACAGGTTTGTGTCAGTCAAACTTACATACTTATGAGATTTTTACCTTTGCAAGTATGCTTATTTATGGCAGGAAGATTATAGTTTGGAGAAGTTATAGTCAATTAAAAAGAGAAAAACTGGTTCTTGACTAAAGCAGCATTATTCTAAGGATTTTCCACTTACTCTTTAACTGTAAAATAGCTGCTTTAGAAATTTTTCAGTTAATTATCTTTCTTCTTTTTTTCCTTTTAAACAGAAGCCGAGAACAATCTTAGGCTGAGCAGAAGGAAGATAAACTCTCACATTCCTTCCTGACAATCTCTGACTAGGCTTCAAAGGTCATAAGGATTTTTCATCTGGCATTCCCTCTACATGGTATGTACCAGGGCACAGAGGACATTCAGAAATTATTATACATTTTCCAGTTTTTTAAATATTTGTTTCAAACCCTTATGTGATTATTAGCTGTTAGATTAACAAGTTCTAGGATAAGTATAACTTTGAAGTATTACTTTTACCTGAATCCTTATCATTCTCCGGTTCATGAAGTGTTTATGTTCCTCTGAAAGGAAGCTACCAGTTTCATTAATCTGAAAGACCTCTACAGGGAGAACTACAAAACATTGAGGAAGGAAACAGCAGAGGACATGAACAGGTGGAAAACCATACCATGCTCATGGGTCAGCAGAATCAACATTGTCAAAATGTCTATACTACCCAAAGTGATCTACAGATTCAATGCAATCCCTATTAAAATACCAACAATCATTTTTTGCAGATCTAGAAAAAATAATTCTATACTTTGTATGGAACCAGAGAAGACCCAATATGGCAAAAGCAATCTTAAGCAAAAGGAACAAATTGGGAAGCATCAATTTACCAGACTTCAAGCTATACTACAAGACTATGGTAACTAAAACAGCATGGTACTGGCACAAGAACAGATACATAGGAAAATGGAACAGAACTGAGAACCCAGATATAAAACCATCCTCATATAGC
>CM052441.1:71220586-71336093 GCA_028533085.1 Varecia variegata
GGGGGCGGGGATGGGTGTATACCTACAGGAGGAGTGCGATGTGCACTGTCTGGGGAATGGACACGCTTGAGGCTCGGACTCGGGGGATTGGGAGGGACATGGGCAATATATCTATGCTGAACTTTTGTACCCCCATAATAAGCTGAAATAAAAAAAAAGACATTTTTCAAAATAAAGTGTTTGTAGTATTTGTTTTCTGATTAAATATTTAATATTAAGATATAGCCATATGAGTCCCATTTTTATCAATGCATTCTGGGTTGTGTACAAAATATTTCTAATTTTGAGAAAAGGTCAGTAAAAGCCATACATGTAAACTAGTTAAAACCACCAATGAAAAGAAAACTTGACCATGTGCAAAAACATGTAACATAGTCTATAAATATTTTGCAAAAGATATATGCCCAGGTCTAATCGTGATGACTAGGGTATATCCAGAAAAAGACAGTACATAAATGTAACTGTTAACCTACTTAACATTTTTGTAATGGTGCTTTTGGTAATCTATACAAAGAATGTACAATAAGCATTTTGCAGTGTTTATTCATTATTGACCATAAGGACTAACAATATTTGGAAAATAAAAACATTTTGGTCAACAAAAATGTATTTTAAGACTACCCTGGAACTCATTCCCAGGAAAGAAAAGTAAATTATCTAACCATTCACACCAACTATCAATTCCTTTGCTGTGATTATATATTTACCAAAGCCTTCTGGTAATAATTTCAAGTCCTAGGTACTTTCTATAAAAGCATTACCTGGTATCACCTTTCAGAAAACAACAAAATATTGCTTTGATTTCTATGTCCCTCTCTTATGAGTTCAGTTAAAATGAGTTTGTTAATTGAAGCCTGATCATTTCTTGGTAGACTGATACAGTTCAGTTTCAGTACTTACAAAGAAGGCTCTGCATACCCCACCAAGGCACAAGTCATGTATGGAGTCCTTCACAAAGCAGCAGTTCACCTTTCTGTTTGACATCTTTTTTATCTGTAATTCATCTTGTATATGTGTATGGTAATACAGTCAGGAAGTTCCTCAAGACCTGAGACTGTTCATTTACTCTCTGGTTCATTTACTCTCGAAGCTCAATGTTTGGTATCCTCAATACATATTTACTGATTGAACAAATTAATGAATTATTTATATTTAAAATTAAGCTTATATAGTTGTTTACTAAATTACATATGAATGGAAGTAAGTTTCAAATACAAAACCATTATTTTATTCGAAGTAACTGCCATTAGGATTTATTCCAGTTTATGCATTAGCATTGAATGTAAAACACTAACAAATTAATTTTCAACATACAGTGTATGTACAATTATAACACTCGTAATTTTACTGGACAAATATGGTACACATTAATAGGCTTGCATCTTTTTATTCTTCCTATGTGGGTTTTTTAAAAAATTAAAACTACTGTCTAATAAAATATTCTCAGGAAAACTTTCATTTCTGGACACCAAAATTATTTACTAAGTAAAATCATTTGTTTGTTTTTAAAATGTGATTAAAATAGTATCAACATAGTTGATATTTAAAATACTGTAACACTTGGAACCTAGAAGTCCTGGTCTCAATTTCCAACTTTCTGAATACTTCAGTAAGACACTTGTTTCCTTATTCTTAGAATGGAAATGATATTATCTTCATAGCAATATTGTGTCAGCACAATGAAACAAAGTCAAAGCTCAATAAATGATAGTCATACATCAGGAATAAGAGAGTATCTGATAATTAAAATTGAGCTATTTCTTATAGTTCTACCTGGGCATGTGCACTTGTTACATGTGATCTTAGGACCACATCATTAGTCATTAGCTAAAGTAAACCACCTGCTTCTATGTACAATGGCTCATTTTCATGCTTCCCTTTTAACCCTATCAAATATCTCAGCTCATTTATGCAAGTATTGGGTAAGAAAGGGAGCTAAGACTCCATGTTCTTTTTACAATTTTGCTTTGGGAGAAAAAGAAGAAAAAAAGAAAATGCTTCATTTCTTCCCACTCTGATGCTTGAGGTGAGTTGTCATCCAGGCACTGACGGAATAGGAAGTGCCTGCTGTCTGCACCCAGAGCATTTGCCCTAATATACGGGTTTTTATGTGCAACATTAGACATTGTGGGACCAAGCCTGCTTTTAGGTTTTATCTTTGCTCCACATAGTATAATGTTCAGTCATCATTATCCTTTGCTCAGGACTCTCTAAATGCAGATTTGTGAATAGCAAACATCCACAATTGTACTATGTGAATCATGAATGAAAAGTTAAAATGACATATCCATATTTAGACTACTTAATTGAACAACATAGTTGTAAATTCCATGAAAGTAGCAAATTGTTAATTTATACACAGTCATCAATGTTAATAATTAATTAACAAAAGTTTTATTTGAATCTCATGTATAGCATTCTGACAATCTAGCTCTATATATTTGAGGTACTAAAATATTAACATTGGCCTTTTTAGTCTTCCTAAACTCATATGACTTTTGTTTAAGGTATATAAATAGCATTTTCAAGTTTTCCTAAATATAAAGCTTAACATAAGGACTCAGTAAGCTAATTCAGAAAACAATGAAAATTTTATTTACTACTAACTTTCAAAGATGCCAGTGTGTTTTCCAGATTAAATACTCTTTGAGAAAAAAAGATTTTAAAAGTGTGTTTAAGAGTCTACAGTTCATAACTCATAATCCATAATTAATAATTCATTTTAATGAAGAATTTGTAGTCATAGCAGTCAAGCCTAGAAACCTGAGATTCTACCTGGAAATGTAATAATAAATTATAAGGGCATAAGATGTTATTTCCCAGAAGATCTTGTTTTGTGAAAACAGTTACAGTAGTAGTATTTATATAAAATCGTACATTCTATGCTTGCCAAAAGCCCATTGATAAATGGTAGCATTTATTATAGGTAATATTATCCCATCATATTAGAAAATCCTAACACTATCAGCAGTGTCACACAGCATAAAATAATATATTAATATATGGTCAAAATTCCTAAAAGTCAAATTTCAGATTAGGTACACTCTATAATGTGTAGAATATTAGCATCCAGAGATGTTCAGTATTCAATCATTCTAATTATACTATTTAATAACTAATATAATTTTAGAGTTCTCATTTAATATTTAGGATTTTCTGAGTTATTTAACTAATTTGGAATGAAGAAAGAATATATGCTAAATTTTAATAAAATAAAATGTCTGTAAAAACATACAGAATTACCTGTAGGGAAATGTAATATAAGCATTTTGAATATTTAATAAAAACTTCTACTTCTGTATAATGAAGTTATCATAATTTTACTTTCAATCTCACCCTCTCCCAAATAGTAAGTATTTTATTAATATTGCTTTCTTAGTGAAGAAAGTTAGACTTTGTAATTACATTCTATACATTTTACTGTTGGAATTCATAGTCAATTATTTAAAGTGGAATTTAATGCATTATTACTTCAACGTTATTAAAAATAACAATTGAGGCCACTGGTTAATCATGAAATTTCCCTTACAGCAAGCAGAACCTTTATTCACCACTTCTCAACTTTCCTTATTTAATCCTTTTTGCTAATGCAGTGAATCCCATCTTATCACTAGTGCTTATAGAAATCACATCTGCTATACTAAATGTTGCCCCGGTTATTTCTTCTCCAGGGATTAATGGCATTACATTCAGGGGATTCTCATTAGCTTTCAGAGAGAAAAAAAATACATGAAATATAGCCATAATCCAAACTGAAATCTCAGAGAAAGTAGCCAAACCTAAAACCAGAATATGTTTACCTGCTGTTTACAAATGATATTCATCCATTCTCTTTGCTGAGGCTGGTTCAGAATTTTACAATGCTAGTGCATTTCTCATATTACATATTGACACTATTTTTAAACATCTTGAAGGATTTGTCACAATTTTAGTAACTGCAAATTCTTAATTCATAAATGGCTATATCAGTTTTTCTTTTTGCTTTTCAGCAATGTTGTTTTCCGAAAGCCAACATGTCTCCCAACAGTTAAGTTAAAAAGAGGAACACAAGTGGTTTTGGGTTTGTGAAACTTGAAGAAGGATCAATCTGTAGCCACTCAGTAAATGCATTAATGCATTAATGAGCCTGAACAACCTAAATATTCAGTGTATTTTCAGTGTATTTCTCTCCTACCCCCTTCTCTGGTATTCTTTTTTATTTTTTTTTTTGGTAAAATGATCCTAGAATGTTAGAGCAACAATAAAATAAATTAAAATTTTAATTGAGGCCCTAAAACTTGTCCATGTGTCTCCAAATGGGCCACGAACACAGAATCACTGTCTTTCTTGTTCAGAGTAGCTAAGCAATAGGAAATACATTTGAAGTCTTATTTTGGGTTACACTTAAAGGCAAACAATATAGCCATAGAAACCATAAAACAAGCTTGTTCTACAGTTTTGTGGGTATGCTATTTCAAGAATTATATATTTAGTTCAAATGACAGGGTAAAATAAATCATGAGATTAATAAAGAGTATATTCCCAAAGGGCAATCTTTTTGGTGTATACTATATATCAAACATTAAACACTGGCAAATCCTAATCTGGAGACTGTAATGATGTTATTATTTAAGGGAATTAAAGAAAGACGAAGCATTAAAAAAAAAGACTATCAGATCTTTGACAAATTGACTGCTTTTCTATTTCTTGCTTTCTCTTCGTATACATTCCTTTTCAAAAATCAATTTTTAGTTGTTTCTTCTGTTCAAATAATATCTTCCTGAAAATTGTTATCTTTACTTTTCCTATACTTTCTTTCCCCCCCCCCTCAATACAAACTACTTAGCTATTGCATTATAGAAAATAAATAACAGGTGGCTAAGTCACTACATAGTATTGCTACAAGCAAAAAAAAAAAAAAAAAACCTGCTATCTAAGGCTGGCATTGACTTATCTTTAAAAGGGCTCTCATTTTCTACAACCCCACTGGAGTTATTGGCTGCAACAAATGCTGTAGATATTGCCTTAAGTGAATTATGGTACACTTTCCAACTGCTATCCAGTGTCAAAGCCTTACAAATATGGATATTTACACACTGTATTTATATGAAATGCACAGCAAGAGAAAAATAATTTATAATATTTAATCACAAAAATTATTATAGGAGTCATTTATAATCAGTGAAAAGTAATTTAATTGTTATATAAGCCTTTAGCAAAATTTAAGCATCAGAGATGATCTTATGAAGAACCAAACCAAATCAAAAGAAGGAATAGATTTAACTCCTCTGGAATATTATTCACTCCCTAAAAATGTTCTCTCTTGCCCCTAGGTAGGTTTTCAAGTGATAAAACAAGTTTAATTTGATTAGAGGATAATGAAGTCCTACATATTAAGGAGTATGATGAGTATGACATATGTGCAATATATATCTGTTGAATATAAAATTTTCCCCTTTATGTGAAGAACTTTTAAGCCCTTATTTTTCAGAAAACAGACTAAAGCGGCCGGGCCCGGTGGCTCACACCTATAATCCTAGCACTCTGGGAGGCCGAGGCAGGAGGATTGTTTGAGCTCAGGAGTTCGAGACCAGCCTGAGCAAGAGCGAGACCCCTTCTCTACTAAAAATAGAAAGAACTTAAATGGACAACTAAAAATATATATAGAAAAAATTAGCCAGGCATGGTGGCGCATGCCTGTAGTCCCAGCTACTCGGGAGGCTGAGGCAGAAGGATCGCTTGGGCCCAGGAGTTTGAGGTTGCTGTGAGCTAGGCTGATGCCACGGCACTCACCCTAGCCTGGGCAACAGAGTGAGACTCTGTCTCAAAAAAAAAAAAAAAAAACAGACTAAAGCATGTGAAAAACTCCCTTATCATTTTATCATTTATTTAAAAAGAGAAGAATATTTTTAGAAGAAGAGAGCCTCCTGGGTGGTGTTCAGGGAGTCAAGTAAACATCAAATACAAAATATGGCAAAAAAGACATTTAGGAATATGCATGTTAAACTTTGTGACAAACAAACTTATGAACAAGAAAAACACATTATACTATAAAGGCTTATTTAAATTCTCATGGAGTTATTTTTTTATTGGATGCAAAATTGATTACATGAACAATAAAAATAAAAGAACTCTTCTTCCCCCTGATGCAATCAATGCAATTCTAAAAAGAGACCATTAAATTCACCTAACCAAGTTAAAGAATATTTTGAAATGAAATGAATGCACGCCTTTACAACTCACCTCCTTTTTCCCCTCAGTGAGTGATCTCTTTCTAGCTTTTCAAAATGTTAATATTAATATGCATTTTTCAAGTAGAAATGAAAAATATTATTCCTCCTCCCTATAACTGACAACTGAAGGTGGAAATCATAAATGACTTTCTATCTTCACAATTTCTTATTTAAAGAAGTAAAGTTGTTCATAAGAATAACAATTATTTTTGATCATTTTTGTCTCTGCTGTTTTCCATGTTGAGATTGATTTTTCCACCAACCTTAGTACACTGTATTCAAGACCACAGTGTCCAAGAGCAGTGTAAGGTCACAAACACCAAGGTTGCATGTACTTTCACTCAAACGCTCAGACCTGGGACAGGTTTGAACAAACAAGAGAATTAAGTGGATAGCATAAGCGTCACCCAGATTTGGTGCCTGGCCACAGATGGACTCATCCTTTGAGCAGGCTACTCTGGGCCTCAGCTTCTGTAGAGTGTTTCACTAACAATAGCGAACACTCAGAATATAGGATTTGCCAGGCACTCTTCTAAGCACACCACGCATGTTTACTGATCTAGCTTCATAAAACCCAGCGAGACAGGTACTATTTTTCTCCTCGCTTTAAAGATGAAGAAACTAAGGTTCAGAAATGTTCAATAACTTTCTCTGGGTCACAGAGCTGGTGAGTTGCTAAGTTGGGATTTGAACCCTTACACAGACTGACTCTAGAGACCATGCTCAGAAACGCTTTCATTTCATTGTCTGGAAAACTCAGGATATCCATGAGGCCTCAGTGTTTTCATCTGCAAAACATATACTAAATCAGGGGTCAAAAACTCAAAGGGCTTTGGAGATTGTGAATGTAGTAATTAAATGGAGCATACTCTTTGCAAGACAATAGGGACAGTGGGAGCTGTGGAAACCTGAAGGAAACATGCCCCTTTGAAAGGGACCAGTTGTTAACTTAGCTCCAAATAATGGCTAGACAAAACCAGTGTATGTTCCAATTACACTTGATTTTTCAAAACAGGCTGAGAATCAAGATTTCTATGTGAAAGTTCCAAATGTTTAAAATACTACGTAGGCCAAGCACAACTGTGGTTGAATGCTGCCTGTGAGCCATCAGTTGGTGACTCCTTGACCAGATGAGTCCGAAGGTTTCTTCCAGAGCCAATTTCCTGATGACCGTCTAAAATGTCCATGTGGCCATAGATCTAATGAACATTCCTTATGGGAAGGGGTGCCACTGGTTTCTGATGTGGGACATTCAGCAAAAATCACGTGGCCAACTATATTAGGAAGATGACTTTGCCTTTCACAGTACAAGAATTTTGCCCTTTATTTGAAATTACATGTGCATTCATCCCTCACATAAAATTGGAACTTAAAATATAAAAATATAACTTTATACTTTTTTATATGTGAGAATGATTCCAGAAATCCAAATAAATTAAAAACATAGACTGTTTCCTTATTTTCTTTATCTTAGGACTATTTTGCTCTTACATTGGATTTATGAATTGAATGATCTAACTGATTTGGCTGTACAAATACTGCTTGCTAAGTTTTACTGTCAGCTTTCATTATTTGCATCATAAATGCTTAAACTGATCTTTGATATTCTTACATGATTTCTCTCCCAGCTTTTCCAGTCTAGAAAATTTAAGCTTCTGTAGATATAATTATAACTCTAAATTTGAACCATACATACATTTGGCATACTAAAAACAACTAAAGATAAACCTTGAATTTCCTATTTCAGAAAATCTCTGTAAATAATTTCAACTATGGTTTTAGTCATAGTTAAAATTATAAATATAAATATAAAGAAGTGTCTATATCAACTAGAGACTATTTACATCTTTGAAGGGATTATAAATTTGGGGATATTTGTTTTCTATTTTCCTATATTTAGCAAGTAAAAATGGAAGTTGGATGGAATTAGCAATTGCAATGATAAATGCAGAATAATTGAAATGCAAACATCTTGCAATTTGTTTCTCTCTGATGTACTTTAGCTTCTAGTTGACTGCTGAGAAGGATAAAATCTTTGAGGTTAAACTCATTAGTTTCATTGGGATCTCCTAGAAAGGATTCATTTTGGTTTGAGAGGGCATAAACAAAACCAAAGCATAGAATTTTAGAGCTGGATGAGATGCTGAGATGAAGTTAACACACACACACACCCCACTATCTGGAAATCCTGTCTCCAGAATTATATTCAGCATATAAAATACTTTCTTATTACAACACTTCCAGGAGTTTGTATTATTGTATTACAAGGTTGCATGTCATCACACATCTGGCATGTGTCTACACAGAAATATTGCACAAATGTGTATCATCATATTTATTCAAAACATCTCAGGGAAAGATAATAATAGTTATCAAGGTTACGACAATTCTCCAAACTAGATTTTCCAAAACAAAACCTATAAATAGCAGTATTTTATACTCCCTTAAAAATAGGCATTTTGGGAGCAAAGGAAAATAAATATGTTTGCTTTAAATGTGTGTTGTGAAACTATTAATACTATATAATTGCTTAAACCGATTTTGTAGTTTTGGTTTAAAATTATATTATTTTGGATAAAATGGTATGTGGTCCCTACTATGAACATATTCTTAAAGGTAACAGCATGTTGAGCAAAACTAGTGCCAAACTCTGACACAAAGAATTTTTAAGTAACCCTCCTTCTGAAGTGAGATGTCTGTAAGTGGGGCCAGATCTCTGCCCCATTACTCTTTACAAATCAAGAGATTACAGAACTCCACTAATCCCTGTCTAGTGAACATATGCTAGAAGAACACAGGTAGAGTGAGAGTCATATGTCTTGTGAAATTTTTGCATTACTGGTGAAAGGCTATTCCCTCTGGCCCTGGTGCAAAGAAGAAAGAAGACTATTACTCAGTTCCTCAGTTGGATATTTGCCTGGGTAATAGGTTTACTGATTTGATTCAAGTCTCTTTGAGCAAAAGAGGATGGAGACAGACTGCAGGAGGGTAGACAGTAAGACTGGGCCACCTACATGCCCAGCATTTGGAATGGGAAGATGTGTGGGTTTCCATGTCCATGGGGACACTGAGGAGGATGGAGGACTTGAGTCATTTTGCTGATAGTCCACCCCAAAGAGCTGCCCACCAGATGAAGAGACTCCTGCAGTTAGAGGGTGAAATTTCCACCACTGTGAGGGCTGACATGGCTGAGGGGTAGCGTTCTGGAGTTATCTTGTACTCTCACACTAGGGAAGAGAGCATCAGAAAAGTCCTGTAGGACCCTCCAAAGCATGCACCCACGTAACCCACAAGAGAACCCGCATTTCTTTCTCTTATTGTAGGGAAGGTAAACCCTAAAGAAGGAAATGACACAGGAAAAGGCAGATCCTTCCCTTCCCTTACAACTTCAGGTCCCTCAGGCATGGTCAAGTTTATGCTTGGGAAAGAAGAGAAAATGAAATTTTAATCAAGTTTGAGATTAAATTTTTAACTGAACTAGACTTTTGATAACCAAAGTCGCAGGAAAACTGTATAGTATATCCAATATACTATTAGCGGATAGGAGAGGGTCTGAGGATGATCAAAAGATTAAAGAAAAGCAAAGCTATTTTCTATTTAAACTTCTCACTGAGTTGAAATTCCTCAATAAACTGAGGTTACATCCAGACTCAGTTGTGTGTTTATTTTATTTTATTTTATTTTATTTTTTGAGGAATGAAATTAGTTGAGACCCTCCAAATCAAGAATGGGCACACAGATGCTTAAACAGCTACCAAATTGGGTAATTTGCCTCTTGGTTTATTTTCAAATGTACATATGGAGAAGACGAAGCTTAAACCAGAGGTACAAATAACTTTGCAGACCAAGATTCAGCTTTTAGTATAGAAAGCAAGTTCATTGTACCTTCAAATACTTCAACAGGTCAGAACAAAGCAAAGTTAAGGGGTATAGTTTAGGTTTTTAGTTGGAGTACAAACATAAGAAGATCGAGAAAATGGTCCTGTTGAAATCTATAGGCTATTTGAGGACTAATTGCTCTATTTACAATTTCTTACAAGTTAGTCACCTAAAGACAACCCTCTTCAGAAAACCTTAATGCTTCAAACCTCAGGCTCTAGTAGGTAGGATTTAAAAGAAATTTACCGGCGATTTTACTAAATCTAGGGCTCCTGATAAGTACCTTGAGCAGAAAAGATGCAATTTTCACACAATTAACTATTTGCTGATACTTATTAGTATTAATTAGCAGAAACATTACATAGACCCCAAATAAGAGTGGGTTAAACAAAAATGAAGTCATTTATTTTGTTCTCAGTTCAGTGGCTCTGCTGTCAGCTTTCTCCTCCACTATCGTCCCTCGGGTATGACTCTCATTGTCTCCTTATCCAAGAGGGAGCTCTGAGCTCTAAGGAGCAGGCTTGAGAGAGGGGCAGAGGGGCAGAAAAGCCACACTTCTTCTTTTGAGCCTATGTCCTAAAAATGACATGCTTTTCCTCCATTTCATTGCCCAGAACTGGTCATATGGCTGCTTCTTCCTGGCCACCATAGCTTTAGCTGAAAATGAAAGTTCTATTATAGTAGGAGAAAATATAAAGGGGGGAAAATAACAACTGGCAGTTGCTAACACATCACTTATATGGCAAAGTTAACTATATATAATGTTATATCTAGGAATTACACAAAAAATATATTCTGTGTAATCCAACAAATATTACAAAACCATGGACTAAGCTTAGTGCACTTTATCCACACAAGAGCCTCTCATTTGGTCATTATCTTGATCAAATAATTTTGATTATATGGTGTAAAGCCCACAGTTGAAGAGAAGCAAACAATTATAAGAAAGGAGAAGAGATGACAGAGGAAAACATATTGAATTATTCTAATCTTTGGCAGCCTGAAGGGAAATCTAAGTAGGAAAAACACAACTACAACACTCCAACAGCACAAAGATCTAGAATAAGCACAAGGATTTGGTATAAGGCATATGCCATTCACTTACCATTTTATCTTACCAGTATTCCTGGAATATTAATTGAAATTCATTAAATATATTTTAAAAAGGCTGTGCTCTTTTACCAAAGGCATGATTGAATGTAATGGATATTGGGAGTGGCTAAGTACGGCTAATTTCTGTGCTTACCGGCAATAATCATCAGCTGTTTGGAAAACTCAGCTATCTAAAAAACAATTCGTTCTCTAAATAAATTTGATAGCTGCAAATTTAATTTTAATGTGTCCATATGTATATTCTTAAGTGAATTCATCAGTAAACAACTTATGTACTTGGACATACATCTTTTTAAAATGTGTGAGTTTGCAAACTGATTGCATTTTATTTAAAGAGAATTTATAAATTTTATTGAATATCAGTAGCTATGAATCATAATCATTTTAATAAAATGTATTGATTTTACCCCAAGTGACATCATGATTTGTCCTAATTGTTAAAGTATTCCAAATTACATTAAACTGAATTACAGTCAATACACAATGAGGAACACTATAGACTATATTACTACATAAATATATAGTAATTTTGATAACAACTAAATTTTAATACTCAGAATAAGAATTTCTATTAATTTATATTTTTAAATAAACATATATGATCATTTCTTCTATCTGTACTCATAAAATTGAATTTTTGAGTACATAAAATATCTCTGAAAATCCAGATAGGTGGCAAATTGAATGCTACAATTAATGAAAAAGAAACTATTTCTTTATTTGCACATAGCATTTGGAATGCCTTGTGGGAAAATTTAGATAACTGGCAAATCTTTTGGGATGGAAAAAGTGGTAAGTATTCAAAAAACTAAAAAAAAATATATATATATATATATACAGTAATTATTAACTTCAGGGAAAATAGAAAGTAGTAGATAAAATAAGAAATAGTCATAGCAGTGAATAGCATTGACATAATCTTAATAATGTAAATGCTTAATACCTATACTAAGTACTTATACTAAAATTATAACCTAATTCTGTTGAAGACAATTGGAAGGGTGGATGTGTGTGCTAGGGGAATGGGGAGAAAATAGACACAAATTCTGATCTTTTGTAGTGGGAAGCTAAAAAATCATCTCTAAAACTGAAAATCCAGAAGAAGCAAGACAAACAAGTAATGTAAAGTAGGTAATTGCTAAAGCAATTACCCAAAAGCAGAAGTGGTGGATTTAGTGGAAAAGGGAAGGGGGCAGGTATTGTTTTATGAACAACATTTCATATATATTTGACCTTTTAAACTATTATACAAGTACGAGCAAAAGTGAAGAAAATGAGGGGAGGAAAATTTAATACATAAAACCAGGCAAATTTAGCTAAGGTAACTTGGGCAGGAATTGTCATATTTTGACACTTTCTAAGATTTGCCATAGATTATTCAATCTCTCTGTAAAATATCAGAATACCTTCTTCACAAAATCACTATGAAGATCAGAGATTATGTTGGTAAAGCATCAACAACATTTGCTGCACAATAACACAATATCTCAGTTCCTTTCTGCTTTCTCTTGAATTGTTACATTTTTAAAGAAAATCTCTTTTTTTGAGATAGTCTTGCTTTGTTGCCCAGGGTAGAATGCAGTGGCATCATCATAGCTCACTGAAACCTCAAACTCCTGGGCTCAAGCTATCCTCCTGCCTCAGCCTCTCAAGTAGCTGGGACTACAGGTGCGCACCACAATGCCCAGATAATTTTTCTATTTTTAGTAGAGATGGGGTCTCATTCTTGCTCAGGATGGTTTTGAACTCCTGAGCTCAAGCGATCCTCCTGCCTGGGCCTCCCAGAGTGCTGCACTGGCCAAGTGGTTACTATTGTGTAATGGAACATGAGGATGTGACATGTTCCTAGTTCACCCACAGTGTCTACAGGATAGACAGCAGACACCAATGTGAGTCAGTGTCATATCCTCATAGACAGATTTTATGAGAAAATGGTTGAAAACTAATGTCATAACTTTGGATAAGTTAAGGATATCAATAGTGCCTGAGTGTGTACAGGAAGAGGTTTGTGAAGATATTTTTTGGAAAAAGTAATGGTGAGTCCTCATCCCTAGTGTGGAGGGTTTCCACAGGATGAGTTGGAGAGTTTGCAATAAGTATCCTGCAGTTGGGAGCCAAGAAAGGACAGTGCTGGACTCACTTCTGATAAAGCAAGAGGGCCAAGGGCAGCAGAATAGATAGTAATAACAACAATAATAGTAAAAATTAGCATACTTTTATACAGTCCTTATAATATGCCAGACACTGTTCTAAGCACTTTGTACATATTACCCCATTTAATTCTCAGAACTTCATCAAGTGCATGAGGACAATGAAGCACAGAGAGGTAAAGGACATGCTATGGTCACACAAACAGAAAATGGCATAATCCAGGTTTGAACTAAGAACTTTTGACTCCAAGAGTCCCAGGGTGTAAAAATTATGTTGGGCTAATCACCACGTAAGATGGGGTTCCAAGCATAGGAATAACCTACAATTTGGAAACTGAGGGGAGGAAATTTGCTATGGTCTCTTGAAAATGAAATACTACACATTTGTATATTTGCATGACTGTGATATACTGAAAAGTGCATAAAATGTTTTATTTAATCAGACGGTAAGTGGTGAAGTTGGGTTGCAAACCTAGGCCAGCAGAACTATAGAGTCAGGCATATCCACTCTACTAGAGTCAGATTCATAATCTGCAAACTGATGATAACAGGATTGATTTCATGCCATGTTTTTTTTTGCAAAAGCAATGACTAGCATGGTGGTCCTCAACTGTGGCCCAGGAATCTCTTGGGAAATTCAAGACTCTCTGAGTGTCCACAAAGTCAAAAATAACGCACAGGTAAAAGATCCATTTGAGGTGTAAGATACATCGATGGATTCTAATGTCCTGCATCTGTAATGTGTATTGATATGGCTTCTGATTCCACATAGTAACTAACTTTCAAGAAACTATCACTTGTTGAGTTTTAGGGTAGCACCAAATAATATCCACAGTTATTTGAAAAGGATATAAAAAAAATCTCTTCCCTTTTTGAACTATTTTCTGTGAGAGGCTTGATTTGCATCTTATTCATAACCAAAACAGCATATCACAACATACTGAATGTAGAAGCAGATAGAGAAATCCAGCTGTCTTCCACATCACATACCTAGACATTGAAGATACTTGCAAATATGTAGAACAATGCCACTTTTCTCATTTTTTTATTTTGGGAAATATAGTTATTTTTCATAAAATATCTTATTGCTATTATGTTATAAATTTATTTTTATTTTTAAATGAGTTAATATATTTTTAAATTTTCTCAGTTTTATTTCTATTAATAGATATTATCCAAGTAAACAAAAAATATTTGGGATCCTCAATAATTTCTGAGACCAAAGTGTCTGCGAATCATTGGCCTATATTAGCTACTTAATAAATACCAATATTTTCTCACTTAGTTTTATTAGTAATAGGTACAAGATTTTTTTTACCTTTTTTGATTTTATGTTTTATTCCAAGATAAAAATTTGCCATTCTATTATCTAAGGTAACGGTTCTAAATTTCCTTTATGTTCTATTCCTTTATGCATTTTTCTACATGTATTCTTTATGTATTTTTCTACATTCCTTTATGTATTTTTCAGTGTGATAAACATTGCAGAACTGTTGCTAATCCAATACATTCCTAATATTTGCCAATGCAATTAAGCCAATGAGTTATAATGTAATCATTTTCTATTGCAGAGTAAAGTTTGTGATCCTCTAATATGTTGTTACAAAAATGATTTTGTTTAATATTGGTGCAAAGTGAGGAATAAAAATGTTTGATCATACCAAAGGATACACTTTTAACATTATGCATTTATTTTAAGAAATCACTAATAATAGATCGATATAAAGACTTACACCTAGAAATTACATTACTAGAAAATACATCAACACATAATTACATTAAATACATAAATACTATTAGTTTTTTTTCCCACAGTATGTTGAACTTAATTTT
Source organism: Varecia variegata (assembly GCA_028533085.1). Classification (NCBI taxonomy): domain Eukaryota; kingdom Metazoa; phylum Chordata; class Mammalia; order Primates; family Lemuridae; genus Varecia; species Varecia variegata. The sequence continues at coordinate 71,235,774 of CM052441.1, forward strand.
ATGGATCACAAAGCTCATGTTCTGGTAGAATCTCATGAGAAGAGTGGACATGAAACTATTAGAAGACACTATAAATTGAAGCTGTATTTGCTATTTACAAGTATTTAAAATGAGTTCTTGCTGTGTTTATAAAGCCTGGTAAACAATCACCATGGTAGCAGATATTCAAAGATTTTGAGTTTATATCTATTAAGAGGCACAGGCATAAATGAGATAAACGAATCCTGGTCTTTCATAAAGGGACTATTTAATAACATAACACACAACAAAAGACTTGGGGCACAGGGGAAACTCTTTTATGTCAAAATACGTTTGGAAGCAGTTTCCTTCCTCACAAAAGCTGTCCTGCCTGGGTCTAGCTCCTAAGGCAAAGACAAGGAGAGGTGAGAAGCAAGCTGCAGAGCAGGTACAGGAAGTGGGTTTCTGCGGAAGGCTCAAACAAGAGCACTGATACCTTGTAGGCTCTCCATGAATATCCCTGCGGAGAAGGAGAGTGAAGATAAAGCTGGGAGAGACCCTGAGGTCTGCAGCTGGTGGGGGACTGGGTAGGGTGGGGTGGAGGGGTGGTCAGGTCAGAAAGGCAAGGCAATAAAACCAGAGAGAAGTGTGTGCCCTAGCTTCAGAGTTAAAGAGAATGGAGTTTAGAGTGAAGTATGCAGTGGATAAGATCTAGCAATTCAAACGTTAAATCTGTAAAATGCTGGCACAGGCAGGATATTTCTTTCCTTCATAGCCAAACCCGTTGCTAGAATGAGGGCAGTTCCTTACAGGCTTGTTACCTCTCTGTACCAACGAGGGATGGTCCAACAAAAGCTACGCTTTTCAAAAAATTAAAAGTTTAAGTTGACATACAAAATTGCATATATTTATCATGAATAACATGATGTTCTGAAGTACATATGCATTGTGCAATGGTGAATCTAGCTAATTAACAAATGCATTACCACACATAGTTATTTTTGTGGTGAGAACACTTAACATCCACCTTCAGCATTTCTAAAGAATACAAGATATCATCATTCACTATAGCTACCATGCTGTATAATAGATCTCTTGACCTTATTCCTTCTAACTGTGAAGCCAAGCTCTTGAACCTGCACAAATGCAAACTAAATAGAGAGAATCTATTTCCAGAAAACTACCAGTCATAACCAGAGATCTTCAGAGATCGGCCAACAGAAGGAAACAACAAATGCTGTAGAGAGATAGTTGATGGAGCCTGTGCACACAGTCTTTGATCAACCAAGACAGAAAAAAAAGCTTGAGAACATTTCTTGACAGGAGGAAGTAGCCATCCCTATATAGATCACTACAAAACAAACACAAAAATAAAGGAACAGATGGTGCAGAAAATTAAGGATTAAGATGATTAATAAAAGATCTGTACAAGACTGGGTCAAAGAAAATTCTGCTTAAACAAACATGGCTAGGATTTTAGTGCTTCCTTGGTACCAAGAGATAGGAAGTAATCAGAACTACACTAATTGTAATCTGCATTATCTTATTCATGTTTATGTGAAATTTCTAATAAATTATAAGCAGTATATTTCATATGTGATTTCAATCATTCTCACATAATTTTAGGTTATTTTTTGCAAGTCCAAGTAAGTGTGAACAACCTCTTCATTTACTAGTTAAACAAAGACATTTGAAACAGATAGATTTCAAATTGACAAATACTGAAAATATTCCCAGCCTGGGCAGATAAATAGTGCTGCACTCCTTACAGAGGTATGTACACCAAAGAATAGCCTACCCAATTACATTTTTTAATCAAAATATTAACAGAGATATTTAAGATTTTAATTGTTTTTCTCTGTGTAGTAACATTTTAGATTTCATATTTTCTCCAGTAATGAAAACTGTTGCTTTTTACCTAGAAAGATAAGAATCACTACAGAATAAGAGACATTATTCCTTTGCCACAAAAGTGAATGAAGCCATTCATTTCTTTCAAGCTTATAGTTATTAAATACCATGCTTTAAAATCCTTTGAAAACAATACAGGTTATGAAATCTTTACTCAATTATAACATAAGTTAATTGCTTTTTTCCCAAATGCATTTTTCTTTATATTTACTCTGGGCAATTTCTGTCAGATATTATTGTACAAAGATATATCATAATTTGTTCTGCTTTGGCTTGTCATGATTGCATAAAAGATTAAAGCTTTATCCATGGGTAAAAATAAATTATAGACACTAATGAATAAGAGCTTTATGGGAAAAAATTCTGGGCTCTAGAATGCACATAATGCAAACTATACATAATTTCAGGTAGGAAATTAAATGCCAAACTTGGTGAAATTGATCAAATCTGCACTGGGGACATTTTTGCTGCTGAGAAGTTCACATGGCTCATCATTTAATATTCCAGTCACAAAGGTGACATGGTTTCCATTCCTGGCATTTTAGTCCATTGTGTCTAAAGAAGTAACTTATTATTCCACACTCAGAGCCAACATTTTCTACTTAAAACAAAATTCTAACAAAATTAATGTGAGATGAGGACGGTATTCATTCATTTCCAGCTAAATTAGTTATCTACTCTTTGACAACCTCCACTGTTATAGTGTGCAGCACTGAAAGCTACATTTTGTTTAAAGAAAAAAGTACGTTGAGAGCTTTAAAAACAGAGAGTATAATATGCTTATGTAGCTTTTTTCCCTAGAGGAATACTCTTAAAACGATGTCACTGATGGCATTGGCACAAACAGTGGAGCTTTTTTTATTTATATCAAAATGTTTAATGAAGCTAAAATGCACTTTTTTACTCTCAAAGAAATCAATTTTAGGTGGCCTCTATGAGCATTTTGACAATAGCTTAAGTGCTGCTTTTCTATAGTCATTAAAGATAGACAAGTTATTGGGCATATACTAATATGGTTTTCTACTAATTATATAAAATAATTTGAGTATTTTTGTCAGAGACCCATTACCATTTTTTACATTAACTTAATGTATTCAATATATGATAATTTAGCTATTTAAACACTTCTGAGCCCATTTACAAAATTGCTTTCATCTGTGGAGCCTTTACTAATTGAGAATAAAAGACATGAAGTATAAATGATTTTTTTTATAAAGAGTTCAAGGCTACAAAAAAAAACTAGATAAATCTGGACACTTATGGCTATAACACATTTGTAAGTACGTGGTATTTGATACAACATTTCCAAACTCTAACTTTTAAAAAGAAAGGTAATTTAAGTTATCAATGTATTTGGGGAAATGACATAGTAACCACTGGATTAAAGTGCAGGGACTTACAAAACCTACTATAATAGGTTATTATAACCAATGTTGAAATGCATAATTCATAAAGAGATTTTAAACATGTATTTTATGTGTCTTGGTCATATAAGAAAAGAAAACTTGGCTCATTGCACAATACAAATAAATTGCTTATGATTTTATGAATCAGTCAACAATATCAGAAAGGAGATAAACTATCTCTGTGAAATCTATATGTTTAATGAAACTTCTGCTTACTACGCTGTAAGTCTCCAAAAGTCATTTTACCTCCCTGAAATAATCAGAGGAGTCTGGTGATATATTTAAAGACCATCATAATTCAATATGATAAACTTTCTATCATTAATGAAAGACATTTGTTTTAAATGTAGGATATTATAAAATGCCAGTTTATGCTGCTTAATTGACACAAAAATGTAATTGATCATTAAAAATTATATGTGGTGCATTTGGATAATCATCTGACAATGTATATGCAGAACTTTAAAGATTAAATAGTGACTTCTGGGTTAAGATGGATAAAATATCTTTATTGTATTAGAATTATCCTCACTGATACCTAATAAAGTGAGCAACAAATGGTCATATAAAAAGAAAAAAATTACTAACAGTGTCAAAAAATGGAAATAAGCTAATATAATACAATAATCTTCAAAAACTAGCAAGGAAGACAGCTAGAGAGACAGAAAAGGAGAAAGAAAGAGAGACAGGAAGACAAAGAAGGAAGAGAAAAAGAGAAAGACAGACAGAGAGAGAAGGACAGGGAAGAGAAAAAGATAATATGCATACAGCTCAAATTGCAGCTTTGAAAGAAACACTAACTGGTCTCAGATATAGTGGGAAGAAAAGAAATATTTCACCCATATCTTATCAGAGCAGATAGAACTCCCAATATGATCAAAGAAAGGAAGACCAACTGTCCAACATAGACTAAAAATAACTCACGGAATTCCTCACAATTACTTCATGTCATAAAATAACATATTGAGAATGTGAATTCTGCAAAAGTGAGCTCAAAGAGGAGATGAAACAACTACATGAATTTAAAAATGACTATGAAAGACTTACGAACACAAATTGAGGATCAAAATTCCACCATTACATAACAATACATATTTAGAAAAAAATAAAGCAAAATTGACTTGACTAAAAATCAAATAAGTGATATCAAGAAAAATGTTGAGTTTATATAATGATTCCTGTTTCCTTAATGAAAACAATTAAAATGATGAAAGAAAAACAAGGAGATATGGAAACCAAAGGAAATACAGAATAAAGATCATATCTGTGAAGTAGAGACACAACAAATTCAAGAGAGTACATTTTAAATCTGTAATAGCATTCCCCCAAATAAAGAATTGAATCTAAACATTAAAAGAACACAGTATATTTCAAGCAAATTTAATATAAAATAGTCAATACTAAGACATGGCCTACTCAACCTATTGATTATTTAGACCCCACAACCCTCCCCAAAAGAGTCACCTAATAGTAAGAAAAACATTAGATTAGCTGCAGAACTTCCAACATTCAATGCAAAAGGTAATACAACAACATCTACAAATTAGGGAAACAAAAGTACAACCCAAGAATTTATAACCATTCAAGATCTTATGTATGAAGACAGTAGTTAGGTTTTCTCAAGTAACAACAGATTAAGAAAATTAGCTCAAGTGTCTTTTTTTAGGGTGGGGGGAGCTTGGCCATGAAATACACCCAATTAAAAAATAAAGAAATCAAATACTGAGAAATTGAGAATCCATGGTAAAAAAGAAATAGTGAGGTACACCCATCCATTTTCATATAGAACTCTTAAGAAAAAAACCATGGGGTCCGAAGTTACAGAACAAAACAAATGTCATAAACATGTGCAATGTAAATAATTATATGCATTATTGAAACAAGGAGATGCAAGAGTGGGTAACACACTCGTATTTTAAACAGGTATTCAGTAGAATTAAAATTTAAAAAAGTAGTTTAAAAAATGACTCTTGTCAAATATTTTTATATTCTCTTTTCTTGCTTCTTGTGTCCTCTTCTCTCCTCTGCTCTACTTTCTTTTTTATTTTATTTTATTTTTTTTGTTTCAGGAAATTATGGGAGTACAAACCATCTTTCTTTCTTAGCCTCTTCCCCACTCCCTCTCTCTCACTCTCTCCTTAACCTAAGTGGTTTATTTTTCTTCTCTGAAATTCAACTGAAACTAAAGTTGACACATTTTATTTAAAATAAAATCGATACTATGATTCTCATATTATAAATCATTTCCATCTATCCATCTGTCCACCCTTCCAAATTTTCATCTGTATTTGTGCCAGAGGGGTGACGAGACTTGTGACACTGAAAGATGTGTGGGGTGATGTTCAGCTAATGTTAAAAATGATAGTTTTAGAGTGATAGACTTTAAATTTTCATCTTAATTTTCAGCATTATGTCTTCTTGAGGCATTTATAATTTTGCCAAAATCAATAAAATATATTTTCTTTAAAATCTGGAAGCAAATGTATAAAAAAGGTGTAAAATGCTAATTTTCAGTAGCTGAATACTAATTGAAGGTTATTCACAAGTTTGATTTAGATAATTTGGGTGTTTAACACTTATGTGTATTGCAGCTTATCTGTTCATCCTTTGATATTTCCTCTCCTAATGAAAAGATTAATTTTCAGTGACTTTTTAAAGCATATTGTAAGTTTGAATTTAACTTAAATGTGTAAGTTAGACACTAGTCTCTGCATTCTGGTCATTTTTAGACTGTAATGCAAAACCCACAGACACAGACTTTTTTTTTACTTCTTTCTGCATATTATGGGGGTAGAAATATTTAGGTTACATATATTGCCTTTGCCCCACCTGAGTCAGAGCTTCAAGCATGTCCATCCCCCAGATGGCGTGCACCGCACCCATTAGCTGTGAATATACCCAAACACTCCTCCCCCACACATCTGCCCGAGACCTGATGAATGTTACTACTATATGTACACTTACTTAAGTGTTGATCAGTTAATACCAATTTGATGGTGAGTACATGTGCTACTTGTTTTTCCATTCTTGTGATACTTCACTTAGTAGAATGGGCTCCAGCTCTATCCAGGATAATATAAGAGGTGCAAGATCACCATTGTTTTTTGTGGCTGAGTAGAACTCCATGGTATACATATACCACATTTTATTAATACACTCATGCATTGACGGGCACTTGGGTTGCTTTACATCTTTGCAATTGTTAAAAGATATATTAATAAAAATATAAAGTGTTCTCACTGCGGACAATTTAAGATCATTGATGCTTTCCTATAGCCCTTTTTCATGATTCAAGAACCATTTCTCACCTAAAGCTTAAAGCAAATATCATGCCTTTTCAAAATCTTTCTGATAAATAACTCAAATATTTTAGTCATCATCTAAGGCTGGGTGAGATTTTTACTTACTTTTTATTTTTAAAAAAATTAAACAGCTGTGGAGAGCAATCTTCTGTTTTCCCATTTTTCCCTCTAATGAATTTCAGGTAAGGCCTTTTTCTTAAATTATAAGATATATAAAAATAAAAATTAGTATTTGAACTGTCAGTGTTCTAAAATCAACAGAAAATTCACAGAATGCTAATACCATCTCAGGAAAATACCTTAATGTCAGTATATATGAAATGGTTATTAAGGTTTATGACATTTTGATAGGACTGATCATTGAGAGAGTAAGTTCTAATGTAAAACAAATTTTGACGAGAGAAACAAACAAAAACAATGCTTACATTATTTTGTTCCAAAGAATTTTTCTTTGCCTTGCTGATTTAGAAATTGTGATTTAATAAACTACATGTAAATACCTAAATATATTTTAGTAGAATTATGTAAAAGATGGTGGAATAAAATGTGATGAGCCTGAGGAAAAAAACATACCCTTTAAAAATATAAATGGGGTACTTGACAAGCTAGTTTCTTAGATAAATGAAAAACCATAGTCTTGTGTTATTTATATGACTTTTTGCTCCGAATAGTCAATATCTTTTCACAAAAAGCTAATTTTAAATGAAAACATTTAAAAGTTGAGTTCCAACTGTCATCTTAGTCAGCATTTTTCCCTCTGCTTTTTAGGTGAAAAGTGTTATTGTTGCTGTTAATAGGAATAACAAATTGACTTTCATTTATATATTATTTACCAAAGTGCGACGTAAAGAGAATAAAGCCTTGGACTGAATGGCCAGTAGGAAAGATTTATGCTTTTACTCTTACCATTTTTTATTGCTTTTTTTAATAGTAACCATTTCTTATTTCTGATGTTTCAAACTTCCTAATCCTTTTAAATGTATTAACTGTTTTCATTTTTACTTAATGACTGGTATTTAATTTTACAATATGTTTAACAAATATTAGGTGTTCTTCATTTAAGTTTATTACACTTTTAGAAATCATTTTATGTTGATATCTTATTTGGACTTAACTTCTCAGTTGTATAACTTAAGTTCTTAAATTTTTACTTTCTTAACACTTTCTTTTTTTGCTTTTCTCTTCTTTTCATTTCTGTTCTTTTCTTTTCTAGCATTTCTCCCCTCCCTTCCTTCTTTTCTTCCTTTCTTTCCCAATGTAATCTTCTACTAGTTCTTTCTGAACTTATCTTTTATACTTTACATACTCTTTAATTCCATTTGCTTTTATAATGGCCAGTGAGGAGGAGGACTGTTAAAGCTAGGAATAGAGTCCACAGGACCAACAGAAGGTTGGAACTTTCTCCCTAGATGGTAGCATCTATGTAAAGTTAGTTCATCAAAAAGTCTTATTTCTGGATACTTGAGAGAATGACAGAGTAAACCTTCCCAGAAAAAATAAGTCTGTCCACATAGAAATGGTAAAATAGATTTTATGGAATGGTGCTGTTTTTTTTTTTTATTTCAGGAAATTATGGAGGTACAAACATTTTGGTTACATGTTATGACTTTGCCACATCCCAACCATGATTTGAGACGTGCCCTTCTCCTCCTACAACACTCACCAGGTCCATTAGTTGTGAGTTTACCCACCCCCAACCCCCTACTCCCAAAGAATATTACTACTGTGTGAGCACCTTAGTGTTGATTCTGCACTCGAATGTTTATGGCAACACAATTCACTATAGCAAGGATGTGGAAACAACCCAAGTGCCCATCAATCCATGAGTGGATTAATAAAATATGGTATATGTATACAATGGTGCTGTCTTTTGACACTCTATATAACCTAACCATCGTATGAGAAGCTGTGCATTTTGAAGTTCATGGTTTTAGATAAGCATTAGCTAAAATATGCTGCAACACTGGAGCAGAAGAATGGCAGGAGAACACAACTTTATCTGAATTTTTGTGAGAAGCTAGATGGTGTCGATATTCCTAAGAGAAAGTGACAGAAAAGGTACCTACATTTCTATAGCAGCCTAGAGTGAAGACTGTATTTGTAATTTAGACCACTACTTTGATGACTAGTCACATGAAAGTCATGTGTGTATATGTATGTGTGTGCGTGTGTGTGTGTGAGAAAGAGAGAGAGAGAGAGAACGAATGTGTGTGTCTTTCAGATCATGTAACCAGTTTAGTTTTTCTTTTTGTGTCAATTTCTAGGAACTTAGAACCAATTTGGTTCCACTTTTATTTTAGTCTTTGACTTGACTAATTTTGTTTTAATTATCTGCTTTTATTTTACATGTCTTTGTAAGTCACTTCAAAAAGATTTTGGAATAAAGCAGAGGGAAAAATATACAAACAAACACATCAAATAATATCCAAAGTAACTCTTTTAAGTTAGTTGAAATGGCATGTCCACTTTGCATATCAGCATATCAAGCACGGGGAGGTGAAGCAATTTGTATAAACCAAACCAATAAATAAGTCACAGATCTAGAATTCTAAACTTAAGATCCCAACTCCTACTTAAACCAGCGTTCTTTCTATTATCTTATTTGGCTCTGCTACAATTTAATTTTTACTAACAAAACAGTTTACCACATGAAAGGATTATATTATTACTTGCTGTTACAGCTGACGGTAGTATTTAGAAAAGGCTATAATTGTTGAACGAGAAGCACAAAGTAAATTCAGTTAAGTTCAGAAATAAAAGTTTGAGATTGTTGTTGGTTTGTTTCCTTTTAATACTGTGTTAAGAGTGAGAAAAGAAAATGAGGTGAGAGACATATTTCTTCAAATTTTATGGTAAGTAGGAAGGAGAGTTAGGGGAGGCTCATTAGTCAGTTTAAAGAGTCCTTCTGATCTGTTAATGTTAATTCTTCTGTTTCAAAGAGACATTAGGAAATGAGCCTTGGAAATGCATGAAGGTTCTATTAAGCCCTTTTTACCAAAAGCATCTAATGACTGGATTCTGAAACCAGATTCTGGCATTCTGGTAGCAGTTTGCAGAGTTCTCGCCATTCCTTTATCATTTTCCAGGCTAGCACTTCCCAGTATATTTTCTCTGTCTGAATACTGATTTTTTTCCTCAGACTATTTTTTTTTCCACATAAAAGTGAAAACTGCCCTGTTGCAAATTCAAGATCCAGAATCAGGGCAGGATGATAAGAATAGCCTTAGACGTTTACTTTTATGAGCTCTCTTATAGTTTAGCTTGAGATAAGGTTTGGTAGTTGCTACTGCAAATAGATTTTAAACCTGGTTAAATCCTTGGAAAGCAGCATTCTCCTTGAAGACAGTGAGTGGGAGTCCAAGTACCTAGGTGGCTCTAAATGATAAATCTACCTAGACGGAAGCTTGGCCTTCAGAAGCCACGCAATAGCCTCCCCTCCCCCAGGTCACCAAATCAATTTTTCAAATGAGAAAGGCCATAATCCCATCTAGGAAAGGCCATCTTTAAGCCTATATCTATTTCTTCAGCTAGGGCCATAAACTATTCCTGAATGATATGACTCAGTTTCTTATTTCAAGTCTTCAAAAAGAGCAAATGAAACTTTATTATTGATAACCCCGTTTTTTTTTTCTTTAAAGGACATGCACTTTACAGAAATTTTGATACTTATCTACATTATATCATACAAAATACAGATTAATTTTACCATATTATCTGAAAGGATATTTGAATAGTTACACAAATAGCAATTATAACTATGGCAATGCAAAATAAATTTATAATACAAAAGTTAATTGTAATGTGAGAATACGATAACTATTGCTAACTTTTCCACTTTTTTATCCTTATGCTGATAGTTAATTATTAGCGTCCTTATTTATTTTTGTGTTCTCACACATCTCATGGTATAGACAGTATTGAAAGGAGCAGCCTGTTAATTCTTATACCCAAGGGAAGCTTAATAGCTAGCAAGTTAGCTACAGAGAAAAGCTCTTTAGCTGTTTTGTTTCCTTTTGTATACAGTTTCTGGTTTTGGTGTGTATGATTATATGAAATGATGCATTTCTTCCTATCAAAGGACTTAAGTAGGACAGCGCCCATGGGGTGGCCAGAGGTTAGATTAGTGAGTGGATAGTTGCAGAGAGGAAAATCTAAAAAGTTTTTGATTTCTCTAAATTAGGATCTTCAAAACGGAGATTATGTTTTTGAAGATGTATGGATTTTTAATAATATCTTAAATTCATAATCAGTGAAAATGAATTTTGTAATCACACGCACCATATTTTCATGTGTAAGTTTGTTTCACTTTCCTCCACACGTTCTCTTTCACAACATTTCACTCTTAAATTAAGGTATATGCAGGTGAGCTAAGAAATTATGCATTGTTGCTCTCTACAACAAACAGAGAAATATCATTTTTCCATAGCAGATTAAACATCTATCAGTACGGGCAGCAGGCAGCTCATCAGAATTTCAAAGGACACTGACCATATTTAAATGTAATCTGAAACCTCCAGTTAAAGATGCTGAAGTAAGGCTGTCTCTGCCTGATTCTTCTTTCTGAAACTAACCAATAAGAATGCAAATATAGGAAATAAAATCCCATTTTGGGTGAAACTAGAAAATAGCCACAACCCCAAAACACAATCTAAGATAGGCTGCCAAAAGCAATGACAGTTGGACTTGGTCCAGGGAAGTAAAGAGTGAACCCATTCCGATGCAGTTCTCAGGCAGCATACAATCTTCAGTGCCACAAGGCGTCCCATGCCTAGAAAGGCAAGATCTTGGTTTGTAGGCAGGTGTGTACCAGATCCCCAAGCCGCTTATCAAAGGGTGTCAGGGAAGGTAGGGCCAGGTAAGAAAACAGATTTATGGCATTTTAATGCAACTCGGGCTTTTAGTTTGTCACATGGAAAAACAAAAGTCACCTCTGCAGCTGTTTTTCATGTGTTAGAGAAAAATAAAATGCAATGCCCAGAACTGTTGATATGCAAAGCTCAGTAGACCTGCTAGCTAGCCAAGAGCAGAGGTGGTCTGCTTGCAGACTGGAGGGTCTAATCCCAGGATCTAGGGTCTAATCCCCTAGATAGGTCTAATCCCAGGATCAACCAGCTAATACCCCACCAGTTCACATCCCCACATTGTTCTTGAAAAATTGTGGGGCCAGGGAAAAGAAATAATTTCCACTAAAAGAGGCATAATATTCAGGAAAAAAACTGCTTTTAACCAAAATCAACACCACACAGTGCCACAAGAAAAATGACAAAACTTAATGGCAGATGAAGAATCCATAGTAGAAAAATAATGTTGTAAAGCAGGCAAATAATATAAACAGACCCCTTGAAATCTAAGAAATTGTAGAAGTTGTGACCTCTCTAATACACGACTTCTAAAAATACATGCAAGGGCTCAAAAAGAAAAACACAGGGAGGAAATTTGAGCTAGATGAGGCAGGAAGGGTAAAATGAAAAAGAAAAAAATAGGATCATATCTCATGTTACCTGAGTTGGGGGTGTGATTTGAGTCCTTAGTAGCCCATATAGACTATGTTTGCACTTAGGATAGTCATTGTTTCTAAGATAATTGAGAAAAAAGTACCACACAATTCCTTGTTATAAAAATAAGAAAATAGGGAAGCATCACACATCATTTGCATATATTTTGTCTAAATACAAACTTCACAGAAAGACAAAGATCAACCACTTCAAATGTGCCAGTGAGATAAATTCAAACTGAATTTGGAGAATAGTGTTGGTCCATCATGACCAGTTGAATCACCTAGACCCTCTGTGAGATTCAGCAAGGCCTCCCTACCATAAAGCAGCAGATATATGGACAGTGTTTAAAATGATATGTCTTTAATTTAGCAAACCTAACCCCAAACACCTTATCTTGAAGTCCCATTGTCTCTGTCTAAGGTCAGAGTTTAAACTATTCTAAGATTGACAAAAAATGTTTGAACTCCCTTCTAAAATTCACCTCTAATAGTGTATGTTAAATATTTTAAGAGTTGAGATTAGATTTAAAATATATTAAATAGTTTTTAAATGTCAGGATATTGGTTTTCTCAACCTACATATCTTCAATTTGACTAAGTAGTAACTTCTAATTTGAGGAAAATATTTTACACCTAATTTGTACCAAACTTAAAGGTTTGGGGTCTGACCCAGATTCTTCAAAGCAAAATCTTGAAACTTATTTTATAAACAGTATATCACATGAATTCAGTCATGATCTTAGTACTTTCTTGCTTTAGTGACTCATCAGATTAGAGTTAGTGGCCACCCATAAATATATTCTTCCTGGCTGTCTCTGCACTGAACAGATGGAGTACCCACAAATAAACTCAGCAAACCTAACTCAAAATTTAAAAGGCTGGGGAAACGTGGAGCTGAAGTTTTCTTCTAAAGGATTTCAACTTGGCTGCAATCTTTGAGGTTTCTGGTCCTCCACACAAGTAGTTATTCTTTAAGTTGCTTTGTTCTATAACTTTAAATTTAGCTTAACTAGTCAGAAAAGGGAACCATCAAACTACCTTAAACCAATTATATTTTAGATTTTTAAAAGTAAACTATACATATGTAATTCTAAGGATAGTGCCATTATTATTTTAATAATATCCTGTTTTCCCCAGATTACAATATATTAGCCCATACTCAGGAGACCATGAAGTTTGAATAATTATTCTTAAAGTATTATTAGCTTTGTGTTGATCTACACACATCTTCACTTTGTCTAAATTTTGGCCTCTACATCTTAAGAATTAAAAAGAGCATTGGGAGCCTCAAGACACTAATGGGATGTCACATGGCTTGGGTATTATATAGTCTAAAAATTGACGAGAGTTGCACAGAATGATATAAGAGTTTACCATTTAGGCTACATTTACATGTTATTTTTCTTTGCATAGCACGATTATGCTGATTTATTATCAGATTCATTTTTCATTCATTTAACAATTTTATTAATTACTTGTATATTTAAGAACTGCACATGATGCTGAGAATATTGCAGAGAACCAAGGAGACAAAATCCCTGCCCGTATAGAAGCTTCCACACCCTACAAAGGAAAAGATTTTCCTCTTGACTTGGTTATTTTATCAAGCAAATTGATATTTTAATTTTCATTTTTTTCTAATTCCAGAAAAAATATTTGCTTTATTTTTGGATGCAATGATTATAAATATGTTTCCAGTAATATGAGGGTTAAATCATTTGTACTTATGAATTGCTTTTAGCAGTGACTGTTGAGAATATAGTGGTTTTTTTCTGCTTTAAATACATTTACAAAATATTAATGAATTTTTATTGGTTTAGTTAAGTTATATTTAACTAATTCTCAGTAAAACAGGAAGATAATGAAGATTCTGAGTTCAAATACTTCTTCATCTTTTAAGGTAAGAATATTTATCTAGCTAAAATAATAAGGAAATTGATTTTATTTTAATTGCTTAATAATATGAACAGTATAATCACATTTTAGTTCAATGATTAGATTTTCAACTTTTAGACTTGATCAAAGCCACAAACTGAATGACTTCATATATTGTTTTCCTTTGACACCAACAGGCTTTAGAGTATCAATAATATTACAAAGTGAATAACCATATTAACTTAAAACTCTGCTCTCCCATACTCATTATTTTTTTTAGTTATTTTGTTTTATTTTATATATACTACATTAAAAATTCTTTTTAATGAAAAATTTTGTGTTCTCTCTTGAATGAAATAATTTGTTTCATTTGTAAAATAATTTTATGGAAATAGTTTAGCATGAAAAGTTACATGTATGAAATGGAATCAAGAAACATAAAGATATCTTGCAGTTTTCAATTACATACCTATGATCTTTCCTGTAAAATATGGATGTGGCTATTTTGGTTCAAAATCATAAGTCTTTGAAAGAAACATGTTTTTTTAAAAAGTCCTCATAAAACAGGCTTGTTTTCAATATGGGCTAATTGTATTTCTGAGCCGTGTGCTGGTAAGAACACACAGGAAAGTACACAGTGAGCAGCTGCTAACACATCAAAATGGGAGGGATGTCAATACAAGAGTTTCAGATCTCCAGGCAAGGAGAAGAAAATGTTGTGCTGTTCCTTAAGAACAAACATGCTACTGATCCAGACAGAATAATGATCTTTGAACTTATTTTCCAGAGATATAAATGAATTTATAATATTTTTTCTATTAATCTTTCTGTCCATCTACTCTCCTTTATTTTAAACGAATATTGCACAGTTGTAAATATGGCCAAGGTTAAGAGTGAATTTAGCTAAAAGTCCCCCATAGAATTTAAACCCTTATTTGATCTTATTACTCAGTTCTACCCTCCAGCCAATCTAATAACTACTCAATGATGTAATGAGAAAATTAGATTAAACAAGGTAAACTGAAAATACAAAATAAGTATTATCATTGAGGCAGTAGCAAATGTTGATCTTCTCAAACTAGATATATATCATTTTAGTTGATATGATATATGGAGAAAATACTTCACTATATCTTTAATTTTGGACTTTGAATCTAGAGACAATGCAATGTGGGAAACTCAGAGATAAGTCAGACATCAGTCCTCTTACTAGGGAAATTAAGAGTCTAAGTGAAGAGGTGAAATGACTAGTCAAATAAATATAAAGCAAAGTAAAAAATATGATATGTCTTTACTAAGAATATAATAATAGAGTATGTTTAAAAATAAATCAGCATTATACCTTACTCATGTTTATAGAAGCCTAATAGTTATTTTTAATAATTGAACTAGATTTAAATATCACAATATTATTTTTAAACACCTTTGGAATGTCTTTTTTAGAAATGTTTGTCAATAATCTTTTGTTAATTTTTTTAATCCTACTTGATTTTGTGTGCTTTAGATACAAAGTTCAATTTAGAATGTATACTTTAAAATATGTATAGATACTTGAAGTGAAATACTCTGATTTATACTCCTTAATATTGGAACCTAAAAGGAAAAAACAGCTGTCAAATTGATACTTAACCATTACATATGATCCTGTTAACAGTATTTCCATTGAACCTATATGTTCGTTTGGGTTCAGATCATTATATTGTGAATCAAAAGAGTTACATACATTTTCCATCTGGGCTGCTTGCTCATGCCCTGTAATTCCCACTGGCATAAAGCAGCCTAGATGGAAAATTTAGGAGGGATCTGAAAGAGAGTTTGGCAATCTCATGATGGACGGATGAAAATACTATTTGAGGCAGAGGATGTAATTCAGGATGTAATTTTCCCCAATCCTTGTTGGCACAACGTAGTTCTCATTTCATGTGATGTCCTGAAGAATCTCATTCTTTTGACTACTTCTTCTTAGAACTATTTCCACCTTGACTTCCTAGTCTTCCTCGTATTCTGGCTCTCTTCCCACCTCTCTGATGACTGCCTCAGCTAATGGTTTTCCCAAGGTTCCAAACTTGATTGACTTCTTTCCCCAGCCCTTTCTGGGTGATCTCATTCACTACCCTTGTTCAATACTATCTAACTCCAGTGACTCTGAAACTATAACCAGATAGACTTGCATATACCAAAGACAGAAAATCAAAGTTTTGAGCAATCTGATAACTACAACTCAGTCTTCTCTCTTGAGCTCTATGGTCATTTTCTCAACTGTTTAATGACTTTCCCACCTAAATACTCCACAAAAATCTGGAATACTTCAAATTCAATACATCCAAAGCCACTAAAACAAAGGTTTCCTTTTGTCTTCTCTGTCTTAACATTCACAATCTCCCCAGTGTCTAAGTGAAAAGTCTTGGCTCTTTGACATCTTCTTCTTCTTTATAGTGTTGCCTACTTCATCACCATTGTTCCTATTGTTTCTACAACTTTTTCAAATGTGTCCCTTCTTTATATTCCTCTTCTCCCTGCCCTAAGGCAGCTCTTTGCCATATTTCACACAGATTATTACAGTAATTTCTCAATTTATCTATGTTTCCAGACTTCCCTTCTCAATGCACCTTCTAAAATGCCTATAATGTTTAGAGTTAGATGTAATTATACCATGTCATTCTCATCTTTTTGAGCATTCACCCTTTTTTCTTAGCTGTTTCCACTAATTCTATGATGACTTCTGAATTCTTTAGCATGGTGGTGGTAGAGACAAACAAAAACTTCAAAATTAGGAGCTAGACCATGGTTTTAGCACTGTCCCTTATTGTCCTCCCACTCTCTGACCCATGCTCCAGAGTAAAGATTACCAAATTTGGTTCACTACAATCTTTCATCTTCCATGCCTTTGTACAAATGGTTAAAATGGTTACCCTCAGGAAATAAGACCCCATAATTTTATTACTAATTTTATATCAACTCAGTTTCCTCATAACCTTGAATTTTTCTGTTGGGTAGTCAATTCCTGACATTTTCGGTTCTGTGGTATTTTAAAATACATCATTTCTAGCCATCTAGCAAAAAAAAAGTCCATGAAAGTAAGAAAAGTTCAGAAAAGGAATTTACTTTACTTTTCTAAATTGTAATATACCGGTTATTTTAATTTAAACCAAAAGACATTGTTGCCAAGTCTCTTAAAGCAAATAATACATGGAGGAGAGAACTAGGACAGAAGTTCCAAGTTCTATATATTGCTTTTAGACAGTGAATTTGTTAGAATTAAGAGATCTAGGTTACAGAAAAAGTTGGTTCACATTATAAATGCCAATTCTGAATATGAACCTTTGCTTACTTTCAATTTTTCTCCTTTCCCCTCCTTGATCTATTATTTTATTGTCCCTGTGACAGTAAAGGGCAAGGGATTTCCAGTTCTGATACCATCACAGATCTGAAAATGTCAAAAATAATACTTGCTTATAGAGACGGTTAACTGGCTCTGATGATGGAAATATTTATGATTCATAAGAAATCAAGACTTTTCTTAAAATGAGTCTCATATACCACAACTTTTTTTTTTTGGAAGAGAAAAAGTTTGGACAGTGCTTTTTACACATGCTTTGATGGTAAAATTTTAGCTAGTTATTGCTTCCCTTGGACAAGGTATAATTCTATCCACTGATAATTTAGTAAACTCAGTATGTCTGAACAGCAGATGTAGCTATTTCAAACATTAATTTGTATCATATGTTCTATCTTACATGGGATCGTTTTATGTCATCTTCTAATAATAGTAAATTCCATTCAGAATATTACTTCCTATTTTAGTCAAAGTGAAAAATAGAGCTTTTATTACATGATAGTCATTTAATATAAATGTGGAAAAATTAATAACAATTAACCTGAATAATTTGATTTTTAAGTGGATGCTTTTGATTAAATTTCAGTTCAAAAGCAGATCCCAAGAAAAAGAAGTACCTGAAATTGCTAAATGTATTTGTCAATAAAAATTTTTCTTGGTTTATATTTATAAAAATAGGACATTAGGACAATATGACTATTGTATTAATACAATTTTATTAAGAGTACATTGAAGGTATAAGAAACAATGGTGATATAGCACCTCTTGTATTTTCCTGGATAGAGCTGGAACCCATTCTACTAAGTGAAGTATCCCAAGAATGGAAAAATAAGCACCACATGTACCATCAAATTGGTTTCACTGATCAACACCAAGTCCACATATAGGAATAACATTTATCAGGTGTCAGGCAGATGGGAGTGGGGAGGAGGGGATGGGTGTATACATACATAATGAGTGCGATACACAGTGTCTGTGGGATGGACAGGCTTGAAGCTCTGACTCGGGCGGAGGGGGGACAAGGGCAATATACGTAACCTAAACATGTGTACCCCCATAATATGCTGAAATTTAAAAAAAAAAGTACATTGAATAATTAATACTTTGTATTCCTCACAACTTGTCAATTTCTTTTCCAACAAGAAGGTACTAGTCATAATGATTTAGGAATTTTGATGTTCTTTACTTTGAGTCAACACAGATCAAAGAATCAAACCTGGCACATGACCCATCACAACATTAAACTTTCCAAACTTAATACATTTTTGAAACATGATGAATTCTTTCTAAAATAGTAAATTAATTCTATATTGCTCCAAGTAGGAGAATAGCAAATTTTCTTTCCCTCCCTCCATTAATGCTAAAACAATGTAAAGTATTGCATTGGAGATCTCAGTAGTTTTATGTAACACCTCATCTCACCTTAATTCCTTCATTTTCTCGACCTTGTATCAAAAAAATTCTCCACTTCTTTTATGTCAAAAGCTGTTAGGACTTAATTTTGCTTTGGCACCATAGCAATAATCTAATCACATAACAGTTATTTAAAAATTATTTAAACAGTTATTTATAAAAACTTGTCTGTTTTTGTTTTATTTATTTATTTATTTATTTATTATAGCTTATTATGGGGGTACAACTGTTCTGGTTAAGTATATTGCCCATGCCCCTCCCAACCCCCCCGAGACTGAGCCTCAAGGGTGTTTTACATGGGATACGGGATACTTGAGACAATGACTAAAGGGATAATATGGGTCCAAGGCTGCATGTTTGCTGATAGAAAATTTCAAAAATTATAGGATAGCAGTGGGTAATCTCCTTCGGTGGGACACAACACTTTAAATTTACATTTCTGTCTCATAAACTCCAGTCATACAGTGGGCACACATAGAAGAATGCTACAGCCTCTATCCCTCATTTATGGAACTGGGGTCTATATTATCTAAAACCATGTTAATAATCACCTAAGTAGCAAGAATCAGGACCAAAGCACTCATTTTATTAATATTTGATTCCTAGTTTGATTCAGTAGCTTATGCTCCTAGGTTTTAATTAGTGTTGAAAGTCTCCTGATTTATGAGCATCAATGAAATATTAGTCAGCCACACTGTTTTATTCTTGTTTTGTTTATATATATATATATATATATATATATATATTTGCATCTACATGCAGTTACCCATTCAAATTTATTTTGTTTAAATTTTGATTTCCAACCTTCTTCTCCCACAGCCTTGCCCAACCTTCATCTTCGGCATTAAGGTGCTCCACTCAACACGTGCGTCTAGAGATCAGTGAATATTTCACTTTAGTGGCCGGGCGCGGTGGCTCACGCCTGTAATCCTAGCACTCTGGGAGGCCGAGGCGGGCAGATTGTTTGAGCTCAGGAGTTCAAGACCAGCCTGAGCAAGAGCGAGAGCCCGTCTCTACTAAAAATAGAAAGAAATTATATATGGACAGCTAAAATATATATAGAAAAATTAGCCGGGCATGGTGGCACATGCCTGTAGTCCCAGCTACCTGGGAGGCTGAGGTGGTAGGATCGCTTGAGCCCAGGAGTTTGAGGTTGCTGTGAGCTAGGCTGACGCCACGGCACTCCCTCTAGCCCGGGCAACAATGTGAAACTCTGTCTCAAAAAAAAAAAAAAAAATATTTCACTTTAGTAAGTATTACAAATATTTGAGGCAATGCTGTCTCAAAGCTATAGAAGCACGACTAAAAAGTTCTTAAATTTAAGCTTGGTTTTGAATCTCTGAATAACAATTTCTGTATGAATACATTTTGTTCTTTTTGAAATAAGTGCTAGAACATCTTCTTCCTATGCACACTACTTACTGGCTTATTGAGATTAGATCTTGCTTACTAAAATATGCTATCCAGACAGCACAGTACAATTGTAGCAATAATGTTCTTGATCTATGCCACTGAATAACAAAAGGCAAATGTATTATTTAGTTTTTACCATATAATTCTAAATTAAGCATATTTAAAAAATGTATTTAGTTCATAATATGCTTGCCGATCCATAAAAAATAGTGAATGTCATTGTTTGCTCCTCAGTTTTTACTCTGTGCTTTTTATACATTTTAAGAGACTTATCCCCAGCCACATGAGAGTCAAGCCTAATGGTAAAGACTGATGTTAATTAATGAACTCATGAATAAATGGAAATTCATATCTGTGGAAAGTACAATGAAGGCCTGAATGAAACCATGGAGTGGATGTCATCGGAGACAGGTTTAACAGAATGCGCAAAGGCCCTTTGGTGAGCAGGCGTGGGCTTTCAGTAACTGAAAGGCCACCGTGGCTGGACCATAGAGAAAGGGGCTAAAGTATGCAGGCCCTTTTGTGCTACAGTAACAGAGATGATGCATTACATTTGTGAAAATAGATAGCTATTTCTGACAATCATGTAGACTACATTGCTGAAATACCACAACCATGACTACATAACCAAGAAAACCCAACCTTAAAGCAAGCATCCTTTTAAATCCTAAACTCTTTGGGCAGTTTGCAAAGGCCAGCTCCTCCACTTAGGATACATTAGCTCTCATCCTTTCTTATCTATTTCAGAGCAAAACCCCAGCAGTTTTACCTTCTCTCTCCTGCCCCATCAGTTTTGTTTTCTCTCTTCAATTTTTTGCCTCTACAAACATGCTATTGTTTTTATCATCTGAAAAATACCCTCTTTTGTCCCCACTCCTCTCTCCACCTATGACCTCATTTTATCACTGTAATTAAAAATAAAAAAGACAATCACTTCCTTTCTTCTTATTCTCTCTTGAACCCACTCCAATGAGCCTTTACCTGCCTTCCAAATCATGAATGCTTTTACAGTTAAATTACAGTCCTTATCTTACTTGAGGGCATTAGCATCACTTGGCACACCTGCTCATGAGCTCCCATCATTTCCTAACTTCCAGGACACCACGCTCACCTAATTGCCCTTCTAATTAATGGAATGCTCAATTTCAACTTGCTTTTCTGGTTTTCTGTTATCTCTCAAACCTCACAACACAGAGCTCTCCCGGACTCAATTGCTAGAATTTATCTCTTTTCTATCCTTACCCACTGCGTTGGGGAGCTCATCCAGTGTCAGGGCTATAAATAAAATCTATACATTAATGCTTATGCAACTCAAATTTATATCCATTCCTGCCCTCCTCTTGAACTGCTTTTCTATTTGAAATATACACTAGGATGTCTAACAAGGATCTCTAACATAATAACATCTCCAAAATTGACCTCTGCAAATTCTGCTCATCCTATTCTCTTCCCCATCTCAGCGAGTGTTAAATTCATCCTTGCAGTTGTTCAGACCAAAAGCAGTGCAGTCATTCTTGGCTCTCCTATTTTACACCCTACATCCACTCCATCAACAAATCCTGTAGGCTATACCTTAAAGATGCCTCCAAAATATGACCACCCCTCACCACCTCCACTGCTATCATTCTGATGAAACTACCATCAATTGTCATCAGGATTAGTACTATAGCCTCCTGGTGAGTCTTCCTGCTTTTATCTTTGATCAATTCCTGTCTACTTCAACACAGCAACCGGGTTGACCCCTTTAAAACATAAGTCAGAGGATATCATGTCTCTTCTCAAACTCCTTCTAAGGGTCCCCGTTCTACATGGAGTAAAAGCCCAATTTCTTCCAATGCCTGTGGGGTACACCCTTGTTACAGCTCTGAGCACATCTGCTGCTCAGGCTCCCTGTGATCACTCTGCTCCAGCCAAGCTGACTGCCTTGCTTTTCATTGTCCATATCCTACCAATTCGGGGCATTTGTTTTTACAGTTCCCTGTACCTGCACTATTCCATACAACTTCTCTGCTTGCTTCCTGACCTTCTTCAGGTCTTTTTTCTCAGTGAAGCTTTCCTTTACTCCATTTTTCTAAGTGTATTTCCTGCTTCTACCAACATTCTCCAGACTCTTTTCCTATTTTTTTCCTCTATAGCATTTATCCCCATTTAACATGCATTACTTATTTCTAAATGCATTATTTATTTTTTAAAATTACTGCCTTATCCTACTAGAATGAAAACTCTCTAAGAGAAGGAGATTTTTTCTGTTTTGCTTATTCTTGTGTTCCCAGCACTTAGAATTGTACCTGGCACCTAGTGAGTATTCAGTAAATATCTGTTGAATATATAAATAAATGTATAATTTCCCAATAAGAAACATTTTCTGGCACAAAAATGGAGAAGAAACTGAATGTCAGGGTGGATAGTCAGGTTCTAAGAAGTTATTTCAAAAAATGATCATCTAAAGTTCTATTTCTTGGGCAGTGAAAAGAGGTATTTATTTTATTGTTCGTTTGCCTACATATGACATATATGTGTATTTCCTTATATGGATATATGAAAACTCTATTTATATGTGAAACATTATACAATAAAATCCCTTAAGTGGTCTTGGATACCTGTGGGCACCAAGCAAAAGCAAATGCCAAGGCTCTCTGGAAGAACAAACCCGCAATAAAGGTCATACAGATTATCATAGAGGAAAATGTGCAAAACTACTTAGTCAGAGTGCACATTTACAAAAGATACAAACAGAGAAGCCACCATGAACATAATCTGTGAAAAAAATTAAAAACTATAAGAGTTTTATATTATAGATTTACTATATGCATATTATAAAATATGTTTAAATGATAAAGTTCATAAAATAATGAAAGAAAATATGTGAAAGCAACAAGATATTACAAGAAAAGGTAAGAAAGATTAGGGGAAAAAAACAAAAAAACCTGATATTAATGTTTTCCATAATGACTGGGATGGTAGTTGCATGATTTTATATATATATATATGTACTAATTTATAAAGAAATTACCAATGAATTATACACTTGAAATCACTAAAATTTATTTTATGTAAATGTACTATTTATGTAAATTATACCTTGTTAAAGGTGATTTTAAACAAATTTATAGAAAGCAAGCTATGGTCATTGAAATTGAAAATACAAATGGATGGTATAAAGAGAAGTTTAGATCTGAAATGAAGAATCGTGATGTAGAAAGTAAAACAATTGGATTAATCAAAATTCTTCACAGAGACATAAAGAAATAAAAATATAAGTAAGAGTTTAGGAGATGTGGAATAGAAAAAGTCCCATCTAGATCTAATATGAGTTTCACAATGAGAATATTGGTACAATGCAATATGGGACATATCCAAGGTGAAAAGGGATAAAAATTTCCCAGAACTGATGAAGGACATGAAACCTCAGATTCAGGAAGCACAAGCTAGACAGGAATAGGCACCAATAACACAAATGTGAAGAATTCCCCAGCTAGGCACATAGCAATAAAACCAGGGCACACCAGGGCAATTTTAAAAGTTGGTAAAGAAAAAATACTACAGAGGAGTAACTGTTAGAAAAGAGAGCAATAACAGAAATTAGAATACAATGGCGTAACATCTGAATTTTTCAGAGAAAATGATGTAGAATGGAATATTTAATTAAATTTTTATTCAAGAATGAAAGAATTACTATGACATTTTTATACAAAAGCAGAGAAAGTTTACTGCTAATAGACCCTCCCTGATGGGACTTTTAACTTGAAGGAAGGATTTTTATGCAAGAAGTAATGATTACTTAGTTTAATAAAGCAACTGAGTTCCATTTTCTATTTTATAACACGACGCCCATATTCTAAATATCTGTTCAAATTTCTATTAGCATCATCTAACAGAATGCATTAAGCATGAGTCGTTTTGCATCATTAAGATTATTAGTCACTGACTTTATTATTAACCAAAATATGAGCAGTTCTAAGAACAATCTTTCTGTGAACAACTGGAAACAACATCCATAACAGAAAAAAATACTCATCCTTATTTATAATAAGGGTTTAAAAACATCAAGGAAACATTTTCTTCTGCATTACTGTAATAATCATTTGCACTATTTAAATAAATCACAGAATATTAGTATCAATCATCTATGTGTCTATGTATCTATGTATCTACCATCTAGTCTGTTAGTCCCCAAAAAGTAAGATGTGAGAACTCACTATGCCATTTTGAGTACATTTGACTTTTTATCATAAAATAATTATTTTCTCATTCAAAATAAAAAAAATTCAGTAGTATAGAAAAGTATAAGATGTACCCATACTTGCCTTGCTCTATTTTTTTATCTATGCACAATTTTTAGAATCATGATCCTATTGACTATAGAATTTTCTGTTCTAAACCTTTCAATTAGCTGTATTTATACCTTTAACAAGCATCTTTTAGTGACTACACAATACTCCACAGTGCAGATGTACAAAATCTTTCTTCCTTTCGTGTGTGCAGCTCTTCTGTTGCTGTGAATTATTTGAGAGTAGCAATCGTCTTTGTGTCTCAAACTTTTTGTGCTTTTTGTTTATTCCAGTTAGATTCCTAGAAGTGAAATGACATATTATCTGGCTTGGAAAGTAATCTCTGGCTTGTAGGATGTAAGAGGAAAAGATGCTTCCAAAGACTCAACCTATCGGCAGCATAGCCTCTGCAAGTTATCACTAACTATAATGACCACAGAATCATTTAATCTGGAGTCTAAAATGAAGTGCTTCATAGATGCTTAGGTGACAATATCTATTTCTCAAGATCACTGCAGAATTTCTTAAGCTATAGTCCAAAGCTCTAAACGTGAAATTTTACATAAGAAACATTTTTTTTTATCTGCATGATAAGCTATTCCTTCAGTATGAGATTTGTTGGTTCAAATAGACATCAGAGAGACCTTGAATGTTTGCTTTCAAATTTTAATTTAAAAAGTGCTAAACAATAGATAGGAATATTGGCTTCCAGAGAATACAATAACTCCACTTGAACAAAACTTTAGAACTACTTTTACCATGACAATGCATCTCAAATATATTAAGGAATAGGTATTGTGAGTGGAACAAAATGTAAGAAAAGGAGGAAGGAAGTAGACAAAAAAAAAAAGAACCAGATTCACTGATATCAGTAAGATCTCACCAGACTGCTTTTAATCACTGTGTTTTGATGAAATCTAGAATTGTATACATCAAATTATAAATAGTTATTTTCCTTTCCCCTAATTTCCTCTTTTTATGCTTTCTCCATAATTTTATTATTCATCACTTCTAGAGTGATGGGATTAGCTACCTAAAAAGCTATCTGCTAATTTTTTTAATAATTTTAGGGACATATTTGAAATTAGTCTCTCTTCCCTTTATTTTCTAAATGCCATTGGCTTTCCTTTTACTCATTTCACAGGCACATCCATATCTTGGAAAGGCAGTACAGCAACATTCTTAAGGGCATAGAATCTGAATCTAGACTTACTTGATTTAATTATAGTAATTTTTACCTGCCAACTGTGTGATGTTGGCCAATTTACATAAGCCCTAGGTGCTTCAGGTTCTTCCTCTACTGTAAATGTGAATTGTTATAGTGCCTATCTGTCTGTTTTTTGTACAATATAAATGGATTAATATCTCTCTTAAGAACAGTGACATATACATACTAACACCCACATTTAAATAATGATACATGTAGCTTTTAAAATATCCAATTTCATCATGGGACTAAGTCCTTTTATTTCTTAAGAAAATACATGTAAAGATATATAAATAACATTTAATGTAACGAAAGTTTAAATAAAACAACGCAGCTTTGCTGTCAGTTGCGTTTATTAAAATTAGCAATTCTTTTCCAAGCCCTTTCAATTTATATGATAACAAACTATATTTTATAAAGATTAAAAAATAAGAGGCAAATTATATACACAGTCCATTTTACTCCAATCTCAAAACTTTTCATAGAAATAAATAATAAAGAGATGTGACTGTTAAGTAATGCCATTGCAAAACTATATTACCAAATGGCAAAATGAGACCACTGTCAATTCATGACAGCAGCAGTTGACTAATATTAGTATCTGACAATAGTATAGTAATTAAGATAACTTTGAATGAATATTGCTTATTCAGTTCAATAAGTAATTGAGAATACTATTTAGTAATGTAAGCATTGTGAGAATAGAAAAATATGTAAAATGTGGTTCTTGACTTTTTGGTGCTTGCAGACTGAAGTGAGGATAAAAATATTAATAAATGTACAAATAAACATAGAATATGCAAAATAGTAATATAGGTGCCACAAGACCAGCTAAAAGCAAAGAACTAGGAGATTCATAATCATTCATTTGATTAATATTTATAGAGAATTTGCTATGATCTATTCTTAAGGTTCTTGGCACAAAACAGACAAAAAGCAAAAGGAAATGAGTAAGTGAAGGTATGCTTGGTAATTTTAACACTTATATCTATTACTAGGATAAAAATAAAAGGAGAAATAAATTTCCATGGGGAAACAATGAGTTCTGCCTTGGAACTTCGGACTTAGGGTATGCAGTGGCACCTCCAGGCAGAAATTCCCAACAGCAGTTGGATATATATGTGAGATGTCAGCTGTACATATAGAGACTTGAGAATCACATCCTTAGCAGTACTAACCAAACTCAGTTTGTGGAAATGAATGAAGACACCAAGAAAGGAACAGAGACAGCAGTCATCTGAGGATGGAATCTAGCTGCACATAGGAGAAGAAAGGCTAATACGAGAGACAAGGAATGGAGGGGGAATGCAAGATAGTGCAGAGGGGTTTGAGGAAGCGGAAGCGTGTATTGCAAAAGGGTGCCATAAAAGGCAACAAATAGTGCAAAGAGGTAGAGGAGGAGAGAGATGAAAAATGCTCAGGCTGTCCGAGGGTCTTTGCAATAGGGATGGGCAGTTTTAATGGCATGAACAGAGTGAGAGCCAGATTATTAAAGGGGTGAGTGGATGTGATGGAAAGTACATCTAAGCAACAATAAGCAGCTAATTACAAATGAAGGTAAGGGGTATGTCACTGTTTTCAGATACAAAGGTAAAAAACAATGAAAGGTGTATCTTGTATCTACATACTAAAGACTGGATAATTTCCTTAGTGGAATAAACAATATTGTACTCACTTATCCATTGTTACTACAACAGATGACAGCTGTGAAATTTCAAGATAAAGAAGCATCTGCCCAGTGCATTGTTCCTTTCAGTTCAAATGTTTTACATAGTGAAACATGTACTTATCAATCTTTCATAAAAATACTGTAGATTTCTTTGAAATTGATCTTTCCTCAGAGAGTTGACTTTCTTTAAGGATTCGGAAGAGAGAAAGTCTAAAAGATTAAATAAAGAATGGTGTGTCTTCATTTTCTGTATTTTCTCTATTTCCTTGAATTCTCTGTATTTCAAATTTTCGTACTGGCAAACTGTAATAACATTTCTTTGGGACTGTCTGCCTGAGGATAGAAAGACTTGGATAGTTCATTTTGGAACAGTAGATAATTAGAGCTGCAAGTGATAAATAATTAAATCCACATTTTATGGGATAAAAATAAGGTACAGGAAAGTATTGAGGGCCTGAGATTACCCAGTTAGTAGGACAAAGCCAGAACAGAACTTTTTTTCTCCTTCCCAATAAAGGTTTCATGCTAGTTAAACCACTGACTCTAAATCAAAATTTTCCCCTCTTGGTATTTCTCACCAAACAAAGCTGTTTCATTTCTCCAATTGTGCCTTCACACATCACAATGGATTGGATGGAGGGTTGGGAAAGGGAAGGGATGGAGGGAAGGGCTTGAGGATCCACTGAGTGCCAGGCATGGTGCCAAATGCTTTCAGTCCTGGGCTCCTTCACTGCTCATTAATGGAGGTAGGCAATGAGCTTCCTACTGGCATGAAGGTGTAGTGACATTAAAGGTGTGAGCAAATAAATGGTATCTATCTCTCCAGTGTACACTTATTTCTGCTCATACTGCAAGGAACGTGTACAGGTGGCAAAGGGTGAGAACACAGAGAACCATACGTGTGATTTGCATTCCTTCTCCTCTAACAGCCTGCGGTCTATGAGCTTCTCAGCTAATATAGCAAAATGAGACGAAATGGGGTCCAGTTACAAGAACAGAAAGCTACTCTATCCCTGAGTTTTGGTGACTTGATGCAAAAAAAGCAACTCAGTGAGTCACTTTCCCTTCTATCTCCTTTCACTTCCAATGGAAGATGTATTTCTCAGTCTTTGAGATCACATGCTTCTAAAATGATGCAAATCACAAAACTATTTAAACTACAGACACAAGAGTTATTTTACAGAAATGAGCTAGCATATCGCAAGAAAAATGGTGAAAACTGATCATTGGGTTTTTTTTTTCCCCTCAAAATTCTACCATGCAACTTTTCTATGTGTACCATACCACAGTTTTGAATTGGTCCTTTGCTACTAACAAATGCATTTGGCTTGAAAAACAGTAAGAAATAAACCACAGCTACTATTTATTGGGGGCTTACTATGGGTGCTTGGCAATATGCCAGATACTTTATAAATATTTTTACTAAGCCTTACAACCACCTTAAGAATTATTAGACCACCACTTTTATAGAGGCATTTTGGTTTTTACTGGGGTTTCACTAGATATGTTCTATACCCGAGTGCTTACAATGCTTTCATTTAGCATTCTAGTAGCATACTATATTAAACAGGCTGTTTATACTGTAGAGTGGTACCAGGTGGAAAAAAGTACTCAGATGTGGAAAAAATATATAGAGTAATAAAACTGAGGCCTTAAGGGGAAGAAATGTATAATAGTCACAGATTATATATATGTGTATATATATATATATATATGGACAAATGAGAATAATAAATACCTCTTCACTATTAATTACTTCAGAATTAATAAAAATAAATCCTTCATCATTGGCATTTATAGCAAGCAAGATATTGAGTTTTTCTTCTACTCATTCATTAAACAAATACCTGCATTTATAAAATACCAGCAATGGCCAATCACATGGTGCTGGTACTGAGTAAGCCTTTGAGGAACTCAGAGGTGAATAACAGATGTTCCTACATTCAGGAATTTTAGTCTAGCAGGGATGAAGGATGTAAAAGCAAGTATATGTTATAAAAGACATTAGGTATTATAAAGATTAAAGCTGGGGCTTGGCTTAACAAGTCTGTTTAGGTCAGAGAATTTTCTCTACCTATTTCTCCAATAATATTTGGAAGAATACCACCTAGCAGACTCATATCAGATTAATGGATTGCCAGCAGGAAATTTGGAGAGATATAATGGAATGGGATCCCTTAAAGGGAATTAAAAGACAACCAAACACCAACATTTCCTAATTCATACATTTGCTTAGGGTTGGTTCCGGGTGTTTCTTGGTTTGTTTGCTTGCTTGTTTCTTTGCTTTTTTTGTTTTTCTCATTAATCGTAAACTTTGCATGATTACACTAATAACTTTAAGGCAAAATAAGGAGAAGACAACTGAACCTTAGATGCAGGAGAAAAGGTTGCTTGGGAGCCATAGACATTTAGAGAAAGATAAATAGTATATTTGTTTCATAAATAAGAACTTGTAAACCAAACTAATTAGAGTAAAGAGAAAAGAAGCTTTTCTCTTTAATCTGGTTGTCATTAATACTGCAGGAATTATTTTTGCACTCCTGTAGAGCTAATTACAAATCAATTTCATATAATTAGATATAAATACTCTGTTATGTTTTCTAATAACTCTCCATTTAACAGCACTATAACTTGGCAGAGATTCTTAATCATTTTCATGATAATAAATAATTCTAACTTTTATCCCAATTGGTACTGGCTACTTGTTCCAAGCTAAATATTTCTAGGTTTATTTCAGAATCAGTAAATCTTAGTATATCAATGAGAGCTTATATTAATTATTCCAGGTATATTGAACTTATTTGCTTATTTAAAATGAATGAAATAACATTATGTCCCTTTCATATAATGTCAATTAATCATTGTACTTTCAAATGGATGCTTTTGTATACTGTATTTAATTTTATTTGATCCTTGACTTGATTCCATTCTTCTTCCAGGGATGGATCCTTACTTGATTTCTTTGGGACCTTTGAAAGCTAAAAACAGAAGAAAGGATGTTGTAAGACACCTTCCTCATATCTACCTATACTATTGAGGATTCTTCTTTCAATATATGCATTTTTATCAAAACCAGTTTAAAAGCAAAAATGCATAAGTCCTAACAAATAGAAAAAGAAGCTGAAATACCCTAAATAAATCCTAATTTAGAGGCTTATTAACTTTTTTATTAGATAAATTGTAATGTCAGCCAGCAATTGTCTCTTGTTATCATATTTTTTTAAACGTATTGTGTGAAATATAGCATACTGGACCAAGATGGTTTCAGAGATACTGCAAAAGATTTTGGAAGCTCTTCACTCTGAGGAGAACAATACTTTGCAACTAAAAAGCTTAATATTGCTCTAAAAGGCAACATATAATTTAAGAGTCTGATAAATATATCAACTTGAATATGATAAACATGCATTATGATGACATTTTTAAAATGGGTCAAAATATAGCATAACATATATCAAACTATTGCATTATTATAGGAAATATATAAAACAATGTGAGTATTAAAATTACACTGAAGATTTTTAGCTGTGCATTTTTAACACAAGTTTATTTTGTGCAATTGTGTATACAAAATGTGCTTAAGGCCAATGATTTTTTTTTCTTTGAGTTTCATAATTCAGGAAGAGTTTTCATATAACTATCAAATGAGATCTATAAACACACATACACACACACACACACAAAATTATTCTTGATAATCAAATCAGTCCTAAGTGGTTATCTTGAAAGTTGAATATTCACTACTAAAAGTACATCTGGATTAACAAAAATATATTAATAAAATAAACTTTACTTTTGGGAAGTTAATAATAAGGATCTCCTAAAGAATCTAACTCATTAAAATTACACAGAATGCTGTTTTTTGGCATCTTTCATAAACATTAGACTTTTTCAGACTACTTTGACAAATTTAGCCTGTTGGCTAATTATGTCAATGCTGTCATTACCTTATGTAGGGAATCAAACCTGAGGTCCATCTTTGAGATTCAGTATTTAGTTTGTGAGTACCATAAATAAAAGATTAAGAACTAGAGTTTAAATTCTAACTTAAACTCCCTATTGAGCATTCAGAGAAAGCAACTGAGCAGGGGGCCCTGAAGGATTGGTGAGCTGACTTGAATCAAAGCATTCCAGTATCCATGGCAACCCGAATTCTTTTTACTGTCAGGTTCTTGCATGCTCTAAGTTCATATGAGCCTACATATCCACTACAGGTAATATTAGGTCCAGTTTCTGTTATTTTGAAAGCCAGTTTGTTACTGTGACTATTAACATATTTAGCTGACACTCCCAAGCCCAATTTAGTTTTGTGGGTAAAAAATTAGTATGCCATATTGAAATTCTAAGAGCACTTAAATTCTTTGGTCTCTATTCCTAAAGAACGCCTAGTAACAATCTTTGTACATTGATTGGTAGGAATAATATTCACAATTAAGCACCTAACAAATGATTCTTTGTGGGGAGAATAATTCCTCATGTGTTACACAGGCCACTGACTTGTATAGCCATTCCCACAGAAATTGGTCACATTAGCAAAGACACAATGGATAAATAATTAAGAGAGTATTACTATTATCTATAAAGCATTACTAAAATGCTTAAAATCCTTCTATTACCATTAGCAATTAATATAATCATCTAAATGTAAACAAGTATTTAAACTCTCTGAAACACACATATTCATAAAGTGAATTTTCTTTTAAAAAAGTTAACTCAGAAATATTAAACACATTTAATAATATAAATATTTCTATTATCCGTCAGCTCTCAACTGCCCACAGGATAAATTCCAAAGTCTCTTAGCCTGGCATTTAAGGCTCTTTATAATTTGATCGTACCCACATCTATCACTTCTTATACGAGACCTCTGAAATAGGTTAATATACTAATCCAGTTGGTGTTTCCCAAGAAGACATTACACATCACAAACTCATGCTTTCAATCATTCCTTTCTATCTGTACTTCTCCACACCTGTTCAGACCCCACCATCAATAAAGGCACTGGTCAAATACTTCTAAATTCACCATTATAAACATTTCTTTATCTACTACAACTAAAAATGATCTCTTCCTCATTAATTTTTTTTTTTTGAGTATTGACTAGTTTGATCACGTATTCATACTTTTTTTAAAAAAAAAATAGGCTGGGCGTGGTGGCTCACACCTAATCCCGGCATTTTAGAATGCTGAGGTGGGAGGATCACTTGAGGCTGGTTGTTGAAGACCAGCCAGGGCAACATAGTGAGAACTTGTCTCTACAAAAAAATTAAAAAAAAATTAGCCAAGGCATGCACCTGTACTTCTAGATACTTGGGAGCTTGAAGCAAGAGGATTGCTTGGGCCGGGGAGTTTGAGGCTGCAGTGAGCTATGATTATATCACTGCATTCCAGCCTGGGCGACAGAGCGAGACTGTCTCTAAAGCATATATATATATATATATATATATATATATATATATATATCAGTTGGGTGTATGTGTATGGTCCCTATCCATTTATATCCATGTCTATCACATTACATTTCTCCCATAGCACCTAGAAAAGTGCCTTGTCCATTCCGTTGTTTCATATCTATTTTTAAAAAATGATCTATTTGGTATAACAGGATAATGCAACTTTAAGTAATAAAAACCATGAGATGGGGTCTCACTCTTGCTCAGGCTGGTCTCGAACTCCTGAGCTGAAGCAATCCTCCCGCCATGGCCTCTCAAGAGTGCTAAAATTATAGGCATGAGCCCAGCCAACGCATACAAGTTTAGAAAGAACATACTGCTATTCTCTTTTTTATCCGATCCTCCTACTAAACAGTGTCCATTATCTTATACTTTAAAGATATCCCCATAAATCTTTTTCCTATTGTCCCTGCTTTACCAATTTTCTTTCTATTCCAAACATAGGTTTCATATTTTAATTTTTCATAATACATTTTCTAACCGCCATTTCCTCATTTTTATTTACTTTTAATCTTGTTGTATCTTAATTCTTGTCTATCTCATTACCACACGTTTTGCGTCTTTCTTATCACGTCATGTACATTGTGCAGCCAGAGAACACTCGAGATCATCTACCTCAAACCACTTCTCAAAGGAGGAAACCAAGGCCTGAAAAGACCAGTTGACTCTCTCAGACTAAAAGAAGTTACCGACGGTGCTGCCTAGAAGCACGTCTCCTGACTTTCACCACAATGGTTTTATACTGCATCATCTGTTCACTCCGTCTCAATAACTACTTAGCCATTTTCTGAACAGCACCAACTTTGTGGGGGGGGGTTAACTATTTTCAGAGGTATTCCTGGGATATTTTTAATTATAAACAACTTTCTTCCATTCTTCTCTAAGGATTCTGACATATCCCACCTTCCAATGGAATCACAGCTTCCCAATGCAGCCTAAGTTATTGACAGGGAGTAAAATAGCTGTTGATCACCTATCAACTGAGTAATTTCCCATTTATGTTCATGCATAATGATGACAATAGCAGCAACAACAGCAACAGTAAGAAAATGAAATCAGTGAAATGCCAGGAAAAGCCAAATATTAACATCTTTGAATACCCATAAGGAAGTTAAAGCCTCTAAAACATATGGTATAACCAGGGACCCACAAAATTCTCTTACTCCAAAGCTTAGAGCACTTTTGCTGAAAAATAAAAATGAACTTTTCACTAAATAATGTATGCTAAAATATGTATTTTCTGACATTAAATTTTCAGGGCTTAAGAAAGAACTGTCTGGATTTGCATAATATACTTGTGTTGCAATTCAACTTCAAGCATCAGAGGGAAAAGAGGCAGAGACTAATATGCTTTTAACACATATTAAAATGCACAAGTCAAAAATTGCATGAGATATGCTTTTTCATTAATAATCCATAATTTTGTCATCAATATTAGAAATATTTTTTAAATGAAAGATATACAAAGTTAGTACTTGACCTCTGGAACTGTGAATTCATCTATTGCTTTTTTATGCTATTTGTTTTTACTAGATGAGAAATATTATTTAAACTATATAGAAAAATAGGTTTATAATCTGGGAAGTAATAATTAAAACATATTCCTAGATATATTTTTTTAATTTTAGGAAAACCATTATTAATAATGGTATCTATTATTGGGATTTTTAGTAGAGACAGGGTCTCACTCTTGCTCAGGCTGGTCTTGAACTCCTGACCTCAAGCGATCCTCTTGCCTCTTGCCTTGCCCAGAGTGCCGGGATTACAGGTGTGAGCACCGCGCCAGCCAATACATACAAGTTTAGAAAGAACATACTGCTATTCTCTTTTTTATCTGATACCCCTACTAAACAGTGTCCATTATTTTATACTTAGAGTCGGAGTCTCACTCTGTTGCCTGGGCTAGAGTGAGTGCCATTGCGTCAGCCTAGCTCACAGCAACCTCAAACTCCTGGGCTCAAGTGAGATTGTATTTATGATATTTGCCAGGGCAAAATATGCTTCAGCATCAATTGATTTAAAATAAATATGCTGGCATGCAACCAGCATTTGGTATTCCCATTCTTAAAATAATGGGTATGCTTTAATAATTCAGAAAGAGGCGATTTGTGCACATTTTAATTGTTTTGTCACTTAAACATTAATCACACTCATAATTTACATTACCTTGAAAAAAATACCCTGTTAGAAAAAAACGTTTTAGCCTAAAATTCGCCTGATCTGTTGTAAGGATGCACCTTCCAACAGCAGTGAACAGAGAAAAGTGAATATGTCCTCATCAGTTTTTGCTTTCCAACGTGCTCTCCAAAAAGTTTATTTACTTATGGTGTTCTTGGAATTTATACTCTTCTTAATGCTTGAAGACAAATCATAATATACGAATAGATTTTGTAAGCCAATACAATTTTTAAAAAGTCAAGCCAGGGGTCAGAATTTTCAATTAGTTCAATAGGTCTCAAACTTCAGTGGACACAAGACTCATTTTGGTGCTTATGAAAAATACAGATTCCTGAGCCCCATCCCAAAGGAATCTGACTCAGAAGGTCTGGGTAACATGCAGGAATCTA
This sequence comes from Varecia variegata, assembly GCA_028533085.1. Taxonomy (NCBI): domain Eukaryota; kingdom Metazoa; phylum Chordata; class Mammalia; order Primates; family Lemuridae; genus Varecia; species Varecia variegata. The sequence continues at coordinate 71,271,053 of CM052441.1, forward strand.
CTTTTAACAGGCACACAGTGTTATTCTTTTGCAGGTGGTCTTCTGACCACAGTAGCTAATTCTCTGATAACAGGTGGCTATGCAAAGACCTTCATTTATTCATTAATCTTCATTATTTCTTTTTCTCCCCTCTCACTTCTTTCCCTTTTTCTCCTCTTCCTTCTTTCTTTCCTCTTTTTCCTTCCTGATCATATCTATCATTGAATATATACAGCATATACTTTCTATAAGTTATTTCATATAGCATTTCTTGGATTTTAATACATTCTCAGAGACATTATGAAATATGCAATTACTATATCAAGTCTAATTTGCTATTTCCATTTTATCCATTCATAGCATGGATATGTGTAAAATAAAACTATTTGAGAGAAACTACTTGGGGGAAAAAGATACAATCTGCATAGTAATGGAAATGGATTAGATTTGAAAATAATCTTAAATATAGTAAATTTATAGCTAGGGGTAGCAAAAGAAAGATCTTGAAAAATGAGGGTTTTTTTCTCTTACCAGAGTAGATAGGTAACAAGTGTGTAAGTCTGAAAACTGTTCCAGCAACAGTATCAGAGACAGAAGCCAAAACTCTACTTTGTATCCAACTTAAAAGGTTATGGATGATATTATCAAAACAAGCACTTCTTTCTTAGTTTATACTTTGACATCACTAAATGCCAGAGCAGAAACTACTATGTAGGAATCAAGAGAGCCTGATTAAATTTTATTTGTCTTTATTTTTCCAAGGGTAAAAGGGAATTAGATGCAGCTGACTGTGAGATGTTCTTATTAAACTCATTTTGCAAATATTTTAGAGCCTTCTAAAGGCATAACAAAGTTACTGTGAGTAGATATTAAAGTTAGGAAACTGAATGGGAATTTGCATATGTAATAAATGTTTTCATAACTCCCAGTTCATGAAATTCTTGCAACTATTTACTAATAATGAATTTAACCAAGTGAGCTGTTCTCAGTGGTTCCACTTATAATGTAGCACAGTATCTCCTAAAAAATTAAACTCTAGTTTTATTTTTTAAATGTTTTACATATTCTGAGCTCTCCTTTAAGTGGATTACATATAAACATTTTTAAATGCTTAACTTGAAATCATGCTGTCTACAAGATAATTAAGATGAAATTCCTTGTGCATCATTATCATACTGTTTCTATTTTTATTGTGGAATTTATGATCAAATGGCAAATAAGACAGTATCACTAACCACTGTCATGCTAAGGAAAATTAGTACCTATTTTAATGTGATATAGAAGGAATGTGTTCAATGTAACCATTGTCTCACATTATCTATAACAAAAATTGGGCTTTATTTGAATGAGATATTTTGTAGCAGGCATATACATTTTATAATTCATGCTAAAGAGTACTTTTAAAATGTTCAAAAAGGTTAAGTTGCAGTACATCATTGCTGTTGGGAATATAACTCTGCCTAACATTTTCTTGAGGTTTTCCAGTCCTTAAGTATCAAAACCTTAAAAAATTCATAACTTTAACACATGTTTAAGAATATATCCTAAGTATCTAATAAGACAACTGTATATATAACAATATGAATGCTTACTGTAGCATTGTTTAAAACACCAAAAACTTGAATATATTCTAAAAATACAACGTAGGGCTATTTAAAACTATGTTATATCTCAACAAGGAAATACTACACAGATAACTCTAATATATAAATGAGATTAGTGGTCATATATACTTTTAATAAAATTTCTAGTTATAAAATAAATATTATGTATTATGGTCACATTAAAAAAACATAATATATATTTATATTCACATGTTTGTTTAGATGGAAAGTTAGAAAGCATTGTGAATTGTTTTGTAATAAACATTTGAGTCCAGGTGTCTTTTTGATAAAATGACTTCTTTTCCTTTGGGTAGATACCCAGTAGTGGAGTTGCTGGATCCAATTTTAAGTCTACATCTATTTCTCTGAGGAATCTGCATACTGTTTTCCATAGAGGATGTACTTATTTGCAGTCCCACCAAATATGAATAAGTACGCCTTTCTCTCTGTATCCATGCCAGCATCTATTGTTTTTTTGCCTTTTTAATAATGACCATTTGAGCTACAGTAAGTAGTAATTGAATTTGAATCCTTTAATATGTAAAATATATATTGAGGAACTGTAATATTTTAAAATATTGATTTAAATATTTAATTTTGTTTTAGTAATTATGAGAAGAAAAGTCAACACTTTTACCCTACTTATTGCAAATTCACCATTTACATTGCAGAAAAATAATTTTTTCTCCAATTTTTTTCATTTATTTCTTTTCTAAAGACATATGATACAGAGAAATATTACAAAATTTCCCTCACCCAAGAGCTTTGGTGGAGAACAGACTATTACCAAATAAATTAATACTTACTGATCACCTATATCGTGCTAAACCCTGTGAATGTAAAGATTAACTAACATAGCCCCTAACCTAATTGAACAAATAGTGTATTGGGAAGGAGAGAAAATTTAAAAAAATACTTTCAGTATATGACATGTACTGTTAATGAAAACTTCTAAGGCACATAAAAAGTAGTAAGGCAACACAGATGCAGTGACAACAATCAGGGAAAGCAAGTGGCACAGTGGGGTGACATTTGGGAGATAATTTGCAAGACAAACATGACTTTTCTCAACTTTAAAAGTGTGAAACACAGCCCAAGGACTGAAGGTATGAATGTGCATGACATTTTGAAGGCCTTCTGGTGTGGCTACTACAAAGGTTGTGCAAAAGTTAGATTGCATTAAGATTGTGCAGGGCCATGAAGTTTATTATGTAGGTAATGGGCATACATTAATGATACTTCACGAAGGGAGTGAAATGATCATATCTATCCTGCAATTAGTCCTTGAGATCCCAACAAACAGGAAATAAGTAAAAAAAAAAAAAAAAAAAAAAAAAAAAAAAGTAGAAGATTCACATCCTTAAAACCAAGAGTGAGCAGTATTTCATGAAAGAATGAGGGTTCAATGGTATTGAATGTTGGATAATAGTGAAGAGAATGAGACAAAGAAAAATCATTGATTTGAACCATTTCAGTAGTGTAGTGTAAGTTAACACCTAAATGCATAGAACTGAAGAGTAAATGGAAATGAAGCAAGGCCATATGTGTTAACTGACATATTCACACATGTGTTTATATAATAAGAAGCAAGCAATGAGCAACATAGCAGTAGTGTGAGGAAGAGGCAGGGGTATTAGAAAACATTATTATTTAAAATGAAAATTACAAAACCAAGTATATTGTAGGCTGGCAGGAAGGAGATAGTAAAAAAGAACATATCAAAGGTACAAGAGACATATGTACATGTCTTAACTCTTCATGTGTGAACAAGTTCATTTGGAGGCAGCTCTTAATTTTTAAAACTCTGAAATAACTCAATGCTTAACTTACATGACCTTTCAGCAGCAACTGACATAGTTGATCCATACCCTGTTTCTATTATAGTCACTGAAATTCAAAGATAAGATTTTACCCCCCAATCTCTCCCTGTTTCTTCTTACCCTTTTTTTGCAAGGGCCCTCCTAATCCTGATTTTTGTAGTATGCCTGCAGGCTCAATGCCTGTCTGTCCCTTCTCCATCTTCTGTGCCCCTTTGGTCAAGGTGATCTCATATACATGTGTGCGGATGATTCCCAAGTTCATAGCTACAGTTTGAGCTCTCTCACAACTCCAGAGAAAGACGTCTGGCCATGCACCTGACATCTTTATGTGAATGTCTAAAAGGCCTCAGAAGCTTAACATATCTGAATACAAACTTTTAATTTGTCCTCCCCTGTATTCCCTTCAAACTTTGCTCTTCCCACATCTTAATTGCTCAAGCCAAGAGTTTAGTATTCCTCTTTGACTCTTCTTTTTCCTTACACTGAAACTAATCCATCTATATAGCCACATGTTGAAATAAATACTGAATTGCACACTCCTCAACTCCGCAGTATCTGCCTAGTTCAAGACACCCTGATATCCCCTCCAAACTGCTGCAGCAGCTCTCCAGCAAGTCTCTCTACACACAGTCTTGCCTTTCACAGTCAAGTCTCTATACTCAACAGCCAGCATGATCTTTTAAAGACATAAATCAGATCTTGTCACTCTGACAGCCAAACTCTTCAGGGTTTCCATCTCAGAGGACATAGAAACTAACTCATTTCCATTGCAAGGTCACTTCCTATCTCCATGGAAATAATTTCCTACCACTGCCCCACCCCCATTTCCCCATTTTGGCTCTTTCTGCTGTATGCCAAGGTCATTCTTCTTCACAGTGTTTGTAGTCACTGTTTTCTCTGCTTAAAACGTTTTTCTTCCAGATCATCATGTGGGCGTCTGTCTCATTCATTTCTGTAATTAAATACGGCCTTTTCATAGGGGCCTTTTCCTAACCACCTTGCCTATAATAGCATTCACAGCACATGGCCTTTCTCTATTTCCTTATCTGCTTTCATTTTCTCGATAGCACTTATCAATACCTAGAATTATATGTTCTTCTTGTACGTTATCTGTTTTCTCTGTAGAATGTATGTTATTCAAGAATACGAAATTTGTCTGTTTGGTATTTTGTATATGTAGCACCTAGAACAACATTGGAATATAGTAAATATTCACTAATTGTTTTTTTTTTTAATGAATGAATGACGATTCCTCACAAAACTTTTTTCTTCTTTATTCCCTGTCTTGGTAGGTGGTGCCACTTTTTATTTTTTCTCCAAGGCCTGAAACCTGGAAGTAATCTTAAATTCTGTCTTCCTCATTACCCATATACAATAAACCACTAGTTTCTAGTGATTCTCTCTCCTAAATAACATTTCTTCCCTTCCCTATGGCACTGTCATAGTGTAGCATTATCTATGCTTGCAAGTATACATGTACTTGTGTTTTAATTCATTATAATCTGCTTTTGGATTTTGGAATAGTACAACCTCTCTGGAAAACAGTATGGCAAATCCTCAAAGAAATAAGTGTAAATTTACCATTTGATCCAGCAATCCCACTACTGGATATCTACCCAAAGGAAAAGAAGTCATTATATCAAAAAGACACCTGTACTCAAATGTATATTGTAGCACAATTCACAATCACAAAGATATAGAATCAACCTAAGGCCCCATCAGTTCACAAGTGGATTAAGACAATGTGGTGTGTGTGTGTGTGTGTGTATATAGATAGATAGATATATCCATATACATATATATACACATATATACCATTGAGTACTATTCAGTCATAAAAAGGAATGAGATAATGTCTTTTGCAGCAACTTGGATGCAATTGGAGATCGTTATCCTAAGCAAAGTATCTCAGGAATGAAAAAATACATCAGTTCACGAGTGGATTAAGACAATGTGGTGTGTGTGTGTGTGTATAGATACATAGATATATACATATATATATATACACACACACACATATATATATATATATATATACATACACACACACACACACATATATACCATTGAGTACTATTCAGCCATAAAAAGGAATGAGATAATGCCTTTTGCAGCAACTTGGATGCAACTGGAGATCGTTATCCTAAGCAAAGTATCTCAGGAATGAAAAAAACATGTACTATCTAATAATTGGGAGCTAATGGATGGGTACACATGGCCACAGAGAAATGTAAAGGTCATTGGAAATCAAGAAGAGGGGGAGGAGTGGAGGAGTAAAAATTTACCTGTTGGGTACAAGGAACACCATTCAGGCAATGGGCACGCTAAAAGCCCCAACTTAAGCATTATAAAATGTATCCATGTAACAAAAACATTTGAATAAAAATTTGAAGAAAAATTAAAAATCAAAACCAAATTCCCTTCCTTATTTAAATTTTTACTCTTTTCCTCCTCTGTCTACCCACAAATGTATTCTTTAAATGCCTTCTATTATGTAAGTCTGTTCTAATATGGCTCCTGCTTTAAACCTACCACAGTCTTACATAATCCAGAGGGTGAAGTCTTAGCAATTAGATCTGTATCCTTTCACCCACAGTCTTGCCAAGGCCCTCAATCTTACCTCGTCCCATTGACCTTTCACACTTGAAGCTTCTATAATAAGGCTGAAGGACTTCAACTTTCCTGAGCAATTCATGACATTTCACTTCTCAACCTCTTTGCACAAAATGCTCTTTTTACTGTGAGTACCCAGCACCCACTAGCTTGCTCCTTCTGAAAATCTCCTTTGCAGTATTTAAACACAACTTTAAGGTTCCCTTCTTCAGGACACCTTTCCCTACTCTCCAGATTGAGTCGTTCTTTCTTCAGTGTCATCTCTATGTTTTAAATGTGCATCCACTGTTGCATTCTGTATTAAGTATTCCAATTGATTCATAGCTTAAATGTTTGTCTCTACTAACTTGAAACTTCCTTAAAGGTGGAGACAGTTTATATTCACCTCCTCATCCTCCAGAGGAAAATATAGAACAGACTTGGAGCATTGAAGGCTTATGTATATAATAAAAATATTTGCCAAACTCAATCAAAACACACTTCCATTAACTTACGTCAGATATAGTTTAGTAGTTTTTCAATGAACCATCTACTCTCATTAGTTCATTTTAAATTTTATTTAAGGCTTTTATTCACTGAATTGCAAAGTAAGTTTGTTGCTGAGGAGGGGGTAGCAGGAAGATATTCTTTAATTTTAAAATGCATCTGGTAAAGAATTGCTTGAAACTTCAAATTAGAACAATGGGAATGTCACAATAAAAAGTATAAGTAGGAAGAAGGAATGCATGATAAGAATAGAAAAGGCGTATAGGTACATTCATTGGCAACTGGTTAGAACCAGGCGAACTGAAATACTTCAAAATAATTTACTAATAAAGCAAATACATATTATTACATGGTTTCAAGCTTCCCTGCTTAAGGTCCATTGTGCAACAGATATGAAAACATACATGACTCAAAAAAAATAAAAATCTGAGGGGCAGGACCTGATGAAGGGGAAGAGGTGTTATAAATATAGCCAGGGAAGAAGGAAGAGGCATCATTGGTGAGGTAGTTAAATCACTAGACCAGGAAGGATCTGGAAGCCACCAGGCAAAAGTCAGTGATTTAACTCATTACATAGGAGCCTCCAGACCAAGCCCTTAAGTACTCCGAACCTCCACTCTCACTTCCATAAGATACGAAAATGATTTCTGACCTCCCTACTTCCTAGAGATGCTGTAAGTAGGACTAAGTGCCCTGCCCTTCAGCTGGGCCTGATGGCTTACAGTTTTCAGTGTGTCTCTCTCTCCAACCTCTTCCACTCTGAAAGTGCAGTTCTTTTTGCTTAAAATGTCTTACCCTGTCCCTGCTCTTTACCTGCTGAGACTCATACAAAAACTATTCCCAGAAAGCTTTCTCTTACAGCTCTAGACAGGATTGAACATTTCTGTATGCAGTCTGTTCTCCAAGCATTTGTTCGTGCTTGTTTCCTCTCACTAGACTGAGCTCCTAGAGGGCAGGAGTCATGTTGTTCTCCATCTCTGTGTACCAGAAGCTTCTATCAATGTGTTTGACCAATGCTAGACACTTATTGCATGGTTGTGGAACAAATGAATACAGAAATGACAGATAAAAAGGATTATCACCATGGCTCACTGAGTTCAGAGTCATGGCTTACTTTGGCTGCTAGATATGCCTTCAGATAAGAAGCAGCAGACATTGTAGCCAAAGAATGTTCCTCCTTCCCCAAAACCCTAAGAAGTAAGGGAAACAAACAGTCTTTATATCTCTGGAAATATTTCAAATAGCTGTATCATGACCTGTTAGATTCTTTTCACTTGATTTTAGTTTTTTTTTTTCCTATACTGACTTTTTTTCCCCTACAGAGGCTATCTATAAACAGGCTCATAAGAAGTTTTACCCTATGGTCTGCCAAACTCATTCTATTTTATTTCATTTACAAAAAGAATTGTGTCCAAATTGTTATAAATGGAAAAAGGCATTCCCTGGACTTTATTAGAAGTATTAGAAGCTGTATAATCAAACATTTCATTGCACAGTTTTCTGAATTTGGGTTATAATAGTAGCACTGTCACCAAGACAATAGAGGTATATGTAGTAAACCTCAAAGTCAGGGTAAACATGTTCCCAGAAGATCTGTATTCAAAAAGTGCTTAACTGAAGCTCTTAGACAAAATAGGAAATTCTCAGAAATCACTTGGAAAGACTGGTGGCAGAATGACTATAGATTCTATGGCATAAAAAATATGAATATCTATAAAGAATGACAAAGATAATGAGGATATCTGTAACCCTGGAATATTAGGGAAGAATGGAGGAATTGTTAGGCAGAAGAGGGTTTAGACTTATAATCTATGAATATGAGGTTTAAAATAGAACCGTTGGATGAAAATTACATTTAAGCAGATTCCAGTAAGTGCAGTCTACAGAAAAATATGCTGATAAAGTGATGAAACACAGAATAGAATTCTTTGGACTAATATGGAGCTCTACATAGATGCCAAGTGGCTTACATATATTATTTTCATATAATTCAATACAATCCTTTGATACATGAGTATCATTATTACAGGTAAAGAATGATGAGATTCAAAAAGCTTATGAAACCTGACCAAGTTGCAGAGAAAGAATTGAACGCAAATCTACTGATTCCAAAGCTTTTTCTGTTCTCTTTTCATATGAGTGATTCTTAAACCTATAGTTATCATTCATTTGGCAGCAAAAATAGAAGAGATTCACAAAGATAGAACCTGAAATTTCATGAATCTATGACTCCATGACATTATATAAAGTCATTAAGACACAGTGAGTATGAAGTCTGTAACCCAGTCAAGCCCATGGACAGGTTTTTAAAAAGGCAAAAAATGAAAAATATACTCTTCTAGGGAAATAATTATTAAGAAATTTAGGACTCCATTGAAAATATGACAAAAGATACAAACTTTCTCCTCGGAATGCTTTGCATTTTAATGCAGAGTGTTCATGGACACCTTCAAGCACATTCAAGAACATTTTGTGTTTACTTCTTACTTAGCTTAACCTTTTTCCAAGGACTTCTGACAATTTCAGCTTTTAGATTCCCCATAAATATTCAACCTTTAAAAATTAAAACTTGACTGAGGAAAAAATTCTGATGTTTTGATTTGAGGAAAACCATTGATTTGACCTCTAGCTAGTTAAGAGCACCTTGAGATCTGCATTTTTATCACCATATACTTGCATCTGATTATTTTAAGAAGAAATTTATAATTGTTCCCATGTTTTTCATAGCAACCTCTAGCTTCTTGAATGTCTAATCAATCTCTACTGAAAAGAAAAATATCTCATTTCTCTTAGACTTTTGTGCCTTTCTATATTTAATATATTTTCTGTTATTTCAAGTTATATTTTTCCTTCAGGATAATTTCATTTACATGTAGTTTATTAAAGTTAATTTGAATTTTCTATTTTTATCTCCCTTCTTTTGAAATGCCGTTAATTATTTACTAGAGTGAAGATTTGCGGCTGTTAAAGTGAGGAGTTTCCAGTGGGATATGCATGAAAGACCAGCTAATAGCTAGTATCACTGAATACACCTGACTGCCCAGGGACATGGGTACAACAATGCTAGTTGCATTCACTTTCACTCTCATGTAAGTTGTACTTAAAAGCCACATTTCTTGGTACCACCGATCTACCAATGGCATTAATCAATATTTTAGATAATCTTCAAACTGGCAAAAAAATATGGTTAAGAATAATAACACTGATGAAAATTTTCATACAATTTCCCCAGGAAATTAATCAAGAACATCTGATTTATCTATGTGACTTGAAGGAGGAGATACGTTATTCTGCCATCTGAGACTCTACCATTGCCCAGTACTGAAACTTTTATATCGTCTGACCACAGTTAACTGTCATATATATACAGGACAAGATCAAACTGGATTTAAGTGACATAACTCCAATACTTCTGTGATCTTTTCTGCATACCAACCTCTCGGAGAGGATTAATTTCCAATTCCTGATTCAGCCTCTTAAACTGTAGCTCTAATTTCCTTTTTAACTACAAAGGGAATAAAGCCACTAAAATTAGACTACCAGATTATAGATATGCTAATTGTCACATCTTGGGTAAATTACTTAATTTCCTTAAGCCTCACCTTATATGTAAAGTGGGAATAATAATGGTACTTGCTTTATCAGAATGTTGTGAATATTAAATATTAAAGTGGTATATGAGCTCAATGTGCTGCAGCTATTACTACAGCATAAATTTCTTCCTCAAGTTGCATCTCATTTTGCAGAAGTGTAAAATGAATTGGCTTGCATTTCCAGCCAATTCCATACCTTTAATAATTCTTATATTTTATTGATCTGTCTTTAGAGATTAGTATCAATTATATGTATGTATGTGCATATGTGTGTGCGTGTGTATATATATATATATATAAATCTGTTCAAAATATTAATAAGGGTTAACATTACATGGCTCTCCCTAAGGGATTATATTCTGATTTACGCATTTGCTTTGAATCCTTTCCAAATTTTAAAGGATGCATATAATTTGCTAACATATATAAGAAATATATCCATCTGTGAGCCAGTGTTGGTTTTGTTATATAGCAGAAAGTATGCAAGAGCAATATCTGAGCCGAAATACTGCTTCTCACATACAAGTCCCAAACTGCACAGGGGATTTTTAACACTTAGAGTTCTATTAAGACAGCTTTACAGGCATTTTGAGAAGGCAGCAGTGGAAAAGCTCACTTTGTCACAGATGTCAGGGCAGTAAATAACACGTTAGCTATATATAGTTTCCATATTTAAAATATAAAAGATTTCTTCAATGAGTGAGACTGTAAGTAATATAAACTAAGCTGTAAATAGAGTGCCAATTTTATTCTATTAAAAGTTAAAATATAGAATGTAACCTTGAGGAAAATTATAAATGCCATAAAAACAAGTTCATGTACAAAGATAAGAAAGTAATTCACACTAGAGTCAGTAAATAAAGGGATGATCTATTGATATAAAGAATATATGTAATATACATACACACACATGCACACACACATAAAAATACAAAAGACATAGACTAGTTTTACTTAGTAAAACATTGAATATATGGACAAAATGTGTGATCTGTTGGTTGTTCAATTTTAACAAAAAACAGCAAATTTTAAAGATCAAAATCCAGACATGAACCCACAGGGGTGGAATGAATGTAGCAGTGTAACCCTGAGGTGGAGAAACAGCCCCCAGGACCTGTTGTGCATGCACTTGTGCTGTCTCCCTCTACTTAGCTACAATTATGTGCTCGTGAGGTCTTGCTCCAGGTTTATTCAGGATCCTAAACTGAACCAGAAAGCCAAGTATTTTAGTGTTCTGACATAAAGAAAATGGGAAAATAATTATTAGAAGTAATTCTGAATGCTTGATGATGAGAAATGAGGAAAAAAACAAACAATAAAATGAAACAGCTATCTAAAATGGCCAGCAACGTGCTTCCTGAAGGTAAACCGTTGTATTTGTGGAAGGGTTACTTTGCTGAGAATCTCCATCATGCAAGTATTGCACTGTGTCTATGGGGTAAGCCCAGACATTTGCTCAGGTATCTGAATGCAAATACTTCAGATGCTACGTGTTCTAATTATTAATGGAAAAGAATATTCCATGTAGGACTTATGCATTAAAATTTTAAGGTCAGGAAAGGGGGTTTGGGAGGCCCTAAAGAGACAGAAAGGATTGGAAAAAGAGTACACTAGGAACAGACAGCAGGCATAGCACAAGGTGAGGGCACACGGAGCATTCCATAACGGACTTTATCATGAGATTTTTTTTTTGCTTTTATTTCCTTCCCTCCCTCCCTGCACTAGTGCTCTTGTAGCTTTGTGTAGAACATTTGGCATCCAGCCTGGTCCTCTCTAATGACAAGGAGGCATAAAAGGAGAGCGGGGAGCAAGGAGTGCTTCACCTGTGATGCATCTGAGCTATTGGAAATTTGAAGGGTAGGGGCGAGGCAGGGGGGTGTTTACTGTAGATAAAAAATAAGTATCAACAGGATATCCCTGTTTCTGCCCAACAGGAGATATTTTTACAATTCAGACTCCAAATATTAAAGCAACTGTTTCATTCATTTTTTCCCAAAAGGGGCTGAAAATACTGGGTGTCTTGACAGTGGGTGAAAATGCCGATGGTGTAGAGCAAATGGAGCTTCCAGCACAGCACAGACACCCAGATGGATTTCAGATCACAGGGACAGAGGCTTCCTAACCACAGAGCCGCCATTGCTTCGTAGGTCAGAGAGAAGGAAAAGCAAGCCCTTACTCAGAATCGAAAGACTACTTAAGCAAGAGACTACGTGCTTACCATAACTTAGCAATGAAGGGCCTGGAACAAGACTGGACGTTAAATCTCACAGAACAGGAGCAATACCGAACTCTTGTGTCTTGAACCAGACCCAGAGGACTCTCCCACTCTTAGGTTAGCGTCATGCTAGCTCCCCTGGGAGGAGGACACGTGCATTCCCGACAGAATTCAGAATCAGAATTCAGAATTCAGGAATCCATCAGAGTTGAATTCAGACGGTTTCCTGACAGATGGATTCCTTAAGTGCAGAATTAGACATTCTCACCAATACATTTACCTTTAGAGATTTTTGAGTAAAATAATCTAGAGATACCTGGTGCAAGAACACTGAATTATAACCCTTCTAGTCAAGATTCTAGGACCTAGAAGTGGTAAAATGAGGAAAAAAATAATCTACCTTTTGCTCTCTTAACAAAATATTTCTCTGGATAAGCTACAAGTTATACTGACAGTCAACCCTGCATTGATCCTTCAGACTTTGGACTCTCATTTCATTCCTAGAACTTGTCTTTCTAAACCAGAACTTGATTTGCCTACCACCATTGTTATAATGTCCTTAGCTTGTCCAAAATGTTCTATATTGTCACATTGAACTGACTTTTAATTTACCTGATTGAAACACAAAAATAATTTCAAATATGTCATTTGGATAATATATTTTCCTTGCTCATCAAAGTCTCTTGTGGGTTATACTTTCATTTATCTTCAAGAAAACCTGTTTAGACTATGAAGGTGTGGTCATGCTTTTACATATATGGAAAATGAGGCACAGTTTCCTCATTCAAAGTCAGCTAGTCATTCAAAGTTGCACAAAGAAGTGAATCTCAAGTCTTCCAACTGAGAGAATTTGCAATGTCTATACAATAAATACCCAGCATTGATTTTTTTCCCAGTAGGAAATTGAATTTTCCTAAACAATTTTCATAGAAATGATGATGACAACAAAAAATAAAAAATAAAGGAATAACACTTTTCAACTAATTTTCTTCATATTTCTATAAGGCATATAGTTATCACACTTATATAGTATATATTTATATCATATATGCACACACTTCTAAGCTTTTTAAAAAAGTGACATTTTCTAATATTCACCTACATGGTCATGAAATAATGTATGCATATATGTGCAGATGGGCACAGGTATGGGAGGACATAAATTGATATTCTGTTAAGAATCATGATGTTATTTTTAACTTTTTCCTGTGAATGAAGTCCTTATCGACAGGCTAGAAGAAGATATTAATAATGATAGTCAGGAGATAGAGATATACATTGTCTTGGGATACTTATCACTTAAGCATATAAGTTGTCACTTAAGGATATAAGATTTTTATGTCATAGATAAATCAGTTCTGATATAAGCTCATTAATTCTAAATACTTATTTTTCTAAAGAAGTAGTGATGATGAAGCTCTAAGAAAATCAGAGGTTCTTTCATCCCTTCCTCATATGATTATTATCCATCATTAAATTCAGCCATTACTTTTCTCCACTCACCTAAACTGCCTGAATCACAATATGTGGCAGTTACCTAGAGAATTTTGACATTCAAATAAATAAAAGGGACACTATTAAACTCTGTGAAGAAAAAGAAAACAAGAAAAGGAAATGGACTATTTCAATTAAGAATTCTTTCTGCTTTGCCGATATGGAGCTATCCCCATTTTAACACAGATCAGGTATAACTCAAATGAGTGCCTACAAGAAAGTAAAATCAAAGAAGGCAAGAAAATAATTTTTCACCTGTTTGTGAGCAGACCAAAAATGCATTTCTACCTCTAAAGCACCTTACAACGTAATGGAAACCAGGTGAAGCTAAGTTTAATGCTCACATAAAAATATTAAATAGCTTTCTATTTACTGAAGAAATTTATATCCTTGACAGGTGACATTTCTGAAATGTAGACAATTGCCAGTGGAAAAAAATATATCTATCAGGAAGGCTATTACTGAGAAGTAAAAAATATATATGTAAACATACTAAGAAAACACAATCCTATACAGAAAATTTGAATAGGAATTATATAGAAGTATAATTTCTTTAAATAAATATATGACATAATTATGATAGAATAATGAGAGATAATTTAACTCAGATCAAGATGACCCATGAAAAAGTAACACTGGTTTGAACAAAAGAGGCCCAGCTGACTGTCCTGGCTCTGCTATTTAGTACACTTATGGAAACAGTTTCACCTTTCTGCTGCTCTCTTTTCTCATCTTCAAATTGTAGCAAAAACAGCTCTGCTACTAAACTCACAGGGTTTTTTGTGGACCATATGTGAAACTATACATGAAGGTTTTATGATAAAGTATACAATTATATAGCTACATTTATTCATATATCATTGTTTTAATTTTCAGCCATATTATAATGGGCTCCAATCAAGGATTTATGGCTAAAGCCTCCTCTCAAATATTTCCAACCTCTTATCAAGAACATTGATTTTCAGTGACTGAAAAGTTAAGAAAGAATGATTATGGTCAGATGGAGCTGATGGTGCTTCCACTGCACTAACGTTATATTTAAACCCAGCTCCATTTTTTCAGGGCATCCTTTTGACATTCACCCAGTCCCCTACACAATGATCGTGTGCTCTACAAACATGTCATAACAGCCACCTAACTCTGCAGGCTGAGTAGTATTTCAACAACAAAACTGATCAGAACTCTCCACAGCACACCGTCATCAAAGCTTCCCATTTTCTAGAGTGGGAAGTGTCCCTGATTATGATGTGGGTCCCGTCTCTCTAGCCATTTCTCCTATCAGAATTCCTCCTCCATACTGTCCTCCAACAGTTCCGCATTACCTACCGCTTGGTAGCCAAGCTTAGCAAGCTCTTAGAAAAAGATGTGCAGCGCTGATACTGCTGCTCTGCTCTTGACTGCCCTCGCCTTTGTATTCACCTGTAGAAGCACACATATTTCAAGTTCAACTTCAGTATGGTGTCTCCTCTGTAGTCTCCCTTACCCCTGGGACACATTGGTTATTACACTATATTCTGAGCGTAGATGGAACCCTAGAACTTTGAAAACTTTATTATACTTATAGAGGCAACATAGGGTAGTGTTAGGAGCATGGGTTTTGAAGACAGATGGTCTATATCAGAATCTTGGCTATCTAGCCTTGTGACCCTGGGCAACACAATTAACCTCTTAAAGCCTCAATTTCATCAACTATAAAATGGGGATAATAAATTTAACGCCAAGGGTTAAGTGAGAAACTACATTTAAATAATTTATTACAGTTCCTGTCATATGAGTTCTTAATAAATGTCAGCTGGTAGTAAATATGAGCATAGCAGCAGTAATAATGGCAGGGATGTTGCTTGCATCATGATCTCTCCTCCAAAAAATTTCTTCACAGCAGAGATAATGGCCATTTCATCTCCATCGTTTGTGCCCAGCAACATGTCATCACATGGTATGCCTATAAAAAATGAGTATGCCTGGCACAACACTACTGGCACATCTGCTCTCAGATTAATTCCTCACACTTCCCTTTCTTTTGTTTGGAATATCCAGAAGTGGGGAAGTGCACTGGGACAATGCTTCCCTGACTCCCTTGATATTAGACTTTCGGCTGGGTTTGGCCAGTGCATTGGCCTGGTCTAACAAGGTACCTCTGCTTCCTGGAATCCAGTTACCCCACCTCTTCTCTTTGTTTCTCCAGCTCTGAGCCTGGAGGCAGCTTCTTTTGGTGCTTAACCTTAGATTTGCTTCACCTTCCCTTTATCTAATTCTAATCATCATATTAAATTCTCTGTATTAAATTTCCTCTATTGATTTATCTGGCACAATTTATTCTGGCTGAACCCAGTTGTTTCTTTCAATGAATGAAAGTAACCTTTACTCTTAGAGACCCACAAAGCTTAAGTGGAGACAAAAACATTATCTTTGCCTATTTCAAAGGGTTGGTGTATTAGATCAAGAAAAATCATGTACATGTAAGCATTTTGAAACTACAAATTGTTACACAAATATAAGTTTCTGTTCTTCATTTTTTTTTAATTGTGAAAGAACAAGTAGCTTCACTGGTCTATAGTAGCAATGTTCTAAAAAATACTGATGTCCTCCAAGGATACCATGCCCATAATTTATTAATACGTGGTATTAATAGATTAAAGGGGAACACAAAGTCCAAGAGATAACTGAGTTTGGCATAGCAGAAATTTTATGAGCTCATAAGTTAGATGATACTGATAGAAATGGTGAAAATTATGATTTCACTGAAGACAAGAAACCACTTGGAACACAGCCAACTTAAACTTTGCTTGAAGTCTTAATTTTGCAGACGAGCAATCACATTAAACTCCACAAGAATGCATGCAATGGCAGGTTATATTATCCACTTATTTGAGAATAACACAAATAAAAACAAAAGGAAGTCATAAAAGCTGATAGCAAAGCTTTGCTTAAGAAATCTAATTTTTGAGTCAATTTCTAAGTTCTAAATCAAGACATATTATAAAGCAGCTATCTGAAACACAATAAAATAATTAAAAGACAGTGATTGAGACATTTTAAATAATGTTTTCAAAAAGCTGCATGTTTGTGAAATCCAAATAGTGTCTCTAGTTAATAGTAGTACACCAATGCCAATTTCCTTGTTTTGATAATGTACTCTTGTTATGTAAGATGTTATTGGGGGAAGCTAGGCGAAGAAAACACAGGAACTCTGTACTATTTTTGCAACTTCTGCTGAATATAAAATTATTTCAAAATAAAAAAGTTTAAAAACTTGTGCTTAGTACACCAGAAAGAATACAGTAAAAATCCAAAGTACAGAACTTGCAGCCATAAAAGGACTGTCTACATGAAATTGGAAATAGAGTCCTCACACTGCTACATAACACTGCGAAGGAATTCATGCATTTTTTGAATCACAATACAAACCTACTGTCAAGCATTATGCACTGGATGTGTTGTCACGTTTCTCCTGGTTATCCTCTCTTACGATTTGGGAGATGGTCTATCTTCTTTTCTGATCCTTCCTTCATTTGGACATAGGTTTCAAGTAACTTCAACTCTTCTGCTTGAAGTCTTAGCCATCGCCCATGAACAAACAAGGACAACGCATCACCAAATCCTCCACAGATCAGCTTTCAAAATAACAAACAGACCATGTACCTATGCATTAAACATGAGACCCTAGTCACTGCTCCATGATATTTCCTCTTGGTTTACATGCGCAGCTTGTTTGAGAACTAGAAAAAGAAGGAAATACTTGAACAAAAAGCGCAGTTTCATTCTTAATTCTGCAGCTGTTTGGGAATAGACTTCTAAATATCCCAAGGATGATTCTACTCTGAGTCTGGGTATCCCTGCAGTAACTCAGGATGATACCTCGGCTCTAGCTCTAACAGTGAATAACAGTTATGTAATCGAAAACAACCATTTTCACTTTCCTCCAGATGAAAAACATACCTGTATACTTTTCTCTGATTAAATGAAATGCTTCAAACTGAAAGACATTATTTTTAAAGAAACAAAGATGCTCTTAGGAAAACTGCTCTATAGAATAAAAAAGTGTCTCTTCTGGGGTTTTATCTCTTTCCAAAATTTTATTCCCATCACATAGGCACAGCTCAAATAAGAGGCAGGGAAAAGAAGAAGTCAGTAGACTCTCTCGCTCTCATTTCCTCTCTCATATGTAAAACATTGCCAGGAGCACACCATCTTTGGCATAAATGAATGGTGCGTGACTCTGAGAAATTTCGTAGTCTCTCTGTGCCTCATATTAAAAATAATAGTACCTTATTTTTAACATCTGTGATTAGCTTACATGAATTTAGCAGTGCTTGGCACACAAAAAGCTCCCTTCTTCCTGAAATCTAGGAAGCCAGAGGTAGACATACTATCCAGACCTGCTTTCTTCCCACTGACGATTGATACTGACTTTAGTACAAGACCAGGTACACCAAATATTGTTGAATACTCCCTCCATCGTTTGTCAGTGTAATTCTTCTGTAATGGTGTTTTCCTGAGGACAATAGGGCTGCAGCACAGCAAAAATTGAGTCTTCCAGATCTTCAGTGACCTTATGTTGTCTCGGCGGCAACATATGGGCACTGTGTGCTCCTTCCTGTTAGGGAGTCTAGGGAATGGGCGTGGGGTACAGGTAACTCTCCTGTGTCTGCTATAGATTTTTAAGGCCACTTTGTTCCCATTATTATTTTATTTACCTTCTCTATTACATACACACATACACACACACACACACACAATGTATTGTATATACATAAAATATTTGGAAACTCCATGTTGCCCAGGCAGCATCATATGGGAGGTGTATGCCTGTGTGTGTATACACATAATGTGCATATATATACACCTTATGTGTGTATATGTGTGTGTGTATATATATATATATATATTTTTTTTTTTTTAAATCTTGGCTAAGTGGATGATTTCTTGTTAAGCTAAGAGTGGGTGATTTCTTCTTGCCAATTCATCATCCACTATAATTGTCTGCTGCTATAATCATTACTGTTGTGTTCTTTCTTCATGGTCGGCTCATCTCCATTTGAGGCCAGAAACCAGGTCCCCATTTACTATACTCATCCTTTGGAAACTGAGAAACCATGATCATGAAGTTTTGGTTAAGTCCAAACCAGAAGTGCCTTCCCTATTCCACCAGATGGCAGTCCCGTATCAGAATGGGTAAAAATGGGGGAGGGGAGGCAGTATTTTAGATATAGAAGTATGTAATTCTGGTATATTCTGCAATGGGAAAAACTGACAAACATGCAGGTTGGTTCAGTAAGAAATAAAGTGTAGGTGTTTTTGTACAAACTCATCACAAATGTTCTGCAAAAGTAAAAAAAAAAAAAAAAGCAAACAATTGGAACTGCCTAAATTAAAAATATTTTGATGACTAACAAGCTTTTGCTACATGACACTGGAAGAGTTGAAAACAAATCTACAAAACATAGAACATGTTCAAGTTTGTGGGTATAGTCACTATCTGCATTTGGTTAGTATTCTAAATATACCTCTGCTTCATAGCTAAAAATTGTCTCAACTTTTTCATTTGGAAAGCGTGCATGACAATATGCATTGCTGGTAGAATTAAGAGAGTATGTATACATGTGCATGAACAAGCTACAAGGAATTGTGATAAGGGGATTTTAAAATTCTACTTTTTCCCAACAACATGGGGCATATGCAGCTTTTCCATCTGTCACTCACAGCAGCCTTCCCAGTGTACAGACTAGATAGCTCTCACCCATTCCCTGGAGAAATCCACTCCAGAGTCTCTAACATGTCTCTCATGCCAGTAGCCTGGCTCTGCGCCAAGACCATGTCATTTGCTGGCTGTAAGTGATGCTAATGAAATAGCATCTACTTCAGGAGGCCTGATGTGATGTCCGTGACTGGCTAAAAGGCCAGTTCCAAGACAAGAATGAGTAGACTCAACATTTGTAGTCTTTTACCTACTGAAACTTAATGCTACTTTGTCACCAACAGGCTTTGTTGGTTCATTGCATTAAGGATGGCCTGGCTTACTAGATCAGTAAAGTTTTGCTTTCCTTGCTTAGCAAGATAGCATTTTTCGCATGTTTCAGACATCAGCTAAAGCAAAATTTGGCAACAGCTTTCAATTTAGTGTTTTTGTAGCAGACTCTGTGTACATGTCTGGGCATGAATTCTTTGAACCTTCATCTCCTCTCAATTGGGAGTCAGCTTTGAACACCTTTGAGAGATGATTCAAAATGTATGCTGGCATACTGGTTTATCTGCAGTTTTTTTTAGCTCTCAGAGAGATCAACTGATTGCTTCCTATTCCTTTTGGTCCCATTAGCAATTTTTCAGTATTAAAGAAGAGTGTGTTTCCTTTTAACCATCATTCTCCATGTGTCCAGAGACATTTTACCTTTGCTCTTGTGCCTTTTATCCCTGATCATTCTGGTTATTACTGGTAGGTAATATGAGATTGTACTTTGGCTCTCTAATATAAATCTATCTTGCATGACCAAAATATAGAGACATTCAGAACAGGAAAATTATTTGGAAAATATATATATATATATATATATATTTCTACATTCTTCCCAGAACTTTGGATCTGGCATATTTTTCTATTTACAACCAAAATGTTGATGTCTGAGGATATTTGCTAATTGCATCACAGTGCAAGTGAACTAAGGTTGATTAATTTAACACAAAGCTTGCTGGCAATGGTATAATGCTCTACCATTATGCTTTCAGAGATAAGAACACACATACACATGCTATTACAGTGCATGGTTCCACATTCCCTGCACACAGGGATGGCATAAAGGTTCAGCTTTTCAAAATCTGCATTTTAGGACAATTGGATTGTACTATGACACAGAAGCAAATTTTATGTATTCCAGATTCAACTTTAGTGAAAAAAAGAGCCGTTTTGCAACATTTTCTATAATCATGCAGCTAAATGGGTCACAATATAATATCATATATATTTTTCCTAACCCCAAAGGCCGTGTAAAATTTGACCTAATTAAAGATTTGTAAAGAGCTTTTTAATTTTCCCATGAAGGTGAATTTTGCTTAGTTATGAAATGAGGTTTAAGGATTTTTTTTTCTTATTTCACATAAAATTCTTCAAGAAAATTAAAGAAGATTCATAGATTTAGAAACAAAGGTGACTCTTAAAGACTATAGCCTTTCATCGTGAGTACCCACTATAATCTGCAATATCGTTTTTCGTAGATTTGTTTACTTTCCATTACTCATAATTACGTCTTTTAATTGGACCACACTAGCTCCGTTTAGTCTCCCCCTGAGAGTGATGTTGGCAGAAATGATTGGCAGTTCTCTCTCCCACACGGTGCCATCCTGAAATTGCAAATGTCAGTTAACAGGCTCCTCTCACCACTGTTTAAGAGTGGGAGTCTGCATTTAGCAGAAAGTAGTCTGGGTGCACATATTTATGAATAAATGCATATGAAATTATGCATTCAAATTATGGAATCAAGGGACTGAAAGAAAACCAGAGAGGTCATACTCCATGCCACAGACTTCAGGCTCCTAGTCTATTCCTCAGCCAACCCGGGCAGATAGAACTATATCCTACTTCTAAAGATAATTATATGCAACTCCTCCTCACTTGTCTATGGTGGAGGATTAAGAACATATCACTGATAAATCTGCAAGCATTTTTTTTAATATCATGACTTTTTGAACTAAGGATCTTAGTATAGTTTCTGACCAGGAATAAAAGTGGCAAGTCTCAGTCCCTTACCTCCTTATTTTTCATACCTAATTAAAATAGAGGTGCTACTAAGCAATGAAATGGCCAATAAATGGGGGAAGTAGGATAAGCAGCAGCTATTGCAGAAACAGAGTCTGTGTTTGTCCCAGCCTCTGCATCCAGACTGATGTGCTCTATGCACTGAAGCATGTAAGGAAAATTCTCAGCCATATTAATGGATGCTGAAGTGACACAGCACAATTCTATTTCGACTCCTCAAATTCTTATTTGTAATACCAACAAAAACAACAAAAATGGAAAATAGTATTTAATTAATGCTATATGAATAAAATGGCTTTATAGTAAATCAGCTGGGTATTTTTTTTTTAAAGAACGAACAGAAAAAAAAAAAAAAAAGAAAAATTCTTTTGGCAGCCAGGCTGTCTGGATTCAAAATGAATCGAGGAAGAGAAGAGAGGAAGCTTCTCATCATTAGGTCATAATTGGTAGTGGCTAAAGCTGAGAAATCTGTAACTAGGGGAAATATTAATAAAAGGAGATAGATGTAAGGCACAAAATGGAGTTTTAACTGCTGCTTTTGAAATCTCAGAGAAAAAGCAAGTCTTGAATCAGCTGCAGAGTTCCTACTCTATATGCCAGTCACTGTTTGCATGCTTCAAAAATATTAAATCATTTAGTCTTGGACATCAAGGGTAAGTATGAGACTTGGACCCCTCTTAGGGAGTATGGCATCAAAACCTTTTTCTGGCCAGCTGCTGTATGGAGGTTATTTGCACAGAGAAAGTGAGGTTACCGCCTTAATGGTACTGTTATCTTCTCCCTGAAAGAAGGCACTGTCCAACTCTCACTTCCAGTGGTGACCTCCAGGGACCTGCAGGGGCCTGGGGTCCAACGCCTGCCCCCAGTGCATGGAGGCAGCCACGTTTGCTGCTCTTCGGCCAGCAGTAGCGTTCTCTCATGTTAACTTCCCCTGCCCGGGTGCTCATTCATCTTGACTCCTGTTGATCACCTCCCCTTGTCAGGAGCCACTGGGAAATGGAGACTGGAGTTGAAGTGTGTAGAGGCATGGAAACTAACACTTTAAAAAAATTGAACAAGCAGCTTATGAGATATATGGAAGTAAGGGTTTTATGGAGCTTATCTCATTTGATCCTCACAAAAGATGTTCTTATTATCCCCACTTGGCCCTTCAGCATTCCCTAGACTTCCTTGTCTCCTGCCCAAGTTACTCTCTTAAACAATTAAAATGTCCTTTGCCTCAATAAAATGTTCTCTTCCCGAACTTCTCCTCCGAAAATCTTACAGGATCAGGGCATATTTACAAAGCAGGTTCTGCACAGTGGGTGGAATATATTTATTGAATCCTGAACAATTTTTTCTACTAGAAATGTGCTTACTTCTGTGATAAATAGACATTGATAAAATGCTACTGTTTTAAATTCCATTCACATGAAATGAATGTTTCCTAATAACATATTTTGGGGGCCAATTGGGATGGATTCCTAGGCTTCCCATTGTATTCCACATCTCCAGAAATGTTTTGTTTTTTTTTAAATTAGGAACAAATGTGTCACTGAAGCTTTACCTTTTTCTGAATAGAAAGTTCACTAAAAAGAAACAATAAACATGAAAAGGCAGCATGCCATCACATACCCAATGCCCATAATCTTTCTCTTGTAATTAAAAGTATTTAACAATGTGTGTAACTACAAAAGGAAAATTGAGGGGAATTTAACCTAGTTTCATTTGGGGGTTGTCAGAGCTAAATTCATATGTTCCTGGAGTAATCGTGAGGAGACTCCTATTGAGAAAGTACAGTGAAAACTTCAGTAATTTCACATGCCCCCCAAAAAAAGACAAAGTGAAAATCTCAGTACCATCTGCCTAAAAAGGCAATAGATTGCAAAAATAGAATATTAAAATTATTTAATCCAATTTTTTTCTGCTTCCTACACTAGCTTTGTTCCTTTCTTAGAACCAATGACTTAATAGACAATAATATGAGGAATCAGGGGAAAGCCTCATTTATTCAGGAATATTTAAGTTCACTGAAGATAATTTTCGAGAAAAATAAAATTTCAAACACTAAGCTTTATAAACTTTTAAAATGGTTTTGTGATAGAAACCTGAAATGTATTAGACACTACTCTGTCTTCTTTAAAGATGATATATTGCACATGATTTTACTTCTTTATGTGTGATTTAGATGTCACGGCGCTCCCTCATCTTTCCCAGTGTACCTCTAAGTTTACACATGGACATCCCCACCTTTTAAGCCCCAGCAACACTGCACCCCTCTTTAAGCTTTTCAAGGAGACTTTCTTCTTCCCTCTGTCTTACATCTAGGTCTTCATGCCTTGCTGCCTCCTTAATTAACACAACTTATCCCCAGGTCCTACTGCTGGTCTTAGCTCAGACATTACTTCCCACAGGAGGTTTTCTCTGACTCTTCAGATTTGGACTACGTATTATTCCTGAGTTCTCGTGCTACTGTGTACTTCCCATATAACTCACTACACGGTATTTATAACTATCTGTTTAGTTATCGTATATACCTTTCGTTGAACACCAAGCAAATGAGGAAGGGATTAATTTTTATCTCATTCATTTTGGAATCTCAAGTGTAAGTACAGTGCCTGACACTTAGTGGATGTTCAATAAATGTTGAATGCATGCACGAACATAAATTATTTTATTGTGCACTAATACTGGCTTCTCTCAAGGCTTATGAACTGAGGAGCACGGCAAGTTGGTATCAGTTTTACTGATGTGGCTCTTCAGATACTTTGGGGAGTATTTAGGACTATATAAATTCTTTGAGCATAGCATAGAATAGAAGCAAGAATCTGCATTTTTTCTGTGAAACAAAGGTGAGAGGAGTTGGACTTGTGTCCTAGTTCTGCCACATACAGATTGGGCAATTTGGGGAAAGTTGTTTAGTTTCTTTAAACTTCAACTTCCTTCTTTATTAAATGAGAAATGTAGTAATTAATATTGAACCTAGAAGTTATGGTTGAGGAAAAAATGAAACAGACAATGTTTGAAAAACTTGTTTGTTTTTACAAAGTATAAAGTACTATTTATCTAGTGTTTGTAATTACTATTAGTAACTTGTGTAGGGATGTTTTTGTTTTGTTTTGTTTTGTTGAGATGAGGTCTCCCTCTGTTGCCCAGGGCAGAGTGCATGATCATAGCCCACTGGGGCCTCGAACTCCTGGGCTGAAGTGATCCTCCTGCTTCAGCCTCCATAGTAGCTGAGACTATAGGCACGTACCACCACGCCTCGCTGATTTTTCTATTTTTGGTAGAGACGGGGTCTCACTCTTGCTCAGGCTGGTCTTGAACTCATGGGCTCAAGTGATCATCCTGCCTCAGCCTCCCAAAATGTTAGGATCAGAGGTGTGAGCCACCATGCCCGGCCCTTAGGGATGTTTTTGCCCCAAATACTGAGATGCTTTAACCTTGACTCTGTTTCAAATGTCTTGACTTTTCCCATCAGAGTGATTGACAGAATAATAAATTTCTCAGCATTGATTACTGGTATGGTAATTCATTACTGGCAGTTTTATTTTAAATCCCATGTCTCAGATATACCTTTTTTAAGCTGAACATATTCACTCCCAAATATGCATATTGAATTTCACACTGTCTTCCAAAATCCAATCCACAGTTGCATGAGACTTCTGAAAACCTCAAGCAACGAGCCCTATCCATGCCTCAAAAGTCCAAATCCAAAATTACCTGTCCCAATTTCAGAAACATACTCATCCAACCATCTTCTGTGTTTTCCTAAATGGCTTCACCATGCCTTCATTACCCAGGTTCTAAACTTCAGAACCATCTCTAGTCCTCCCATCCATTATCTCTACCACCTACCTCCCCTTGCACATTCATTAGGTTGCTAGGCCTTTTCAGTTTTGCTTCTGCAATGCTTCATGTCAGTCTTCTCCATTACAATCTCACTGGTCTTTACTTAGGATATTGCTATAGCTTCCTAACTAATTACCTGGTTTGAGTTCTTTGCTATTCTAATTCCTCCTACAAAGTGCCAGTAAAGCAAATTTCCATGGTTAAAGTACAACACACCTCTCAGTAGTCCCTGTTTATAAATAGGAACAAACAACAGAGCTGTTGATGTCTTTCCACTTCCCCAGAAGGTCACACTTCCTATGAAGCACTTCTCCTCAACTTCTGTATATTTTTTCTCTGCTACAACCTCTCCATTCCCTTGCCAGTCAGATGCATGAACAGAGAACCCCTTCTCTGTCTACCATATCCAACCTAACACACCCAGGACATGCCATCTGTACCTCCTTATGCTGCTACAGTTTTCTTCATGGCACTTGAAATGACATGATATTATTAATTTGCTTGTTTACATGTTTATTATTTGTATCTCCTTGTTAGAATGTAAGATTACTTAGCACAGGGACATTCTTTTATCCACTGTTGTATTGTCAGTACCTAGAACAATGTATGTATGACTCAGAATAGATAATAAATATTCATTGAATGAATGAATAAATGAATGGATGAATATGGCTACTATCATGTTAGGATTTTAAATAGAATAAGTTACATATATTTAACTCTCTTCAATTAGAATGTAATCTAGATATGAACATTGATACACGTTTTATGTATATCCCTATCATACATAGCATGGTCTTTCACACGTTATAGATGTTCAGTAAATGGTCGATCAAGTTTAATTATGTGCACACATTGGGTATTTGATTTTACTACTGTTCAGTTTTCAACCTCTTTAAAGAAATTTCAGCATTCAATTACTTTGTTTTTGTAGTCACCAAAATCTGATGTGGAATTTGAAACATTCTACAATCAAAGTGAAAGTTTATTTGGCAAAAATTAAAAATTAAATACTAAGATAATTCACTATGATCCACTAGTTCCTGCACTTTTCATTTGATCAAAGTGAACATACCTTTACTTAGGATTTATGAACTAAGAGAAAGAAACTGAATTTATGCCAGCCAGCCATGTGCCCATCACATTGCACATATCACATTTCTAAATTCATAGCAATGCTAAGAGCTAGCTCAGAGATAGTAACTTTCTAGTGCCTAATAAGGAACTCTTACAAATATTTGCCAAATGAATGAAGAATTCCCCAATGTCACAAAGGATCAAGAATGTGCAGTCAATTGCGCCTGACTGCAGGAGAGACTCAGTCCTCTCCATGAAGACACTATCCATGCCAGTTCTCAGGGATCATGAAGTATGGGTTCCAGCACTAGCCCACCTCAAACCTCAACTTCCTCAAACTTCATTTTCCTATTTATAATTAATGAGTTGGTGATATGTGATAAGGACTCTTCTAGTTATAATAAAATAAAATCTTAAAAAATAATACTATGCTATATTCCCAAAACTAGGACAAACTCTTAGAATACAACGAGGCTATGTCTGAGTGACAGGAATAACAGAGTATTAGTCTTCCTTGCAAATAACCAGCCGCCCATTTAAGTAACAAAATATCTGAAGGGAGAGAAAATTAATTATTTCATCTAGATTATGGATGGGTATGGAATGAGCAGTATGGATCAAATGAAAAACAGATGTCCCCCAATTGTTCTATCAAAAGTTTTACTTCCTTTTGTTTTCTTTTTGGTACACATTAGGTTGCAGATGCTAATGAGAAGCAAAAAAGCAACAGATAATGTGCAAAGTGATGAGAAGAGGGTCTGCGTATTCCCAATCTTGTATCTTGAGACAGAGATGTGCATTACCAAAATTACAACATCAGTAATTTTGGCAAGCACTTATCAGACAGTGTTGTTGTTCCCTTAATGTATTCCTTCCAGAGTGCCCGTCTCACTGGCCAAATAATCAATAAGAGCCCTGGGATAAAAATGAGAATGGAGTCTCAGAATCCAATTACTGAGGTTTGTGTATAAAACACCAGAAAACAAAGTACACAGATTTCTTTTTCTCATTGTATTAGGATAATAAAAGACAGTGGTTGTCAGCTGAAAATGAAAACAGCCAGAGTAATTCAAAATATTGAAAGCATAAAGAAATGCCATACCATGTTTTTAATGATTATGCTTCTGTTTGTTTCAACGGGAAATCGTTAAAAATTTAGGACAATCTCTAGTGGTAAATCCTCAACTTCTCCCATCTTGAGTAAGAGGAGAAAAGTTTAGAAACAAGTTCTCACCTGATTGATATCTATAGTTCTTTTAACATTTTTAATAAAAACAATTTCAAACTTTTCTCAAAATTTCATTTACTAAATGCAGGAAGAAAAAATAATGCTATATATCACATATAACATTTAGTGATAATTTTGAATATTTACTATTTTCAAGAATAATAATTCTGTGACTATACTAGATCAAAATTCATATTAATATAATTCAGCAGTATTATGAATCTTTACTATACTGAAGACTGAAATTTCTATAAGTTTACTTATGTCATATTTTAAATTACTTCACTTTTTAAATTTTTTATATTTCAGCACATTACAGGGGTACAAATGTTTAGGTTACATATATTGCCTTTGCCCCACCCGAGTCTGAGGTTCAAGCATGTCCATCCCCCAGATAGTGCACACCACACCCATTAGGTGTGAATATACCCATCCCCTTCTCCCCCCAATCTGCCCAACACCCAATGAATGTTACTACTATATGTGCACTTAAGTGTTGATCAGTTAATACCAATTTGATGGTGAGTACATGTGGTGCTTGTTTTCCCATTCTTATGATACTTCACTCAGTAGAATGGGCTCCAGCTCTATCCAGGATAATGCAAGTGGTGCTAGATCACCATTGTTTTTTGTGGCTGAGTAGAACTCCATGAAGAGAAACTTTTCGAAAGAAGACAGGCTAATGGCCAAGAAACATATGAAAAAATGCTCAAGCAAGCCCTTGTTTCTAAAACAACAATTTAAAGAAAAATTAGCTGGCTGTGGTGGTACATGCCTGTAGTCCCAGCAAGTCAGTATATATAAAAAATATACATATTTTTAGAAATGGGTCTCGCTTTGTCACCCAGGCTGGAGTGCAGTGGTGTGGTCATAGCTCACTGCAGCCTCAAACTTCTGGACTCTAGCAACCCTCTTGCCTCAGCCTGAGTAACTGAGACTATGGGCACGCACCACCATGCCCAGGTAATTTTTCTTTAAAACTATTTTTAGAAACAGGATCTTGTATGTTGTTGCCCAGGCTGATGTGAAACTTCTGTCCTCAAGTGATCCTCCTGCCTCAGCCTCCCAAGTTGCTGGGATTACACATGTGAGCCACCTTGGCAGGTTTATTACATATTCTAATAGTATAAATATTTAAGCTTAAAAAGTTTTAACTTAATGAAGCTAATTTTTTTTACAGTAAAGAGTTATATTATTCTGTTATTTTAAAGGAAGAAATTATGTAAATTTTCACCCCAGAATCTCTTAAATTGCAACTTTCTGCTTTAGAAGTACATTGGTTTTGTAGTGTTATTTATTCTAATTCATAAAACTTAAAAAATGGACTTAGCATACTCTGATTATTTATATATCAATGATGTGTAGATATGAAAACAAATAATTTATGCCTCTAGAAACATACAATTAAGGAGGTAAAAATGAACAGCCTTTAAAAAAGAGCCATTATTTTAAAGAATGTCTAGAGGCATAGAGAATATAGAAAAATAGAAAAAATTTACTTAATCTGGCATAACAAAGCATGACTATGTGTAGACAAAATGTATATGAGAAATCTAAAGCAGACTGTCCTAATACAACTTCTCTTGGGAATTATAGATTATAAACCAGTACATTACAAATGATTTATGGCTCCATAACCAGGTTTCATTGAATTAATATCTATATCAATAGTTGAGTTTTTATCATTAACAAATACTATATATTTGCAGCAAGAAAGCGCTCTAACATTTTTTACAAAGATGAATTTTCTATGGATATAGCTATTTGGAGATGATTTGAGTGAGACAAGTGATTGTAAACTGAAGAGGAGTGAGACAAGAAGTGAAAAAAGGTTTTTAAAAACACTACCAACTGGGATCATTTAGTGTACTTGTTAACAATAATTTTAAGGAAGATAGTTTATTAAAACAATCAAGAAAACATAAATGAAGTAAATATAAAATCGTATTCAAAATCACCTTATCTAGGAAGTGCTGGCAAGCACACTAAAGCAAAAATGATGTGTCATTTTTGTTCATTAAATTACAAATTGCTTATAAAATCTATAGTTCCGGATCTAGAAATGATACTGTACCCAAAACCATTTACATTCATATTCAGAACGATTCTGTATATAAATTGGCATAGCCTCTGTAAAACAATGATCAATATGTGTATGGTCCTTAAAAATGTTTATACTATTACACTATGAAGCAACTCGCACAGTACCTCTAAGGGAAATGTTTAGCCAAAAATTATTTAATAGAAAACATGAAACACTGATAATAAATAATCTGAGAATTTCATGGAATAGGCTAAAAAGAAAAACAGAATGAGCCCAATAAACACAGGGGAAATAATTAAGAGAAACAAGTAAATAAATGAAATAGAAACTAACAACAAAAACACAACTAAGGTAGTCAACAAAAATAACTTCCTGTTTTCTGAGAAAGAACTAGAAAAATATATGGCAAGATAAAATTAAATACAGCCATACATAATATAAAAATATAAAATGAATATAACTACATATAAATTTGTGATTTTAAAATACATGAGCTACTATAAAATATATCAAAAAATTAAAAACCTAAAGGAAATATTTTCCAGAGACATGTAAATATACAGAAGTACAAAAATTACCAAAATTGACCAAAGAATAAAAATAATTACCTAGTCCAAGAGCTTTTATAGGGATTTTTTATAATTTCATGAAATAGATATTTCTTATACACAGTTTCATATTATAGAAAAAGAGGCAAAGGTATCCTATTTTATAAAATTAGTATAAAAATTAGTATGACCTTTATCTTAGAACTAGAGAAAGCATTATATGTAAAGAAAATTATGAGCTTGTTAAACTTATAAATAAAGATGAATTAAATAAGACAAGGACTTTGTAGGGATCAATAATGATAGCACACTATGAAATGTGGAGTATGATTAATTCAACCCTACACTCCAGTTATACATTTTTACACACACACACACACACACACACACACACCCCACATGGAAGAAGACTTTTTTTAACGATGGTGCACATTTAGAGCACATTTAGAAAATCTACCAATGTAATTTCATCACACAAAGTACAGAAAATATGATCCATATTAATAGATACATAAAATATATTTGAGGAACTTCAATGCTTATTCATGACTAAAAAAGTAATTTAGTAGAAAGTAATTTCCTTAATCTGTTAAAAATAATTTCCCTCTTCCAAAAAGAAAAATCTAAAGCAAACATCGCCCGTAATTGGTAACTTCACAAACATTTCATAAGAGTCAATGCACGGATATCTACCACTTTTGCTATTTAACATTATACTAGAGTCCCATTGAGGGAAAAAATATAAAAATAAAGAAAGGGTATAAGAATCATGAAGCAGAGTTAAAATTAACACATTTTGGAAAAAAATAAAAGATATTCATGGTCTTCATGTGAACCCAGAATATCTATAGACAAACTCTAAGGATTAATAAAAGAGTTCAAAAATTTTCTGGATATAAAATCAACATACTAAATTCAGTAACATTTCATTATATCAGCAGTTATTACACTGAAATTTTAGTAGAAAAACATGTTAAGAATTGCTGGATCAAATGGTAGTTCTACTTTTAGCTTTTTGGAACTACAAGCACCACATGTACTCACCATGAAATTGGTATTAACTGATCAATACTTATGTGCACATATAGCAGTAACATCCATTGGGTGTCGGGCAGGTGGGAGGGGGGAGGAGGGGAAGGGTATATACACACCTAATAGGTATGGTACGCATTGTTTAGGGGATGGACATGCTTGAAGTTCTGACTTGGGTGGGGCAAAGGCAATATATGTGACCTAAACGTTTGTACCCCTGTAATATGCTGAAATAGAAAAAAATGTTAAGTAGTAAAATTTTTAAAAATATAACAAAATAAACTTTACCAAAATGTATAACATTTTGTAGGCAAAATTATACATTTTATCATTTTTAGTGATATAAAAGAAGACATGAATAAATGAGGCAAGACACCATGTGGAAACATTTCAACATGTTAATTGACTTAATCAATGAATTCAATTCTAATCAAAATCTTAATGAGAATTATTTGGAGAACTTTTTTTGCTACAAGGATAAATTTATTAAAGTAAATAAGAAAATATAAATTAAAAGAACATTTTTAAAGGACTCCATCTCTATGATCTCACCTCCTAACTTTCATCTTCATTGAGAAATTGTGTAAGATTACATTTTCTTTTTCTAGTGCTGTTTGTTGCTTTGGCTCCTCTTGGTAACCTCATCTTCATTCCTGATTCTGGTTCTGCAACTTT
Organism: Varecia variegata; assembly: GCA_028533085.1. NCBI lineage: Eukaryota > Metazoa > Chordata > Mammalia > Primates > Lemuridae > Varecia > Varecia variegata. The sequence continues at coordinate 71,303,042 of CM052441.1, forward strand.
ATGATCACTTTCAGAATAAGCCTCAGCAGTCTGATATCTCCGGCACACTCTAGCCAAAGCTGTCACTTTTATCTGTTTTCTGTTAGCCTTTTGCTGGGTGAATTTTAATACCCCAGTTGCAAGTTGCTTTGTACCCTTAAGAAGAGTCATATATACTTTATTCTTTTAATCCTCATTTTGAATAATAGTCATAGTTAACTTGGCATCCTGTGCTACTACAGCTCAGTCATCATATTCTTTATTTCTTTTTTCTAACTGAACCTTGATATTCTCCAAAACTCTGACATTTTCTTTCTGTATTAGCTCCAGAATCTAATTTAACAGGACCAGATCTTATGTAAGAACATTAAATACTGATTATCAGATTCAGTAAATTAACTGTGCACAAAAATTTGATAGAGTTCAATGCCTATTCATGTCCAAAAATACTATTCTAAAAAGGAAATAGAAACAATTTCCTCAACTGAAGAAAAATAGTGACTCTTCCTAAAATAAAAAAATCTACAGTGAATTTATCATTAATGGTCAACCTTCAGATGCATTCCCTTTAAAGTCAGAAACAAGACATGAATACCTGCTATAACTTCTGATAACCTCTAAAATGTGCTTCGCCTATCATCAAGTAGATCTACTAGAAAGAAGAAATCTGTCAATATGTGCAAAAAGGTAGCATGCTAAAGTGTCTGTAACACAGAAATATCAAGAAGAAATATACATGTCTACCAATGTGACATTAAATGAATAAAATGGGAGTGGGTTTATTTTTTCAATGGTTAAAACATAACAGTTAAAAGTAGATTTCTCTCCTAAATAGACACACGTATTGTATGTGTATATGTGTGTGTGTATCATAAAGCTCAACTCAGTGTCATAATATGAATTAATTCAAACAACCTAAATGACCACAAAGAGGAGTATTTTAAATGAATGTGTGAGTCAGGCTAAGGTTTCAATTCTGATTCTGAGTTTAATGAGTTACTTTATATCCTTAAGCCCTACGTCCCTTACCTGAAGTTTACAAAGACTATAATATGCAATTCATAGAGGATTAAATGTGCTATTGTAAATATATCCCTTAGTACGGTTCCTGAGAAAATGTAGAGTTTGCATAAATGAGAAGTGATATTATTATTACTATAATTCTTATTTTATTTATAACAAATAGTCTAATTTTTGACAATTTTATTTGGGTTTCACTTACTAGTTATTACATGAGACAGTATTATTTGACTTTAAGCATCATATGACCTTTACAATTTATGCAAATATGTTTATGATTTACTTCATTACTTTTATGTTTAGGTAAAAGGTGAGAATGCAATCTTTCCTTTTTTATTTTCTTTTACTTCTTCAAATAATTAATTTACTAGTCCCATTTATTCAACATTTCTTTGATTCATTACTTGATCACATCTATCACTCAGTATATTTTTATTCATACTTGGGCTTATGTATATTTCATCTTACTTGGATGCTTTATCTGTAAATTGCTAATTTAATTATTGTGAGTTCACACTAAGGTTTAGTACTTAATAGATCAAGTTGCTCATCATTACTCACTTGTTATTAACAAAACATACATTATTTTTCACCTGTATGCACTTCCATTTAACTCCAGATATTTTTCCAAGCTCTTATAAAGGGAATAGAATAGGAAAGTAAGAATGAGGAGGAAGAAGAGAAGAGAAGGTCAAGGAGAAAAAGGAGGGAGAGAAGAGGAGAAAGGATTGAAGAAGACAGTAGAGAAGGATGACAAGGAAAGGGAAGAAATGCTAGAAGGTGACCTTAAAAATACCACATCAAACCTATGAAGTAGCTTGGAAAGAAGTGATATTTGTACATTATTCAGTTTTATCATTCAAGGACATGGTAAATCTCTCCACTATTTAAATATTTTATATATTCACTATGTAAAGTTTTTTACATTAAGGTAGATTTTAAATAGGGTGTCATGGTTTGAATCATTATGTGAATTATATGAATGAAAATCTGGCATTCAAATATAAAAATATTAAGCAATATAAGGTTCACATACAGCACCTTTCAGGTAAACTCAAACGTGACATACACATTATCGAATTGGCCTCATAATAACATTTTCTATTTTCCATTTTCCAATTATCATCTTTGAAGACAGGCAAGTATAATGATGAGGAGAAAATCAAATAGTAAAATATATTAGCATTATCATGCCTAAAAACCTTAGACTTAATTGAAGAAAAACGAGTTTGTACCAAAAAAAACAAACAAAAAAAAAACAGCAGCACCTAAAGAAAAGGTGATAATATAATAGGCCAATTTAGCAACAACTATAGCCTATATGAAAAAACAGAAAATAAATATCTGGTTTCTGCATAATTTGGAACACAGCAGCATAGTACACTGTGTATTTGCTTAAGAAAACCAAGCAAGTACCACATCGATGCTGAATGAGGCTGCAGAGGACACCAAAGCACAACCATTTAATAAGAAATACCAGGGAATATATAACCCTAATTTAGGTCTAAAGTAGCACCATAGAACTAACTGGGCATACCAGAAACTGCCTGCAAGGAGTTACTAACTGAATACCTGGGTGGAGTCAAAACAAAGCCAAATAAAGAAGTTTAGGACATTTATATAAATACGTAAATCAAAACATGCTTGTTTGAGAATATTTAGGGCACTAACTACTTATTTCTCCCTCTTTCCTTGCTTCGTCTCACCTAGAGACTGAGAGGTGGGGAGTTCCTGCCTTAACAAGGCATATGATCTGCACTGGGACTGCAGGAACTGTGCTGCTGTTTACTGCTGTCAGCAGCTGTCCTGTCTCTTAGGATCACCAAGGAGGAGTGAGAACATCCACTATAGGAGGCAGCAGGAAAAGATGTCAACAGAATTGACTTAATTTTTTCCAGCATGGAAAAAACCCAACCTATTCAGCTAGAAGGCAAGATTAAAAATGATACTAATATATTTCATAAATTATAAGTTTAGCAGAAAGAAAAATTATAGCACTTGAATATTTTCTTTTGGTTTCCACTATATGCCGTATATCTAAAGGGCACTTTGAATGCAGCTGACGAATTTGTTCCAAGAACTGGACACGCTGCTATTATAGTGTCCTATGGTAGGCTCAGTAATTGGACATTGAATCTAGCTAGCATTCATACCCAGTTACGTTTTGCTGAGGGTAAATTTATCCTGGCAAATGGCATGATTTTCTCTAGCTAGAATACTAAAAGGGAGGCGGTCCACCTGCATGGACAGCTGCTACTTCACAGATTCTTTGCCAGGAGCCACTATTTAATAGAGTTGTGTGGACATTATGTTTGTTGTTTTCCTCTTACAAAAAAACAAGATGAGTTGGACCTGACTTTTTGCCTTGACTTGTTTTCATAGCTTCTGTAATGTATCAGGAAGCAATATTTGAAACAATAGTGTCATTTTATTTGGTTCTGTTCAGAGGAATCCTTTGATACTTTATGAATTACTTATCTCACTTTAATAAGGTTTAACATGGAAAATTAACCTCCTATACATTTCTAATTAGTTTTTAATGAATTTTAGCTTCTCTGTTCAGAAAAAAATCTATCCAACTAGCTACTAGAAATTTAATCTCTGTCACTGAAGCATATGACAAACATCCCTAGAGGAGAAATGTCCTTGAGGGGAGTGTGTATTTGTGCAATTGCCATTCTCAAAAATAACTCAAATTCCAAATTTTTCCCTCCATCTTTGGTAGCATAGGAGCTAGTATCATTTGCAACTGATAAGTGGCTTTTATTATATTAATACAATGCTGACCATAATATAAATTGTCCAATGCTTAGATACACTGAATTGCTTGCATCTGCTTATATCTTACGCTTTTAATTAGGATATAAGAGAAAAAAATGGGCTTAACTAGCCAATTATGTAATTAAATATAATTTTACAAGTTAATGATACACTGACTAGAATGAAACCAAAGGTATAGTATCATACTCAAACTGAATTAAAAGAATTAATTTCAAACAATTAAGATATTACTTTAGTTAATGAATAAAAATCTGTAAGATTTTCTTAGGTCAAATTTTACAATATATGATAATATCAGTGAAATAATTTGTGCTATTAACATCCACTTTCTTCAACTACAGCTCTCATTTTTTGCTTATCAGTTGGCCTAGTTTCTTTGTTTTGTTCTGGAAAGAAAACCTCTTTTTCACATATTGAAAGGATTTTCATTCATGCAAGTAATATTTTCTATTTAAGTTTTATTTAAATTTAAGGAATATTCACATTAAGGAATTTTTTTGGAAATATCTTGCACACAAAAGAATCAATTTGATATAAAGATTACATGAGCACCATTTTGCATAAAATTAGGTGATGTCAGAATGTAAGAGCAGTTCTAGAATAAGAAAAGCAATGGCCTAAGGTTGCACACATAATGTCTGTGTTAAAAATAAAAAGAGGTCAGGGTTGGAATTAATACAGTAAACTGCAACAAAAGGATTTGCAAAGACATATAGTTAATAAGAATATACTTTTTATTAGGCAAAAATATGTAAATTATTATTCAAGAACTGAATAAAATAGCTAAGAGAAAAAAGTTCGCAGAAATATCTAAATGTTTTGAACTGAATAATAAATAGCAAATTAAATATTTTAGAACACACTGATTATATGTTCTTTACATTTGCCCCAAATGTATGGAAAAATAAATGCTTTTATTGGCTGTGAATAGCTATGTATGCACTCTATATAATAAATAGGCCACAAATCATAAAAAACTTCACATATTTAAATATCCTAGATCTTCTGTAATTCAGTATCTACTGGTTTCTCACCAGGCACTGAAATTGTCAGGGCAAGTTGCTTGTTTTATAATACTTTATTATGGGTAACCTCTTCCAATGAGATGAACTTTCAAGGCTTTTCAAGGTTACAAAAGTTCATGGCCCAGCATTTCATATTCTGGGCACCTACTATATTTAAGTGACCTTGAAATTGTGTGTGTTTGTAGGTCTGTATATATAAAACTGCCAATCACTCATTTGAGGAACAAAGCTGGTTGTAATTAAAAAATGAATGAAACAATGTAGTTACCCTAAAGGAGCTTTTAGGATTGGGAGAAGGGCGGTCAAACAGACATATAAGCAATTTGTTATACTACAAAGCAGAACAACATAAATGCCATAACGCTATAAAGAGTGCTTAATGGACACCACGGGAGGAATATTTAATCATTCACTCCAATTGGGGGATGTAAAAATGACTTCAAGAAGGAGATAATAATTCAACTGGACTATATGTGTAGAGAATATTTTTCTACACAGGCAAATAAGATGAAGAAATTTGAAAGTATGTGATATCCTGTACCTTAACCATGGGATATATGGAGGGATGTATTAGAAGATAAGACAAAATCACAGATAACATAAATTACATATTGGGAGGAAACAGGTTACAACTAGAAGGTTTTACAAAGAAAGAACACAATGACATTTTTTCAATACTGTGTTTGATATAGTTGTTTTGTCACTGTTAACAAAACAGCACAGTGAGAAATAATAGGGTAAAATCAGGACTAGAGAAAACTTGATGATCAAAATTAAGATGGTGGTGATTATTATTATGGTAACGGCAGTGGTGGTAATGACCATGAAGATGGGATGATGGTGGTGATAGTGATAGTGATGATGATGGTGACAGTAGTTGGTAATATTAGAAACCTGCATAGCAGCAGCTATTTATGGAGTTCTTGATATGTACCAAGAACTTCCTAAGCATTAATATTCATTACCTCTAATGTTAATATCAAATCTGTGAGGACAATTTATCTCCGACAGATGAATAAATGAGACTTAGAAGAACTAAATAGCTCTGCTAAGGTCATGTACTATCATAGGGCAGAATAGGCAGGTAGGTCAGTAAGGCTTCACAGCTCCTGTACTTAGACATTCACCATGTGCTTCCCAGGAACAATAGAAAAGGGACAGAGTCTACAAGGCACGAGGATGTGATGAGGAGTTTCTGATCAAAGCTTCAAGTAGAATCAAGCAACAAGTAGTGTAAATACTGTGAACAAATGCTGAAAACAGCAAGTTTAAACAATGATAACACCAGAGAATAGTTTCCATAATTGGTAACTATGGAAGCCATGCTGCAAGGGACTCAAACATCAATGGCCAGACTTCGGGAGTTTTCTAGGGAGAAAAGGAGAGATGGGGTGGTATTTTGAGAGAGAAAAATAAGATTGAAAATATTTTTATAAAATTTCTTTTTTCTGTTTGCTTGTTATAATAGGAAAGTCTAGAGCATTTATAGGGCTTTCAGAAAAAGAACTATAAAAGAGTGAAAAGGGGAAATTTCAGGAGAACATGAACACTGAAGGGACACAGCACTGGAGAAATGAAACTGAATGAAAGAACTGGTATTTAAGTTGGATAAAGCCACAGACAGACGTTAAAGGCATTTTATTTTCAAATCAGTGATCTGGTAGAGAATGAATCTTAAACTAAAAATTAGTCAGACAAGATGGAGAAAAAGGAACCACCAAGATTCAGACACTAACTTCAGAGGTTTTGCTTAGCAAAAAAGCAGAGTATCTAACAATGAAATCAATCTTTTTTTCAAGGTGCTGGCAGATGGCGAATTCATATAAAACTGAGGGTGGTGTTAGGTGGGGAACAAAACACGGTGATGGGGAATTTAGGGGAGATGACGATCACATACCTGGACAGGTGGACAAACAAGACCTGAAGTTCAGGACAGGGTCCTGGTCAAAAAAGAGTATGCCCATAAAGGGATTGAATACTTCTGATAGAGAATATAACAGGAGAGGAATAACAGGAATTTGTAACTAAATTGGAGGGAAGCTCAAGTAATTCTCAACAAATGGTTTCTAACTTTTCAGAGGAATGGGAATCAGGATTCTGGGGAAGAACTGTGAAGATAAGAGCTGAAAGGCGCGTAACAGCCATTCGGGGGGGAAATGAAGGAGTGCCAGAGACATGAGAAATGAAGCTGGTTACAACACTGCAAACTTGGCTGAATGCTACATGGTATCTCACAAATGGAAGGCACATGTTATGTGATTAAATGTCCATTATCACACTGGGAGAAACGCTATACCAAAACAATTTTAATCACTCCATGAATGTAAAAATGTGTTCTGTGCAGAAGTAGTGTATCTGCAACTATTAGAATACCAAGGGTTTTGGAATTAAACAGTCTCTGTTCCTTGAGGCAACTTCCTCCCACATCAGAGGCCATACGATAAACAAAAATGGCCCCGAGCTCCCATCTGGTCTCTGTGTAGCACAGGAAGCCCACATATCCCCTGAGTGATGTTTTTGGTATTGAATAAGGCCTGCAGTAAAGCGAGCACCTGCACTACAGGAAAATAATCCATAGCCATTCTATCAAGCAGTATTTGAAAACAAGGAGCCTGTGCTTTTATTTGCTACTTTGTGTTTGGATTTAGGCAACCACTTTCTTCCATAATTCCCCTTGGATTCAAAGTGCTCTGTGTATGAAAAAGGAAGCACTGTATGCACTTGAAATATTATCTTATTAAATTGTTTTAGTTCTTAACTCTCATACCCATGGGGTAGATAGGAAGGAAGCGGTGTTATTCAATTATAAAGTAACTGTCTTCTTAACCAAATGCTTTAAATTAAACCAAGGCATTTTTTTCATTGGTGGCATTTAAATGGAAGTTATATACAGGCATCTCCTGAGGCATTACACTCTGTCCTCTACCCTTAATTTGACCTGAAGAAATTTCCCAGAGCTGAGTTAGCCAAGCAGGTGAAGAAAGTGAAAACATGCCAACATGCCCATTAATCGGAACTCAAGACTTAGAAAACACATATATCAATGTTTTCTTAAAGCTCTTTCTAACAGGGACTAGAAAAAGGCAGAAGCATTTTTTACTCTACCTGAGAATTATCTTTCTTAAAGATGCTTATTTTGGAAAAAGAAATTGTATTCTTGTGTAAAGCTAGACAAATGTACCATGTCTACATCAGAAGGCTGACACAAAACAACAAAACACCATTTATCAGAAAATATGAAGTCTTAGGTGCATCGTTACAAAGCAAATGTCCTGAGCAAATTCCTAAGAAAACATTCACCCTGTGTCTGAGACCTCTCCACTTCCTGGCAATCAAAGCATTCAGTTCTTGCTAGTCTCTCTTCTATCATAAATACTTTGAATCATTCCCCCCCTTGTGGTTTCTTCCCTCTTTCCTTCAAATACTGAATGTTCCAGTTTCCCTGGGTTGATCTCTAGCTCCCTCCAAACTCACATCATCTTTATTCATTTTTATTGTTCACCTCCTACAGAGTGGCTGTTCTTAACTAACCTTTCTTTTTCTCAGGTCTACATCAACCTCATTCTCAGCAGGTGGCCTTACCTCATAATTCTCCAAGAGAAATCCAGACACACCATCTAATCTACTGTGAGCTCGCTCCTCGCACTGCATTTCACTTCAATCAGTATCCCTACTAGCTCATCCTTCTCTCTAATGTTCAAAAACAGAGGCACTCGCTCCTGCTCAGTCAGGTCACACTGCCCAGACAGCTGACCCAGCCCACACCACCTCTTCCTGAGGGCTCCTTTAACTTGTTATCCTCATCCATGGCAATGTATTTGCTGTCTTTCTTATCTGGCTCTTTCCTTTATATCTTTAAACATAATCATATCAACAAATAACCTGGAGGAGGGATAAGGCTCTACTTTTTTTTTCTTATACATTTTTTTATTTTTTTAAATTTTTTATTGATACATAATTGTACATATTCATGGAGTATGTGTTCTATTTTCTTTTAAAACGTATTTGAACCTATTGCTCTTCCTGTGACCATTCAAGGACTCTCACCTCTACTCTCATTAGTGCGTTTGAACAGGATTCTGCTTCCATTCCTTTGCTTCTAAATGCAGTTGCATTTATAGATCTGTTCAAGCACAAGCATATACAATCACACAAGCACACACACATTTATGCAGACATGCATACATCCCATGTTCTCTGTATTATCTTTCCATTTGACACTTATATTCTAATTTTCTACTTTTCCTCTAATATCAGCAATCTTGTCTATTTGGCTGACTGTCCTTGCTCATGATATCACCCCATGTGTTCCTTTTTTACCCCACATCCCTCTCATTCTCTCATTCAGGAATTTTGCTCAAGGCTTGGTCCTAAATCGTCTTCTCTGCATTCTCAGTGAGAGAATCCAGGTTCATAGCTCAATTTCTCAAATGGTGATTTTTAAAAATTTCCTTATTCACCACACATGACTTCCACATGTAAGCACCCTCGCTAAATGTCAGCAGTCTCATCTAGACTTAGCTATGAGTTATCTGAGCTTAGAATTCATATTTTCTATTTTGTACATTTATTCCCCAGTTCTCCTGGAACCATACCTTGTAAATAGTGAACATTCAATAAAAATTTACGGACCACCTATTAGATGCTATGTTAAATGCTAACAAGAAGAGAATACAAGTAAAATAGAGTGTGTGTTTTCAGTGTCCACAAATAGAGGAAACAGTCAAAATACAGAGCTACTAATAGTATAGTAGATATCAGCACAGCATGTTATAATACAATAGTGAACAAGAGAGAGGAAAGCCTCTTTTCTGCCTTTTGGGTTTTGTTACCCTTGATGATCACCTTTATCCAAACTCTCTGCCCCTCAGACTTCTTGGTCTCTGAGATTCTCCTGGTCTAACCAGAGGGCTGGCATGAGAAGAAACTGTTCAGAGATTAACAAAATTCTGATTTGCCTAATCCAACATGGGGATAATACTATCCTGTCTCACTTATGATAAACAGGAGGGTCAAACGTGCATTGTACTTGAAAGCAGTTTGTAAATTTTTTTATTCTTAGTTTTAATCTCTGACTTTGGAGAAATGTTAATCTTGCTTGCTAACTAAATGAAGGACCCGGATTACAGTGTAACACTAAACTCTCCCCCTAGGGACCAGCTCTCGTGCAGAATTCACACTGCCTCTGGATTCATAGTCACTTATTTCCAGCTGTTACCTCAGAAAAATAATACAGCCTTTCTAGATCCCAAATTCCCTGTATTTAAAGTGATTAAATTTCTTCAAATTCCACTTTAAAATGCTTTTGTGCCTTGAAAAAACTGCAACAGTCAAGAAAACATTTCCAACTGAGTACCGTTCTAAGACCTCAAACCAGATGTATCATGTTGTCTTAGGGCTATACCAGGCCTTCCAACCAGCACCAGGCTGCTTTATTTTTGTGAATGCCACATCAGCTCAAAAACACACAGGATATGAAAAAATGATTTTTCTTTACTTTCAACTCTCTCACTTTCAGTCAGTTACTGACATTATTTTTATAATGTCTTTCAAACTGTCATGTTTTTTGTATTCCTATTATTTTCCCCTCTTTATTGAAGAACTCACCTAGACTATAATAATTATGCTGTAACTTCTCTGCCTGCCTTTCGTTTCTATTTTCCTATCAAATAATGCAAACTTCATTGTGATTCCCCCAAATAACTGTTTTAACATCAGCCTTATGTTTTAAAACCTTCCCTAACCATCCCTCGCCAGAAAGATGAGTTCCTCCCTTTTTCCACTTTCTTTAAAGGCTCATCTCAAGTCCAATTTTGTCCAAAGGGCTTTCTAATCAATCTCCTACAGTGAATATGTGCCTGAATTTGACAATTACTTGGCAGGCGAAGTCTTACAGTGTCATTGATATTTTTGTGTATGAATTCTATTCTCCCTGTAAGCCGTGGATAGCATATTATACCACACTATCCTTATCACCTAGCAACTCTTCTCATTTTTTAAGAAAATGTTGATGATGTGGTATCATAAATTCAGGTTCATGCCAACACTGTCTTCCACAGGTACCTCTGCTTTACGCATCTGACCTCAAATGTCATCTCTGTTCAACTGAACACAACTCATCCATTTTTCATCTGTAGCTGCTTAATGATTTTCAAAGCTGACTCCATTCTCTTATGATTCAAGGTCTGCCTGAATCTTTGAAGTTAGTTTGCTTACAATTTCTCCCATCACTAAAATGTCACAAGTGTATATCAGATTTACCCATAAAACACTGTTTTTATCAATCACACAATTAATCAAACATGTAATATATGTGCCTACACTCTCTGGAGCGAGAAATTACAATGTTGCCTCTTGAACTTAACCAAAACCGCTCAGTATGATACTCAAGAGTGTCCATCAACCAGATCCACCTCCTAATTTCAAATGTTTCTCTTTATTGAGGCTATGTATTTCTGAGACTTCCTAACATATACCTTCCTATTTGAGAAATATCCTACCACAAGTGAAATCTATTACCTTTTTTGGGCCAGGACAATTCCTATACTATCTTAATAATCTAACTAATTCTATACCTCAATTTTGATTTCTTATAATACTTATATTTCTTATAATGCCTTATCTTGCATTTGTTTATATATTGCTTACAAATCTCCTCAAATTTTCATTCACAAATTTTACCAATTAAATCATAGGTTCCTGAAAAGCTAAAAAAGAAAAAATTTCTTATAAATGCCTGTTGATGTGGGATGAATACTAAGCTAATGATAATTGAATTGAATTAACACAAAATTACAGGAAATATATAATTAGTTCCCAGTTATTCTTATCACTACATCACGTCCTTAAGGCACTTTATGTCATATAGATGGAGGATTTACAGTTGTGCACATGCGTTTTTGCTCAATACATAATCACATATGCTTACTAATTAAAATGATTGCAATATGCCTTCTTCCATTTATGTTCTCTACATACCAAACAAGGTTTTTAAGCAGTAAATGGAATCCAATTTTTACAACCGTGATAACTAGAAATAGTAGAAATAGATAGGGTTGTGAGGATAGGAAATATGTTTGTTTCTTTTCTTTTTTTAAGGCATCAGCTTTTCTTATTTCTCTACAGGTTGAACTAGTTGAGGGCAAAATGTCCCCTTGGGATGAAAAACAATTTAGCAAGTCTTACCTCGCCTCTGGCGGTCAGCAGTACCAGAACAACGGAGGTGAACACTGAAAAGGGGACTCTATCCTGGAACCCGCTGCAGGTGAGTAGGCTGGCTCAGGGTGGGTCAGAAAGAGCAAACCTCCCGCGGGACAGGCGTGAGATTGCGGGAGGGTGTCACAGAAGAGACAACGGGGCGTCCTGATGACTCAGCTCCCCAATCTGGCATCTGCCAACTCCTGGACAGTTGCCCCCAGGGCTGGCACTCTGGGGGCAGGCGGCCGCTATTTTTGGAGTCCACAAGCCAGACACCGTGGTGCTATACGGGGTCGGGCAGCGCCCTTCCCCCAGCTCGGGGAATCCTGGGACAAGCTCCGCCCTTCCACGACCTGTGGTCAACTAGCCAGGCCTGTTTAGATGGGTGAATTCTGAATACTTCCCCAGTCCTGAGAGGCTAACACCTGTGGGACTTACAGGCGCTGGGGCGCTGGCCGGACTGGGACACCACCCCTTCCCCAAGCCAGCAACTTTCTAGCCAAAAGTGGTGGGCTCCAGCCCTGGACGTAGGGAGAGATGAGAAAACCCATTTTCCCGGTGTGACTAGCGTGAATCCCCACGGCCTCGGGGCAGATCAATAGTTGACAGCCCAGTGACTCTGCTCACCAGACTGGCTTATGCCATCCAGTAGGATCATACCTCTGGGGTCGGATTTCCTCATCCAGCAAATGCCAACAGTGGGGTTCGCAGTCAGCGAAGGAAAATCCTGGCCAGAGGCCACAGCAGGTGCACCAAGTAACCCCTCCCATCAGGAGCAGCCTCCCAGGTATGGTAGAAGAATCCTGAACAACATAATAGCGGCGCCCCCTAGTGGCAGATCAAGCAACCATAGAAGCACCAACATCCAGGCTGGTAGGCAGCAGCTGTGATCTGCCTTGCTCCTAAACACCACGTCTGGCACAGAGTTTAAATAGGGTGTGTCATTTTCCAAATGAAAACTGAAAGGTGGGAAGCAACAGCTAATCCTGATGGGAAGTAATCAGTGAAAGAACTGTGGAAGTATGAAGAATCAAACAGAAAGCACACCCCATGTCACAAAATTGACATGCCTTTGGCTAGATCAACAAGATGCAGAGAAGACTCTAATAAGCCCCATCAGGAATGAAAAAGGAGAAATTACAACTGATGCCATGGAGATACAAAATATCATCTATGAATCCTATAAAAACCTCTATGCAAATAAACTGGAAAATGTGGAGGAAATGGACAAATTCTTAGAAACACACAGCATCTCTAGGCTCAATCAGGAAGAAATAGAATTCCTAAACAGACCAGTATCAAGTACCAAAGTTGAAACAACAATAAAAAACCTTCCTAAAAAGAAAAGTCCCAGACCAGATGGTTTAACACCTGAATTTTACCAGACCTACAGAGAAGAACTAGTGCCTATCCTGTAGAAATTGTCCACAACATCGAGAAGGAAGGAATCCTCCCCAACATATTTTATGAAGCCAACATCACCCTGATACCAAAATCAGGAGAGGACACAACAAGAAAACTACAGACCAATATCCCTTATGAATATAGATGCAAAAATTCTCAACAAAATCCTAGCAAACCGAATTCAGGTGCTTATCAAGAAAATAATCATTCACGACCAAGTGGGCTTCATCCCAAAGATGCAGGGATGGTTCAACATACACAAATCTATAAATGGAATTCACCATCATAAATAGAAGGAAAAACAAAGCCCATATGATCCTCTCAATAGATGCAGAAAAAGCGTTTGACAAAATTCAACACCCTTTTATGATAAGAACGCTTAACAATATAGGCATAGATGGGGCTTACCTAAAAATGATACAAGCCATATATGACAAACCCACAGCCAACATCATACTGAATGGGGAAAAATTGAAAGCATTCCTACTTAGAACTGGAACCAGACAAGGTTACCCTCTATCACCACTTCTACTCAACATAGTACTGGAAGTCCTAGCCAGAGCAATCAAACAAGAGAAGCAAATCAAGGGCATCCAAATGGGGGCAGAAGAAGTCAAACTATCCTTCTTTGCTGATGATATGTTCTTATACCTAGAAAACCCCAAAGATTCTGCCATGAGACTACTGGAATTGATAAACAAATTCAGCAAAGTCTCAGGTTACAAAATCAATGTACAGAAGTCAGTAGCATTCCTATACGGCAACAACAGTCAAACTGAGAACCAAATCAAAGACTCAGTACCCTTCACAATAGCAACAAAGAAAATAAAGTACCTACGAATATATTTAACTAAGGAGGTAAAAGACCTCTAAAGGTTAAAATGTCCATACTACCCAACATGATCTATAGATTCAATGCAATCCCTACTAAAATACCAACATCATTTTTCACAGATCAAGAAAAAATAATTCTACACTTCATAGAGGGACAAAAGACAACTCCCAGAAGAGTGGAACAATATCTCAGCTTTAGAACAGATGAGTGGAAAAGGTAAGATTTCCTTGGGACTCCTAGAAATAGCTGGGAACAAAAACCTAGAAAAGAACTAGCTTCCTGTAGTCAGGCAAGCTGTGACTTAGATAATGGTTGTTTAGACATAAAAGGCTAATGTCTGAAGTCTGCAACTTTTCAGTTGTGTGCTTTAAAACTTTTTAGCCTGCATTATTCGCATCTTCCACTAACTCATACCTCCCCCCTCCTCAGCCAGCACTCCCACCATTTTTCCCTTACTGGTCAATGAGAGGTTTCAAAACACAAAGCAAAAAAGGTTGTGAAAAATAAGGCAGATGGGGGTAGAAGTCTTTGTAGAATAAAGGAACTGTTGTCAAGTCCCAGGAAAAGAAAAAAAATATATTTATGAACAAAGTGCTAAGCAAAGATTAAAATTAAAAATTAATCGATCAGTTTCTTGTAAACACTTTGCTTCTCTACAAACACACAGACAAACTACATTAGATAACATGGAAAAATAAGGGCTAATCTATTCAATCATATAGATTCATCTGTTTGTGAGTTCTAAACCCATGTGAATACAAAAACACTGTTCTTGTAGCAGTCGATCATACATACTCTCTATTTTGATTAACCCTTTTCCACAAATTCACCCTACACTGCAAGTCACATAGATTGAAACTGTGCTGAAACTGTGCTATGTATTTTAGAAACATGCAAAAGCTTTTACAACAATTCAGTGATCGCCAGCAGACTCAATGGTTTCATATTACCTTAAATATAAAATATTCTAAAACTTACTACTTATTTTTACAGCAATACTTTTTATTATTACCACAAAATATTAGGATACGGATATCTATGGCAGCAATGTTAATGGATGAATTGCAATAAACCCAGTTTCATAATATAGCTCATGAAATGTTAATGTAATTTTTTTCAGTTATCAAGTAGTGTCACAAAATGGATGCTCATTAATCAAATATTCTGTTGTACATGGATTATCTATTATTAAAGAATGAGAATACACTAAAATAGTAATTCCCTTTGTTGGATACATAGTTTGCAAATATTTCTTCCCATTCTGTAAATTGCTTGCTCTGTTGATTATTTCTTTTGTTGTGCAGAAGCTTTTTAGTTTAACTAAGTTTCATTTGTCTATTTTTGTTTTTGTTGAATTTGCTTTTGAGGAATTCAATAGGAAACAAAGCAAATAACCCCATAATGGGTGTGGTGCACACTATCTGGGGGATAGACACACTTGAAGCTCTGATTTGGGTGGGGCAAAGGCAATATATGTAACCTGAACATTTGTACCCCAATAATATGCAGAAATAAAAAAAAAGAGAGAGAAAAAATGGGCAAAGGACATGAATAGGCAGTTTTCAAAAGAAGACATACAAGTGGACAAAGATTTGAAAAAATGATCAACATCACTAATCATCAGAGAAATGCAAATTAAATCCACAATGACATACCGTCTTACACCACCCAGAATGTCTGTTATTAAAAAGTTGAAAAACAACACACGGTGAGGATGCAGAGAAGAGGGAAAGCTTATACACTATTGGTGGGAATGTAAAGTAGTAAAAACTCTATGGAAAACAGTATGCAGATTTCTCAAATAACTAAAAATAGAACTACCATTTGATCCAGCAATCCCACTACTGGGTATCTACCCAAAGGAAAAGAAATCATTATATAAAAAAGACAACTGCACTTCTATGTTTATTGCAGCACTATTCATAATAGCTAAGTCATGGAATCAACCTAAGTGCCCATCCAAGGATGGCTGGATAAAGAAAACGTGGTGTATGTGTATACTGTGGAATACTATTCAGCCATAGCAAGAGGGAAATCATGTCTTTTGTAGCAACTTGGATGGAACTGAAGGCCATTATCCTAAGTGAAATAACTCAGAAACAGAAGGTCAAATATTGCATGTTTTCACTGAGAAGTGGGAGCAAAACTATAGGTACAGGTGGATATACAGAATGGAATGATAGACACTGGAGACCCCCAAAGATGGGAAGGTGGAAGAGGCATGAGGGATGAAAATTTACCTATTGGGTATAATACACACTATTTGGGTGATGGGTACACTAAAAGCCTAGACTATGCAATATATCCAATATATCTGGGTAACAAAACCGCACTTGAACACCCTAAATCTATACAATTTTTTACATAAATAAATCAAATAGTTAATTTCTCAATTGTTATAAACAATTTAATATTTTATTGATTCAGACTGTGCTTCAAGAGTATATGGTACTGTAGTGTCATCAATGACTATCAATATCCTTATAGATGTATAGAAATGCGCCTAATATACTAGATACAGAGGCTTTATTCTGCATTTGACAATTTGGACTTACTGATTAGTAGTCATAATCCTTGATTTAGAATGCAGTAGAGTCTTTTTTGATGTATCTTGCAACAGTCATATGATTATTGCTGCAAAAATGCTAGAATAGGTGATGACAGTGATTAAAACATGGTGGTTTATGAAATTTAATAACTTTTTTTCTTAACATCCAGAATTATTGGATAGATTCACTCTGATATAAAATTTAATCATGATGTAGGCATTTGAAATCACTTTTATTCAACATTACAATACAGGACTCATTTATATACAATATTGCCAATATTCTAATACTGCTAATGACAATTTTTGCAAATGGTAACATGAGGGCTGTGGGCATTTTGTTGCCAAGAAAACTCTCAACTAGATAATTCTGACTATTTCTAGATTTTATAATCTCTCATAAACTATTCAAAGATTCTTCCATTTCACACTTTTATATCAATCTTCTTCTCTACTCTTATGTTTAATGCCAAATTTGCAAATGCAATTGGCTGAAATGATTCCACTTAAAGTACTTAGATGAATTATGCTAAAGTATATGGAAATGGTATGTTCAGATTCTGAGTCAATTCTAGGAGATTCCTTCAGGGCTTCAGAATGAATTCTATAGGTTCAAATGGATAAAAAGAATAATTAAGAAGCATGCTATTTAATTGCAGACTGCAACAGAGTTCTCAATCAATTGATCCATTAGCACAAACTCTGCCACAAACATGAAGACTCCATGTATGTTTGCCATTGAGTGATTTTACTACCTTTGTTGCTCACAGTGCAGGTATGGATGATTCACTGCTCTCTGACAAGCAACACAGAAGGCCAAGTACACACAAGCCTATACTTTGGTCCACATAGCCAGAGTCTTCACTCAGATAAGCTAATAGCCTGCAAGAAAAAGGGTCCCAGCCCAGCCAGTTCTTTTTTGATTCAAGGGAAATATTTTTATGTCTAAAGCATACTTTTCACATATATATATATATCTGTATATATATACATTTATATATGTATACATACACATTTATATATATAAAATATATATACTTTATGTATTACACATGATTATATAAATGAAGGTAATTTTATTTCCTAGCTTCCAAAGGGCTCGCTGCCTCTTGTCATCCTCACCTGAACCCTGGGTAAGCCCTCAGCCCTCAGTAGTGCATGCTGCCTTAACAAGGTAACGACTTATGGAAGCTATAAAATGACTCTGAGCTTGCTGCTTTTATGAGTGATGTATTCTGTCCAAAAGACACAATAACCCAATAACTGAGCAAATCCAACAATCCACAAGGGAAAGCAAATGGACTATGGGACTAAGAACATCAAATGAATTATTTAGAGGATGTGGAAATCAAATTATCTTCAAAGAATATTAAATCAAATAAAAATGTTAGTTTAAAAGGATTAGAGAGTCAAAAAATTACTAAAGAAATCAATGCTTTTGGAGAGTCCGGAAAAAACTACAGAAGACAAAAATATATAAGAGGGAAAGCCCAAGGATAAATCATAAAAAGCTCTACTAGAAAGGGGAAGTGAAAAAGAACAGTTTTACAGCAAAGAAAGAGAAAAAGCTAAAGGGCCATTGAGAAAACATCCATGACACATGGCACAATCGGATGAACTCTACTAGGATATGAGTAATAGGATTCTAATTACAATGTAGTATCATATGTACTTCAGACAAACTTCATAAGCATTATACAGCGAGATTCCTTCTAAACAAAGTTACAGAAGGGGCTCCTGTAAATCAGTAAGAAGACAGCAGTAACAAATAAAAATAGAAGTTTTTTAAGGATATACATAAGTGGTACCCCCCCAAAATACAAATCACTAATGAAAAGAGTCTCATCCCACTAGGAATGAAAGAAAAGGACACTAAAATGGTATAATATATGAAATTATATTAGCAAACATTTTTAAGTTTTTAGATGGATTATTTAACATTAGCCAGTGTTGGCAAGGCTACATCAGAAAGGACATTCTCAAGCTCTATGGAGGCTAATTTGGCAGTACTAATATTTTAAAATGAGAAAAATGTAAATGCTCATATCTGGGATCCAGAATTCCACTTGTAGGAATGCATCCATAAAACAATTTGTACAGAATTGTTCCTTACAGCAGCTTTGCAGTAAATATGTCCATCAATAGAAGAATGGCAAACAGTGCTTGGCAAATGCCATGGTTTCAATAACTGTAAAGTTATCATCATCGGTATCATCACTTTTACAAACTGTATTAAACAGACATGGAATGGAAGCTGTGTTATATTATGAAGTTCAAAAGGCCAGCTATAGCACAAAATAAATAATAAGATCTTATCAGGGAGAAAATAGTAACTAAATGTGTGTGTGTTCTAAATTCATTTCTAAATATGCATAGATAGATATATTCATATATAAGATATATGTAACATAAGTAAGTACATTTAAATATAAATAAGATTATATATGACATATAGATGTATGTTTGTGTGTGTGTGTGTATACTTCATGAAAATGCTGAGGAAGGGAAGGATGGAAAGATTCATACTGATTTAATTCTAGTTTTTTTCCTAGAAAACACATAGCATAAAATTTAGCATCTTACTATTTGAAATGTACAGTTCAATAGTGTTAGTATGTTCGCATTGTTTTGAAACAGAGGCCCAAATTTTTTTCATCTTACAAACCTGAAATTCTATACCCATTAAACAACTCCCCTTTTCCTTTCCGCTCTAGCCCCTGGTAACCACCATTCTACTTTCTGTGGCTATAAATTTGACTCCTTTGGATATGTCCTATAAGTGGGATCATACAATGTCGTTTTTTTTTCTTTGTTTGGCTTTTTGGTGACTGGCTTATTTTACTTAGCATAATGTTCTTAAGGTTTATCCACGTTGTGACATATGACAGGATTTCCTTCTCTTTTAAGGCTGAATAATAATCTATTGTGTGTGTATATATTATATATGTTATATATACCACATTTTGTTTATCTTTTTTTCTATCAATGGACATTTGTATTGCCTCCACCTCTTGACTACTGTGAATAGTGCTGCTATGAACAAGGGTGTGCAAATATCTCCCTGTTTTAGTTCTTTTGGATGTATATCCAGAAATGGGATTGCTGGGTCATAATGATTTTTAAATAATGAAACTACCCACTCATAGATTATAAGGAATAAGAGGGATAGGGCATCTTTCAGTTTTTGTTTGATACATTTCTTTAGTTAAAAATAGGAAAATGGTCTCCTTTAAAATCAGAAAAAAGCAATGAATAAGAAAGAAGCCTCCAGGATAAAATAAAACGTGTTTTCTTCTTTTCTTTTTATCTTAGCTTTACTTTTTCCATCTCCTTCCACTCTCTTGTCAAATCAAACTCATGCCTACTACCCCTTTTAGCCATAGCGATGACCTCCCATTTTTTCCATGCTTATAAGATCCTATACAAATAAATGTCCATATATCCATTCTAGGGGGTTAAATTGTAATAGATTCAGAATTGCTTTGCAAAAAAGTGGGAGCTATAAGAATGCTAATTTCCACCAGAAGTTTATAAGCAGTCCCACTTTCCTCATGCATTATTGCTGTGGTTCTTAATTTTTGCTAGCCTGTTGGCATAAAATCAAGTCTCATTTTAATTTGTATTTCTCTGGAAAGTTCTGAGCATCAGGTAGTTTTCCTATGTTTTTGTTTTTTAGGCATTTCTATTTCCTTTTTAATGAATTTCCTTCTCCACTTTTGAGAATTTCTATGTCTATTGTTAACCAACAACCTTACTAAAGTAGACTTGAAAAAGAAAAAAAAAAAAAAGATATATTCACACACCCAGCAGTTAATAGAGAAAGATAAGCCTCAAGAAATAGAACATATGTCCAGTAAAACAGAACTACTTGGAGAGTCAGGGAATAACTGGAACAGAAAAAAGAATGGAGCACTTCAGGATTTTCAAATGTACCATTAAAAAGAATTTCTGCCTATCCACAAAAAATAAACAAACAGAAGAGTTAGATGTCTCAACCAAAGAAAACAGAAGATAATTGAAGGTGAGAAGTCATTGCTTAGACTTTAATCAGTAGCCTGACAGATCCACAAGAGAATGAAACATGCCAGTAAAGATAAGAGGCTTGTTTGATAGATTCAGGTGGCCTAATACTCATGTAGTAGGAATTCCAGAAAAAGAAGGAACAGAGAGAGAAGCCATACTTAAATATTTAAAAGAATCAAAGAAAGAAGTATGTGATTATGTCAATAAAAAGGGCTCACAAAATCCAGACTAGAGGTATCAGAAAATATATACACACACCTGGTCATATCTAGTAAACTGACTTAGCTCTAAGAATAAACATAAAAGTACTATATAACTCCAGACAGGAGTTAAAAAAACAGTTGCTTAAAAAGACGTAAGTAATACATCTTTATCATATAAAATTTGGGAAATACATAAAATTGTAAAAATTACATAAAAATCACCTGCAATCCCACTGTATGAAATAAACATTTTAACACTCACATCATTGAGTTTATTTTCTTATATAAGGGAAAGCAATAAAGAATTAGAAGTTTACATGGCTACTTTATGATCATATTGTTTCTTATTATTTCAGTTAATATTTTCGGATGATTTAATATTTAGTGATTGCCTTTTGAGTATCAAACATTGTGGTAAAATGTTCAGAGCTCCTTTAACTTAGCCTTCACAGAAAACCTATGTGGGAGGCATTTATTATTCTCTTTTTATTGAGAGTGACTTCCCCTGTTGGTGCACAGGTGAGAAGCAGAGGAACCAGGCCTCAACCTCCCAATTCTAAACCTGTCCTCTTTCAACTACACCAACTCACTTTTCAAAGAATGAACGTTATTTCCAAGAATGATGGCTATAGACAGTGTTTCTATTTTTCTTTTTCCCCTCTGTCAAAGTCAAAACCCAGAGAAAGAAGAAAAGCTGTCAGATTTCTTTTAAAATGTATATCACTTATCATTGGGAAAGCTTGAATCTTCATTTAGACATTTATGTTGAGATATAATATATAAATAGTGTGCTTAATTAGAACTTGAAGAATATACAAAGTGTGCTGAATTTGAAACTATTTTACGTCACGTAGAAGCAACTCATTAGCAATGATTTGTGATAAGACTGGGGAAAAAAACATCCATAAGCAATTTATCTTCTAGGATGTCTTCAGAAGTCAGTTGCAAAGCAATAGTAGTCAGTGAATGACATAATAATTATAAATTATTTCAGAGAAAGTGTTGCTGTGTTGCTTTCTTCATGTTTTAGGCTAAATTATTCATACACAATATACGTGCACATTCAGTCTTTTGAACTTTCAACAAAGGAATTTGGGTTCAAAATTTTTATGAACTCTCTCATTTCTCCTTCTTACCAAAACAACATATAATCACTTGTGAATGATGACGAGAGCATTTGCCCATTTAACTAAGATATTGGAAGAAAAAGAATGTAAAAAAATGAAAATGGGAAAGACTTTTTTAAAGAACATTTCATCAGAAGTAAAAGTTTTTAGGCTTTAAGAGATTAGCAACAGGAATTCAAAATGTCACCTCATTGAGCCAGTTTGATGTTAGTGAGATCACTCCTCTATGTGTATGATAGAAAAGGCAATATACACAGTGACTAAGAATACCAGGCTGCCTGTGTTCCAATACCACTTTTGCCACGTGTTAGCTGTCTGACCTTTGGGACTTTACTTTATCTCTTCGTGCCTCAGTTTCATAATCTGTAGCATGTAGATAAAAATAGTTTTTGCTGTGGTGGTTTCATGAGGATTAAATGTGATAATAAATGTTAAAACAGTGCCTAACACATAGTAAACCCTGTGTAGATGCTAGATGTCCCAATTTTGTGTGTGTGCATTTCCTTAATTTTTTCTTATAAGCTAATAAATTATTTTTCACCAACGTTGCAGACATATTTCAATGTTTAAAAACAATGTCTGTGCTAAAAACTCAAACTCATCCTTTATTCTTCTGCTTTCTTTCCCTTCTTAGAAAAGCAAAATATATCATTTTGGTGATAATGCAGATCAGCTTCCCAATTCCCTCAGCTAAAACATGAATCATTTTCTGCATTTCAGAGAAATAGGGAGTCGAGGGGTAGGGTTCATACAAAGAACTGACATGACCTACTCATACCCCCTCTGTTTCAGTTCCTAGAAACTTACTTCATCTTGTTAACAGAACAGGAGAAATGAAAGAAAAGGCTTTGCCGCAATTTAAGTTCTATAATTTAAGTTCTGATGTTTTTCTATAAATATACCAAACCTAGTTTTGCAAAAGGTATGGACATGTAAAATTATGTTTTACTAATACATGATATTGTGAAAGGATAACTTTGAAACTATTGCATGAATAATTTTAAAATAAAAGAACATGAAAAATGTAACACTGACATTGTGGCCAATATAAGGACATGGACATGATTCCTATGAAATATAAGATTCTCACTAGCCAAATTGGATGTTTTTTTTTTTTTAAACAGTTGTATCTAGTCCAAAATCTACCCTTCTGCCATATTCTTATCCAAGGTTAATGAATCAAGTTGATGGTTTTTTTAAGGTGTTTTAATTACTTATAAGAATGGTTTTGTTTGTCATTAATATTTGTTTCCTGTTTATCACTATGGATTTGTATAACCAGAACCCTTTGAAAAACCTGCCAAAGCACACAACAGTGTATGTGATTATTAGTAGCACAGACTTCCGCTCCCTAAAATATACATTGAAATTTGTTTTGGAAGAAATTCTTTATTAATTAGTAGAAAGCAGCAGAAGCAGAAAATGTTATATGAGCTCAAACATACAGTAACTAATAAAATAGAGATGTCAGAGAGTTTCATATAGACCTATTACTTCTGAATAATTGGCATCAGTCACTTAAGGCTGTATCTATTTGTTGATGAATCTTATTTTTCACTTGAAAATGCTAAATGAGCATCTTCCTTAACAAGCTACAGCCTTTTGATACTAGTAGTACAGAAAGTTAAACAAAAACACAGAAAGTTAATTAAAACCAAACAAGTGAGATAATGAAAGTAAATGACTATTGATGGCTTAAACTCTACAATAAACTACATGGATGGCTTGATGTCTGTTAATAATTAACATACAATTTGAATATGTAAACATTCTGCAGACTGTATTTAGTATCATGGGTTTTTTTTTTTTTTTTTTTTTTAAGAAAATGAGTCAGAATTAAGGAAGGAAAATTCACTTTTCGGTTCAACTATGCCACTTCTCTCCAGGCGGTCAATATCTCCTATCCTCACTCTGAGATGTTTATGTTCACAAACTATAAACAAGTAGAAAAGAGTTTCTAAGGGCTCTTGCCCTCATATCTACCACCTATCTGCATCTGTACCTGCACACTCTGGCTTCTCTCATCTCCCTCCATGCTCCTATCTACAAAAAAATCCCTCCAATTATGCATCAGGCCCCATCCCCTCTTACCTGCTTAAAAGCAAACTTTTATTGGTTTCTTATGTAATCAATTTTTTTCTCTATATAGAATAAGTCTGGTCAGCATATTAAAACATGATCAACTTTCTGCCAACTTAAAAACAAACAAAACTTTCACTTGACCACATGTACCTTGCCAATATCCAATTCATTTGCCTGTTCCCATTTTCAAAAAAATTCCTAGCATGATCTATCTGCCTTTACTTATTGCTTACAATCCCTTTCTTCCTATTTCTCCTTAAACCCAACCCATTCAGTCATTCAGACTTTTGCCTTTCAAAACCGACCAGAAGTGAAAAACTCTTGGTGAGGTCATCACCAGTGACTGCCATGTTTCTAAGTCAGTAGTCAATGATCTGTCCTCATTTTATTGGACCAACAGCAAAATCTGAAAAATTTGTTCATGCCCATTCCTCTTTCTTGATTTGCCCTGTAAGACACCGCACTGTTTTCTATCTTACTGACCAGTTTACATCAGTCTCCTTTATTGTATTCTCTTCATATCCCCAGTCTTTCATGTTGGAGTGAGCCAGTCAGAGGGCTCAGTCCTCTTCCCTGTTCACATCTCTCTTGTAAGAGCATAAAATTTCATAATTATAAAACCCACTGACACCTTCCATATTTTTATCTCTACTTGGACCTCTCTCCTGAACGTCAAATTGGTATATCTAACACCTTCTATTTGAATGTGAAATACACGTCACAGACTTATTGTGACCCAAAACAAAACTAGTAAACTTGTTTCTCCCGTGGTCGTCCTCATCTCAATAAATAACAGCTCCACTCTTGCTAGGGGACCCAAAAACATTAGGGTCATCCTTGTTGATAACTCTCTGAGTTTCCTATTCTAACCTTAATCATTTAGAAAATCTTGTTGGTTCTTCCCTCAAAACAGAGTCAGACTCTAATAATTTTTCACCAACCCTTTTTTACTACCTTCTCCCTGATGCTGTAGTTATCACCTTTGTTCAGTTCATTGTCATGTTCTCTCCTGGGTTATGGGAATAGCCTCCTAAATTGGTTTCCCTCCTAACTGGCCACACTGCTTCCACTCTTATACCCCACTTCTTCCTAACCTCGGGGCCAGATTTATCCATTTAAAAATGTATGTCAAGATAATGTCACTTCTCTACACAAAAGCGCCTATCACTCCCTGTTTCACTCCGAGAACAGTCAAGAGTCCTCACAGCGGCCTGTGGGATGCTATACATGCTCACTCTCCCCTCACCCTCAGACCTCATCTGCTGCTACTCTCTCTCTTCTCAACCCAGCTCACAAAGCCACAAGAGCCTCTCTGCTTCTCCTCCAAATCCCCTGCAATGCTCTTGTTTTATGCATTAATATTTGCACTTGCCATTTCTTCTGATGGGAACCATTGCCCCAAAATATCAGCATAGTTCACTACTTACGCTCTTTTAGATCTTTACTCTTAATTCTTTTTCTTAGAGAGTCCTTTCTTGACCACTTTATTCAAACTTGTATTTCATTCTCCCCTGCAACACCTTTTCTTTTCTCATTTACTTTTCTTTACAGCACTTATCACCACCTGGCAAATTATGCTCATATATTTAATTGATGAATGTATTTATTATTGGCCCTCACTCACTAAAATATGAACTCCCATAAGGCAGATATTTCTTGGCTACTTTTTTGTATCCTTAGCCCCTGAAATAATGCCCAGCCCATAGGAAGCATTCAATAAATGTTTTTTGTTGAAGACTTCTAGTTTCACATTTTTTGGCTTTATTTCAGAACAGTCATTTATAGAAAACTGAGCTGATTTCTGATCACTGAGAACCACGAGATTACAAGCTCATCAAAAGGAAAGAGACAGTTGATGTTTGAATGTTCTTATTCCAGGGCCCACAGTTTCCCTGGCCTCAGTTTCCTATCTTGAAACTCTACACTCCTTCCACTTCCTGTCTCCCATTTAGTGCTTGATGATAATGTCCTTATTGTATAGGAGACAAGTGGAAAGAATTTGCATTTTCGGAGCCTGAAGACCTAAATTCAAATTCTGATTCCAGCCTTAAAAAGCCAAAAATTTATTATTGAGAAACAATTTTCTTCTATTTAAAATGGAGATTTATAAACAATGCCAAAAATATCATTGAAAAGATATACAGATGACTATTAAGCATATGAAAAATGTGTAACATCATGAGTAATGAAATAAATGCAAAACAACATGGATGCCTTTTTTTCTCTGCTAAATAACAAATTACAAAATACTCAGTGCTATGATGGATCTGGGGAGTTGGGTCGTGACTGAGGGACAATTACTTGACACAACTCTTATACTTGATTTATACCTTTAATACTGTATTTCCACCTATGTGCAATAATTATCTCATGTACATCAATATTTAAGTATAAAAATATTCATTGTTAACATTTATTATACTACTGGAACATTAAAAAAATAAAAATACAATGACCAAAAAAAAAAAATAAGCAAATTATAGTTTGTTCAAAGATTAGAATACAACACAGTCATATGTAATATTTTATCATATAGGAAAATGTCCATTATAACTTATTGAGGAAATAGATCCTTATTGACAAGTGTGAGATATTAAAGTGCTAACATGACTAGCTCAAGCTTGTTTAAAAAAAAAGACTAACAGGAAATGTAACAACTATTAGTAGTGACTGAGAGTTGTCACTATTAGTGACCCAGGTTGTAGTGCTAGGATAACTTTTGTATATTAAAAAAAAAGCACAAAAATAATAATTTTTAAAAATTTGCCTGCTTCCCTTAGGAGTACAGATTAGTTTGAAAATACTGTATTAATTAAACTGAAATTGTTTATTCAATATTCAGCCTTTTAATTTCACAAAATTCAATCTTCATTCTCCTTTGGCTATCACTACGCAAAAGTCCTCTGCAAAGCATCTCAGTCTTGTGGTGAAGACTCCTCAAGACTTCCCAGCCTCAGGGCCTCTCCGTTACTTACCCATCCAGAGATCTTTTACCCAGAGTCTTCATTTAAATCTTCCCAGTATTCATACAGAACAGTAATATGTCTACATTTAATTAAGTTCAGTTAGTAGAGTCACTCAAACTATGCGAAAACAAACCTTGCTGTCATTTGACATCAGGAAGTGCAGATAAGCGGAGTGTAAATTAATAGTTTAATATATTTTTACTTTTATAGAGATATTCAATGTTATATACATTGTAAAATTTTTAAAGAGTTATGTTCCAACTTCCTATTATTCTGATAAGAAAGACAATAATGACTCCATATTTCAAATTTAAATAGGTCCATTTCATCATAAAAATTGATAAGCTATTTAAAGTTACATAGTCTTTTGTGACTTTTTGACCCATAATGCAAAATTCAAAGCAAAAAATATTTTGTAAGAGAACTCAGTGATTGTTATGAAGATCGCAAAATATTTTCATCCAAAACCTTTCATCAAAACTGAAGAATTCATCTATTTTAAGACAGAAAGAAAAAGATAGGTATCAGGAGTCTGCCCCAATATGGGCTTATGCAGTCTTGAGTTCCTTTTATGCATAAACTAAATTCAGTTTAATGCCCTAAGCAGCCATTAAATAATGATCTCATGCAAGGTATGGTAGTAGGATAACCCCTAGGTTATCCAGGTTAGAAGACTTTCCTTAATAATTTTGTTGTAAATTCAAACTTAACATGCTAAAAAATTCCAAAATATGTATTCAATTTGACAAACCTGTAGTTGTCAATGTATTTTAATATGAACACAACTATATTGCTAAATCATTGTAATCTTTCCAGTACTTTCAAATATTTGCTCAATAAATTAATAGATATCTTTTCTATTTCTAATTTGTAATATATTTTCCTGTTTTCTTCTATGTCATATAAATTTATGCAGTACATAATTCAGTTTAGTTCCTTTCAGATTCTATCAAGTAATCACTTTATTCTTTATCACAGAAAAGTAATAATATGTTAGATATTCTGAGCACCAGTTAAGTTTTCAGAAACTGAGTAAACATATTTTTCATGCCAGACATGTCTTAGATTCAATTATTTATGTTTTATATTTTAATTAACCTCATTCTAGAAGTTAATTTGATTATTCCTTCAACTAATATTTTTCATCATGTGCTATGTTATGTACTAGGCATGCCACATACAGCAGTGAAGAAGACAGACTCAATTGCTTCTTGGAGGTGTCAGGCTAGAATTGGAAAAACATTGATTAAATAACCACAGGTGTTGTGAATGTTACAAAGGAGACATGAGTGCATAACCAGTGACCCCCATCTAGTAAGAGGCTTTGAGGAACAGGTGCAGTGAACAGTATTCAAGGCAGAGAGAACAGTGACGTCCTCGAGGCATGAAAGATCAAGGTGAATTTTTAGTAAGTGAAATGATTCCTCACAGTGTGGTATAGAATAGTGAATGAGGTAGAATTAAACAAGATGAGGATAAAGGTATAAATATGTTTTCAACTTTTTACTTGTAAGGAGAAACTAAGGACATTAAATTAGGAGTCAGTAATACAATCTACTACAACTTTTAAGACTTGTCTATTGGTATTATTCATTTACATAGTAGTATCTGACCTTGTGTGATCTCTACCTTTTTATCATTTAACTTTATTCATTCAAGTACAGAACTTACTAGCAGAAGCCCAGCTTAGACTCTTTCAGTAGGAGTCCTTTTAGGTGGCCTCAGATGCCTCCAACTTCCCTTAAGCACATATAATCTCCTTATTTGAGCTAAAACCTGGATTTCCCCTCTTCCCATACCATATTTTTTTAAACTCTTTCAAGTTTAAGAGTTTGCCATTTTCCCAGACGTTTTTTTCAAAGCGTAGTTCATCATTTCCTTCCTTGTTGACAATAACTAGGTTCCTAATGGCCCCTTCTTCTTGACGCTCTGGTCATCTGTTTACATCCGTCTGTACTCACTTTCATTAGCATACTCCAGTGTTCAGGATGTTTCTCAATGTTCTTACAGAATTTGTCTGTCTTCTACGTTAGCATCACCCTGTGTAAAATTTAAATATCCATACAGAGGGCACTTTCAAAGATTCATGACCGAATTCAATGCTTTTTCTTATATTTTCTCATTTTACACACACCCAAGACCTGAACCACATTGTTACGATAAGAGGCAGAGCTTCCTCTCACTCACCACAACATTTTGATCCTTTGCTCTCTGGGTTTTCAGAAGCCACAGAACTCAGTGTCCTTAACTTCTTTGGTCTTCTTGATAAAGTAAAATACCACTAAATACAGAAGAAACTCTTACTTTTTGCCAAACGATTATCTCCAGCATGGATAGATTCCAGTCATCATAAAGGGATAAGATGTTAATTTTTAAATGTGAATGCCTAGCTATGAATAGAGAGTAAGAACCATATAGAAGATAATCTGTAGGTCTGTAGTGCTCCAAAAGGAAAAGTACAAAAGGAATGTTCAAAGTGAAATATTAAAAATCACCCTGCATGGGGAGGCAGGGGGTTTGTCCTTGATGTTTTCCACCTGTATTCTGTATTGCTCTGATACATGGCACTATTCATAGTTGCTTCTTTCTCAAGTCCCATGAGGGACTTTCCCATACCCTACAGTTTTATTTTTAGCACAAAAATGTTTCTGTAAATGGTTATATTTTCAAGTTTGTGTTTATAGACTTATTTATGATACCACCTTCTTCCATGAACGAGTTTTTAGAAACATCCGAATTGCTGAATAGCACTCTCTTGCACATTAAAGCCAAAATTTTCATAAGGATGGTAGTAAGTAGTGGTTATCAGAGAATGGTCCCCAGGTCAATAGGATCATCATCACTGGGGTGACATTAGAAATACAAGTATTGGTCCAGACTAGTCCTACTGAATCAGAGACTCTGGGGTGGGGTCCAGTTACCTTTAACAAACCCTCCAGGGAAACTTGATGCTTTTCAAAGTTTGAAAACCATGAATAATTGTTGTTAATCCTGACTGTACATTAGAAGTACCTGGGCACCTCTAAATAATATCCCTGCCTAGGGCTCACCACAGACTGTGTAAATGCAAATATCTGGGTAGGAGAACGCAGGTTTCACAAAGATTCTGACACAGGATGAAGCTGGAGTCTCATGTTCTCCTTCACCTCCCCCAAAGATCGCAGGCACTTGAACCTGACTACTCCCCTCCACTCGCTGAACGCTCTGCAAAGTCATCCTGAACTTCTTTTTTCCAATTCCTCGGAGTTCTTCTTAGTGCTCATGTTACATACCATCTCTTTAATGCTATACCATAAGTTTAACAATAGTCACATGATATGAGGGGATGGGTTTTTATTTTCTTTATTTATTTTTGAGTTCAAATTGTATGGCTTTCATAACCAAAAATGACATTCCTTTAAAAATAGCCCAATATTAAAATTTATTTATTTAAAATTTATTTAATTAATTAAGACAGGGTCTCACTGTGTTGCCCAGGCTAGAGTGCAGTGGCATCATCAGCTCACTGCAACCTTAAACTCCTGGGCTCAAGTGATCCGATTACCTCAGCCTCCTAAGTACCTGAGACTATAGGCATGTGCCACCACACCTGGCTGATTTTCCTATTTTTTGTAGAGATGGGGTCTTGCCATGTTGCATAGGCTGGTCTCAAACTCCTGGGCTCAAGAGATCCTCCTGCTTCAGCCTCTCAAAGTGCTAGGATTACAGGTGTGAACTACCACAACCTGCCTAAAATATTTTTTAAATAATTAAATTGAACAAAAATTTTAAGACTAGTAAATTGTGTTTCTAAATGACTGATTAGTAAATAAACAGCTATTTCACTATTATAAGAGGTAATAATAAAATTAATCAATTTATAAAAATGCATTATGTTCATAAGCAGATAAGTTAAATATACCCAGGTAAATACTACTACATGTTTTTTCACTCTATTAAAAAATAATGTCATAGAAAAACAATCTGAAACTTGAAGAGATATGTATATATACACATATATGTATTTCTACATATATAATTAAGTTCTTAGGTTAATTTATTCAAGCTCATTACTTTTGAAAACTGATTTTTTTTTTGTACAGTGACAATATGATCTACATGCCTATAAATCATAACTATCCAAATATATCTTATTACTTTCTCATCCTTGAAAGGAAATATTTTACTTTATAAAGTGACTAAGATTATATGATTCATTGTTTTACTATAAATAAAAATAGTTCGGTTTAGGCATATGTCATTATCTGTTGTAAACTATGCTTGTGACTGAAACCTGACTAATCCAAAAAGCATATGAAAATTATAAAATAACAGTTTGAGCATTAGTGACATGTCAGATTATTAGAAAACACAAACCTCATTTATTTTAACTATATCGTATTTTAAATCATTTATATTCTAAACTTGAACCTTTTTAATAAAATTACCAACATTATGAAAATATTCCAATATTAGAGTTTGCAATTTGTAATTACTTTTTGTGCATGGGACTGGTCTGAACTCATTTTGACATTTGGAAATTCAGCTTAATTTATGCATTAAATTATAACTATATTAAAGTTTATGTTACTTCATTAACTTATAATGCTTATTCTTTGTAAAAGAATCAAATAGA
Organism: Varecia variegata; assembly: GCA_028533085.1. NCBI lineage: Eukaryota > Metazoa > Chordata > Mammalia > Primates > Lemuridae > Varecia > Varecia variegata. The sequence goes on from CM052441.1 coordinate 71,334,847, forward strand.
AATAATTTAAATCAATCTGTTTTTGAAAAAAAGTTTCCTATATTATTGACTTGTAGTAAATTAGTAACATGAGGATTAAAATATCTATAGGAAAATACTCTTTTGAAAGAAAAGAACAATTAGATATAAGATTATCGACCAAATAATAACTTATGTGTCTTATTTTCACTATTATTCTTAAGTTTCTTTCATCATCTTTATGTTAGCATGATTGCAAGAAAATACTTGTACATCTTTTGGAGTTCTTCCCTATGGTTTCTTAAACCCGCTCAAACAACACATTTGACTTACTCGTTACTTGGTTGTAGTCCAGAAAAATCACTGATTTCTTTTTTTCTCCCTAAAGAAGCTTTTTTTGCCTTTCTGAATAACTAAGTTTTTTTCCTTCCTTTCTTAACATAACCCCTGAAAGCCTATTTTTGATATCAAAACAAATACCGGTGCAAGAGAGCAGTGCACATTCTTAATCTGTAGATTAACATCTGAAATGAAAGCTAACTACAAATTTTGGTTAATTGAAAACTGGAATACTCATGCATGAATGAAATCTACATATAATTTAAAAGTCTCATTTAAACCGTTAGTTTCAGCATCTTCCCCCACTACTTCTCTTTATGACTCAGTTGTTGAAAATTATAAAATTGACTCTCTTGAGTTTTACCTTCTTTAGCTTTCTTTTTGTTCTACTCAACTGCAAGAATAGTAAGCTTACCAATGACCAAAACTGATAAGAAAAATGCGGAGAACGAAAAAGGACTCTATAATTCACAATTCTCTAATAGTTAAGAGTCAATTGCATGTGAATTTCCTCCATGTGGATCGTTACAATGTTTATGTGCCCATATTTTATAATTCTCTATTCTGGCTCCACAGCGCCTGAGTCATCATCTATCTCAGATGCTTGCTGAATAAATGTTGTAATTCCATCTTAAAATGAAAATTTCTAAAGGAATGAAGCATCATGCTGTTTAGGTTGTGTATAGTATTGCAGATATTAATATTCTACTTTCACAAAATGTTACTCTTCTTACTGGATTAATTTTGTTTTCCCTCTTATGATGGTTCATCAGGCTTTTATGATGGTTCTAGAAAACTGAAATGACTTGTATGAGGTCGCATGATTGTTTATGGATAAAGATCCAGTAACATTTAAATATTAATTTACTGTACATTTAACTAAATATAAGAATGTAAGTATTCATTTGATTCAGTTGTGGAGAGATTTCTATGTGCACTGGAAATATAAA